>JAQSUU010000120.1:3600000-4200000 GCA_038087645.1 Saccharum hybrid cultivar R570 | reverse complement strand
CGATCACGCGACTCTCAGCCCAGACGATCTGTAGATCATCCTGAACCATCACGAAGACATCAAGAACCACATAGACACTCTATCTCAGGTGTAGAACGGCAATTGGCTCACCTGAACCTTCGAATGGACACTATCTCTGAAGAACATGTCAATATTAACCAGAGACTCGCTGATCAGCAACAGTGGAATGCCCAGTTTGGTGTAGCCATGGATAACATCCAGCAAAACCAGGCTAGGGATGGACGAAACTGGGACGCCTTCTTCTCCATCCCTCAGTTTTACCCATACCGGCCGCCGCCGCAGTAACACCCCTTGGGAGAGTTCCCAAGGTCTCTTCTTCAACAACATTTATGATACCGACAACAACAAGCTTGGGGAAGGAGCCCCCAAGTTCTCTTTCCTACATAGCTTGAGATAGGAGATCTCAAGTGCATCGCCTTCCGAGAGGTAATCCGAGAGCTAGGTATCATGTAAAGCCCTGGTAGTTATCTTATTATTAGTATTATTATAGGTTGGTTAATTTCTGTTTAGATAATGAAAAATAACAAAACCAAATGAAAAGAGTGTTTCCTTTCTTTTTAATAAAAAGATCAAAACCTAAAAACGTGAAGTAGAAACCATAATAGAAATGATGAATAGTTGCTCTGCCTAAATTCCTTTAAAATACCTAGTATTTTGTCTTGAATTCTCCTAAGTTTTGGATATGACTGTTCTGATTTGAGAATCTATCCTGAATCTGAAACTTGTGGTTGGCAACTGCTTAATCTAAGTCTAGGTAATTGACAGATATGATATAGAAAGGTCTGAGCTGCTATTATCTTATTCCTAGAGATACTTGAATTCTGGAGATTTATTTTTGAAAACATAAAATTATCACATGATGAGTTTCTGTATGATGAGAGCTTTAATTCCTACCATAGCCATATATACATGATTTCTAGACTAGGAAAACTAGCTCATAGGCTACTTATTTTGTGTTGAGTTTGGTCAACCCGTCTGAGACCCTTGTTGAGAGGATGGTCATGCCCCCAAGATGAAGAAAATTACACTCACAATTTGCACCCCTGCTACTTCTACTTTAGAAGTACGCACCACCATATTCACCTATTTAGATCCACTAAAAAATGTTCCACTCCTACACTGGGAGTGAACACAAAAAATATTTCCCAAAGGTTTTCCTTGTTTCCTACCCAAGTTTCTGAAATAATGCTCCAAGCTGTTATCATTTATTCTGTCAGAGTTTTTCATTAGAGATTGGGCTATTTTGCTTGTCAAAGAAGAAAAGAAAAGTAAAAAGAAAAAAAATAAAGAAGAAAAGAAAAAAAAGAGAAGCCCCATGTTTTTCAAAATTCCAAGATGAGAGAAGTTACCTTTTGTAAAGGAGCATTGTAGAATTAGTCTTTCACCCCTTATCCCTTCTACAAATATTCTCTATCGTATTGTTCATTTGAAACCACACATGCACGTCTTGATCTAAGGGTATGGTCTCCCCTCTAAGGATCTTGTTTTGACTAGGCAATATATACAACGTAAGTATTTCATATCCTTGAACTACCCTCCGCTCCACATAAGCCTGTAGTTACAAGGGAGAGAAGAGGGAAGGTACAATGTTCATTTGCCTTATACTAGAAATACCACATATCTCGAGAGGAGAGAAGGCAAAACATCATTATTTCCTTGGAAAGGAATCTCTGAGTTTTATTTTAAAAACCTTGTAAAACTCTAGAAAGAAGGTTGATTAAAGAGTTCGAGATAGTGCTTGACTAGACTATTCCGTCTTTCAATTACTCAAGACCTAAGTGAAGGCAATAAGCTCCATGGTTGAAGGTAATATGGTAGGTTTAAAAGATTGAGCAGTCTGTCCATTGTTTGGTAGAAGAATTCTTGTTTGAAATACATGTGTATTTTTAAGGTGTGAAAGTATTGCAGTAACTCCTGATCTGTTATGATAGTTTGCTAAGGGACTAGCAAAGGTTAAGCTTGGGGGAGCTTGTTGATGGTCCTTAACGTCAACATTATACCTTCAATTAATGCACAACATAATGGTAAAAGGGTTATTAGTGCATTGTTGTAGGGTTTATTCTGACAAGTTCCATGAGTTATGTTGCTCTCACCTCTTTTATAGAATTATTGATATTTCACCACATAAAAGTATCTCAAATGACAAAACAGATCACACCATTGTGAAGATCTTGTCGAGACGATCGAAATGGACATATCATTTGCTATATTTGGAGTCCCGACGAGAAAGTCCCCGATGAATACACCTAGGAATTCTTTGGAATACTCCGGAACCATCACTAAGCAAGAGTTTTATGGACTAACATGACAATTTCCACAGCTTTGGTGATTTGTGAATTTTTAGGGATTAAAACAGAATAAGCTGGGGAGGAGTAGGAGCCAAGGAACCGAACCAAATCAAGTTAGAATTCCGCAAGAATTGACGGGAAGGTTCTAGAGGACACCAGAGGACACAGGAACAAAATGGAAGCTTGACGACTAACAGGTGGGGCTGACCGGCCCCACATGTCAGGCCGGCCAGCCTGGGCCCACAAGGAAGAGAGCTCTGCTTCGCTTGACGGCCTCTAACCGACCTCTATGACGCATCTCGACCATTGTTTCAAGTCGGTTTGATCTGAAGGTTGCGGTTCATCCCTTCGGGCTATATAAGCAGGGGCACACCCCCTGAGGAGGAGAATCACAATCATCAGTAGTTGATCTCTCATTCAGAAGGCTAGAGAGAAAGGCTAGGGTTTCCAATTAGAAGATTAGAGCTCTATTTCAAGTTTAGGGTTAGAATCTAGCTAGATACAAGTAGAGTTGAGCGTGGCTCAGGATTTCGGATCGACGTGAGGAGATTTGCTAATTCTATCATTGTATCTCGTAATTATGACTTTGTTCTACTTCAATATCATTATGTTCTTATCTATTTCGTTCTTAGTTTATTCTAGTTCTATCTTTGATATAGTCTTGATTGATAATAAGTTTAGGCATAAGTTCATAGAGTGCCTAGTTCAACTCTGGATTGGATTAGGTGGTAGAAGTAATGTAGACATGGTGTCTAGATTATATTTACCTACGAATGCACCCTATTTTTTGGGCCATGTGGTAGATCGCGAAGGTGACTTTTATAGCTTCGTTGAGTCCTCTGTAGTCCACTTCTCGAATCTAGGACAAGTAGAACCCGGTTACTTGGGGAAGGATTGCTCTGTTCTTGAATTCCCTGAAGTAATGTTCCTTATGTTTAGATAGAAGATTGATGATGCTATAGATGATAAGGAGTAGATTAGAAAACCCTGAGATTTGGTAGATAGGACATAACCCTAGGATTTAACTCTCTAACCGTGTCGCTTTAATCTGTATCCACTTGATCCTATGAGTTCTCTCTAATTATGGATTCCCTATCTTATCTCATTATCATTATCATTATTATCAATATCATTTGGCTTACCCCTGTTTAGATAGAAGTGGCTAATTGATTTATATCTATAGTATGTATTTGTAATTCTTATAGCCATATCAATTTTCTCTGTTGTTGACACTTCTTAACGTCACTCGTGTTAGGTTGTCATCCCCAACATGACACCAAGAGTGTGGTTGTATTATACTTATGCCATTTAACTAAATAAAGATATTGTAGTATATATCCGCAAGGGCACAGATAAATACACCCATTGTAGCATTTCACCCAGGTTTTCCTAAGTATCGTTATTTATAATTTTACCAAGGAAAGGAAAATCGAAACGGGACTATATGAATAGTTACAATGGCAGTAGAGATAATCATTTGCACTTACTCAATAATAAATATCAAAACAACTAATCACTTGTCATGAAAGGGGTAAGACAAATAAGATAAATGGTAAATGATAATCATGGGTATTCCAGAGATAAGAGGGAGTTAACATTATTCAAGTCAAGTAGTCATGGAGATTAATTTAGAGATGTAAATCATAAGTATTTCTTATTCAATCAGTCTATTAATCAATCTAGCTATACACAATCATCTATGATATAATCAACATGTCATCTATGAATAAGGAACATTACTGAGAGAAAAGTCAAGAAAAGAGTAATGATCTCTTCCCTGTAACCGCGTTCTACTAAGTTCTATACTCGAGGAGTGGACTACAAAGGACTCAACAGGAATGTCACACCCGCGATCTACCACATGGCTCGGAGCATAGAGTGCATCCGCAGACAAGCATAGTCTAAGCACCACGCCTACAATATGCCAGCCACTCAATCCTATCCAGAATTGTATCAAGCTTTCTACGAACATATTCATAAACTCTCTACTAATCATATTCATATCAAGATGTAGAACAAGAACAATCTCAAGAATAGAATGAAGTTGAAATATAGAAATATATTGAAGTAGCATAAAGTCGAATGATGATTACAACGAAATTACCAAGTCTCCGACGAACAATCCTGATCCCAAGCAGTTGCTTGCCTCTACTTGAATCAATCTGGACTAAACTCTAAACTTGAACTAGAACTCTAACTCTCTTTCTCTCTGGAAACCCTAACTTCTGGCCTTGCCTTCACAAATGAGGAAGAGATAATCTAATTCTTCAACTGATTTTCTTGAGAGGAGATCCTAGGGGCTGTTTATATAGCCCACGGCGTGGAACCGTAGCCCTTGGATCAAACCGACCTTGGCGTGGGGTTTAGATGCATCCTTAGATGCGGTATAGGTAGCTTACAAGAGAAGGAGCTAAGGCGGCACAGGGGAGGGCCGGTCAGCCTAGCCCTAGGGCCGTTCGGCCCCACCTGGCGGCGGGTTGGCTCGTGTCGCCTCGTGGAGTCGGTTTAGGTCTTCTAGAATCCTTATCCGCATCCGTGACGTGGAGATTAGGCCGATTGCTTCGGTTTCTTCCTTTGGAAGGAGGATAGTTCTGTATTATGCAGCTTAGCCCCTAAAAAACACAGAATCACAAAAACTCATGGAATTTGTTAGTTTAAACCTCTAAACCTACTGTGGTGATCCTTTTTATCATTTATTCCTCTTATGCTGATGGTTTAAAATGATAGTTAATTATCGTCAACATCTGTTAAACCCTGTTTAGAAGCTCCCAGTGGTAGAATTATAAATAACGATACCTGAAACTCTCCTGGGTGAAATGCTACAACGGGAGTATTTTATCTGTGCGCTTGCGGATAACTTTTTATATTTTAAGTGCCATGATTATAAGTACAACCGCATTTCTTACGTCGTGTTAGGGATGACAACCTAGCAGGTGCGGCGTAAGAGATGCCAACACACCTCAAGAGCTGGGAGAGCATTGACTACATAAAACCACTCAGACTTCCAGTCCTTCACTGAGTCAATAAGCGAGTACTGGAAGTACTGCTCCTTCCTACCCCCTACTCGAAATTGAATCCCGGCTCCACCCAGTACAGATGGGTTGAGGTTACCCTGGTGGGCCTTAATTCTGAAGAAATAACGAAACAGGGTGATGGAAGGGGGAATCCAAGGAACGCTTCACAGAGATGAACAAAGATGGAAATATGAAGGATGGAATTGGAGCAAAAATGATTCGGCTTGAGATGGTAAAAATATAGCAAGCTTCACAGAAAAGGAGAGGCAGGCAGGTCAAGGCCATTCCTGATGAAGGGCGTGAATAGGACAATCTGACCTGGACGCAGCGCGGGCACGCGATGGTCGCTGGCCACCTCCCATCCAGCAAGACTTTTCGGTGGCAGAAGCCGCTGCTTGTGTAGCCGCTCCAGGTCATCTAGAGTCGTCAATGACTCCCTCTAGATTTTTCCGACAACGGCCATGTCTTGCAGTGCTAGATTCGCTTCGAACGTAGCCTTCCAATCAGTGTCGGAGTCTTGGGCGCCGGTGTTCTTCTTCGCACTCTTCTTCTGGCCCATTCACTAGTTTTGGATCTGAGTGGCTGGAGGCTTAAAGGATGTGTGGCGGCAGTGATGGCGGTTAGGGTTTGTTGTGTGGTTTCAGATGATGACAGGGGGGAAAGTGAGACGACGAATGGTTATTTTATAAGGAATTTCCAACAGCTCACTCCAAAATATCTGCCAATCTGTGATAGGTTGTTGTTTGCACTTCCACATTTAATGCTGACATGACGGGTGTGATGTGGACACACTTTTTCATGCGCAACGGGTGGATTCTTTTTTCAGACTTCGCAGTCCCGATTCTACCCGAATGGCTTATACTCGGAGCATTGTTATTTTTATTCGTCTACTACACAAAGTACCCGGATTTCCTAAGCATCACATGGAGTACCCGGAAACTCACATTTTATTTGGATACAAGACATCAAGTATTCAGAGACACACATACAAGGTGAAGATATATTTTTCATTATTGAAAGTACATCATGGGACACAAGATTACATATCAGACAAGACCCATCGAATTCGGTACAAGCAATCAACAAGGAACCCAGTGGAATTCTGTCTCCATGAGACTACACACCAGAAGGGAACATTGTAACAACCCAAGAATCTACACACCCAAAAATACCAACTACCAAAAATTTTTCTTAAGAATCCCATACGATGATGAGTGTCATGTAAAGTAACCCAACCTAAGAGAGGCATTAGGTCTAACCCAACCCCGGTCAACACATAAGCATGGCATGCCATTAGATAACTATGTTAATAATCTCTAACAAATGAAATGTTGCATACATTGTTAACTCAAGTTGTGATTTGGATTTTTATTTGCTTTATGTTATGCTTAACAATACCATTAAAATAATAAACCATAAAGTAATTATTGAACAAATCAAAAGAATAAATGCTTAAGGAGAAAACTAACCCTATTATTATTATTATTATTATTATTATTATTATTATTATTATTATTATTATTTATACAAGTTTCCTAAACTCCAATGAATAAGTTACATTAGTTTGGAATTCCAATTTCAAACCAAATTTGAATTCAAACAAATGGAAAAGAAATGAAAAACATAAAAAGGAGAAGAAGAAGGCCTCCCAGCCAACTGCTCGGCCCAGCAAACCGGCCCAAGCCGCCGCTCAGCATCGCGGCCAGCCCCAGCGCGCACACGCGCGGCCCAGCGAGCCGGCCCAGGCTACCATTCACGCCCGCGCGCCCAGCCTCACCAGCAGCCGCTGCCGCTGCCGCTTGGCCCCGTGCGTCAGTCGCGCGTCGCCCACGCCTGCACGCCCGGCCGCTTCACCCGCTATCGCTGCCACTGCGACCCCACGCAGTCAGCCGCACGCTGCGCAGTCGTTATCACCCGCGCTGGCTGACGAGTGGACCTCAGTGTCATCCCCTTCCTTGGTCCCCTCCTCTGTTCTGGCAAAAGCAGAGCGCGGAAGCCGTTGGACCACGCGGGCACCGGCTGCCCGACAGGGTCACGTAAAATGCATGACCACTGCCACAAGCCTGCCAAGGCCATGGCCGAGCCATGCCCTTGCCCCCTCCCTGTCCCCCGCCTTGCTGGCCAAGGAACACGCAAACAGATTCTCCATCGCACCCACGCCCGTGTCGAAATCCCATGGCCCTAGCCGCGACGCAATCACGGCCCTCCGCACGCACCTGGCCATCTCTAGCCGCTCGTCCACGACATGGCCGAAGCCCTGGCTATAAAAGCCTCAGCCGGGAGCCCCTAGCACTTTCCATCGCCCCGCCGCCACTCGGTGGCCAACCACTTCACACCAAGAGGGCTGAGGGGGAGTTCGGGAGAGGAGAGCGGAGCCGTTGCCGGGAAGGAAACCGGAAGCACGCCGGAGCTGGGAGCACCGCCGCGGAACCAGCCGAAGCAGATGACACGGCACTGCCTCCGGAGCTACACAGCCACAACTCGTCACTGCACCGCTATCCTCTCGCCCTCAACACCGATGGTAAGCCGTACGCCGCTGAGACCTCCTCCTAAGCCCCATGGACACGAGCACGCACGGGTGCACGCCATGGACACGCGCACGGCCGTGGCGAAGCCACCGCGGCCGCATCACCGCAGTAGATATGACGCCACCGCCTTGGCTGGCTTCATCCCGCCACGGAAGACGCCACGCTCGCGATCACGGGTAGACAGAGGCACACCGCGCCACGTCCGGAGCGCCGCCGCCACCGCGTCGACTCCACCGGGGCCAAAGCCACTAGAGGCCATGAAGGACCCCTCGACTTGCCCAACATACTCGCTGGAGCATAGTGTCGCCCACGCGCACCACAGAAACAGCCTAAGCCGCAGCCCCGCGCCCTTCCCGCACGCCGGTGGTGCTCGAGCCGCCGTTCGCCGTGGCCAGCGCCGCGGGAAGCCTTGGCCGCCACCTTGACCCCACCGCCGCTGTCGCCATGACGCGAGAAGGCTTTTCCCCACCTCAATTTGACGCCTGAACCATTGCAGGATTTCACCGGTGAGCACGTTGCCGGCGGGGACACGCCGGCAAGAAAACGGGGGAGATTTCCCTCGCCGGCCGCACACGCAGGAACTCGGTGTACATGGACCATGCCTGAGGGAAGAAGGGTGGACCCGGTCCACCGTAGACCTGTCTGCGGTCCATAGACCAGCGCTTCTTGGTCCACCATGAGCCACGCTCGTAACCACAGCCAAAGGCCATGGCCCAGTGGAGGCCCATGTCTGTGACGTGGCAACGCCACAGCACGCCACGTGTCCGACCCGGCCCGACCAAAGCCCAGCCCGTATCCAGCCCGACCGGCCCAGTTTGGACCCGACCCGAGTTGACCGTTGACCGGTCAAACGTGACCGTTGACCTGGGCCCACAGGTCAGCGACACAGAGCCGCTGGACCCACTTGACAGTGGGTGACGTCATGCTGGCGTCACGACGACGTCATGCGGGACCCACCTGTCAGTGATAATACAACCGGGGGTGACGTCATGCTGACGTCACGATGCTGACATCAGCAGCCCTGGACCCACATGTCAGTGACCCAAGAACCCTGGCCCCATCTCTCAGCAGCAATGACGATGATGATGTCATGCTGGCGTCATGATGACGTCAGCAGGACCCCACCTGTCAGCCCAGAGCTAGGACGATGACGTCAGGCTGATGTCAGCAAGCTACGTGGACCAACCACAGTGTGACACGTGTCAGCCCAGGAATAATTCAGCCTTTTTCATTTTCAGAAATAGATTTAATCTTCGGAAATTCATAACTAATTCATACGACCTCAGAAAAATATGAAACTAGGACCAAAATTCATCTAAAATCAAGCTCTACGCAATAAACCCATGTTTGAGTGCATTTGGTTCTTTTGAATTTTAATTGCTTCTTTGTGCTATTCTATAGATGTCGCTAACGCGACTATAATGCGATCATTTGCAGACTCAGAGGAGAATCGGACGGACGAGGATTGTGAATACCGTGAGGAGTACGGAGACGACTACACTGAAGGTGCCACATCCCACCCAATCTCGTAGCACCTATTACGCATGGCTGAAATAGAAATGCTAGTGCTTTACATTTTTTGTTACGATCACACTATGATAGGACTTGCATGGTAGTATGATATCTTGATGATCCTTACCTTGATGCAACCTTACCCCTGCTCACCCAGCTGTTAGGCTAGTCACGCGCTTGCTACTATATTTTGTTTATTACTCTACTATGCTTGCACTACATTGATGCGTGGTGGAAACTGATGATATCTAAACTATGGGGAGAGTGCTGCGTGAGTGACTGGGGTGCGTGGAGGGTGAGGGTTGTGTCGACCAAGTTGGTGTATATGACGAGCCTGGGGCAAGTCTTGCCGTGGGGTGCTACCTGGACACCCCTAGAATGGGTACCTGTGGTGGGTAAGTGGTATATGGGATGGCCTTGGATGTGAACCTGTGATGGGAGGAGCCCAAGGTGGAGGTGCTATGGTGGCACGGTAAATGGAAACCCTGACGGAGACATACTGGCTTGGTCATACCTAAGGACTTATTAGTACTCAGATTCACCGGGAAGCCTTACGTACCACTCGCCCTATATGGTGTGGGACGGCCGAACTACTTGGTAGGATCTTGCCACTACTGCTAGGTTGATAGCGGAAAGTGTGAGGGAGGTACGAGGTGTGGAGGATCTCCCCCACACCCTCCCGAGACTTCATAGATACCTTATGGACCGGCTCATGACTCACAATTTCAGCCACCCCAGATTGGACTTGGGATGTACCAGGGCTGAATGGTAGAGTGGCATTATCCTAGGCTAGCAAGCGGTCGGAATCAGCCCAGTTGACGACGGTCAGCAAGGAAGGCAGATCTTGTGGTTATGTAAAACCTCTGCAGAGTGTATGGTTGATCGATCGATACATACGCCGATTTATCGGCTATGGACCTTTCCTGGGTTTCGCTTAAACTAGATAGTGAGATGAGTCCTTCTCTTCTTTCCCCGGGAGTGAGTGTTCGGACATAGCCAGGGGCTACGAGCCTTGAGACGGTGCCGAGTGGGAGTTGGCCTGTCGACTGAGCGATGGTATGGTGGAGATGGGGTGAAGTGTGAAGGTGGTAGTTTATCGATCCCAGGATCAAAACCTGGCTTCGGGAAAAGATTGAGGTGGTATGGGTGTGGGAATGGTGTTAAAACTTGATCTACTATATTATACACTTGATATGATAGGAAACCCTAGCCCCATAGGTTTCTTATGCTTCCAACCATGATTGCATCCAATTCCACAAAGCAATGCTCATAGGGTGGGAGTGGCCAGTACAAATCGTACTGATAATTTTTGGCACACAGGTTCTGCTGAGGAGTTTAGCTCGGAGGAGTTTGACGGTTAAGGGGTTCGTGCCTACGCTCGAGTTTGGCGATCTTATCTTCAAGCTGTTCAGAATGATTGCTACCTTTTGTTTCCGCCAGTGGGGCGATGTAATAATTTACGTACTCCGCTCTACTTGTACTCTGATATTATCGTTGTATGGATGTGTTATCGACTGGAAATTGGGTAATATGATCTACAACGGTCTTATTACACTTTGACTCTGTGGATTTCCCTTCGCGGAAATCGGGGTTGTTTCAAACATTGTTGCTTCTACTGTAGGACTCACTCTACTAGGCACATTGTTTTCATTGTGAGGACACAGTCCAACCAAGAAGAGTGATAGCATTGCAGCACCTAGTCTGTTAGGGATTGGGCAACAGCTGCAGGCATCAGTCTACCCGAACCCCTTTCACAATGTTCACTCGGATCAGAGTGTGATCGCCAATAAACAGACGTGAACAATCCAAACAAAGGAACTGACATAGGACTCCTGGATGATGGAACGTGTCCCATGTCATAAGGCATCTTCTATTTGCATTGGTTGACATATTGGTGATACAATACTCAGAGTCCAGCCTACTATGAGACCCTTTCACAAGACATCTTCTACTTGCTACAAGATCTACAGGTTTTGTCGCTCATGCTCGGGGGCTGTTCTACTTCGCACAACATATTAAGGGCCTTATTCTATCTGACTCACTTCCTTTTCGAAAAATGGGATGCTCATGCTCACCAGGCGGGTATTTATAGGCTACAGATGGGTATACCTAGACTATGTCTATACTTTGGTTGCTTCCACTGTTCCTTTTTGACGGTTCTCCAACGTACAACTGCAGTCAGAAGCTCACAGTGCTGCACGTGAAGCCACAGTCACCATGGATGGCATATTCTGACGGCGGTTACTGTGTCACCCGTGACTTAGATGACTTTGCTGCCGGTACTGTTCTCAACTACCTGTTTCATCAATCAGTAGGTGGATATTTGTTGTTCCTGCACAATTGGACCCTACATCCGAATATCTTCGACGACGAATCACCCGGATCATATTATTCTACCTGGATTTTATCAGAAGTATTCGAATACAGGCTTGGGGGCTGCGGGATATATATCCTCAGGAGATATTTTTAAAATTTTCCTAGAAATATTGCAATAAAAGACCTTCAAGATTTTTGATCGAAATAGCAAGAAGCTCGGGGGCTTACACCCAGTGGGTGCACTTTTTACGGAAAGTGCACTGCACTCGGAATCTTAAGGAACATTTTAGGGTTTCACTTCAGATTTTACCCGGATCAACCTTATTTCTATTTGGCAAGACTTGGAGGAACAAGAAGGCTTCTGAGTTCAACCCAGGATCTACAGGGTACTATATCGTGTCTATTATTATTCGTGGGCCCAGATAGGTCCACGGTGGAGATTGAAGTATATCCGCAAGATGTTGTGATCTTCTATATCTCTTAACTGACCTAGACTGAGTAAAAGGAAAGCTAGATCATGTAATAGGACTAGGACTCCCAATTGTACTCGGCTAGGACTTCGACTCGCACCCTTGCCTTCTCTCCCATATATAAAGAGAGGCAGGGCGCACCCTTGTAGAGAGAGATCAACAATAATCAGCAATCCAACGCAAAGGTTAAGGCCGACTGGACGTAAAGGCTATTACTCGATTACGAGGGCCCGAACCAGTATAAATCGCTTTGTCTCTTACGTTCCCGTCGAGATCCAGCCCTTGAATAGTCGTCCCGAGTAATCCCGTGACAAGTTGCCGGTCACCAAACACCGACAGCCCGCTCAGTAACCAAGCCTCGAAGTCCATGTCAATGGAACCGAGTTAAGGCGGAGTGTATGCTATCAATCTCTCAAAGGAGAAAATATTTTTTTAGAGTTTTCTTGCCATCCCCACCGGTGTCCACTCTGCCACTTCCCCCCCTCCTCGTTCTGCTCTTAAAGACACACAGTGAAGTTTCCAACGCACGCTCAATGCTTCAGTTTTTTTTTGTTAAATAGAGCATATGATACACTGTTCGGTGTAACACGGAGCAATGGCTCTGGTGTGGAGGTTGGGGCAGTTGTCACCGGTGCGTTGGGCACGGCCTGAAGGGTCTCGAAGAAGGAACTACTCGGCAGCATCTAAAGCGTACTCTTGGCATTTTGGGGCCCTGTTTGGAACGTAGTATTTTCATAGGAATTTCAAAGGAAACCGATTCCTATGGTTTGCTTACGTCAGTCACCGTTTGGAACAAAGGAACGCTCCTGCCCTTTCCTCTGGAAAGGATCCTTCGGCTCCACAAAACGCAGGAAATAGAAAATGCAGTCCAAGCTAAAGGATTGGTGGAAGCCCGAGGCAAAGAGGCAGACACAGAAACTGTTGGGCGATTAAAATCCGATTAGGGAGGAGATAGAACCAGAGAATCCAAGCTTTGGTCCCGTCATCACCGGCGTACGTCGCCCTGAGTAGCCCGTCCCCATCTGGCTGTCCTCCATTTGACTGTCAACGGAGGTCGCTGAACCGGCTGAGCCTGAGCTTGACGGCTGCTCGCAAGCACGCAGCCACCATCTCACTCCGCTCATTGCGCTGCCTCAATCCTTTCTCGTACTGATCCGGCAAGAAATGAGCGAGAGGCAAGAGACATAGAGAGCAATGAGATGAGGATAACTGCGATCATTTTTTGTTAGTTAATGGAAGTGCTATTTTCCTTTTATCATTTCTATGCTAATATGATTCCTATGTTTTGGATTCCTGCGTTCCAAACGCCACCTCTTATTCATTCCTGTGTTTTTTCAATCCTCTGTTTTACATCTACTTTCATATCATATTCCTGTGTTTTTTCTTATTCCTCTGTTTTTCGTTCCTGCGTTCCAAACAGGGCCCTGGAGGAATATCCTGCTCGAACCTTGGACGACTACGTAGGCTCTTGTTGTCTTGTTCTGCTGCCTGCCTGTCCTCACCTGTCATCTTCTAACCTCCGCATGAATATTCCTTTGGACATGGCGTGAGACAGTGCTACATGAGTACGGACATACTCCCTCGGACTCTGTCATTTTCGTTTTCCAGGAAACAACTTTGGCAAAGTATATATTAAAAAAAATATTAATATTTATGATACATAGGACCTGTTTAGTTGTAAATTTTTTTTGCAAAATGACACTGTAGCAAATTTCATTGTTATTTGGCAATTAGTGTCCAATTATGGTCTAATTAGGCTTAGAAGATTCGTCTCGTCCATTTCGTCTAAACTGTGTAATTAGTTTTATTTTTATCTATATTTAATGCTTCATGCATGTGTTCAAAGATTTGATGTGACGGGGAATCTGAAAAATTTTGCAAAATTTTTTGGGAACTAAATAGGGCCATAATCGGTATCATTGGAAAGATCTTTGAGTCTAGTTTTTTAATAAATTTATTTGGAGATACAAATATTACACATATTTTCTATAAATCAAATTAAATTTGTGATACGGAAAAAACGACAAATAATTTATGACGAAGGGAGTACATATGGCAAAAATCGCTGTGAATGAAGACTGGGGAGAGCCTACAGGTGACTCTAAAAGCGACCTTAGTATAAATAATGTAGAGTACATACGAGTGATCTTTTGTTTTGTATAAATACCGCCATAGCTGCAACTACAACGACTGCGTGACTATTATATATTTTCAGGGCCCGTTTGGAACGCAGGAATTTCACAAGAATCGCGTAGGAATTTTATGGAAATCAGTTCAATTTCACAAGAAAAACATAGAAACTGAAAAATTTTCCCGCATTCGAAACAGGCCCTCATACTGTATTTAGAGAGGGAAAAACTTCAGCTTGTTCTTCACAAGCAGTTTGCACTTGCGCTTATTAAATTTGAAAATCCTGGCTTCTTGTGACCATAATAGTCCAATCTCTGGAACATGGAGCCATATTTATCTACGCCTTTCCATGTCATTTCATTTTTGGCACCACCTTGAAGCATATTCTTTTACCCGAAGAATCATCCACCCCGATTACCAAGTAAACTATGTTATCGCTGATGTGTCATGTAGCACCATTTCCCTGCAGCCTGCAGCTGCAGGGCAGGGCGAAGAAGAAGGCCTTGTTTAGATGGTGAAAAATTTTGGGTAAATTTCTGTAGCATTTTTTGTTGTTATTTGACAAAAATTTATCTAATTATGGACTAACTAGGCTTAAAAGATTCGTTTCGACATTTATAGACAAACTGTGCAATTAGTTATTTTTTTACCTACATTTAATACTCCATGCATGCGTCCAAAGATTCGATGTGACAGGTACTGCGCAAACTTTTTTTTGGCCTCTTTGCCTAACTAAACAGGCCCGAAGAAGAATAGAGTTGAGTTCCTGCTAACAACTGGGTTGACTCCTGAGTCCTGATCAGGCAGCCATCGTCCATGCGTCTCCCAGATCTCATTTTGACTTTTTGACCCATCAGGAGCCACTGCACCACATCAGAAACTGATAATACTCATCTGTTGCCTCCTAAAAAGATGCAGAGTTTTCTCCATTACTCGTACCTGCTGCAAACTCCATCATAGTCGCTTGTGGCTTAATAAACCATCTGCGTTTAGCCTTTTTATTGCGAGAAATAAACTCGTCTTCTGTCAGTGTGCATGGACTGAATCCAACACCGCAACCCAAATCCAATTTTGACATTGCGATCTCTTTCACAGTTCACATCAGATTGTACAAAAATGGAACCAAATTCAATATGAACTTGTAGGTTCTCTCAGCTCTCATTTCAGTAACTTGCATTATTTACTTAAGTCTTACTACACGCTACATACATTAGTTAGGAAGCGGGATATACAGACGAAAACATGTCCCGGGCCAAGAAAGACGAAAAGAACAGAGGAGGAGGCTTAAGCCAATTAGGAGCAACAATTGACTGTCATCGGGTGGGGATCGGAAACGGCGGCTCGAACGAGCGGAGCCAGTCGGAGTCCGGCAGGTTGAGCGGCGGCAGCGAGTGGCTTCCTCTGGTGGAGCTCCCCTTGCGGACGTCCTGCATGGTGAGGAGCGCGGCCACGGTGTTGCGGAAGATGCTCTGCTCCGCCTCCGGGAACACGGCCTCCATCATGGCCTCGCACTCCCGCACCAGCTGCGACACCGTCTCCGTCTTGAAGAAGGGCTGCTGCAGCACCGTCTCCATCACCGGCAGCCGCAGCATCGCCCCCGTGCGCTTGTCGTACTTCTTCAGGATCTTGGCCAGACCTGCAGCCAGCCATGGATGCAATCAGAATCGTCATGGGAACATGCATGAACAAGGACAGATCTTTCAGTTCTGTACTACTCTGTCCTACCTATGTAGTTGATGCTGCTGTAGTTGAGGAGCAGCACCATGACGCCGTGGAAGTTGACGATCTCCCTGCGGATGGCGGCGACCTCGGCCTCGTGCTGCGCCGGTGCCACGGCACCCGCCGCTCTGCGGTCCAGCGCGCGCTTGATGTCGTTCTGCAGCTCCCGGTGCCGGATGATGAACTCCTCCTCCTGGTCGAGGAAGAAGGCGTTGATCTTCTCGGTCTCGGCTTCGACCTCGGCGACGAACTCGGCCTCCTCCGCCGGCAGCGGCGGGCAGACGCCGGAGAGGACCTTGACGCAGCGCTTCAGCTCCTTGTAGCGCAGGAACTGGTCCCGCCACTCCGGGAGGCTCTGCTCGATCTGCCTCCTTAGCCACTTGCCAAACTGCACCATCTCGACTCCACTCTTGCTTTGGTTCTAACTTCTAGCTGCCGGGATTACGAAGGGTGATATAGAAGGGGAGGTCGGTCGTGGCGGTTCTTCGAATATGTAGTGGCATATGCTAAGCGAAGCGTGCTCACGACACGAGGGCACACAGGGCGCTCTGAAAGATCGTGCCTAGCTACGCGCACCCGGCGTCCTTGTAATTGTTTTCGTCTCTTACCGCACACGGCACACTCCCTCCGGTCCTAGACTTGTCATATATATATATATATATATATATATATATATATATATATATATATATATATATATATATATATATATATATATATATATATATATATATATATATATATATATATATATATACGGGTGCTATTCTACACCTTAGGTGTAGAATACTATTCTACACCATGGACCAACCCAGCTAGCTAATCACCCGCCCCCTCGCTCGCCCCGCAATAATCGCGCCCGAGCCCAACCCGTCCCCGCGCGCTCGACCCCAAAATGGAACCCGAACCAAACGCGCGCGCCACTCAGTCACGCCGCAGGCACCCCTCACGCGCCCGCATCCCGTGGGCCCGCTCCACTCGCATGCACTCCCGTGCCGCTCCTACCATGGGCCCACTGCCGCCTGACACGCACTGCATGCTGCATGTTGCATGCACCAAATGCTAGACACAATACTAGAAATTTTGACACGCTAAAAGACAATGCTAGAAAGCTACGGAGTACATGCAGTCATGGTAGGGACCACATGCAGTATATCAGTACCTTGTTAGTACAATTGTTCAGTATTTGTTAGTATTGTCCTCTCTTTTCCTTTTGATCAGTACTCTTCGGTATATGTTGATATGTTGATTTCAGTACTTGTCAGTATAATCCTTCAGTATCTGTCAATTTTTGATTCAGTAGTTACCAGTACGTTTCAGTATCAGTCAGTATTGTTCGGTATCGTTCAGTATACTGATCTTTATAGTTGCTATTATCTTTAGGCAGTTGTCAGTATTTAAGTATGTTTAAGTACTATGTCGGTACTATGATTCCATTAGTCGCTTTCAGTAGCTATGAATATTTTTATTTCAGTACTTGACGGTATCCAATATCTTCCTGGTCAGTATAATCCTTCTTCACATGTTGATATGTTGAATGTACTTGTTAGTACTTGTTTCAGTAGCTCGCATGATTTTTCATTCCGTATATGTCAGTTTTTAGTATTCAGTAACTCTCAGTATCTGTTATTAGTACTCATTGGTTCATCTCATTTTTCAGTATCTCAGTATATCTGTTATTAGTACTCATTGGTTCATCTCATTTTTCAGTATCACTCAGTATATGTCAGTTTTCAGTGTTTAGTATGTCTCGGTATATGTCATTAGTACTCATTAGTTCATCTCATTTTCCTAGTATATGTCAGTTTCAGTGTTCAGTATTTCTCAGTAACATTTAACAGTATTCAGAGCACAGCCATTCACGCGAGATCTGAACTGGACGCTGGCAATTCCTGCGAGCACGAGCTTGCTCCTGGCGACGCCGTGACTCTGCGGCTGGTGTATCTGACGAGCTCCGTCTCGGCGTCGTGGAGGCGGGAGGCATGTAGAGCAGCTCATCTCGATGGAGCAACAGAGACGGACGAATTGGGAAAGGCACGGCGGCGATCGGCGCGGCCGCGGACGATGGGTCGCGGATGGTGCATGGCGGGCATCGCGGCCACGGGAGGCGTGAGGCGCGGCCACGGAGGTAGTAGGAGCGGCCACGGATTGCGTGCTTCGGGCGTCGCGGCCACGGGAGGTGTGAGGCACTGCTGCGCGGCCACAGACGCTTGGCGGCGAGCGCGGGGGCGCACGCAGCCATGGCAGGCGGGGCGCGCGCAGAGGTCTCCCCGTCCTGCGAGCTCCGACGGCGGGTCATGGCGGCGGTCTGCCGGACGGGCGGGGTCGAGCTATGGGATGAAGCTGCGCTGATGTGGTCTGAGGTGGGGGTGGACCGGTGTGGCGGCGGGGGAGGGGGCGACGGCGAGGTGGTTAGTGGGATGGGGGCCGGAGGCCGAAGTCAAGGTGGACCATGGACGGAGGTCGAGGCGGCGTAGTTTCCATGGGTGGCGGCGCGATTCGATTCGGTGGGTTAGGGAAGAATCCGGGGAAGACGGTGTTTATCCGTCAGGTGGGCACGGGAGGCGAGGTGGCTGGTTGGTGCGGTCGGGATTAGGGGTGGGCTGGTTGGTTGGTGCAGTCTGATCGGGTAGATGAGTGGGTTGGCTGTGTCTTGGTGTAGAATAGTTATTCTACACCTAGGGTGTAGAATAGCGCTGCCGTATATATATATATATATATATATATATATATATATATATATATATATATATATATATATATATATATATATATATATATATATATATATATATATATATATATATATATATATATTTGATAGTGTATTCAAGTTTATAGAAAAATTATAAATATTTGTGACACCAAATAAATCTATTATAAAAGTATAATTTACGGTGTATCTAAGATACTAATTTAGTGTCATAAGTCATGGTGCTCTTTTTTTTATAAGGTTGATCAAACTTTAAAAGTATTTTTTTATCTCGATCACGCAAAAGGTTTGCGCATCTTTGTATTAAGGTAGATAAATAATTTAATATAATACGTTTTAGCGGCACCCTAGAAGGTCAGAAGAGCAGTACATGGACGGACCATCTCTAGTTTACTATTAACCTGACAACTCTAGGAATTGCTTTATTCATGAATAGAGGGAGTATAACGCTACTAATGTTCATGCACTATTAGGTTTTGTTGGGCATTTAACTACATCTACATGACACTAATAAGGCAACTGCACTTGTTCATAACCAGATTTAAGAAACTTGTATGAATTTTTTCTGTGACATTTCTAGTTGTCTATAGTCATTCTTTATCTTGGGACCTTTCATGGGTTGGAAAAGGCACTCCTTTGGCTCTTGAAAATTACCTCCTCCCCTCGCCACCATCGCTGGCAGAGAACGACACTGGAATAGATTGTCTGAATATATAAACCCACCGATAGGCATTGTCTCATGGTACACTCTGCTGGTTGGATCTAGGGTGTGCTCTGCTAGTTGGATCTAGGTCGCACTTTGATGGTTTGGTCATGCTGATAGCAAATCACAGTTAGGACGGTTTGCCTCAAAGACATGTTTTTCTTTATAGCGATGGTTATCTACTAATGTGATGCATCCTCGACATAGGGTAGCTAAAGCTTAATTTTTTATTCATTATTTAAAAAGATCTATTTTGAGGAATAGTTTTACAAAAGTGTGATTTTGTCATGTGGATAAACTACATACATGTTTGGAGTTGAGATCTTGGGCTATACAAAGCGTTGGTACAATTTAGATGATCAGGTTCTGGATATACGTAGTGTATTCCAGTGTGCTTGCAACATGATGATGTACTCAGCTATGATCTAATATAATTCTTCTTTTGTCTAAAAAAAAAGATATATTTCAAAAACCATGACGCTGTCCAATGTGCAGTGTGTGGGGCACTGGGGTGGTGTAGGTCAAGTGGATGTAGTAAATTTTGTACTGTCGAGATGGGAGCAAAGAAAAAATGGATTGGTCGAGGGATGGATAGAGAAAGAGCGGTGACTAAAATCCAAAGCGTACACAAGCAGCATATTCCTGGGCACCACCGAAGTCGGAAACTATCGGTGGCAAACAACGACTACAGCTTTTGTATTTGGAGGCAAGGTAGCTGGAAAAGGTTGATTCCATGGGATATTCTTTGAGCTATACAGTGTCAGCAGGCTGCTTTCTCAATCTTAAATTAATAAGGTCACTGTCTCGTCTCATTTGTTTTCTATCCTTTCGCTGATAAAAGCAATGCAAGGGGATATGCCCCAAGAGTTGTTTTCTGTCAATATATCTTTGCACAAATCTTGGCACGGCGAGCCCGACGGCAGGATGCATCTGAGCCATGGATTTTTGACACCATCTAACTTTTTTTTAAAAACTTACCGTGTCAGTTAAAAAAAGAGAGAGAGAAAGGATGGCATCAAAGAATATTATTGACACCTAATAAGAGCGTCAAATTTACAGTGTAAGTTCCAAGAGAAAGAAAAGGAAGGCATCAAAACACAAGCAGGCTTTACGTGTATGTCAATCAATAATATAATATTAAGAGTATGTTTGATATCAACCTAATTGTTTGTCACGGAAAGCTTAGTATTAACCAATCCAAATAGGTGGACTAATAGATGGACTAAGTTTTAGCCACATCTTAACTAACAATTAGTTCACTATAGTTGGCAAAGGGAAACTAAAGTGGACTAATATAGTTACTAGTCTATGTATTCAAACAGCATTGGACTATACTTAGTTTCCTAAGAGCATCTCCAACCGTCTTTGTTAAACCCACTCTATATCTCTCAACACTCCAATAACTTCTATATCTTGTTCGGTACTTCCAAGAGCTAGCTTTGCTCTCTATTTTCGTCTAGCGAGAAACTATGAATAGTGGACGGAAATATTTGGAGATCTAGTTTAAGAAGCTGTTAGAGGAGGATTTTCCTTTTTTACCAAAATATCTATTTCTATCAATACGGAGAGTATAAAGGGACTCTTGGAGCTGCTAACTATTAATTTAACTAATGAACTAACAATTAATCTTAGGTGATCCAAACATGCCCTAAATATAACACAGTGGTTGGTTTCAATTTGTCAATACTTGTATCTAATGGATTTTATGCTTTGGTATGGGAGTACTCTAGTTCATTACAACTTTACAAGTGACATAGACTCCGATTACATGCTGATCAATTGGTTTTCCTGCCCTCAACAAGTGATAATTTTATGGAGAAACTCCATGTCGAATTCAGAAAAACAAAACCAACCAAATACGAATGATCATGGCCCGTACTCTGCTCTCTTGATTGTGGCCTCATAAGACAAAAAAAATGTTTATTCTTGCCTTAGGAAGGGCAGATAGGAATCTGATGAGTTTTGATCTGAAAGTAAGTATTAACAAAAGGACAGGGCATATAAACATCCAGAATCGTTCTTTTGACATCAGTGTTGTCTTTCCGGCTTTATTCTCTCCCATATAAAGGATGGCCGTTAAGGCTGATGAGTTCTAAATTTGGGGTTTATTCCAGAGCATATCCATTGAAAGCCATGCTTTTAGCGTGTGCCATCAGTTCGTCAGAGTTATATTCTTCTCTTGGTTTCTTTCTAGTCATTTGTTTCAGGTGAGCTGACATGAGCGTAGATAAATCCAGTTTCTGAGAAATCTTGCAAATTTCTAATACTGATTTGTTTGTGCTATGTAACAATGTACATAAATCAATATGAGGATTCAACGCCTGTTTGGTTGGAGACCATATTAGTTTGTCTAGAAAATAGTGTTGCAGAGAGTTGCATGTAAATTTGATGAAATCCGTTTGGTCAAAAAAGTTGGAATACAATTCGTTTGGTTGGAAGCATGTGCCTGCGAATGCTAAGGAGGGGAAAGCCCAAAAAATAAACTGTTTCCTAATATCTATATAGGTGATTGGTGGACTAATGGCTTGGGTGGTTCTTTTTCTCGGTTGATAACATATGACTATTTTAATTATTATTGTTTGGATTTGGATCATCAACATATAATATTTAGTTCCCTTTCCCGTTTAATTAGATTTAAAAACATAATCTTTTTTCTAGAGAAATCTCAAAATATTTAATAGCCGCAATTGAAACGTGATTGATAAAAAGAACTATTTCCTAATGTGGAAATATAAAAGTGCCATATTTTACCTGGTATCCAGCTATTAGCAAAAATGTTAAGACACGAAAAATAAGCTATAAAGGTCGTAGAGCATACTTGTATATAATTTGCTAGCCAACCCAATTTGATGCTTAGCACTAGATTATAAGCTAGGCAGCTGGTGCTAGCGCCAGGTGTTCATTTTGGGAGGCCAGGGCTGCATCCAAATGGATCCCAGCGGCAAGACATATGATAGCCGTCCACCCAGGTAGATTGACTCCTCATTCTATATTGCATTTGTCTCTATCTCTGCAATCTTTAAATTACTCTTCGTAAGAACAATATTAGGTCAGATGGTTACTCGGGACTTGGGTATATTAGCTGTCAATTATCATGCATCTTGTGTTCTGTCTTTGCCTCACATTTGTAGAGTCCACGGATCAGCCATGCGTATGGTCCCTATAATGTGAAAAAAATATATTTGGGTGTGTTTGGTTGCTTGGATTAGCTAGAGCTAGCCATGGCGGTGTTTTGTTGCTTTGTTCAGGTTAGCCCTTTTCTTTTGTTGAAATTTGTAATTTGGTTGTCTTTCTAAACCAACGTGGGGCCTAAGCCATACACATGACTAGTTCTAGCCCTGCTAAGTCCCCTAAGCCAGACTCGAGCACAATTTCAGCATTGATCTGCTAGCAGCAGTGGACTGCGACTGTTTTTTTAGAACATGTTTTCAGTAACCAAAGAAACGACAAAAAACCAAAAAAAGAGAGAGAGAGAGACAAACCACAAAAAAAGAAAAAGGCAATAACAGAAAGCCTATGGCCTCATCTAGCATAACTGCCAACTGCCAACCAAAGCCAGCTGTTGTAACGGCGAGCGATGGAACAGCCTGTTACTACGCTCCTTCCTGAGGTTCCATTCCATGAGACAAAATCGCGGAGGGACCTAAGGAGTTGCTGCAGCCCGTTTGTGTGCAACGGGAGGAGCCAGGTCTCCCTAGCAAATGCAGTAGTTCCATTCTGCTGGACTGAAAACGCGGAACTGGAAGCTGTTCCATCTTTTTGTTTTCGGTGCGGAATGTCACAGGACGCATGGGCAGCTGCAGCTCCTGGGTGATACGGTGATACCACAAATCCTGATGCAACCTGGAGCATTTTTCTGCTCCTAGATAGTCTGCCAAACTTTCACCCAAGTTAATCAAACCAGGCACGTCTTCACAGTTCAGGTCTATACAACTTTTTTTATTTATTTTGGGAACAATTATTGTAACCCAAAATGATGTCCAAGTTGACTGAACTGGACTCGGACAGAACCAGGCACAGACCTCAAAGAACTTCTCGAACCTGGCAGACTTTCTTCAAAAAAAAAAAAAACTGGCATAGACCAACTTCAACATTCAGGATTTACTTCACAAACTTTTTGGTACAATTATGTGTGCTCCAAACTGATGTGCATTCGGCGTCAACTTCAATTTCACAAACTTGTAGCAGGCATTAATAAGTGGGAGCGCAAACAACATGAAAAAGCATTAAACCTCATGCAAAGCAACCTGAAATCTAGTGAAACAACCACCTGTGTTAACTGTTAAGCCGAAGCACTCACTCACATTTTTTTCTTAAAAGTAAACTGATGTCTGATAAAGCCACCATTCACATACCCACAAAACCATTATGCAAACTGGTCTAGCCTACGTCAAACTTATCTTGAAACTCAGTTGGTGTTGAGCTAGACCCAAACTATATAGTGCAATAGTGACATTGAGCTTTCTTCAGATAGCCTGAAGCTAAGCTTCTTTCATAATGGTATTGTGGAGACAATTGTGACAGAAAACATACTGACAGAACCTGGTTACCCATACTTATATACCACACATATATGGCACGATTTATGAGCCATATGGGTCAAACAAAACTCACAATTTGGATATGCTGTAAGAGCAACTAAATATTTGATGAAAATAACTAACCTTAAAAAAACATTATCAAACTGGAGATAATCCTGAGAATAGAATAACCAACACTACTTGTTTCATGAGAATCCAGACAAGACCATTGATTTAGATTTGAGTTTCGACATTATGTTTATATAAATAACCAGATTTTATCAGATGGCCTTTTTGTTTAGGACTGTAGTCAGATACTGTTTACAAAATGAGAGAATCCAAAGGACTTGAATTTACAAGAAACAGCTATACCTTTTCCGTTTTACTTTGTTAAATGTGTGTAGCGGGTTGGCTCCTCTATCTTTGAGGTCTGGTTTGTAATTATCGTTTTGGTAGTCGTCTGATGCAGGCGAGTTGTGAGGGCAGATTATGGTAGTCTTCTTTAATGTCTTGAACTGCTTTCTGTAATCTCTCGAATGCTGTATTTCCATTGGATGCAATGGGAATGGGGAAGATTCCTCGTGTCAAAAAAAAAAAAGAAAGAAACAGCTATATGAGGCAAACATTCAAGGCCCCATAATCACCTTGCTTGAAATGAAAGAAGGGTTCCTAGTAAACTTATTCGATGTATTAATTTTGTTATTCGCTAATTCTGCTCAGCAAATAAAGTCAATGGGTACACAAGAGCTGTTTCCTAAAAAGGAAAAGAGTAGAACAAAATGTCTTTCTGTAAGTATATAAACATACATGCTGGGACTTGGCGAAAAAGGTATTTCTTGTGTCTTGTTCAGAACTTCAAAGAAAAACTACTGCTAGATGTTTACCATCAAACAAAAAACCCTACTAGACATTAATATATTTTTTCCCCCAACAAGGATAGCTAATGAGATAATGCACGGCACAAACATTAAAATAAAAGGATCTAAAACTTGATCAAATACGGTTTTGTCCATAACATTTAGCAAATGAAAGCAAATAGATTAACTCAGTTCATCAAAGCATCCTTAAGAAATAGATAAGAGAATCAAAATGCTGCATACTACAATTTCCAGACATATATACGATACCAGTTCATTCACGTTTACCTCTTTAAGGAAGAGAAACTGACATTTGTTCACGACACTAAGCAAGTCAAAGCAAATAGAGAAACTAACTCCATGGAAACATCCTAGTAGGTAGGAGCACAAACATGATGAATCCAGCATCTGCCCTAAAACTCAAAAGATATAGCCCATACCTTACACTAACCATGCATGAAGGCACCAAGATGCTGCATCTTTTAGTGCCCATCTGAAAACCATTCTGCGAAGCAAGGGATGTAAGGTAGATACGGGTCCACAGACTGGTCTGCAAGATTGCAGATGTCATGCATTTTTCTGTTATCTATATTGTAGGACACAAGGTTTCTGCGCAGCACCAGAATCATGAAAACCGAACTACATTCTGGATGGATTGCAATCACCTTAGGTGGAGAACCATCTACAAAGAAAATATTATGTGTTCCAAATAATTCAACTGAATCAATAGTCTGCTTTAAACTCCACTCTTTGCCACCATAATCCTTGAGAACCCAAATTGACAGCTGAGAGCTGTACCTGGGACCGTGAACAGCATACTGTTAGGATTGATCTCACCCGACTTGATCCAATGATTAAGTCAGACCCTTTGACCACGTCCTGATCGGGGACGCTTAACGACTCCTAGTCGGTGGGCCTCTGTCGCGCAGCCCTATAAAGAGGAGGTGGGGGCCAGGGGCACAGGGGATGAGGTCCACTGCTACAGTAACTGCCCCACCTCCATCCCTAGTCCGATCGAGAAGGGGGTGCTGCAGCGACGGGAAGCACCACCGATGTGTCGCCTTTCCCATCGACCGACGTCTACACCGCTGCCGGATCCTGCCGACGCCATGGTCGCCTCCAACTTCTCCAAGCCCACTAGTCTATGCCTCACCTCTCCCTCACCATCTCCCTCTCCCTCTCTGGTTTATGCACTGTGATATTCTACTCGTATTATCCCAATGAAAGGAATAGAAATCACCAGCTAGATCCACCACTGCATGATCCTAAAAGTCCAACATTGGTACCGGAGCCGGGTCATGAATGAGTAGTTCTAGATCGGGGAATAAAATTAGAAGAAAAGATGAACCGATTGTTATGAATCGGGATGGAAAGACCAGAAACCCTAAACCTAATCCTATTGGGGTAAAAGAAGAAGAAGACGGCGGTGAGAGGAAGGGGACCTACTTGGGTCAAACCCCCGCCGCCGTCGTTGCTGGCGCGCGAACAGAAGGCCTGTCTCAGCCGTGGTTAGGCACCGGTCCTAAGCCCTCGACGGCGACGCGCTCTGCCAAGGGCGAACGCGCGCGCCGGCGAGGGGCTCGGCGCCGGTGCCGTGCACTCTTCCTCTCTGGTGGCGAAGTGGCCGCCGCCTCACTCCATCGCCATTCAGCTGCGGCACTAAGAATGTGCGGGGAGGTGAGGGGGAAGAGAAAGGAACAAAAAGAAAGGGAGCCGCTGTGGCACTGCTCTGGGGCTCCATCCTCTCTCCGCCGCCACGGATGGCCACCAGCGGCCACCGGCTGTTGCCGCCGCCGCTGCGTGGGGCTAGAGGAAGGCAGAGGAAGAGGAGAAAAGTGAAGTTAGGGTTTTTGGGGAGGCGACGGCGACGCGGTTTTGATCTGCCGAAATGCGCGCTAGGCCGTCGGATTCAGATCAAGGAAGATCAACGGCGTATGTTGTTTGGGCCAGACTCGGCCCAGGCGGGTTTACCAATTCCTGGCCCAGGCCCAGGTTGCGGCCTGGGCACTGGGACGGCAGCGCACGCGGGTTTTGGGCCGTGGCCAGGGAGCAAGCGCGTGCCGCTGGGCCGAGGGGCAGCGACTCCTTGCTGGGCCGGCTTGCTAGCGCTGAAGAGTCGGGCCGCCTCTCTGGGCCACGACGCGCGAGCAGGCACGGGAGAGGGCGATGGGCCGCTGGGCCGCGCGAGCAGGCCTTCGGACCGAGCAGGCCGCGAGAGCACAGTGCTGGGCCAAAATGAAGGAAAGAAACAATATACGTTTTAGCTATTTTTTTAGAAGCATTTTTTGAATGAATTTTGTTAAGTTTAAATGTTTATATCTACTCAAATTTGAACCAACGTGATAATTTGTTTAGAGAGAAGAAGAGTAAAGTAAAGTGCTTCTGAATAAGTATTATTTTAAGAGTATTTTCAATGTTTCCGCTGCAAAGAAAAGGTTTATTGTCTTCTCATTAAATCCGAACCAACAGGAGGATTTAATTTGAAGAGTAGTTATAGTTATTCAGTAAATGATGAAAAGTTTACCCTCCAGTTAAAATTGAAACCAACAGAAAAATTTTAATTGGAGGAATAGTCGATTTATGGTTAAGACAAATTATAATATTATTATTTTCTGACCAATGTTGATGATAACAATATATAAGTTTATTTATGAGTTTAAGTTTAAAGAAAATTATGATATTGTTATTTTCTGACCAACGTTGATGATAACAATATTATAATTCTATGAGTTTTATGTTTAAAGTTTAAATCTCTGATAAATTTTGTATCAAAGTGACCAATTTTTCAGAGAATAGATAAAGATCAAGGAATGCTCTTAAACTAGATAAATGTATTTTCATGTTTCCGATGCAACGGTGATGATGATCTTTAAAATTAAATTCGAACCAACGGGAAAAGAGGGTTATAAGATAATTGAGTTTCCATATGTTAATTCTATTTCTGCCCAACGGTGATGTGGAATTGATGTAAAAGAATGATGTTTTGTTCTATTTCTGCCCAACGGTAATATAGAATAGAACTTAAAGATTTAAAAGTTTAATGTGCATGTCTTTAACCAGACCAATGTAGGGTTATTTTCATGCTCATTATTGTTGAAAATTTAAAGGCAAAGATTTCATGCTTTCATTCTTGAAGGTAAAAAGAAAATAAGCTGGGTACTTGTGACTCATATGATGAAAGACCTAAGGGCAAGTTATGTAAGAAAGAAAGTCATTATGTGAGGGACCGTGTTCTCTGTAAAGAATGGCTTTAAAAGAAAAGAATTCTGGGATATTAATCCAAGAAAAGAGATAAATCATTGAGAGTCTTATTTAAGAAATATCTTTTATGTACTCTTTATGAAGAAAAATTTAGTTTTAAGTTTTTATCATCATGATAACAGATGTAATATATATATATATATATATATATATATATATATATATATATATATATTAACCAACGTCGAATTAATCATGTATGTTATAAAGTATTCGGATTTATTCCTAAATTTGATGATTGAATATGAGCCAATCCTGGCATTTATGTCCCTTCAAGGGAATTATCTCGTATGGCGGGAAAAAGTTTGTGATAGTACCCGCATGGCGGGAAAAGTTTAAGAAAATACCCGCATGGCGGGGTAAAGTTGGCATAGTACTTATGTTAATCAATCCTGCATGGTGGGAGAAGTTTGGCATAGTACTTATCCTGCATGGTGGGAGAAAGTTGTGATGACTCATGTGCTTTTAGTGTATCCAACACAGGGAGAAAAGTTTAGGGTAGCTCTTATGTTATCCTAGTATGAATTTAAGAACAAAAGGAAGTTGCAAACGAACCTCATGATTAGAATGACATGCAAGCATGACTTGAAGAAGTACTAATGATAAAGGACTCTGTTGAGTTCTTAAAGTGAAATAAGGAAAAAGTACTCCCATACGAATTAAGAAATAATTTTATTTTGCATGATGTAATCATGTAGATGAAGTAAGTAATCAAAGTTTTCTCATTCACAAGAGTTCTGAATAGCTTTTGAAATTGTGGTAGAAAAGTTCATACCACATTTCGAGGGGGAGAAATGTGAGATCAATTAAGAAAGACAATTAAGAAAGATACTTCCTCATAATTCAGATAATGCGATGCATACTATGCATTGAAGGCAAGAGTGATCTATAAAAGATGAATGTGATCGTCGGAGGAGTAAAACGGTCATAATAATGATACCCCTAAAGTAAAGAAATAGCTAAATTCCTTGACCTTTTTACAGTTCTGAAAGAAAGATAGCATAGTCGGCCAATATTCATACTGGATGCGTTCAGAGTTATTAAGGCGGTGCTAAACGCACCATATGAGTTTTGGCAGATTAAACCTAAAATAAGAAAGTTTGAAGATGGGACAATCTGGGGGAGCATGGTACAAAGAGACCTATCTCTAAACAAGGATCTTGTTATAAAGGACTTTGTAAAATCAATTGTCTTTTGGTAATAAAAGTCAAGAAATGCTAGTAGCTGAGGCCCCAGAAAGTCTCAAAGAATAAGAAAATCAGATATTTTTTATGACTATAAAGTCTATATTAGTGAAATTCAAATGGAGGGTAATCCCACCTAATTTGAAGAAGCCATGAGAGACGTTCACTCATCCAAGTGGCAAGAAGCAAAGAAAGATAAAATAAAATCAATAATACCAAAAATATTTTGGGATCTAGAATAAATTCCTAAGAAGCCAAAACAGTAGGCTATGATGGGTCTATAAGACAAAATGTGACTCCAAAGGAAATATGTAAAGATGTAGACTTGAATCAAAAGATTTTGTGCGAAGCAAATGAACAGATTACAATGAGCGCTAGTGGCACATCATGATTTGAGTTACATCAGATTAAAGTAAAGACGTCATTTACCAATGGGATTTGTATGAAAATGATTACATGGCACAACCCAGAGGTTTTATCGTGGAAAGAAAAGAACGTAAGGGATACCACCTGTAGAAATCTCTTATGGACTAGAGCAAATCTCTAGATAGTGGCATTTAAAGTTGAAAAGTCAATTAGAAATTTTGGGTTAAAGAGAATGAGGGGACGATTGCGTTTGTATAAAGTTATAGAATGGGAAATTCATTTCCTAATCCTGTATATGTGGATGGCATCTTACTTGTTAGTAGTGATGTCAATCTACTGCATGAGAAGAAGTTCTTGTCCTCAAGGTTCAATAAGAAAGTTCTCGGTGAAATATCTCTCGTTATATTAATTGAAATTCACCGAGATAGAAGAAAAATGGGTATTAGAACTATCGCATAGGCATGCTAAGAAAAGTTTGTAAAGAAATAAAGTACCTATGTGGGTAAACCTACGCCTGTTCCCATGGTCAAGGGTAATAGTTTTAGAAATTTTAGTGTTTTAAGAAGCAATGTGAGATTGTTATAGATGGACGTCCTATATGCTTTAGCTGTTGGAAGCTTAATGAGTATACAGATAAGATCTTACCCTGACATAGTTCACGTATCCAGGTTGTTTTGGCAAAAGTCCAGTCTAGATATAGATCACTGGAATAGAGTTAAGAATGTCGGCCTCATGCTAAGAAAGAAAGAACAAGTACTCTCAAGTAGTTGTTGGTACAATGTTAAATTTTGGCGAGATGTTTAGTGAAACCCACATAGTAGCTAACACTCGTAGTTGGAGTTTTATTGTGGAAAAGTTCCAAAGAAACAGTTTTAGTATCATCAGTAATGCAAGTTATAGTATAGCATGATATGAGGCTGCGGGACAGGCAAAATGGTTAAGAAACTTGTACCCGAAATTGATAATGGTTGTCAACAGCAATAACCATTTAAGTAGTTTGCTCCTAAGATAACGGGTCAAGTGTGCTGCCAAACACATTGAGATTATGCTATACGTTGTAAAGGAGAAAGTCCGGAATCATACTAAAAGTTATTGAACATATAAGTAACAAGAAAGTGCTTGCGGATCCGCTTACCAAAGGCTTACCACCCAGTGTGTTCAGAGGACACACAGTCAACATGGGTTTATGGTATAGCCTATGATTTCTGGACAATAAAAGGGCCCAAAGTTAAAGAATATGTTTCAGATCAGAGATGTGTATTGTAGCTGTTAAATCTATCGGTGACTGACCGTGACGATGAGGCACGCTCTATGCACTGATCTGAGATGGAATGGTAAAAGAAATAAGTATAAAGTTTAAGTTTAAAGTTTAAAGTATAACATGAGATTAAGGGGGAGAATGTTAGGATTGATCTCACCCGACATGATCCAACGATTAAGTCGGACCCTTTGACCACGTCCTGATCGGGGACGCTTAACGACTCCTAGTCGGTGGGCCCCTGTCGCGTAGCCCTATAAAGAGGAGGTGGGGGCCAGGGGCATAGGGGATGAGGTTCACTGCTACAGTAACTGCCCCACCTCCATCCCTAGTCCGATCGAGAAGGGGGCGCTACAGCGACAGGAAGCACCACCGATGTGTCACCTTTCCTATCGACCGACGTCTCCACCGCTGCCAGATCCTGCCGATGCCATGGTCGCCTCTAACTTCTCCAAGCCCACTAGTCTGTGCCTCACCTCTCCCTCACCATCTCCCTCTCCCTCTCTGGTTTATGCACTGTGATATTCTACTCGTATTATCCCAATGAAAGGAATAGAAATCACCTGCTAGATCCACCACTGCATGATCCTAAAAGTCCAACACATACAAGAGCCCTTGAGACATCCCAATGAATATAGGATAGTAGGGCGTAGGGATAGTTCTCCAAACCTTTCCCTTTGTGTCCACTGTGTTTACCGAAGAATCAAGGGTGGTCACATGCAAAGCACCATTATAAAAGACACTGGAGTTAAATATTTGTATCGATTTTTCACCCCATTGACTTCGGTGGTACGTCCATCTCCTAGTTTGCAATGAATAGATCTCCACTGCTCTGATTTGATGATACCAATTATCAATCTCCCTCCTCGGCAACTTCATTATCCTGCATACCACGTGTGAACTCTGAGAGCAAAACACTGTAAAGTGTGAGGACACGGTTGGGTCGAAACCCAAATACATGGTGGATCTTCCTAGCCTTGCTTCTGTCTTTGGCAATACAGTCCACTTCTTAGTAGCAGGATTGCAGACAACATGGTCAAATTCACCGTCCGACAACTCCTCGCAGGAGCACAGAAGAAGGCCATTGCAGCAGTGGACAAACTCAACTTCAACATAGTTAGCTGAGAATAAGAAGTTAAGGGAGGGGTCAACCATATGCTGGCCTCTCCCTGAGAAGTTGGTGAAGTGGTGATGGAGGTCAGAGGGGTTGAATGTAGGCTCTGTGTAACTTTGGTAGAAGAAGCCTGATAGGGTCTGGGGCACTTTCTTGCAGACGATGGGATCAGAGCAGACGGCAAGCCAGGACTTAGACATGCACTTGAGGCGGCACAGGGACTTGTAAGGCACACGCGAGAGGATCTCCAGGAGGAGGTCATCGGTGAGACTGGCCACAGGATGCTCCTTTCTTGAGCTGTCCTCCATCCCACTGCGTAGTGGGTATCCCATCAGCAGATGTAGGGGGGTGGATCCAATTCCAAGTTGGAAATGGCGGACACAAGACTTGCTTTCCGCAAGTTTAGGCGCTCAGATCAATCTGCAGAGCTTCCCTCCATCACAGTAACACTTCAGATCTACATGTTTCTTCTTCACTTTTGAAGGCACTGTTGGCTACATTTCACATAAAAATCACAGAATCACTACATCTACTACAAATTAGCACAGATTTGGGGATAAAAAAATTTCGCAACAACAAATTGGCTCTGGAACCGGAGGTGACACTGACCTGCTCTAGAAACGCAGTACCAGCCGATGCCGCACCGAGCGGCCACACTATGCACGCTGCAGCTGCCCTAATTTTTTGCAATTTGGTCCTTTTTTAAGAAAATTCACGTTTACACCCCTGAGTGACGTAAACTCATCTTTGGACCCCCGGGTCGGCACGGCGCCGAGGTTCGGCGCCGTAGATCACGGCGTCGAGCTCGGTGCCACGTATCACAGCGTCGAACTCAGCGCCACAGATCACGGCGCCGAGCCTGGATTTAAAATCTGTGGCCGCCTTTCCCTGTCCGAGGCTTGTTGCATTTGTTCTTCCTCCCTCATGGGTTTTTCTTCTCCCCAACCCACCCAATCCCTTTGAATCAACTTTTTGCACCTTGAAAACTTTGATTTGGTCCATAGATCTTTAAGAGCAAGGTATACTCTCTCCCCTCCTCTTGTTTTACGCATTGATTTGTTCTGTATTAGTTGTATTTTGTAGCCGTAGGTACATCATTACAAGGTTTTTGAAGAGATTATTAATACTTGTAATATGCAACCATAGGATGCCAAGGCATGAAAAAGGTAGCAAACCAAGGTAACCTCAGCGCCTCTTTCAATATTATTCGTTTATTGTTGTGCATCAAATGATAGACCCTAGGTTTAGGGTTTAATGTTTTTTTGCTTTCGGTTGTTAAAACGAAATTGGTTCAATTGTAATTATGGTCGGATAAATGGAAATCCCTATAACCCAAAGCCTCTCCCTAGCGGTGTTCTAAGACCCATGTGCTTTTGTGGTGATCCTTACAAGGTAGACATTTCTAAAGATGAGGAAACCTATAGTCCGAGGTATTGGATGTGTTCTAATTTTGCATGAGAGCCTATAGAGCGTCAGCGCCGTAGTACATTTATTGTGAGAAATTGTTATTGTGTAATAATTATTTTATTTCATATGAAGTATTGCATATGTATTTGTTTTGTAACAATTGCCTTTGTTGCAGACCCCTCCACCGCTCTGTGATTTTGAGGAGTGGATCGACACTGAGATCAAGGAGTCGGACAAGCAGCTTCTACAAGGCCTAAAGGAGTAGGATGCGGAGCGTTTGGAGATATTGGAGAAGAGACGCAGAGAGGAGGCAGCAGAAAAGGGGCACAAGGAAAAGGAGAGGATAGGAGGCGTGTTGCTGCGTACAGAGAAGAGAGGGAGAAGAAGCTTGAGCTTGTGCACCGAGCGAAGGCAGCGATAGAGGAGAATCCTGATGCCCAGAGGAAGGAAAAGTGGCCTCGTTGCACTCAATAGTTTGCATGACTTGCTAGTTCTATGGTTTATTCATGAACAATGTTGTCTAGTCTTGGACTATGTAATGTGTTGTCATGTAATGCACTTTAACTATGGATGTACGTAGGGCATGTTCTGCGTTATTTAGTTTGTCGTCATGTACTTCATATGTTATTGTATTGTTTAACGTGCCCTGTTATTGGACCTTTCATATTGCTGTTGGTTTCATTATTTATGGTCATAATATTAAGTTTAATATTGCAGAGGTAGTCACGTAGTACAAATAAAATGTAACGAAGTAGTGGATTACATATGCAACATCCTTTCTCGGCATAGGTATGTGGACCAACAATTTTGGTGATCTTGAACTTCCCTGCAGACTTCTGTTTCTGAGCACAAACCGTCCAATTGCAATCCGCCTTCTCACACACCACTATGTAATGGCTCTCCACATAGGAGTGCCTCACCTTGAATGGTCTTTTACGTCTCACAGAATATTTCTATAACCACCTTCTCAATGTGGACAAGTCCTTGAAGAGCAGGCCCTTCTGAATTTCCACATTGTCATCGGCCTCAGGAGCCTCTAGTAGCTCGTCATCTCTTCCATCTGCATAAGCCTGTTGAGAATGACTGAGGTCGCTGAATTCATGAACTAGTGGATCACGATCAGGACACAAACTTCTGATGAGCTCCATTTCTTGTTCGCTCAAAGCTGGAACTGGGCGGTCATCATCAGAATCAACGGCTCTTGCTATTTAATAAGGCTTCTCATCATTCTCAATATTAACATCCACACTGTTAGAGGCTATAAACCTTGGGTCCACATTGGTTGATGGAGGCACATGATTGTCTCCTGCATTCAAAGCACAAATATAGATAGAATTGAGACAAAGGAACAGACTGAAGGAAGATTAAGGAAAGACAAAGTGTTTCTACACCACTTACTTAGATGATTCTGGGTCAAAGGGATTTCCTAAGGGGCAGGAGCAACATTATCGACACATATTCCAACCTCATTCGGGGCGGATTGAGCATCGGGCACCACAACCACATCTTCCACATCCACCTCGCGGTTGGGTAACGGAGGGTCATAAGGTGCCGGATTCTCAGGTTGTGGCGAGAACCCACCACGGGGTGAATGCCCATTAGGGGGTGAATACTCATGAGGGGTGGGATCATTGGACAACTTGCGCACAACCAAATCCAAATATTGAAACTCATTCTTCATGACAGTTTTGACATATTTGTCCCATTAACCCTCTGATGCGATTGGAACCAACCGCCTAAAAATTGTCCCTGACCTGCCATGGTGAAGTACCCCCTCAACTAAGATGGCATCTTCATTTGATTTACATTTAAGCTCATCACGAGCACTAGCCATCAACTCACAAAAACAACGGCTGATCATGAAACATCACTGGCACCCTTTGCATTCCAACAAAACTGACATTCCCAAACTGATCTTCCTCCACACTTCCTTCATGATACAGGGTGACTACATTGTCCATCTAGTTGGTATGCACAACAACCAAGTTATTATGGGTATATTATTATTATAAGATACCTAACCACAATATCTAACTACATTTGCTAACTATCTACATAAACTAATAAGTATCTAACTGCCTAATTATCTCTAACAATATAAGAGATTTGCTAACTAAATTACTGACTAGCTAACTATATTACTAACTAGCTAACTAAGTAACTAACTACCTAATTATGTCTGTACGAATCTAATCTAACTAAATAACCTACACAACTACATTCCTAAGTTTATAATATAACTAAATAAATAAGTATCTATCAACCTCCCTATGTAATTAAATTTTCCTAACTAAATCTGCTAAATATTATAAATAAATTACTAACTAAATTACCTAAAGTAAATTAACTAATTTAACTAAAAACTAACCTTGGTGCAGGTCAGCTGCAGGTGCCAGAGGGGTTGGGGCAGCCGATGGGGCAGGGGAGGGCGAGGGGGTCTGAGGCCCGCCGGTCGGCGGGACCTCTGGCGAGTGGTGGCAGACCGGCCTCACCGCCGGACAGTGCGAAGGAGGAGGGGAAAGGGGCGACGAGGGCGGCCGGGAAGGGGTGCGGCGGGCGGGACGGGCACGCGGCGGTGGCGGCGCGCTGGCCGGGATAGGACGAGGCAACGGGCGAGCGGCGCAGATGGCTCGGACGATGGCGGCCGGGATGAGGGGGCTGCGAACGGGGCGGCGTCGATGGCATGGCCCGTCCGCGCGGACTGTCGGGACGAGGGCGGCGTGGACGGGCGGCGGAGACGCCCGAGACGAGGGCAGCACGGACGGCACGAACGAGGACGGCCGAGAAGAGGGCACGGGCGGGTGGGGCGGACGGTGGCTGTGTCGACGGCGACGGTGGTGTGCCGAGCCAAATGGGGGAGGGAAAGAAAGAACTGTGGTGGCGCGTATAGGTTAACAGCTCGGCACCGTGATCTGTGGCGCCGAGCTTGACGCCGTGATCTGTGATGCCGAGCTTGGCGCCGTGATCTACGGCGCCGAGATATTTGCCACGTAAGCGCCAGCCCGTCTGCCACGCGAATTAGGGCCACGCACCTTGGCGCGGCACCGAGATATTTGCCACGTAAGCGCCAGCCCGTTTGCCACGCGAATTAGGGCCACGCACCTTGGCGCCGTAGATCACGGTGCCGAGATGTGTAACCTCGGCGCCGTGAATCACGGCGCCGACCCTGGGGGTCCAAAGATGAGTTTACGTCGCCCGGGGGTGTAAACGTCAATTTTCTTCAAAAATTGGTCCAAATTGCAAAAAAATAGGTGCAGCTGCTGCTTTCTACGCAGACTCACTTGCTAACATTCGCGACCTGCTCCCCGCGGCCTGCACGCACGCTCACGGCCTCCACGATGCCGTGAGGCTTGCGCTCCTATTACCCACAGGTCCGTCAACACCGCCTTAGCCCTTAGAGGTGGTCTCTGCACTCTGGAGACGAACAGGGCATGGGGAATGAAAGTTCTCGACGGAGAGTTTCGTGACTTTTTTTTAAAAAAAACTGTCAATCAGCGTGGGCATTCAATAATATCGAACCGATCGGTTCGGTACTAGGTTCCATAGAAATTCAGTTCATTGGAAAATAAGCACCGATCGATTCCTTCAAAAAATCAGTACCGAGGAAATTTGGTTTCGGTACTTTCGGTTCAGTTTCGATATTTACCGAACAGTATCGAACTGATCACAGAGACACGTAATAGCAGGTTCAAAAGCTAATTTTAAATGATTTCATAGAGAATAATAGTGCAAAATAAATATACATATAAAAGTCCACGAGACTATAAGAGGGAGTACCACAAATACATAATATAATAGTCTACAATAGTACAATCAATAATATAACAACACTCAAACTCAACACATTTCAGGTAATTCGGTAAATTCGGTTCCCTGTGGTAAAGAACTGAATATACCTCGGTAATTTCGATTCTTCAGAATTATGAATCTAATAGGGTACTGAAAAATTCGATTTCGGTATTTTTGGTTTGGTTTTCGGTATTTTCGGTTCGGTGCTCGGTATTTTTTGCCGAGGACTAACTGTCAATGTCATAAAATGAAATAAAGTATGAATTAAATATCTATTCTCGACATGTAGTATAGTTTTATTTTATGCGCGCTACTAGCGCGCGGACGTCCAGACCCTCTCCAAAATATCGAACGCCTTCGGTCCTTTGTGAGGGAAGCCGCGTTGCACGCAGAAGAAGCTCGTGCCGCCTATTTTCATGGGCCCCACCACGTGGACCCCACGGTGTGTACCACCCTACCACCGCGCCCACACGTAGGAACCCACGTGGGTGATGGGTCCCAGTCACCTACCCCCGCCTGTGGATGCCACACTGCGGATGCGTTTGCCGGCCTCAGGTGCCCACTCAACTGACCCACGATGGCGCCCCAGCAGTTGTAGCAGGCGGGGCAGGTGGGTTCCATTGCAACATGTATAACTTCAGATCTACTTTTGTAACATCTAGATAAAACACTTGCAACATACGTCCGAAAAAGATGAAACACTTACATCATACGATTTGCAACACTTGCAAAACACTAGAAAAAACTTAAAAACATGGCAAATATATGCAAACATCAAGATGAAATACTTGCAACATATGTATGAAAACACTTAAAACATTTGCATACTTATGCAAGATTCCGATCTAGTTTTGTAACATCTAAATGAAACACTTGCAACATACGTATGAAACGGATGAAACATTTGGAACATACACTTAAAACATACGTGTATAGCCATTGCAACATATGCAACATCCCGATCTACTTTTGCAACATACATATGAAACACTTTCAACATATTTTCGAAACATCTGAAACATTGGAAACATAAGCTTTCAACATGCGACGTATCCCGGTGCATCCTCCTCTGCCATTTGCAGCAGGGCACCACAGCCTTACAGGAGGCAAGGCCGGAGGGCTTCTGCGCTAGGGCCCGATGCTTCTACTTGCGTTGGCAGCCACCATGACCGCGAGAGGCCACCACATGAGAGGTGATGGCAGAAGGAGTGGTAGCGGCGCGCGCGCATGACACGGTCATGGGTTCAGGAGGAGTGGCAGGAACCGCATGGCGGTCGAAGCGGCCAGCGCGGAGGCCATCGCCAGCGACGAGTGAAGCTCTAGAGCGTACGAGCATGGATGGATGCGGAGCGCGAAGCCACTCAGCCACACCGGCTGCGGAAGGCAACCACAGGTCATGACATGCGAAGTCGAGGAACTACAGTAGCGGCAAACGGTGGCCTTGCCATCAGCGACGTCGTACGGTGAGAGTGGGCGATGGAAAAGTGAGATGAGAGGATGTAACACCCTGTGTTTTGCATCATGTTAAAAACCACTAAAAATTTGAACTTTTAAAACTTTACAACAAATTAAGACTTGATTAGTATAAATAGACAAAACCTTTTTAAAAAATGTTTTCCAAAAACCCTACATCAAAATTTCACCATATGCATTTCCATGTTTCGTAGGATTTAGTTGTAGTGCTAGGAATATTTTCTAGGATTAGAGAACCACATCGTATTTAAATTGTTTAGGTTTGGAATGTGGTATGTTAGCTTGATTGATTGAATGCCTTGAATGCCTGATTGTATGATTGCATGTGTGTGCTCTAGAATTTATTTTGGCATCAAATAATCCTCCTTGGTATTTCCCCCTTTTGCATTCTCCACCAAATAATCCCTTGAGCTCTCCCTTGACCTACCAAGACCACCACACCTCAAATTCTCCTTAAATTCAAATTCAAATCATGCATACATGTACCTTAGTTTAAACCTGAGAAAAAGAAAGGGAATTATAAATGGGAAAACACTACGGGCTCATTCTCCCCTTCCTCCTTCTCTGGCCCACACCGTGGCCCACTTCCCCCTCTCCCTTCTTCCCTGCAACGGGCCGGCTTGCTCGCTCACTTGGCCCAGCAAAGCGGCCCGCCTCCCTTCCCTTCTCTCTCCCACTTACACCGTGGCCCCGCCCTGTTAGCTTCGTCTTCTAGCCAGAGACAGCGATAGTGGGAATACCGCGTCACCACACTAACGCGACGAGCCCACCACCACTGCCTCTTCCCAGCCGAAGCAGATAGGGATGGGAACATCACCGTGGACCCGGATGTCATTCTCCTCCTGTCAGGGTTATAACCCGGGGTGTCTCAAGGCACCGATTAGTTAGCAGGCCATGCGCCCCACAACTCATATTAACAATGTCCCAGCTCAGACAAACACACTAGACCAACACCTAGGTCAGGGTCAGCCACGACCCCTTCTCTCGCTTTAGCCACAAAGGAAATGCATGACCTCTCCCCTGTCACGACCCCTGGGCAAGACAGGGAGAGGCCGAGCACGCTCACTCTGATAGGAGTAGATGCGCCGCTCTGACCTCACAAGGATAGATGTGACAACAGTCACATCGGTCCGGTCAGACACCATCTCTATGCCACGCCGCACTAAACAAGACAACACCGCGCGACAGTGGCAATAGGTACGAAACCCACCACCCGAATACAGACCGATGGGAACCATGATAGGGGTCTCGATCTAGAGACCTTCCTAGCTAGTGAAGAGCCCCGACCCCAACGATCGGGGTCGTGGCCCTGAGGCCCACGACGTGACTAGGCGGACGATGACCCAGGGCGGCTACCTGCTACGGGTATGAAGCTCCGGGAAACCTAGAGACGATGGTGAAGACCATGACGGATGCCGTGTTGCATAGGACAGCTGATGAACTATCACCGTGGCTACTATACTGCCACGACCAGCACAGTAGCACCACGTCAGCCCCTGCCGTGACATGGCCACAAGACCATGACGAGAGCTACACCCCGACGAACACTAGAAGACAACGTAGCTTGTAAACCAAGTTAGTTAGTACTTCCCTCGGGCTCTCGACCCCTCAGTCGGGGAAGCCTCCTCTTTGTAACAAGCCCTGGCCCCGAACTCTATATAAGGGAAGCCAGGGCTCCCATCTATGGGGACATTCTCGTTCTTCATCATCTGCCACTCCATCCATCCACCTTAGCAGTAGGGCTCCTGGAGCTTCTCTTTGGGCTGCCCTTCATCTAGCATAGGTTCTACCACCTCTTTGACCATTCTTGCACCCCCATTGTAAGAACTTCAGAGCATTCAAGCGAGGAACACACACTCGATCTTCTCTGAGACTCGATGTAGGGCTCCGGCCTGAACAAGTATAAACTCTCATGTCTATTGGATGCTACCATCATCTTCCTAGAGCAGCGCGACAATCATAAATATTTTCTAGTCCTATTTACAAAACACCAACAGTTGACACGCCAGGTAGGGGACAGTCACGCACTCTCGTTTGATTAAGAAAGGAAGTGATGGCTCCTCACACCGCCAGTGGACTCGCTGGTAGAATGGCCCACGACGGTTACATCCATTGTGAAAACTACGGGTTCATCGGTGCTAACGGGCCAGCACTCGCGTCCGCCTTCAGACGCAGTCCAGGCCTCCACCTTCAAAATCTGGGTCCTGTGGCTCACGGCGGACAAACTCCTAGAACTGCTCATGGAAGCTGCATCTCGGAGTACACCTACCCAGAGGGGCTAGTACCCTCGCTCGTCGCAAGCCATGGTCAAGTTTCCCATTTGAGAAACCAAAGGACCACGGCTCACGACGAGCTCGCTCAAGGAATGGCCTTGATAGACCACATCCTTCTATGGAACCACACAGTTAACCACACCAAAGGGTTGGCGCCTGCGTCCGCCCTTAGCCACGGTCCGGACCTCCACCTTAGAAATCCGGGTCCTACGGCATATGGCAGGCACAATCCTGGAACTGCCTCAGGGGCTGTATCCCGGAGTGCACCAGCGAAAGGGGCCCAGTGCCCTCTCTCATCACCGGCCATAGCCGAGACTTCCACCCGGGAAGTCAGACAGCCATGACTCACGGCGGCCTCGCCCAAGGAACGACCTGCAGTGGCCACATGCTTTTAGGGAATCACGAGATCGTCCGAACCAACGGGGGAACACCCATCGCCAGCATACACCCAGGCCAGGCTCTCTGCATGGTGAGACCGGGCCCTACGATAGGGTCACGCTCAGGGCAGCGTTTTCGCCACCAGCAGAACGCCGTGAGCCAGGTCACGCACGAGCAACAAAGTCGCCCACCACCGCGTGGCGACGTTACTAACGATCAAGGGGCGAGCCAGCATGGTGTCACACAAGGTCTAGCCTAGGATCAGGATCTAATCCTACATAGCAGGCAAGCCATATGACACAACTTTGTGGGCAGCCACCTATTGCACGAAGGCACGTGCATCTGAGGAAGCGGGTTCCCTGAGCGCGTCGCGCGCCGCGACAAGCGGGCGGACCGAACCGCGCTGTGCTCAAAGCCAACTCCCATAGCAACAGGTCATGACAGCCCCCTGTCATGAGTGGCAACCACGCACAAAGACAGAAACACAGTGACCGTGACATCGTCACGCCAGGAGGGCCGAGGCACCAGTATGCACGAGCCCACCCGACCGAAAGATACAACAGGCCAAATGTCGAGAAGCCATCCTCAGGAGCTCGCGGGCCCAACAAGGATATCAAGCCGGCATGGACCGGCCCGAGTCTGTCCAAAAAGCCGACCCGCACCAGCTACGACCGCTCGAAGCAGAAAGGAAGCATTTCCACCAGCTCGTGGCCCAGAGATTACAATGACTCTATCGCGAGCAAGCGCTTGGGGGCAGAGGCCTCCTAAGAAGCAACCTCGCCATGAGCAGATGCTTAGGGGCTCGACGTGCCCCGAGCCACGGTAACCAGCTCACCAACAGCTTTTGGCACATCGGTCAGTCACATCCGCATTGACCTTAGCCTCGCTACCAAAGCATGTTCACGTACACATATGAGCCTATCAATAGCTACCAAAAACCTCGGGTCAACCCCTGGAACAAGCCAGACAGCGTGATTCTCATATAGCACGCCCTAGTAGCGCTCCATCCCCAAAGTGATGCGGCTCGCGACCGAACACGACTTACTCACAGGGGCTACACTCACATACATACACGCAACCATGGTGCAACACTATTTGTCATCGTCCTAGCGACCAGGCCACCCGATCACTCTCTTCTCGCATCGAGTCGGATCTGCATCCTACCCTCACCATCACGCCACTCCAACGGATTGCATACCCGTTAAGCCTCGTGGGCCAGTGCCCAGGCTAAAATACGCACCCACAAGCGTGGGACCAAAGGGGACAAAGCACATTCTGATCTGAACGAAAAGAAAAGCAATGAGCCAACCTAATGGCAAAAGAATGCACCGATCACCCGTCCTTCAAGCAAAATTAAGCATGTCCATTACAAACCGACCGTCCATGGAACCCTATATGTCCATGACAGAATCCAGCACCCCGGAACATTGGAGCTGGCGACGAACGCTCGCACCCAACATCTTGCTCATGAGGGCCTTTGCGCCTGGAGCAGCAGCACTTTCGATGCAAGGATGTCACTCTCGGACCTCCCCGTAGCGCGCCCTCACCCAACAACTTTGAAATCGACACCACCGTAGTGCGAGCCAACCGACACCAAAACAGCATGAGCACCACAATGAACACCCTCAGAGATCAGGGGATCCACGTGGAGGCGAGCCTCATCAAGATGAAGAGGCAATTGGGCACTCCCCCGGCCAGTGCCAAGTACGACATCGCAAAGAGCTCGTCCGGGGCGGTCAGCGTGGCTAGCTGGTTGTCCACCTCTAGCATCCTTTGGTTCATGGTCACCTTCTCCTCCTGATCTGAGAGTGCCTCGTGCGCAATCCTAAGAAAGGATAACTTATTCATGGCCAGACACAACGATAGAAAAAAGAAACGATGCAAAACAGAGGAGGGCTTTCCACTACAAGTGGAGCGCAGCTTCTAGCACTTAGCTTCAAGGTGCTAACGCCCCTGCCTGGCCATCTCCCGAGCAGCGCCAGCTGAGGTGAGCTCAGTCTCTTGGACAACCATCACATGCTTAAGACCGACCTCCTAGGACGTCAAAGCCTCGATCTGGGATCGGGCCTGAACTCCCGGTGGGCTAGCTCTTCCCCCGACCTCTGGGAGGCCTCTAGCTCCTCGTGCAAGCGTTGCACCTCAGCCTCTGCCATGGTCGGTGGCACTTCCCGCCCGTGCCTAGTAGGCTAGGCGCAAGAACTGAGATTTCTCCACTGAAATCTTCATCAGCCCCTATAGAAAGGAAGGATGATCAGACGACCATGACAATAGTGAAACAGGCATGGTGGAGGCGGACGACTGGAAAACTTGCCTATGCCTGAGCCTCCACATCGTCGATCATCTGGCATAGGGCCTCAGCATCCAACCTGGCGATCATGGCAGTCGCGACGCCTATCTCGGTCAAGGCCGCCTGAATCCTCTCGTGGCTCCGGGAGGCGGCTTCCCTCGTGGCCCGCTCGACCGTGTCATCCACCACAAATAGTGCCTCATCGAAACACGTCGGGTGAGGCCACGAGAAGAAGTCCTCGCCTAGGTCAAGCTCATCCTCGGGGGGTGAGCACAAGGCTGCAATGGAGGGCTACCTGACCATCGCTCCCAAGATGGTGCCATCGCCCAACAACTCTAACCGCACGGAGGGGCACACGTCGCTCCCCGAGGGCCTCAGGGCCACTGGATCTGGCAGGGGCTCCCTGCATCACGAAGCTCGACAAAGCTCAAGTAGTTAAACGATAGCGACAGATGCCACAAGAGAAATCCAAAAGAACAACGTACCTAGTGGAGCATTCCACAAAAGGTAGGACGATCTGCCCTCCCGTGCATAGTTTAGTACAAGGGGTCATGACAGAAGGTGCCCTCGGCAATGGCATCAGGCCAAGAGCCAGCGAGGCATTCCTAATGGCATCGACAACACCAGCCTCCTCCGCGCTGTGATCTCTAATGGCCCCGATGTCCCCAGGCCCTGATGATCCCACGTGAAAGGCCTGGGATGTAGGAGGCCTAGCCATTGTATTAGCGAGAAGGTGCTGGAGGAGGTCTGGGTCTTCCCCCTCAGGAATCTCCAAGGAAGGGCGGTGCTCCGCCGCACCCATGACGAGAGTCTCAGACCCTGGCAGGAAGGGGAAGACGGGAGCCACACGCGAAGAGCCCGGGCCATCATCTACAATGTCGCAGGGATGCTTCGGGCTCGGTCCCCTCAGCAGCAACGAAGCCGCCCACTTCCGGGCGGAGCTATCCTCAGCTTCGGCACCCGCCAGACCATCCACACCGCCTGGTCTGGCACCGCTACCGGATCCATGCAAGACGTCAGGAATGCTCTGAAGGACCGTCAGATCCTCATCGTCTTCCTCAGAGCCCTTCTCATCATTGTCGTCATCATCACTAGTCGACGAAGCCCTGTGCTTCTAGCGCTCCATTAGCCTCCTCGCCCTTTCCCGCTTGTGGCGCCTCTGTCTCTCAGCATCCACCTTCTCTTGGGCGGAGTGCTTGACGCCTCTAGGACAGGGGAGATGGAAGTGGGAATGAAATGAGGGAACAGGCTGCAGAAGCGAAACCGATCAAGCTAGCACCCTTCAAAAAAAGGGGGGAGGAAAAGACTAATCAGGGTGACATACCAGATTGGGTCAGGAGGTCGCTAAAAATGCCTCTACCGCGCACCCGGTGGCAACAATGGTCCCAGAAGAGACCAACCCCGTGACCCGCTTGGCAACCTCGATGGCCCCAAGCGCCTCCGAAGTCTCACGAGTCAGGTCTTTAACACTAGAGTAACCGCACAACAGGGTCGCCCTTCGCTTCAAGGGCTAGATTTGTCGCTCGATCATGGTCCGCAGGACCACGACGCCATCCAACCCAGCTGACACTTGACCTTCGAGGATCCTCAAGATCTCTATCACCTTTGGTAGCTGCTTCTTATCGCACCCCAACCCCATGAATCCAGCCTCACCGGAGCTACGCTAGAGAAAAGGGGAAGGGGGTGGCGGCATCATCACAGATGTAGAACCAATGGCTATGCCAGCCAGAGTTCAAAGTCCTCAGTGGCAAGCATGGGTAACTATGAGAAACTCCCTGGTGCATCTGGAGATTCATCCCACCCACGGGAGCGAGCACACTACCGTCTAAGCCGTGCGCCTTGTGGGTCTTCACCTCGAAGACCTTCTGAAACAGGTCCTTGTTGGGGGTGATCCCCAAAAAGGCCTCGCACACAACGACGAAGCCCGCCAGCTGTGACACCTCATTTGGAGGAAGGTGATGCAGCTGGACTCCATGCTCGCGAAGGAAACCACGAAGGAAGTTAGATGTCGGTATCCCGAACCCACTGTCTAGGAAGTCAGTGAATGACACCACTTCCCCAGGCTAGGGAAGAGGCACCGCCTCACTAGCGGGGCCCTCCATTTGGCAACATCCTTCGGTGGAAGAAGACCCTTCACCATGGGGCACTGTAGCTTTGCCTCCATCACTGACGAAGGTATCCACTCCCCTATCTCGAGTCACAGGAGGAAGAAGGAATGAAGGCGGTGGAGCAGATGGCGATGGTGACGGCGTATGTGACCTAGGGGTAAACCGCACAAACCTGACCCCTTCCCTTCTGTCTTTCCTTCAACGATTGCAGGAGCAGCGGTAGGAGATGAGAACAAGGTAAGGGGTCGGCTTGGGAAAAAGGGACTATTTATGTGGCGGCGATTAGGGAAGCGAACCACACCCAGGCGGAGTTCGCCCTAAAACGGGCTCCATGAACCCTTGGAAACTGAGTCGATGCGCCACGATGCGCAGCAACGCCATTAAGACGCGGAGGATCTGGGGAGGTCAACCGCCCCTAGGATTCACGCTCAGAGTAGCGACCACAAAGTGCACACGCGATCCCACACCAAGTGACGCCGAAAAGTCATGACCCCAGCAAGGGAGGCCCGATAGCCCCCGAGCCCATGCGCAGAGCAAGTGGGTCATGACTGCGACCCGGCATCGCACTTAGGAAATTCACTCCTAGGCCGGCCCTTAGAAGGGCTCGAGGCCACAAAAGAGATAGGGGCAGAAAGGAGATGGGCCCCCATGGCTCTAATCGGTGGTGAGGAGCCACATGGCCATCCCTCTCTATGTTTGAGTCATCTGCTTCGAAGTCTCCCAGGGGTCTGGGGGGAGGCATCTTGCCCTTTGGCCACTGCAGAGGCGGCCGGAGACCAATGGGATTGACGGCCAATGATTTATGGGACGTCTCACGTGAGGCACACCGAACTTCACGTCGATTGGGGAGGATATCAGGTCCCACTCGGATTACCCATCGACCTTGACGAGGCGCACCACTTTGACCGCATGGTTATGGTGGACATGCCTCTCTCCACGTGGGGCAAAACCAGAAACCTACCCATAACAAGGCACCATGACCCCTCGGGTCATAAAGAGCACCAAGGAACAGGAAAGGTGGGTGCCAGCACTCTAAACCTTCGACTCACAACGGATAGCAACGCATCCCACGAGAGCCACAACTCTGGCAGCACCGAATTGAGATGACAACCTCTAGTCAGGGAAGGCATCTTTGGAGCTTCGGCACCAAGCTCAAAAACACAAAGAATAACCCCGGGTCAAAACTCGGGAAATCAAAACGTAACCTAGTCGAGCATCGCGGCACTTCACAAACAAACCCTTATCTGATCCCTCACGATACGAGAGCGGCCAGCACCTCATGACCTAGCAACCTAGAGCATAGGACATGAGGGTGAGAGGCGGCTTCGTCGCTGCCATCTCACAAGGACGGGACGGTTTGGTGGAACTGCCCACAGCAAGGGCCACCTCACACATCCAAGCCGAAGTGCTCTGGAGACCGAGGGGATATGGTTCCAGTGACCAACCACCTAGTCCTGCCCAGATCGCAAGATCCCTCCTTGCAACAAATGATAGGTAGACAATGGCATCCAACCAACATCAGAAAACCATCAATAAAACAAAACCCCCCTGAGTTTCTCTCTTCTCTTGTCTCCCTCAAATCAAGAAGGGCTGGCTCTCAAACACACTTGTGAGTCGCTCAAATGGAAGGAAGGTTAGTATTTATAGGCTCGCACAGATGCCCATGAAAGATCGGGATAAGCAAGACCTTCATAAGGCCAGGACCAATACAGTGTCAACAAGATCACTTAGTCCCGCCTGGGTCGCAAACCCCGATGAATGGTGCACTGACATAGGCGAGGATTGACAGTCACGTGCCATATCATCAGGACGTCTCGATGAAGTAAAGTGCAACGTCCACCAACTGCACTAAACGCATCAACCCGCAAGGGATCAAGCAACGAGGCTCGGAAAGGTAGCGACCACAGGCCCACACTCTGAATAAACACGCATATCAAGCGCTTTCCTGACCACTTAGTGATCGCAAAAATGCTTAGGGGCTACTGTCTGGGTTATAACCTTGGGGTGTCTCAAGGCACTGATTAGTTAGCAAGCCACGTGGCCCACAACTCGTATTAACAATGGCCCATCTACGACAAACGCACCAGACCAACACCTAGGTTAGGGTCAGCCACAACTCCTTCTCTCGCCTTAGCCACATAGGAAATGCGCGACCTCTCCCCCGTCATGACCCCTGGGCAAGACAGGGAGAGGCCAAGCACGCTCGCTTTGATAGGAGCAGGCACGCCGCTCTGACCTCATAAGGACAGATGTGACAGCAGTCACCTCAGTCTAGTCAGACACCATCTTTGTGCCACGCCGCACCAAACAAGACAACACCGTGCGGTGGTGGCAACGGGTACGAAACCCACGGCCTGAATATGGACCGACAGGACTCACGTATGATCCCACCCACTATGGGACGGAAACCATGAGAGGGGTCTCGACCTAGAGACCTTCCTGGCTGGCGGAGAGCCCCAACCCCAACAATCGGGGTCGTGGCCCTCAGCCCCACGAGGCGACCAGGCGGACGATGACCGAGGACGGCTACCTACTACGGGTACAACACCCTGGGAACCCTAGAGACGATGGCGAAGACCATGATGGATGCCGTGTTGCACAGGATAGCTGACGAACTATCATCATGGCTACAGAGCTACCATGACCAGCACAGTAGCACCACGTCAGCCCCTGCCGTGACGTGGCCACAAGACCATGACGAGAGCCACGCCCCGATGAAATCCAGAAGACGGTGTAGCTTGCAAGCCAAGTTAGTTAGGACTTCCCTCGGGCTCTCGACCCCTTGGTCGGGAAACATCCTCTTTGTAACAAGCCCTGGCTCCGAACTCTATATAAGGGAAGCCAGGGCTCCCATCTATGGGGATAATCTCGTTCTTCATCCTCTACCACTCCATCCATCCACCTTAGCAGTAGGGCTGCTGCAGCTTCTCTTCGGGCTACCCTTCATCTAGCATAGGTTCTACCGCCTCTTTCACCATTCTTGCACCCCTATTGTAAGAACTTCAGAGCATTCAAGCGAGGAACACGCACTCGATCTTCTCTGAGATTGGACGTAGGGCTCCGACCTAAACCAGTATAAACCCTCGTGTCTATTGGATGCTACCATCATCTTCCTAGAGCAGCATGACAATCATAAATATTTACTAGTCCGGTTTACAAAACACCGACACCTCCTCTTCCCGGTAGTCAATGAAACCCTATGCTCAAATCGCCATGGCCATCGACTTGCTGAGCTGCCACCATAGCTACGCTTCGGTCCAGCTCACCCCTAGCCAGGAGATAGTCAAGCTCGCACTGTGTGCAACCGCCTTGAATTCGACCTCGTGCGGGGAAGAAAGATTGGCGCCCATGGAACCAAGGTGATCGGAGGAAAATATCTCCCTGACGAACCACCATTGGTGGCCTATAAAAAGGCCTTTCCCCTGAGCACCCTGGCTTCAACTAGCAACGCAGAGAGCTCTGCCTTATCTAGGAACACACCATCCCCCCTCCATCTTCCGTCCTCCCCTTCTCTCTTCTGAGCGTGAGCTCGTTTCTCCCCAAATCGACAACCATGGCCGCCATTGGAGCTGAGCATCGAGCTCTCCACCAATAATCCACCATGGTGCCATTGGGGTAGCCAGCAAGCTCCTTAACACCCTCCTCTACTTCCCCCCACCATCGCAAGCCCTCTCTCCCCCTCTGTGTTGCCCCGTCGCCGAGAATCGCCCACTGTCGAGCCGCCTTGGCCACCACCAGTCACCAACAAGGTGTAGCGGGGCGTAGAAGTAACCGTTACGCACTCATAGGAATACCGTGACCAAGCCGCGCCCCTCCTTCTGCACTAGATCGATTCGACTAAGTGGGAACACCGTCGTGTGCATCGCCACAGCTGCTCCCGCGAGCCACCATCACCGCTACAGGCACCCACGGCCACTGGGAACTTCCTCAATCGCTGCGGGACCTCGTTGCGAGCATTGGTCACCAAGTGGAGTCAAGCTCCGAGCACCGATGCCGCCGGCGAAAGCTACTCCGGTGTGTCTCCGGTCAATGCTCTGCCTCGCCGCCACGTCAAGTGTCGTCATCACCGCGCCATTTCTCGTCTGCCTCCTCCTCTCCCTCTGTCCCCTAGGCCTAGGCCACAACGGTGTTACACCCATTAAGATGGGTGGAGTCTGGATGGCCCACACGTCAGCGACCCTTGGCACCACCACGTGGACCCCACGCATCAGCTGGACAGCCGCTCTCTCCTTCCCCTCGATCCCCGTGGACTTGGCCCACATGGACCATGAGAGAGAGCGAGCGGTCTACGACACAGTGGAAGACCCAGTCCACAGCATAGCGCCATTAGTAGCTGACCCCGCCGTCCTAGCCCACATGTCAGTCGCTCAACCGAGGAGAAAATGCTATGTATACCCCGAGCAATGTACACAGGACAGTGAAAGACCACTTTCCATGTATAGAAAAATTCCCAAAAAATTCCTAAATAAACTAGGTACACCCTAGATCCTACCCAAGCATTTACATCTCATTTCCATTATCCTAACTTCTAGAAATATTTTCCAAAGTATATTCCACATACCATGTTTCATATTAAATCTTCAATAAATCATAACTTCTTCATTCTATCTCCAAATTATATATTTCCACCACCAAAATTATTCTAAAATCAAACTCTATCTATTCATACCCTTTGTTCTATTATTTGGTGCCAAATTAAATTTTAGTTTGATTGCATTTCCATTACTATATTTAAATTAAATACTAATAATAGTAGTAGATATCACCATAGCAGTAAGTAACCCCGTATATTTGCGTATATGCATGTACCATGACACATACTCGAATATATCCGTACCCAATAACCTAAAATGAGTAGACATCTATACATACATAGATATGCCCAATACCCAGGTATACGCCTATGTATGGCTAACCCTAGCAACCTAGTTACTCAACTCTACTTAATCGTGGGCATATACATATGCATGAGAGTATATGCCGCTAACCCTAGCCATAACCCAGCCCACCTAATTAACCCTAGGCACATACATATGCATGTGTGTGTGTCGCTAACCCGGTGGACCTGTAGAAATCAGGCAAGTCATGATGACTTCGTCAGACTTTCTCTTTCAAGTTCACATAATAGTGACCCCTAATAATATGGTCTGGTTTTCCATCAGACCAATCCATCACATTAACCTAACCTGTAGAGGCCCTACCCTATGGATGGAATCCCTCCATCCAAATCTTACTTCAAATTAACATAATAACGATAACATGGATAACAATCCATCACCCAATAGGACCAACCCAGCTAGGATCATTTCCATCACTTTGATTGTTCAAGCTTGTTTTATATGCCTTGCTTGTTATTTTCTTGTTTGTGTTTCCTTGCTTGCCAACGCTAGATCACATAGGATAGAAGACATGGAGAGAACCCGATGGAGTCTAGAAGACAAGAGCAGGAGACACAGGAACCAGAATCTCAGAATAAGGATATGATCGTCAGTGAATGAAGACAATTCTAACACCCACCTAATCCTTCCCTCTACACTACATACCATCCCTCAACTACTCCCCTCCCACCGCCACCATATATTGCTAGCCTCTGCCATAAACCTTCCACCTTCCATCTCCACTAAATAATAAACCCAACCTATATTACTTAAATCCTTGATTGTGAATTATAATAAATTATGAGATTGATCATGATGATGTGATAAGGTAATGGTTACCTTGATATGATAAGAACTCTATAAACTTGAGGATAATAACTATGGAACTTAAAACTGTTAAAACTAGACTAAACCCCGACAGGGGGCGAGTGGGGGTAATTTATGGAGGTAAATTCCCTTGGTAGGAACACCTGGTGAGGGTTCCTATGGGAGATACTCACCTCGGTCACATAAGGACCGGCTTGTAGTCCCTCTCGCCTAGTGAGATACAACATACAACCACATGTCTATATGGGTAGACTTGATTTCACACTCTGTTAGATGGAAATATGATTTCTACTAGGAGGCTAGTGTAGGTAGCGGAATATCAGGAGCAGACACGAGGGGATGGGTTTTATTCTATGGTCCAATTGGCGTGGATGCTATGTGATCTTTCACGTTAAACTTTTGAGGCCGCGTTCGAGCTCATGATTATTGTTTTGGCCGTGTTCGAGCAATGTTGTTATTTATTGTGATGATTTGGTATCATCATGTTGGGACGATTAGGTATCCTTCCAGAATTTATGTGTTTCCAACCCCTAAGAAGTTGTAGTAGAATTATATAGACATCTAAGGTCGCGTACATTCAGGTACGGGATCTCGTTAGACCTATCTAAGCCATAACGATGGTGTCGGACTGTGTCTGTCTTGTGGAGAAATTTGTACACCTCTGTAGAGTTTATTGAATCTATTCGAATAGCCACATCCTTGGAATGGACAGATGCTAGGATGGGATACTATGATTAGACTTCTACAACTGTGATGATCTAGTAAGATGTATTTTGACTAATCTGGTAAATTATAATGACCCCAAAAACTAGTGAGAAAGGTAATACTCTGCCATGATCCAACCTATAATTATAACTACTTCAACCTACCACTTTTACCTCAACCACCGTAACCACCTCCTCTTCTAGCTTTCCCTCCCACCTCACCTCCACCCATAGTTCAGGGCTTGCTGAGTACTTTATGTACTCAACCCCCTCCATTCTATATTTTTAGGAGTAAACCTACAAGAGCACATACCTGGATGGAACTTTGGGAGCTATGCAAGGATAGGATACTCGGAGTATACTCGAAGACGGAGACATACAAGAGAACTATGCTAGGACTACGACGATTGGAATATAGGACTACGCTTAAGGAATAGGTCTAGGGTTACGTCCGCACTTCAAGTTGCTTGTAGGAAATGGAGCTACGATGATAAAGGACCGCTGTCTTAGAACTTGATGTATGATATAGGGCCAGTGGCCCAAGTTATGTAAACCCGAATCATGTAACGTGTTTCCCCATTAGCAATAAAAGTATGGTTTTTTATATCAATCTTGTTCGAGTTGTGCATATTAGCTACTGATCTAGGGACGGATACATGATGCACAGAGGACCCTAAATTATGGGGCCCGACAGAGGATAAGATAGGAGAGAATTAATAAGATTGGATGGTCGGGGTCTGAGGATGGATGCATCCAAGGCTGCTTGTGAGGATATTTTGTTGAGCAACAGGAGTGACTGTGTGGTGTTGGGCCTTTCCGGTGGGCGTCGAGGCCCACCAACGCGAGCATCCAGATGATCGAACAACCTACCCACAACATTAGCATTATTTTATAGTTTTGCAGACATTTAAATTTATGACTCACTTCCTCTCTGCTTAAAAACATTATTATGTTGTAAAATGTCTATGTGGCAGCCTATTAGATGAATGAAACTCTCGTTAAGGCTGAACCATAAGGCAGCATCGCAGCACCAATACAGGTACTAGTACTAGTACTAGTACTACTTCAATTAATACAAGTACTAGTACTGTGACCAACATTAATTATTATGTACCTTTAAGCTACAATTGAAATGGATTCCTCTAACAAGAGCAACAAATCCCCTGCAACGATGAGCAATCGGCCATGGCGGGAGAGAAAGGTTGAAATCCAATTCGTATCAGAATCAATGGTTCTACTACTTAGAAACCTTGGTTCAGACTACCCCCAAAGGTGAGAATTATTCTAGGAATCCTAGGGTGGATGCCTGGTGACGAGCCACGTGTCACGCATCAGGAGGGAGGTGAGCATAAGATTGTCGATGGAGTGGAGTCGGGTCACCCGCAACCCCTTCATAATCAGTTTGACCCCAATGAGAGATCCAGAATTTAGTTAGGGGTCCCAAACCCTAACCAGCATTCTCCCCTGCTGTCGCCAACTCCTCCAAATCCACCGAAATCATCCAATATCTCCAAGTTTGTTGGTCATTTGTGGCGACGCGCGTCTGCTAGATCCTTTGTCACTGCGGTGCGCGTTGTGCCAATGCCCACTGTTCTGGTGAAGATGAATCAGGGGGCAGTCATAGAAACTTCAATCAGGGTTGGGGAGGAGGAGGGATGGGTGGCTAGGGAAGATTTGGAGTTGTTCGTGGTGATAGAGGAAGAGGTCGTAACACCTAGGAGCGTTGTGTGCAACAAGATGGTGAGGGACAGAAAGAAAATACTGAGGAAAAGCAACCAGTCTCTGGAGAAGCTAATGAGAAGTGGGATCAAGCAGCTGACAAAGCCGAGGGCATTCCAGTTCAAGGTGAAGAAAAAGCTCTAGATGCTCAGCAAGAAGAGAACAAAGGTAACCCTGCTGGTGATGGTCCTGATGACCCAACAATCAATCAAATCCTGTGAAGAATAGGGTAGCTTGTGAAATATGTGGTCTCTTCAATCATGCCACTAGAGATTGTAGAAGGTTAATTTGTGAGATCTGTGGATACAACAATCACACCACTTATGATTGTAAGCGTTGCATTCCATGGAACACTGGGCCAGAACACTGTGCTGCTCTAGTCGAGGATTAGAGCTTCTTTTTCATAGAAGAATGCATAGACCCTAGAGTGTCTAGAGAGAAGGAAAGTATTGTTGTCATTTCAATTGTTCAGGGTCATGCAACTGGGAAGCAGGTAGAGCAAGAACTTATGCATCTAGTAGGGTCCAACTCTTGGAAATGGAATGCCAGACAAGTTAGTGATAATAGGTTTGTTATAAGGTTTCCAAATGCTAAGCTTGTTAAGGACTGGAGTAGATTCAAGGCTTTTACTATGGGAGATGTTGATGCTTGGATGAAAATTGAGCAATGGTCTCCTGGTCTAGGGGCAAAAGGCATACTTCAACTAGCTTGGTTTAGAGTCAAGGACATACCAGCTGATCAGAGATCTCTTAGAACCATTGCTAAGGTGGGTGGGCTGGTTGGAAAGGTGATGGAGGTGGATGAACAAACCAGATTTAGGGCTAACTATGTAAGATTGAAAATTGCCTGCAGGGACATCCTCAAAGTCCCTAGAACAGCTGAGGGCACTTTGGGTCTCTGTTTACATGACTTCATATTTGAGAGAGGTTCAGGAAGAGAATCCTGTGAGAACTCTTAAAAGTGGTGTCAAGGTATCTAAAAAAGAGCCCCCACAAAAGAAGTACAAAGGGGATGATCCACCTAGAAGTTCCCCTGCCAATGATCAAACAAAGAACATTGGCATCAAAATCAATGAACCTAACAACAGTAAGATTGTTGGTCAGCAGAGGCCCTCCCAATCAACAAAGGACTTTGACATCACAAGTAATGAACATGTCAATAGTAAGAACCATAGCCAGCTGTGGGTTTCTCAATCATCTATGTCTGCTTCTAAGTGTTGACCAAATTCTAGAAAATGTGAAGGCCAAGAAAGTTATAGAAAGTCAGAGCTCTCAACAAGGTACCAATGATGACCAAGATGATAGAGTTAACATTCCAGAAAGCTTTGAGGATTCTGAGGCTGAGAGTGAAACTTTAAGAGACAAACTCAAAAAAATTGATGCTTATATTGAGTATGGTCAGGGTAGTTCTCCTCAGAATGAGATCCAAGAGAATCATCAAGTGCGGGCTATGGAAGTGGAAGATAATGCGGGTTCTGTCAACTCTCACATGATGCAGAAGGTTCAGATGGGAAGTAAATCTGAAATTCTTCCATCTGGTGTTAAACCCTTCAAGGTTTATCTTCCCAAGAGCTCCAACAAGAAGAAAGAGGGTTGGAACAAGAAGGACTGATTAATTCGTAGGAAAGTGTTATCACTGATAACGGTGGCAGCAAAGCAATGGTACTTTTTAACAATCCTGAAGTTGATGTGAAGACTACTTCTGTTGATGATACTCATCCCAAGGAGGTTCAACAAGAAAGGAGGAGTGCAAGATTGAAGAAAGATGTACACCTCACAACTATGGAGAAAAATGAAGCTCTTGCTAAGAAAAGGTCTCTTGAAGGGAACATTAGCAAAACTCATAACATTTCTGACATTGATAATATTATGCTTGATAGTATGGCTAAGAACATGGGTATATTAGTTAATGATAATAAATTTGCTACTTTTGATTTGCTCAAAGATTTAGAATCTGCTCACAATTGTTTGAAGAATAAACACTTGAACATGTCTATTTGTGAGAAAAATGTAGAATTACTTGAATTTATTCCCGAAGAGAAAAATGTGGCTATTGACAATGGTCGGGAGGAAGGTTCTGATCTTGAAATGTTGTAAATTGTCAATTCAAGTGGAAAAAGCAGGTTAAATAAAAAGAAATTCAAGTTCTCCCCAGGGGGAGGAAGCAAGACCAGGAAGATCTTGGCTTGCAAGATTCCAGGAATATTAGTATTCCTATGAATCTTAATAAAAGAAAAAAAACAAAGGAAAAAATGGTAGTTCAAAGCCTTTTCTGGAACTGCAGAGGTCTAAAAAAAGAAAGGTGTATACACATTCTTAAAAAATCTCATTCTTGAACATAGATTTCATTTTTTGAGAATCCAGGAAACTATGACCCCTGAATGTTGTGGTTCCCTTTTGAGGAAATTTGACCCTATCCAAGATTACCTTTGGATGTGGAACCCATCCAAGGGCAAGTCTGGTGGGATTTTGGTTGGAACACTTTTAGAAAGATTTGATGTAGGCTCTCTTAAACAAGAGGAATTTATGCTGCAAATAAATTTATGGGACAAATTTTTGAAAGTCAAATGGAATCTGCTAGTTGTTTATGGAGCAGCTCAAGAGGAAAACAAACTTTCTTTTTTGGCTGAATCTGAATTATGTGCCTCAAATTCTGAACCAATGATTGTTGGAGGTGACTTCAACATTATTAGGTATACAAAGGAAAAAACACAATGGATGGGGTTCACAGACACACCCCGCTTTTGAATTCTTTGATCCAGTTTTATGAATTAAGGGAGTTAAATATGTCTGGGGGTTTGTTCACCTGGTCAAATAATCAAGAGAATCCTATCTTGGAAAAATTGGATAGAGTGTTGGTGACTAAGGAGTGGAAAGACATTTTCCCTAGGCTAAGGTGTGCAGATTACCTAGAGAAATTTATGATCATAACCCATTAATTGTTTCTACCGGCAAAAAAGACCGTTTACCTTTTATTCAATTCAAATTTGATCTGAATTGGTTGAAAAATCCTGAGTTCTTTGCTTTAGTTGAGAAATTGTGGAGTAAACCTTGTAGAGCCACCTCTGCCCTTGATAGAATTCAGCAAAAATTGAAGTTATTCAAACAATATTTCAAGGGTTGGGGTTTCAACTTGCAAGGGAAATGGAGAAAGCATAGGAAAGCTTTACAGAATGAATTGTCTAAGTTAGAATTGCTGGAAGAAATGATGATTTAAATAGTGATCAATTGGAGAGAAAAACTTGGCTAATTTGTGAAAATTTGAAAAGCTTAGAACAGGAAGAGGTATATTGGTATGAAAGAAGCCAGGCAACCTGGCTCCTTAAAGGAGACAATAATGCTTCCTTCTTTCATAAGTGTGCTAATGGGAGAAAAAGGAAAAATGCTATTGTTTCTTTAGAAACTGATGGACAGTTAATTGAAGGGGATGAAAATTTATTGGTACATGCAATTGAGTATTACTCTGATCTTTTTAGTCTACCAATTGAATACAATGTGCAGATTGATCCTGACATTTGGGAAAATATTCCTAGTGTCTCTGAATCTGAGAATGATTTTTTGTGTAGACCCTTTTCTAAGGAGGAAATTAAAATAGCTTTGTGGCAAATGAAAAAAAACAAAGCAGCTGGCCCAGATAAGATACCAACTGAATTTTTTCAAAGCTGCTGGGAAATTGTTAAAGCTGATATTATTCAATTATTTGATGACTTTTTCAATCACTCAGTTGACATCAGTAGGTTGAATTATGGCATTATTACCTTATTACCCAAATTCAAATATGCTTCAAAAATACAGCAATTTAGACCCATTTGTTTGTTGAATTGCTTGTATAAGCTTGTTACTAAGACTTTGACAATTAGATTGAAAGGAGTGGCTGATAAGTTGATACATAGCACCCAGACTGCTTTCATGAAAAACAGAAACATAATGTCTGGTATTATGTGCTTACATGAAATACTTCATGAAACCAAAAGAAGAAAAGAGGTGGGGGTTATCTTGAAATTAGATTTTGAAAAGGCTTACGATAAGGTGAATTGGAAACTTTTATTTGCTCGTTTAGAGAATAGAGGTTTTGATGCTAAATGGTGCACTTGGATTAAGCAAGTTGTGATAGGAAGGACTGTTAGCGTGAAAATGAATAACAAGATTGGCACTTGTATGAAAAGCTTTAAAGGAGTTAGACAGGGTGACCCATTGTCCCCCATTTTATTTAACTTTGTGGCTGATTGTTTGACAAGAATGGTGCATAAATCTCACGAAAATGGTCTAGTTACTGGTCTGATTAGTCGTATTATACCCAATGGTGTTGCCATATTACAATATACTGACGATACTATTGTTTTTCTGAAACATGATGTGCAAGGTCTGTAAATATGAAACTACTACTGTATTTGTTTGAAATGATAGCTAGGTTAAAAATAAATTTCAATAAAAGTGAGATTTTTATGATAAATGTTGAGGAAAACTGGGGACAGATGTATGCTGAAATATTCAATTGTCAGGTTGGTCTCTTTCCCATCAAGTATCTTGGAGTTCCTGTTAGTCCAAGTAGGTTGAAGGTTTGTGATTGGTTACCTCTGTTAGAAAAAAGTAATAAGCGGCTGGATGTTTGGAAGGGAGGAACAATGTCCATTTCAGGGAGGACTACTCTCATTAGCTCAAGTTTAAATAACTCCCCTACTTATCATATGTCTGTGTATTTTTTACCTAAAACCATTATCAACAGACTGGAAAAGACTAGAAGAACCTTCTTTTGGCAAGGTGGGGGGACCAAAAGGAAATACTATCTTGTTAAATGGGAGATTATTTGCAAAAGTAAAAAAGAAAGGGGGTCTGGGGATCAAAGACCTTAGAAAAATGAACATCAGTTTATTGTGCAAATGGTGGTGGAAATTTGAAAAAGAAGAAGGTTTATGGCAGCAAATTGTTAAATTCAAATACATGGAGATTAAATCGATACATGATGTTGGTCATAAACAGAGTGATTCTCCTATGTGGTATGACCTTCTTAAGGTGAAAAACATTTACTTGCAAGGTAGAAGTGTTGCTATAAAGAATGGACAATTGACTAGATTTTGGCTTGATACTTGGTTATATTCTAAACCTTTGTATTTGATAGTTCCAATCTTATTTGAATTATGTGAAGATAAAGGAATATCCGTTGCTCAAGTGATAGGAGGCACACCTGTTTCCTTTAGAAGATGTCTTTTTGATGATTTGAGAACTTGTTGGGATAAAATTTTAAATGACACCATGAAGTTCCAGTTGGATAATGACTCTGATGTGATCTTTTGGTCTCTAGAGAAAAGTGGTATGTATTCTGTTAAATCTCTGTACAATGGGCTTACAAAAAATGAATCTGGTAATTACCATAAAAGAATTTGGAAAGGTAAAATCCCTGAGAAGATTAAAATTTTTCTGTGGTTAATTGCAAATGATGCTATTTTGACTAGAGAAAATATGAAGAAAAGGAATTGGCAGGGTGACCCAAGCTGTGTGTTCTGTGAATGTTTTGAAACAGTCAATCACTTGTTTTTTCAGTGTCCTGTTTCAAAAGTCATTTGGATGGTGGTTGCCAAATGTTTTGGGGCCACTGACATTCCCATGAACTTGTTGCAATGTTGGCAATGGTGTGAGCAGTGGCTCCCCTTTGGTAAGAAATACCACCCATGGGGTATAGGCGCCATTTGCTGGGCGATATGGAAAAGCAGAAACAAAGCATGTTTTGAAAAAAAAAACTGATCAAAGATACCTTAGAAATAATTTGTCACGCCTGTGCACTCATGAAGTTTTGGTCAGGTCTCTATGCTGAAATGGATCAAGAGCAGCTGGTGGAGAGCGCTAATACCATGCTGCGGGTAACCAAGGAGGTACTGGCCTCTCAAACTGCAAGACAAGTGAATCAGATTTTACTCCAAGACGGTGAACAGGCTGAGCGGGAGGAAGATTCAACCTGAAGATGATATATGCTCGTCCATGAAGTTCTGGTAGTCTCACCAGTTTAGCAAGTAGTGATATATGCCTTCCTTTTTGTCAGGTGGTTGGTCTCGGGTCTGTCTATGCAGATATGTTCTGTTCTCTGATATACGTTGCTTCCAGGGAGCGCGTTGCGGCCCTTTCTGGGATTTCATTTAATCCTTCGATGGTCTGGTTTCGTTAAACGATAGCGTTGGCTAGCCTATCTTCTGGGTTTGTCTAAACTCTTGTAATCTGGATGCTTGTATTTCCATTATCTTTAATGGGAATGGGGAGGTTCCTCGTGTGGAAAAAAAAGAGCAACAATTTTGAAAGAAAGCAACACATGCTTGGGCAAAAGGAAAATTTGTACAAATTTGAAGGAAATGAATAAGAAATATCAGCAAACTACTGAGACCACTGAATCAACAAACCAACCAACTAGGAGAGGAGAGCAGAGACATAATAAGCAACTGGAAGCACTCAGCCAAGGTTGCCAGCTGTCGTTGAACTGATTATCGATCAATCAACTATGGTTGACCTTGACCCTCCTGTAGTTCTTCCTGATCTCACGATTGCCCCCGGTGAGCGGCGAGGTGTTGGCTCAGAATGCTATGCATGAACTATACTGGCTTAGTACTTCGTCCATGTCAACAACGTGGTGATCAAAGACATAAATTTCAGTACTAATCAGTCTTATCGTCTCTGCCCAGCGGCACCATTCACCTCGATCGCGCCACCATTGTGGAGCGAGTACTAGTTGGATAGTGGGAGAGACTAGACTGCTAGCGCAGGCATGGTCACCAACTCACCATGGCCAGAGAGACTGACAGCTACCTACGTTTGCTATCATGTCTCTGAAGCTTTGCTTGTACAACTGTCGAGACTGTGGTCAAGTGTGAATTGTGAGGCCATTTTAGTTTCATCCTTTTACTTTCTTGCATGCGGCGTAGAAAAAACTTTTCTATGACTAATATAGCAAACGTAAAGAAGGAAGATGAATGGATGCATGTAGGGATGAAAACGGAACAGAAATATTCCGAATTGACCGTTTTCGTTTTCTATATTATGAACCGTTTTTTAACATGAAAAATTGTCAGTTTTAATTGGTTTCACAACCATTTTCAACCATTTTTTGTACTCTTTAATTGCTAAATGTAGAAATATCCCAAACCGACCGTTTTCGTTTTTCTATAAATGATGCAAACAGGCGCAGTTAAGCAAGCAGTTGCATGGCTACAAAATGCATCACCACAACTATTTATCTCTTTTTAACATATGAAAAGTAACATAATGTTTTTGCTTACATTTTAGGAGTGTCTGGCCGTGTAGCAGCTGGTGTCGATATCAATGCTCGTGTTGAGATTGAGAGTCAAGCTCTGGCTAAAGCTGAAGCTAAAGCTGTTGTTGAAGTTGCTGCTGATGCTAAAGCTCTAGATAAAGCTGAAAATGAAGCCATTGCTGGGGCTGAAGCTAGTGCTGGAACTGGAGGAGAAGCTAAAGCAAGTAAGAGCAGCAGTTTCAGCGCAAGTGGCGATGCTGGAGGATATGAAGGTGGCAAAACTGATGCGGATGCAACTACTTCTGGTGGCGGTAAGGCAGGGGGTAGCGGCAAAGCAGATGTCGATGCTAGTGCTGGAGCTGGAGGAGAAGCTGAGGCAAGTAAGAGCAGCAGTTCCAGCGCAAGTGGCGATGCTGGAGGATACGAAGGTGGCAAAACTGATGCGGATGCAACTAATTCTGGTGGCGGTAAGGCAGTGGGTAGCGGCAAAGCAGATGTCGATGCCAGCGCTGGAGGTGGTGGCTTTAACTATTAACTATAACTACGGTGCTCTAAAGAATCAGGTGGTGATTTTAATATTATTCGCGGTCCGAATGAGAAGAATAATACAAATTATAGTGATAGATGACCTTTTTTGCTCAATGCCATAATAGATGTGGTCAATTTGAGAGAATTGGAATTATCCGGGAGACAGTTCACTTGGGCTAATTCCCTGGAGACTCCAACTTTTAAAAAGTTGGACCGAATTCTATCTTGCACCGAGTGGGAATCCAAATTTCCGCATACCACGGTACACGCTTTATCTCGAGAGATTTCTGACCATACACCTCTACTACTTAATACGGGGGACTCGGCTAAAAGGACCACGCCACCTCAATTTAAATTTGAACTAGGCTGGTTCCTACGAGAGGGTTTCTTCGACATGGTTAAAGAAATTTGGTCAGAAGCACAAGGTGGACATACTCCTTTAGAAAAATGGCAGGCCAAGATTCGCAGGGTTCGCCAATTTCTAAGGGGTTGGGCTAAAAATATAAGCGCTACCAATAAAAAGAAAAGAGTCAGCTGCTTGACAAATTAAATATGCTAGATAAGAAAGCGGAAAATTCTCCATTCAATCAAGATGAATTGAACTTAAAGCATGTAATGAACGAAAGGTTGGCAGATTTATTGAGAGAAGAAGAATTAAAATGGTACCAAAGAGTGAAAGCTAAAAACATGTTAGAAGGCGATGCCAATACTAAATACTTCCACTTGGTTGCCAATGGAAAACATAGGAAGTCTCGTATCTTCCGGTTAGAGCAGGAGGAGGGTTTGATTCAAGGCGAAAAAGAGCTAAGAGATTATATAATGAAATATTACAAAGACCTTTTCGGTCCATCGAAAAGTATTCCTATGTCCTTAGACGAATCTCGTTGTGATGATATCCCTCAAGTCTCTATATAGGAAAATGAAATGTTAGTAGCACAGTTCTCAGAGGAAGAGATTAAAGAAGCGATTTTCCAAATGAAACATAATACAGCACCAAGGTCAGATGGTTTCCCGGCAGAGTTTTATCAAGTCTTTTGGAATGTTATAAAGGAGGATTTGATGGCTCTATTTAGGGAATTCCACAAGGGATCTTTGGCGCTCAACTCATTAAATTTTGAAACAATTATTCTCCTCCCAAAAAGTAAAGAAGCTAATCAGATACAGCAGTACAGACCTATATGCCTGCTTAATGTTAGCTTCAAAATTTTTACCAAAGGCTTACTAATAGGATCACCAAGGTAGCCGAAAAAATTATCAAACCGTCGCAAACAGCTTTTCTACCTGGTCGAAACATCATGGAAGGGGCAATTATTTTACACGAGACTATCCATGAATTACACACTAAGAAAAAAGATGGTATTGTTTTTAAAATCGACTTTGAAAAGGCCTATGATAAAGTTAATTGGAATTTTTTAGAAGTATGTTTAAGAATGAAGGGTTTTGACCCGATCGTGTAATTGGATTAGGAAAGTAGTCCAAGGTGGAAATGTTTCTATTAAAGTGAATGATGATTTGGGACCCAATTTCCAGACCAGAAAAGGCCTTAGACATCTCCTATTTTATTTAATATTGTAGTGGATAGTTGGCTATCATTCTGAATAGGGCCAAACATGACAATTTAATAAGGGGAGTAATTCCACACTTAATAGAAGATGGTCTGTCTATCTTACAATACACAGATGACATGGTTATATTTCTGGACCATGATTTAGAACTAGCAAAGAACATGAAATTGTTGCTTTGTGTTTTTGAGTAATTGTATGGTCTAAAAATTAACTTTTATAAAAGTGAAATCTTCTGTTTTGGTCAAGCAAAGGATTGTGAGATATAGTATTCGCAGCTCTTTGGTTGCAAAATTGGTGCTTTTCCCTTTAAATATCTGGGCATCCCAATGCACTATAGAAAACTTTCCAATAGAGATTGGAAGCAGGTCGAAGAGAGATTTGAGAAAAAACTAAGTAGCTAGAAAGGAAAATTACTCTCCTCAGGAGGAAGACTTGTGCTGATTAATTCAGTCCTATCTAGTCTGCCTATGTTTATGATGTCTTTTTTAAATACCGAGAGGGGTTCTAAAAAAGTTGGAGCTTTATAGATCTAGATTCTTCTGGCAGAATGATGATCACAGAAAGAAATATAGACTGATTAAATGACCCATTTTATGTCAGCCAAAAGAACATGGTGGAATGGGTGTGCTTAATCTAGACTTATAGAATAAATGCCTCTTGAGTAAATGGCTTTTTAAACTATGCAATGATGATGGCATGTGGCAAGAATTGATTAGAAACAAGTATATGAAAAGTAAACAGTTGAGCCAAATTGAGAAGAAAGCTAGGAATTCCTATTTTTGGGTAGTCTTATGGGTGTCAAGAAACAATTCCTTAGATTGTGTTGCTTTAAATTAAATAGCGGTACCCAAATCAGTTTCTGGAAGGATATTTGGTTAGACAACCAAGCTTTTAAAACTCAATACCCAGATCTTTATAGTATTGTACGTAGAAAACATGCAATGGTTGCCAAGGTTCTACAGTCTACTCCCCTAAATGTTTCCTTTAGAAGGACTTTAACGGGGAATAAACTGTCACAATGGCATGATCTAGTTGGACGTCTTCTAGACATCAACCTGGGTTAGGAATCAGATAAATTTGTCTGGCAGCTCCATAAAAATGGATCCTTTTCAGTTCAATCAATGTACAATCATCTTGTCAATAATGGAATTAAGGTTACGCAAGAGATTTGGCGAATGAAACTCCCTTTAAAAATTAAGATTTTCTTGTGGTTCCTAAAAAGGGGTTACACTCATAAAGGATAATCTGGCCAAAAGAAATTGGAATGATAGTAAGGTTTGCAGCTTTTGCAGTAGCCTGGAAACCATAAAACATTTATTCTTTGATTGTATTGTCGCTAAGGCTCTATGGCGTATGGTTCACTGTGTTTTTTATTTGAGACCACCGAGGAACATAGCCCATATGTTTGGAGGTTGGTTCAAATTGGGTCAACAAAAACACAATCTCTTATTATTGATAGGTGCAGCAGCCCTTTATTGGGTTATTTGGCTCACAAGAAATGATTTGGTGTTAAATAAATGTCAACCAATAACTTTTTTGTAGGTACTCTTCAGGGCGACATACTGGCTCCGGTTTTGGGCTCCATTGCAATGACTGGATGAACACAGGGTGCTTATTCAAGATGCTTGTAGAAATTTAGAGTCAAAAGCCATGTTTATTTTTGCTTTAAATGGTTGGAACTTTAGATATCGTCTTGGAAACTAGTTTGCACCTGTGTGAGTTTTGTTTGGAGTGATTTTGTAATAAGCTTGGTCTGATGCTTCTGTTTTACGAGAAGCTGAAGCCGGAACATTTGGTTCTATTATTAAAAAAAATTACTGACCATAACAGAAGTATACCTCCGGGCTTCTTCTCTTCGCCTAGGACTGGCCCACCAGGAAACTTCGGTGCCGCTCACTCGAAAGCTCCAGTGTACCTCTCCATTGCTCCTTTGAGGGTACTAGTGGATAGGCACACGTGTCGACATAAAAGAGTTCATAAGGCCGGGTGAAATCACAATGTTTTTTCAAATAATAATAATACAAATAGTTCTATGGATGTTCTACAGTAGATATTTTGTTACAAAGCTATGCGGAAAGTCAATGGAAACATGCTCATGCATCGAGTACTTAAATGTACTCCTATTGATGTTTGAGTGCATTCATGTTGAAACCAGCTAATTTATTTAGTACATGCACTAATAAATGAAACAACTAAAACGAAGTTATTTCAATTAAAATTAAAATTGGTGTCCATGAACCATTTAAATTGGAGCAGAAGAATTTGTACATTTTACAATAAATCTAGAACTGTTTCTAAAGTAAAGTACATGATACATGAGTTGTATATAAAGAAAATATCTTCGTGTTATAACTTATTGTAGCATTTTGTTAAAAAAAGGCACCACAACATTTTTTTAAAGTAAACTCGCCACAACATCAACCTTCAATCTGGCAACTTATAGTTGCCTTGAGTTTATAAAAGATTACGGATTATCAAATCTCTATGTGGATGGGCATGTGGCTGAAGGACCGGAAACGGCGACCAGAGGGGGGGTGAATAGCAGCCTCAAATTCTTTCAAAACTTTCGACCACTGTCCCAAAATCAACCCCCAAAGGGCACATAAACAAAAGCTACAAAAACATGAGCCACCAAGAGTCAAGGGAACCTAGAGAAGTTCCTTAGAATGCTAGAAACTCAACACAAAAGACAGAACTCGAATCAGAGACCGAACGGACAAGAAACGGACAAAACAGCACAAGATAGAGAGCTGTAGACAGTCCACTACAATACCCCAGACAGTCTGCTACAGTACCCATACATTCCTCTAAAGTACCACGGACTATCCACATCAGAAACCGAACTCCGCTGGAATGGTTCTGTTCTCGGTCTGAAAACCAGCCCCGGATTGTCCGCTACAGTACTCCGGACTGTCCGCAAGTATAGACACCGAGCTGCAGTGAAAGCATAAAAAAGAGCCCGACTCCCGGACTGTCCACTACAATACCCGGGACTGTCCGGAATCGCAAATCAACAACAACAGAGCGTCTGAAAAATCGCCTCCAACAAAAAATCTCCCGATTTGTGGCCAAATCAAAACCAATTGCCACCAAATTTTAACCACATGGTCACAAGGCAATAGGTGAGCTACCCCTAAGAGATCATCATCCAATTTGAAGCCGATCAACAGGAAATCAAAAGGGAACGAAAAAAACACCGGTTTTGAAACCCTAGTTCATGATTGCCTCAATCTATGATCTCACGAGGAATTGGGTGATTTCCTTCGGTAAAAAGGCTCAACTCACGTCATAGATCACTCCAACGCAAAAGGAATGAAACAAAATGGCCTCAAAACGAAGAACCGGTGCAAGAAAGAGAGGGGAAAAACAAGAACGCGAAGAACAAAACACGAATCACACGAAACTCATCACAAAATGAATCCTAGAGGACACGAGGTGGTTAGGGTCACCATTCCCACGGCAAATCTTGAGTTCTTACACAAATCTCTTAATTTATGGACCTCTCTCCTAAGAACCCTAAGGAGAGCGAAAACTAGGGAAGGAAGAGGGGAAAATGAAAGAGGTAAGGGAGATGGGGGCTCCCTCATCCTATTTAACAGGACTATCACAATCCTAGTTGTGCCCTTAGATATTTTGAGTCGAACTACATAACTCAAGACGTTATGGTCCAACCCGAGGTAATCTTCATCCGACAGCCACCGCGTCCTTCATAAGATAGCTTTGCCTCGACGCGAACTCCTCGATGCCGCCACGTGTTGTTTGTTCCTCCTCGAAACCTCCGCCCGGGTTTTGAGACCCAAACCTGTGAAACCGGCCACTGATGGTTTTGAGGCCCAAACCACCAAACCACCCGTGAGTAGCGTATTCCATACGCGTCCCCCGTCACTCGACATGTGTCACCACCGTCCTCGACCAGCCAGGCACCAAGTCCTCCTAAGCCCCACTCGACTCGCACGTCCCTACTTGATCTTCACCTCGCCGTCGACCATCGTCTCCGAGTTCCACACCTGCACACCACAAGCTAGGAGACATGTCGCACAACCCAACTCACGTCATGGTTACTCGCAAACTCAACCTAGGTCATGGATAACGTTGACAATCACTCATCACAAAACGAACTACAAGGGCACATATCAACCTTGTATTCACAATCTCCCCCTTGATAAGTGCATTGGCAACACCAACACACGAACAACTTGAGTAAAAGAAGAAGAAGAGGAAGAAGAAAAGAGAACTCATCCAAATCACCAAAAGCCAAAGAAAGGCCAAAACAAGGTCATTTGTAATGAGCAAAACTTGGTCCCCAAAGACATAGGCAACGTCTTGACGCAACCAACTAAAACACAGCTAGCCCTCAAGAAGAGACAACGGGCTCAACACCACTAGCAGAAGCAACTCAAATGCAACTCCCCCCTGAACAAATGCAATCTCCCAGATGAATACATGCACTCAACATGAGGTAGGTTTGGTATCTCTCCCCTTTGTGTGTCTCTCCTCCTTGGAGTGTGATCTCTCTCTCAGAGTCATGTGCTATTTCTCTCCCTTGTTGACACATGCACTTATCAAGCTCAAGCCTAAAGACTGTAACTCCCCGTCAAAACATGCTATGAATGCAAAAAAGATGCAGAAATGCAAAAGCTTTAGGATTATAGTAAGAAAATTAAAAAGATGCTCTAGCTGGTGCTATTATGTGTGTGTAGCATCAAGTACAAGTGCAAGCAAATGCTCAAACTGATCAAGTAAAACGAAATAGGGCATTGAATCAATTTTGAGCAATTTCAAGCAATTTTAAGAAGGGGCTCACCACTGAAAGTAGCACATAGCAGGTATAAAGCTAGAAATCAACCTAGTGCTAACAAGTGTATACAAGGTGAACTACCCCAAACAACGGTCACACATCATGTCAAAGACACACCTAAGACTTGTGTTTTCATCAAATTTTAATATTATGGGAGTTTGCAGCGTAACACAAGAATTAGTCAAAACATGTGTGTGCGAGAGGTTATTTGTACCGTCAGGCCTAACTTAGCAACCATGCCAAGCCTATGTCATAGACAATCAGAAGCTTAAGACAATGGTTTCGGCATCCACTACAAGGCTCAAGTTGATCCAATGTGCAATTGGAAGCAGTCTCAATACCTTGACGTAGGACAGTACAGACCCATCTTGATCTTTTCTCATCACTTAACATGATTTTCAAATTTTAGCACAAGAATCTCCAAGTTGTCCAAGCAAGTGACTAACTCAAAGCATGAGACATAGCAACCTAGCATATAAGTGATAGCATCAGGGATCTCAACAAATCCTACACATGCTAGTGCCAATCCCAGCGGTGAACAAATTTCAAGTTTTTACAATTTTTAACCAAGTTCACGGATTGAAAAACAAGCTTAGCTCATAACATGTATCAATTGATCACAAGGAGCCTAAGCCAAAGCACCATCATGTACATTCATAGCATCCCAAATAGAGCAAAAAGGAGCCTAAGCCAAAGCACCATCATGTACATTCATAACATCCCAAAAAGAGCATAATTTCAATCTAATCACTATAGTCATGAAGCTCAAAATGCACTATAGTACATGATGAAATGAAATGCAAAATGCAATATGACACAAAAGACAAAGCAAAAGCTAAGCTACAAAGAAAAGCAAAACTAGAATACAACAACAAAAGTTCCCCTCCTCTAAAAAGGGAAACAAACTCCAAGCTCCCCTCGCAAGTGAGCAACTGGGCTTGGTCAAGTGGTTTGGTGAAGATATCTGCGAGCTGGTTTTGGGTATCAATGTGGTGCAGATCAACATTACCTTTCTCATAGTGTCATGCAGGAGGTGAAAGCGGACTTCTATGTGCTTTGTTTTTGAGTGAAGGACTGGGTTTTTGGCTACTCTTATGGCGCTGGTGCTGTCACAAAACAAAGGCACTCGCCTAAATTCTACCCAAAGTCTCTTAGAGTAGCTATCATCCAAAGCAACTGGGAATAACAAGTAGCAGCATCAACATACTCAGCTTTTGTGGTGGATTGAGCGATGCTAGACTGCTTGCGAGAAGACCAAGATACAAAAGAAGATCTAAGAAACTGATAAGTCCCCGAAGTGGACTTCCTCTCAACATGACAATCAACATAATCCATATCGAAATACCCGCAAAGAGAAAAAGAGGAGGAGGCCAAAAACCAAAAACCAAACTCGGGTGGGAAACGAAGGTACCTGATGATCCGCTTGATGACTTGACGATGAGACGTGCACGACGAAGACTAAAAGCGCACGCACAAGTAGACCGCGAACTGAATGTCCGGTCTCATCACCGTCAGGTACAGCAAGGATCCGATCATGCTTTGTTACTCCTTTTGGCCTATGGCTCCTCCTTCCTTATCCTCATCCAGGGCCATCGTGGTCGACATGGGCGTCGAAAGAGGCTTTGCCTCACCCATATCAAATTTCTTCAGCACATCCTTGGTGTACTTGCTTTGGTGCACCAACGTCCCCTCGCTGGTTTGCTTGATTTGCAGCCCGAGGAAGAAAGTTAATTCACCCATCATGCTCATCTCAAATTCCCTGCTCATAGTATCTGCAAACTTGGCAACAAATGCATGAGAAGAGCTACCAAAGATTATATCATCCACGTATTAAAACATTTATCAAGCAAGAAAGCTTTCAAACGCTCATACCAGGCTCTCGGGGCTTGTTTCAACCCATACAAGGCTTTGTGGAGTTTGAAAACATGGTTAGGAAACTTAGGATTTTTAAAGCTAGGGAGTTGCCTCACATAAACCTCTTCGTCTATGTACCCGTTCAATAAGGCACTCTTCACATCCATCTGATATAGCTTGAACACTTTCGAAGCTACAAACGCTAAAAGGATCCTAATGGCTTCCAGACAAGCAATAGGAGCAAAGGTTTCTTCATAGTCTATTCCCTCTTTTTAACAAAACCCCTGAGCCACTAACCTAGCCTTGTTCCTCACTACCACCCCGTCTTCACTCTATTTGTTCTTGTAAACCCACTTTGTACTTATGGGGTGGCAATCAGGTGAAGGTGGAACTAAAACCCATACTTGGTTCTGCTCAAAGTTCTATAACTCCTCATGCATAGCATTGACCCAATCGGCATTAGATAAAGCGTGTCCAATATCTCGAGGCTCAAAAGAAGCTGCGAAAGCAGAGTGAGCAAAGTGTGAGATATGGTATGACCTGGACCGCATGACTCACAGGTTGATGTCGCCGATCATGGTCTGAGGCGGGTGGCAATGCTGAATGTGCCGAGGTGCTTCCCTCGAAGAAGTCGCCTCCCCCTCAACAGTAGTTGGGGCCTCCTCAGGTGCAGTCGGCGTAGGATGAGGAGGTTGCATGGGCTGAAGTAGTGGAAGAAGAAGGATCAGGGCCATGGGTTGAAGTGGACGTCACAGGCTCAAGAGGGGCAACCGGTGGAGTCAGCACGGGATCACCGCAATCGGCATCTTCCTGCTCCTCCACAAAGATGCTATCACCTATCTTCTGATCACCTGCACATTCAAAGACAAGAGAAGAACAAGGCATGGTTTTGTCGAAAGCAACCTCACAAGTCTCTTGGTTAGTTTCAAGGTTAAGAACACGATATCCATGAGAGTGAGAAGCATAACCAAGAAAAATACTGTCAGAAGATCTGGACTCGAACTTGTCCAAATTACCTTGTTTCAAGATGAAGCATTTGCACCCAAACACCCTAAAGTGGCTTACCTTGGGTGGTCATCCGAATCGCAACTCATAAGAAGTCTTCTTCAAGAAAGCTCGAAGAAAAATGCGATTGAAAACATAGCACGTGGTGTTGATCACTTCGGCCCAATATCTCCTAGGAGTCCTATGCTCATCGAGCATTGTCCTGACCATCTCAACAAGGGTCTGATTCTTGCGCTCAACAGCACTATTTTGCTGAGGGACATAAGGAGAGAAAAACTGATGTTCGAGGACCAAAGAAGCACAAAAGGTTTCAAAATGAGTATTCTTGAATTCTATGCCATTATCACTGTAAATTGCTCTCATGACATTCTTAGGAAACTCATTTTGCAACCGAAGAATCAAATCCTGAGCATGTAAAAAAGCCTCATCCTTACTCTCCATGAAAAGCACCCAAGAGTAGCGAGAAAGTCATCCATGATCACTAGAATGTACCACTTCCCACCATCTGACCGAACCCAAGCTGGACTAACTGTGTCCATGTGAAGTAACTCATCAGGTTCCTTGGTCATGACTTGGTTCACAGGTAGGTGAGAAGTGGCAACCATCTTTCCGTGATGACAAGGGTGGCAAACCAAATCCTTTTCAAATTTTAACTTGGGCAATCCTCGGATTAAGTCAAGTGAGCTCAACCTAGCTAGTAAGTCAAAGCTCAAGTGACCCAGTCTCCTATGCCTCTTCCAAAGCTCAAAGGAGGATCCAACCACCAAACATCGAGAAGAGCCAAAGGAGTGAGAAAAATTAGCTTGAAAGACATGGCCAAAAGGAACAATCTGGCAAGCCAGATTTCCCTGAGAATTAAGAACTCGAGACAAGCTAGTCTTAAAACACACTTCAAAGCCATCTAGAAGGAGTTGCAAAACTAAAAGCAAATTGAAATGCAAATTCGAAACCAAAGCAACATCCTTCAAGATAAAACTCTCGTTGATCCGAATGGTCCCATGAGAAAGCACCTTACCTTTGCTATTATCCTGAAATGTGATGTACTCCTTCCATTGCACGAGGTCGAGGCTGGAGAACCATTTTAAACTTTTGGTCATGTGGCGTGAATAGCCGGAATCAATGAGTCATGATTCTCCAAGCCTCCATCCTGCATCAATAGAAGGACATAGGTTGAGCAAATGGCGCAACACTGGGGTTAGTAAACTATGAAGGATACCAATGTTGGCTCATTTGCCCTGGAAAAGTGTTAGGAAAAACACCAAACATGCCATGTCCCATTCGAGGGAAGCGAACCCCACATGGGGGAAAATGTGGTCCGCTAGAGTTGTGGGGCTAAAAACCAAAGCCACCACCACGGGGTTCAAAGTCATATTGACCATGAACTGAACCACTCTAGGCACGACCACCGTGTGGTCTCGCAACCTAAGGCCTAGCGCCTTGAGGCATTATACCTCTTGGCCTAGCAATGCGCCTTTAAACAGGTGGCACATGTACGCCATGGAGCGGGCTATACATGTTTCGGTTGTTCAACTCGTACTCTCACCACTCATCTCTCTTCCTCCTAAAGCAAAACTCAGCAAGGTGACCATCCTAAAAGGATCAAGATGCCCAAGAGGGGGGGGGTGAATTGGGCTTTTCTAAAATTTATTGCGAGAATTAAATCCTACTAAGCCATAATTCACCCCTAGTGCCTACAAGTGTTCCTAGTGATTCTACCGATAAAAGTTCTACACCCTAAGTTCCAATCCTAGTCTAGCATGGCAATTCTAGGAATATAAACCAAGCAACAAAAGCAATGCGAGAAAGTAAATTGCTTGAATGTAAATGGTTAGGAACATGGCGTTGTTTTCCTGAGGTATCGGAGAGTCACCACTCCCCACTAGTCCTCGTTGGAGCACCCGCGCAAGGGTGTAACTCCCCCTTGATCCGCGCGAGGATCAAGTGCTCTCTACGGGCTGATTCTTTGACACTCCATCATGGTGAATCGCCCACAACTGCTCACAAGATGAGTTGGGTCATCCACAAGCTCGCCAGATGATCACCAAGCTCCCAATCACCACCAAGCCGTCTAGGAGATGGCGATCACCAAGAGTAACAAGCAAGAACTCTCACTTCACCACAACAAGCCTAATGAGAAGGTGGATGCAACTTGCTACTCCCTAGACACTAATGAGGGTCCTTAATCTTGGATTCTCAAATCTCAATCCTCACTAGAGCTCTTGCACTCCCTTGCATATGAAAGGTGTTTCTCAGCTAAACAAATGAGCAAGAGAACTCAAATGGAGGGGTAGGGAATGTATTTATACTCCCCAATGTCAATCCTAACCGTTAAGTGCCAACTCAGCATTTTTCGTACTGACCGGATGCGATGGTCGATGTGACCGGACGCGTCCTGTCGGTGGCAACGGTCGATTTGAAAATCAAGGGCGCTGAGTGACCGGACGTGCAGACGAGTCCGATCAGGTGTGACCGGACGCATCCGGTCGCTCAAAACCCTCTCTAGAACCTTTCTGTACATTGACCGGACTCGGCCACAGTGGCGTCCGGTCAGACAGGCTTAGCGTCCGGTTACTGACCCTAGCTCTCTTAACTGTAGAGCGCGCCACCTGCGCGTCTGGTCAGGCGAGCCACAATGTCCAGTCGGTGATGTTGCTTTTTGCTTCAGTCCATTGCACTGACCGGACGCGTCCGGTCAAGACAAAGACCGCGTCCGGTCAAGGAGAGATGAGTCAAATTACTCCGGATCACGACGCAGCCTGAACAAAGTTTCTTCCAAATGAACTTTGGGCTTCACCTGAGCTACCTAGTGCTAAGTTTGATAAGTATGCACCACACCTAAACAAATAGACTCACCTAGGTCAAGCTACTCACTCATGCCCCCCTTTATAGTATGGCCAAAGGAGAAAAGCGAAGTCCTAAGCTACTCTAAATGCCTCTCCAACACCAAACGACACTTAGAACTAGTTTGTCCTTAACCTTGTCGTTAATCCTTTGAAAATAGAAACGATTTCCATCAAGGGGCATGAAAACCATAGTGCCCAAACAGTCACCATTCCCATGACCTAACTTACCAAAGTTTCTGCAAAACACACGTTAGTCATAGTAATGTTGCATTGTCATCAATTATCAAAACCCACTCTAGGGGCCTAGATGCTTTCAATCTCTCCCTTTTTGGTGATTGATGACAACACCATGAGTAAGTAGATTTAAGAGATGAGGTTTTCGAACATGCTTGGTTCACATAAGCAAAAGGCAATAAGAACAAAGAGATTTAAGATTGCTTATGTGCTCCAAGCCAACAGTGTGTACTCATAAGATGAAACAAGAAGAGTTAGTACACAACAGCATAGCTCATATGAAATCGAAGCAAAACACAGAAGCAAAACATTATGAGCTAGAACCAATCAAGTGACATGATATAATATAGACAAGATAACCAACATATTACTCAAGTATCTCACAAGCACACACATCACACAATGCAAGTGTGGGAATTTAAACATGATGCATGAAAGTAGCACACAAAGAACCAAGAAACCCTCTCTCACAGCTCCCCCTGAATCTACAAACTCTCTCTCCCCCTTTGGCATCAAGAGCCAAAAACTAAGGGCCCAAAGGAGGAATGGAAGCAGTCGAGTCGGGTGCAGAGGAACGCGGAGTGAGCAAAAACTGAGAAGTGTCCTTCTCTGACTCTGAGCTGTCATGCTGACCCTCTGTAGGTGCTCATGGAAGTGAAACAGTCTGGATTTGCTTAGTATGTGGGTCGGCAAGCTGTAACTCGGGAGCAATAGCTGATGAAGTAGTAGCTACGAGAGCTGCAGTCTCTGTCACCTGAGCCTGAAGAGTACCAGTCATAGGGGGATCAGTCGAAGCGACCAACGAAGGAACTGTCTCTGTAGTTCCGATCCTAGTCACTAAAGGAGCCACTATCTCAGAAACTGACATCTCTGTAGTGGTCAGAACTATGGTCTGGGAGGGTGTCGCCTGACCGGTCAACTCACTATAGGATACACTCAAGTCCATAGAAAATAGAGTGCCGGTCAGAAGGTGAGGCCTGAGCTGAACCGGTGGAGTGAATCCTGTCTGAATAGGAGTGTAGCCTGGGGACTGAAACGACTGAGGCACCTACTGCTGAGGTGAGGTAAACTTAAAGCTCGGCTGTGGTCCCTAACTCTAAAGCCCACCGGGCTGTAAAGCTGGAGTAAGGACGGACGGAGGCGGTGGGACCCCAACAGTAATAAGGTGTCTCAAAAGCTCAAGATACTGCTGCTGGGTAGCTGCCTACTGCCTCTGTATCTCTAGCTGCTGCCTCTGAAACTCATCCTGGCGAGCCTGAATCTGTGCAAATGCAGCTGCATTGTCCTGAGCCTGTCTCTGTAACTGAATCTCCTGCCTCTCCTGAGCCTGGGTCAGTCTCTTAAGTATAGCCACCATGGCTGGGTCTGTGCGGGAGGCTGAACCAGAACCACCGGCCTCATGGTCGTGAGGACGTGGAGAGCGGTACCGAGGAAGTGGCTGATAGTCGTCATCAGTGCTGTCGGTGGCGTCATCCTCGTCTGGATCAGCTGGCTGAGCATCCAAGTCGGCAAGCTCTACCTCTACAAGTCCCTCAATAGTCTGGTCCTGCTCAGATGCAGTCTCAGGTACCTCTGCTCTCTGACGCTGACTCTGACTAGGTGCATGCTCTCGAGTAAGAGTGGCCCATAGCTGACGTAAGTCGTACTTAGGAAAAGTTGTCGTGGTGTCGGAGATCTCTGCTCGTATCTCAGCTGGAAGGTCGCAGGCACACCGAATCAGAAAACAAATCCAATGGGCATAGGGTAGCTAACAGTGACCCTTGAAGCCCTCTGCTAGCGTATCCTCCATCTCATAGAGCATCAAATCCCAAATATCAAACGGAGTCTGAGAGACAAGGTGGTGAACTACCCAAAGCTGCATACGAGTCAAACCCTTTCGGTAGCCCAACCTCGGAAGCAGTGTCCTCCTCACAATCGCATCAAGAACTCTGGCAATAGGAGTCATCATAGCTGGTGTGCGTCTGGACCCCTCACCAAACGGCTCGCGAAAGCACGGTCTGACTAAGTCTGTAGGTGGTACAGTGCCACCGTGAGGACGCCTCGGTGGTCATGTCTGACCAAAACAGAGCTGGTGGATCCTCGTCTCTGAAGATGGGAGCCTTAGAATCTCCCGTACCCTGGTACTGTATAGTCTGCGGTCACGACCTCTGAATGCAAAGTGGATAAACTCGTGAGCGGGGTCTATCCAAAGTGAAGAGTAAAACTCCCTGACCCACGTGCCGCAGTATGCCCCTATCCGACCCAGAAGATTTAACAATCCTGGTAGAAAGGAGATATGAGGGCAGAGCTGCTTGCCAATAACTGCAACAAGAGCCTCTAGTCGACAAACCCTCTATGGTCTGAAAGCGATCCCACTGTCAACATAAGCTCTATAGAAGTCCTCCTGCAGAGGTGTGTAGAAGCCCTCTGAAGCTCTTGTGTCCCGCTGAGGTGGGAACCACCGAGCACCCTCGACAAAATGGAGACTCTGAACCTGTCGTGCTATGGCTCCCCTCAGGTCAAAGTGCTCAACAGGAGGCTAACCACGAGCTCTAGGAGGTGGGCAACCGCCACGTCTCTGACCCTTTGGCCTGGGAGTCACCTGAGCACGCGTCTGTCCTGAGCGATGACACGGTGGAGTCTGATGTGTCTGATCCTGTGACTCCTCTTCCTGCTCTATTGGCTGCTCTTCTGTCTGCTCGGTGGCTTATGTACCAAGCTATCATCCCTCAAGGTGAAAATGACGCTCACCAATCTGAATACCACTACCTCTACCTCCTCTCTCGGCGCGATCAGCAGCTTCAGCCACTGCCTATGCTACCTCTGCCTCTGTTCTCTTTCTTTTCTTGGTGATGACCTTCTTGTGCTTGCCTCGAGCTACCTCGGTTAGGTGGGGAGGGCTGTCGTCCCCGTCACTCGGAGCTCCACCAACATTCTTGCAGTGGGCCATGCTAACAAGACTCTGTGACTGAGAAAAACTGACACTGAAAGATCAACAGCCAAACAAGAACTTCCCCTGAATCAACTCACGACTGACAAGTTTTACTAAAAAGAGGACTGTCGCTGAGAAGATGATGAACTGACTCTTATGAGGCTTGGCCTCAATCCATGCCCACGGGCTTGGCCCCGGGTTCAAATTTTCACTGAACTCACTGCTCACTTTCACACAAAACAACTAACATGGCTCACTGCAAGGACAGAATAGATAGAGCTACTAGTAAGCAATCTTATTTCAACTAAGAGGTGAGCAATGTCCTTATGAGAGCAAGCAGAAGAGGTAAGGGAGGAATAGATCATGGCTTGCTACCGTAGATGAGCGAGACTCTTGAGAAGAGATGAGGGACCTTGACGTGCGGGGGAACGAAAAGCGATCACTGTAACACCGAGTCAAGAGACAAACCAGAAGTGAGTCATAGAGCTTAGAGAGATGTCTTAGGCAAAGCATCGAACAGATGCAGTGCAAGGAAGATGTTCATCTAGATGAAAAGACCACAGAGAGAAGCTCACCGGAAAGCAATCTCACGGGAGACACTAAGCAGGAGAAGAAGAACGGACGTCGGGCGCCAGGAGGAGACCGAGCTCGTGGAGAGGCGCCGGCGGTGAAAGTGACCCGACGGGGTGCAAGCGCTGGAGGGGAGGCAAGGATGTGCGGTGGCTGGTGAAGCAACGGTGAGTAATGGTGAGAAAACACAGTGAGGATGAACAATGGTTGGCCGAAGATGCTAGAGAGGGCGGCAACGCTCGGTTAGGGCAGCCCCCGGTTAGGGTAGGGCAGTGGAGCGGCGGCGAGCGGAGAGAAAAAACATGAGGATGGAAGGAGGCCCCCGCAGATCGGTCAGAGAAAAGAGCGAGATCCGCTTTTCAAGCCATTGACCAGACGCGCTCCTCGATTGATTGGACGCGCTCAAGAGGCGTCCGGACAGAGTCCAGTAAGGTCTCGAGGTCAACCAGACACGTCCGGTAAGAGATGATCGGACGCTGACAGAGTGCGGTCCGAGAGCCGATAAACAACAGAGAACCCCCAGGACGACCGGATGCATCTGCAAGTTTCAAATCGGACGCTGACAGAGTCCGGTCAGAAAACAGCTTGAGAACCATTTTTGCGCGACCGGACGCGCAGGTGATGTCCGGAACCGGATGCAGTGGCCGAGCAGCGTCGCGTCTGGTCCAGCGTCCGGTCAGTGATTTTCATCTTTTCCTCTTTTGATCTTCGACGTGACTTCTCCCAATCAAGTTCCAATTCAATAAGACACAAATAAACACCAATTGGAACCTGATATGAGTGAACTCTCTCAAACCCTCAAGTTTTCAAAATAATTCGCCTTAGGCTAGTATTATTTTTAAGAAAATAAGCGATAAACACCCGAGGAGCAACGTATGGCCATGCAATAGAGTTTGTAAACCCTTAGGAGCATCAAATGCTCTCTCCATTCATGGACGAACACATAGGTTGCTCAAAACTTAACCAAAAAGAAACGACAAAGCAACAAACATGCATATGCAATGCAAAGCAAGAAAGTCAAACTAGGTTGCTTGTCAAGTTTGATCCATGATTAGGCTTCTTCACTCCTCCAAAAAGGGTTATCGTAACCGTGTTAGACAAGTCCTAGATGCATTACGAAAATTTAAACATTACATATATTACAATGCAATGCAAGGAACAACACAAGCTCATTTCTTAAAATTACTAGAGTCAAGCACATTGAACTCACTTCTCAACCTACAAAAGGTAGCCTCATCCAAAGGTTTAGTGAAGATATCCGCCAATTGATTTTCACTTCTTACACCTTCTAGTGATATATCATTTTTAGCAACATGATCCCTTTGAAAGTGATGACGGATATCAATGTGCTTGGTGCATGAGTGTTGTACCGGATTATTAGCAATTTTAATGACACTTTCATTATCACATAAAAGTGGCACCTTATCAAGAACAACACCATAGTCTAGAAGGGTTTGCTTCATATATAAGATTTGTGCACAACAAGCCCCCGCGGTAATGTATTCCGCCTCGGCGGTGGACAAAGCCACACTATTTTGTTTTTTAGATGACCAAGATACAAGTTACCTCCCAAGAAAATGGCACCCTCCGGATGTGCTTTTTCTATCAATTTTGCAACCGGCATAATCCGAGTCGGAATAGCCAACTAGTTGGAATCTAGCTCCTTTGGGATACCAAAGGCCAATGCTTGGGGTGTGCTTAAGATATCTTAAGATTCTTTTCATGGCACTTAGGTGAGGTTCTTTAGTACAAGCTTGAAAGCGAGCACATATGCACACACTAAACATGATATCGGGCCTAGATACGGTAAGGTACAACAAGCTACCAATCATAGATCGGTAGAGAGTTTGATCAACTGGTTTACCTCCCTCATCTAGGTCAAGATGTCCATTTGATGGCATTGGGGTCTTGATTGGCTTACAATCATCCATCTTGAACCTCTTGAGAAGATCCTTGGTATACTTCTCTTGAGAGATAAAAATCACTTCTCTCATTTGCCTGCCTTAAAAACCAAGGAAGAATGTAAGTTCACCAATCATGGACATCTCAAACTCCTTTGACATCAATTCACCAAATTCCTTGCAATAATCTTCATTTGTTGAGCCGAAGATAATATCATCAACATAGACTTCACAAACGAAGATCTCCTCATTAAGCTTCTTAATGAGGAAGTCCCAATAGCGAAGCCCTTCTTAATGAGGAAGTCCCAATAGCCGAAGATAATATCATCAACATAGACTTCACAAACGAAGATCTCCTCATTAAGCTTCATTTGGTGAATAGTGTGGTGTCGACCTTCCCAATAGCGAAGCCCTTCTTAATGAGGAAGTCCCGGAGGCGCTCATACCACGCTCTAGGGGCTTGCTTGAGCCCATATAGCGCCTTGGACAACCTATAAACATGATTAGGATATCTAGGGTCTTCAAACCTAGGAGGTTGATCAACATAGACTAGTTTATTTATGAAGCCATTTAAGAATGCACTTTTAACATCCATTTGATATAATTTCATTTCATGATGCGATGCATATGCAAGAAGGATACGGATGGCTTCAAGTCTTGCAACGGGTGCAAAGGTCTTTCCAAAGTCAAGGCCTTCAACTTAAGAGAACCCCTTTGCAACTAGTCTTGCCTTGTTCCTCACAACTATGCCTTGGTCATCTTGCTTGTTGCGGAACACCCACTTGGTTCCAATGACCCTTGCACCTTTTGGATGCTCCTTAAGTGTCCAAACTTGATTGTGGGTGAAGTTGTTCAATTCTTCATGCATTGCATTCACCCAATCTGGATCTTGAAGAGCTTCATCTACATTCTTAGGCTCAAGACAAGAGACAAAAGAGTGATGTTCAACAAAAGAAGCAAGCTTTTGAGATCGAGTCATTACACCCTTTGTAGGACTCCCTATGATGAGATCTTGTGGATGTGCTTGAAGTAGAGGTGAGTGTCTTCTATCAACCACTTGAGGAGGAGGTTGGGGAGCATCAACATCTCGAGCTTGTGCCTCGGCTTGTTCATGAGAGACATGAGTGTCTTCATTTTCAACTCTCTTATTTTTGTCATCATCTTGAGGCACATATGATGAAGATGGTGGATTGATCATTTGAGTATCGTCTTCATCATCTTTAGGCTTGATGTCTCCCACCGGCACGTTCTTCATTGCCTCCCTCAATGGTTCATCACCTACATCATCACAATTCTCAATTGCTCCTTGGGAGTCGTTAGATTCATCAAATTCCACATCATATATTTCTTCAACCAAACCGGTGGCATGGTTAAATACTCTATATGCTTTGGACTTTGATGAGTAGCCAACAAGAAAACCAATATCACAATGTCTTTAGAACTTCCTTAGGTGTTGCCGCTTCTTGTAGATGTAGCATTTGCAACCAAACACCCAAAAGAATGAGACGTCCGGCTTCTTTCCATTTAGCAACTCATAGGGGGTCTTGCCAAGAAACTTTTGTAGGAAAAGGTGATTTGATGCATAGCATGCGGTGTTAATTGCCTCGGCCCATAATTTTTCTGGTGTGTTGTACTCATCTAGCATTGTTCTTGCAAGGGTAATCAAGGTCTCGTTCTTTCTCTCAACTACACCATTTTGTTGAGGAGTGTAGGTTAATGAAACCTCATGCTTGATCCCAATCTCATCACAATAAGCTTCAATGTTTGTGTTGTCAAATTCTTTGCCATTGTCACTTCTTATCTTCTTTATCTTGACTTCAAATTCATTTTGAGCACTCTTTGCAAACTTCTTGAAACAAGCAGCCACTTCGGATTTGTCATGAAGAAAGAATGTCCAAGTGTATCTTGAGTAGTCATCCACAATCATAAGACAATAAAGGTTTCCACCCAAGCTCTTGTAAGTTGTAGGACCAAACAAATCCATGTGTAGAAGCTCTAACACTCTTGATGTTGACATGTAAGCTTTCATTGGATGAGTATTTGCAACTTGTTTAATGGCTTGGCATGCACTACAAGGTTTGTCCTTCTCAAACTTGACATCTTTCAAACCTCTCACTAACTCTTTCTTCAATAACTTGTTAAGAGTATTCATTCCAACATTAGCAAGCCTCCTATGCCAAAGCCATCCAAGTGAAGTTTTGGTGAACAAGCATGTGTCACACCCATTTTAAGGATAAAATGGAATGCATATTCTTATGTGCGCCCAGAGATCAATTCACACATAAGCTGACAATTAAAAGAGAGTATCATCACAATTGCTTATTACATCACGAATATTATCATAAAGTCTTTACATAAAACCAGCGGAAAAATAAAAGATAACTCTCATGGTAGCTCCATCACAGGAATAGTCAACTGGTGGACAACAAGTCTAGTACTCGTTGCGGTAGTCCTCATCCCAATCCTGATCTTGTGCCCATCCTGGTTTGTGTTGTAAATAGCAAGAGTGAGCACATGTCATACTCAACAAATATAACATGGGGTATATGAGGCCCAACAAAGGTATGACACTGTTTAACTGCGTTTAGCTTTTAGTTTGTCATTGTTGTAGCATATGAGTAGCATCAAGTTTGCAGTAAACCCACCATAAACATATGATCAATGTAGATATGAGTAATAAATAGCAAAACACATAACACATTATTATATTTATCTATTCCATGAAGGTCCAAGGCCGCTCGTATCCGTGAGCATGGCTAGTATACCAGTTTATCAAACTCTGCGCAGAGGTGTACACTTTCACTGTGAGTCATGGTTTCCAAATGCATGGGTTAATTACTCCCAAAACACCGAAAATCATATAAAGCCATTTGAAAGTTCGTCTAACAAGTTAGGGCCAATAGATTCACTCGGCAAGCAGATATAGGAACCCTCCTTTTCACATGGCACATTCCTTCCCGGCTATACACATGGGACTAGAATCTGTCCTATACCCGAATCGTCAAGCCATTCTTACGCCAATGAAGGTTACCACTAACAAGCTAGAAAAGTTCTTTCAAACAACTAGAGCTAGAGCCATATAGCCCCCACAGATGTACTGTTTGTCCTGGATGTTCGTTCATAGATGAGTCCTTATGGAGAGAAACTTAGAGCAACAAATTATCCCCATGCTCTAGCTCCCTTAAACAATAATTAAAAGAAATCATATTTTTAGTGTTATTGCATATTTCATTAATCATATTACAAGATCGTAGTTTATATTAGCACTCGCAAAGCTACCCAATGCAAATCCCCGTAGGTGACAAGGTATAGATAAAAAAACTAGGAAATCCTTAATGGCAATCAAAGGAGACACATGCAATATGAATTTTTTATGATTAAAGTGAATAGGACAACAAGGAGATCCCATGTTATACTTGCCTTGATCAAAGTAGTTCTGCTGGTCTGATTCTTCAAAGTACTGCTCTTGATCACCGAAGAACTGCTCACCGTCTGGACTCGACAATAAACCCAACACACACGCATACACAGGCAATCATGCATAGAGCAAACAAGATTATAATTAGAACATTATACCAACAATAATAAAATAAAATAAAAAGTCTTTAAAACGAATCTACAACTCGCTAGGATCACACAGACGCGAAGATCACGAAAAACGGAGCTAAAACGACAAAGTTATGAATTTACGAAGATTTCCTATAGAAAAATAATTACTTTAATTTAAACTCAAAAATAAATTGTCACAAACCTACTGTATATTACTACCAACATGTAGAGCTTGCAAATACGAACCTAACGCAATTTGAACGGGTCAAATCGAAGTTAAAACGGAGATTTTACGACTAAAACAAGATTAGTGGCAAAACTATAAATATCAGAAAACGTATTTTTGAATTACCGAGACCAAACTACGCTTTACGAAAAGGAAAACGTAAATCGGGATTACGCCTTGGACTGTGGGTTCTATATTTAAAATCTACAGGGACTCTTTAGCAATTTTACCAGCCGAACCGATATCTTTGATTATCAGCCGTTAGATTTGAAACGGACGGCTCAGATCGGATTGGGGAGAATGGGCGGCGGTGCTCTGGCCGGAACAGTGGCTCGATGGCGTTCCGCGGCGGCGCCATGGCCGGAACATCCTATACCTCGCTACAAAGCGTTATTTCACGAAAGAAAGGTACCGGCAGGTAGAGCATACCAAGGCGAACTCACCAAGGTAGAAAACAACGTCGATGCGGGACCGAGGGAGGCGTGCGGCTTGGAGAGGCAGATGGCTAGGGCTACGGCTCGAGCGTGGCCTCCTCGGGACGATGTCGGTCCTCCGCTTCGGTGAAAGATGGAGCGAAGGGGTGCGGCATCCTGTTTTTATAACCCGGAGATGCTCTAAACAAGGAAGGAAGAGATATGGGAGACGGATTCGATCGGTGGAAGCAAGGAAAGGAAATCGGACGCCGGCGTGGGGAGGAAGAAGGTGCCCTGACACGCAGGTCCGCGGCGTCAGCGACGGGAAGCGGGAAAGGAAGGCGTGCGCGCGTTAGCGGGCCTGCGACTGACTCGCTGGGCTCGGCCCAGGCGGACGCGGGGGAAGGAAGAGTGATGGCCGCACGCGGAAGGCAGGCCGAAGCGGTGGGCTGCCGGCTGTGGGCTGAGCTGGGCCAAAAGCTGAAAGGAGAGAAAAATACCTTTTCTTTTTCTTTTTTTCAATAATTCAAAGCATTCTCAAAATGATTTTGAATCCTCTTTTAAATTTAAATCAAACCACTCAATACAAAAATTTAAATACAGCAGCATGAATGCTCAATCATGTTTCTAACCTTATAGTTGATTTTAAATTAATCAAGAATATTTCTTTTCTAAGTTTGTATGCTCACAAAATTGCATAATAAATTATATTCACCTATTTTTAAATCATACCAAAATTTAGGGTGTTACAATTCTACCCCCTTAAGAAAATCTCGTCCTCAAGATTGGATCGCTTACTCGAACAACTGTGGATATGACTTTCTCAGTTCATCCTCTCTTTCCCAGGTTGCTTCAGCTTCTGAGTAACGATTCCACTGTACCTTGCACATTCTTATCACTCGACTCCGTGTAACCCTTTCTGAAATTTCCAAAATTTTTATCGAATACACCTCATAGGTGAGATCTTCCTTAACAGTAAGCCCTTCGAAGGGAATCTGCTCCTCGGGCACACGCAAACACTTCTTTAATTGGGACACGTGGAACACATTATGCACACTTGCTAAACTCTCAGGTAGTTCCAACTGGTATGCCACTTCACCATGTCTCTCAAGGATCTTAAAGGGCCCAATATATCTTGGTGCTAACTTTCCTTTCATGTTGAACCTTCTGACACTTCTCATGGGTGACACCTTCAAATAAACATAATCACCTACTTCAAAAACCAATTCTCTTCTACGAGTGTCAGCATAACTCTTTTGTCGAGACTGTGCTATCTTTAAATTATCTCTAATCATTCTCACTTGTTCCTCTGCATTCCGTAGCACATCTGGTCCAAACACTTGAGTTTCTCCTGTTTGATTCCAAAACAATGGAGTTCTACACTTTTGTCCATACAGAGCCTCAAATGGTGCCATCTGTAGACTTTTCTGATAACTATTGTTGTAGGAAAACTCTGCATATGGCAAACTCTTATCCCAACTTGTACCATATTGCAAGGCACAAGCCCTCAACATATCCTCTAATATCTGATTAGTTCTTTCAGTCTGCCCGTCTGTCTGCGGATGATACGCTGTACTGAAATTCAACTTTGTCCCCAAGGATTCTTGTAGTTTCTGCCAATAGTGAGATGTGAATTGGGTACCTCAATTAGACACGATCGTTTTAGGGACTCCATGTAAACTTACTATCCTCTCCATATATAACTCGGCCAACTTAGCACTGCTGTATTTGGTCTTGACCGGTAAGAAGTGAGCAACCTTAGTCAAACAGTCAACTATTACCCATATAGAGTCAAATCCTCTCTCAGTGCGAGGCAAACCAACTATGAAGTCCATACCAACTTCATCCCATTTCCACTCCAGAATTTTCATAGGTTGTAGCAATCCTGCAGGTCTTTGATGTTCAGCTTTCACTCGTTGACAAGTATCACATACTGCCACATATTCAGCTACATCATGTTTTAATCCAACCCACCAATACTTCTCTTTAAGATCCAGATACATCTTAGTACTGCCTGGATGGATAGAATAGGCTGACTCATGAGCTTCACGCAGAATTGCTTCTCTCAGCGCCTTATCCTCAGGCACACACAATCTTTTTCCAAACCATAAAGTTCCATCCTCGTCTGTACGGAATCCTGGTGACTTGCCTTTTGGTATATTCTCTGCTATCTCTCTCAACTTTTTGTCTTTCATCTGACCCTTGCATATTTCTTACTCCAAAGTAGGTTCTAGTACCAACTCTACTATATTTGTAGTAAATCCCAAGTTTAGATGCCTACATTCAACACACAACTCACTTGACATAGGCATCATTTGTACTTCATTAGCATAACTCTTCCTACTAAGAGCATCAGCAACAACATTGGCTTTTCCTAGATGATAATGTACCTCTAAATCATAGTCTTTTATCAACTCCAACCATCTACGTTGCCTCAAGTTTAGATCGGATTGAGTGAAAATATACTTTAAACTCTTGTGATCGGTGTATATATCACTCTTATAACCAATCAAGTAATGTCTCCAGATCTTTAATGCGTGAACCACTACAGCTAACTCCAAGTCATGAGTAGGATAATTTAATTCATGCTTTCTCAACTGCCTCGATGCATATGCCACCACTCTACCTTCTTGCATAAGAACACAACCAAGACCCAAATGAGACGCATCACAATAGATAGAGAAGCTCTTACTCAGATCTAGCAATATCAATACAGGTGCAGTGGTCAAACGCTTCTTCAGCTCCTCAAAGTTGATCTGACACTTTTCAGACCATACAAACTTAGCATTCTTCTCCAATAGAGCGGTCATTGGCTTAGCAAGCTTAGAAAACCCTTCTATGAACCTCCGGTAATATCCAGCTAATCCTAAGAAACTGTGGATCTCACTCACATTGGTTGGTGGCTTCCAGTTCAACACATCCCTCACTTTGCTAGGATCTACTGAGATTCCTCCATTTGATACAACATGGCCAAGAAAAGAAACTTCCTTCAACCAAAACTCGCATTTGCTTCGCTTGGCATATAACTTGTGTTCTCTGAGCTTCTGTAAGACCAACCTCAAATGTTCAGCATGTTCTTCCTCAGTCTTGGAGAATACTAAGATATCATCAATGAATACCACTACAAACTTGTCCAGATATTCCATGAACACTTTATTCATTAGATACATGAAGTATGCTGGAGCATTAGTCAAACCAAAGGACATTACTGTGTACTCATACAAGCCATACCGGGTAGTGAATGCTGTCTTTGGTATGTCTGAATTCCGAATCTTTAACTGATGATAGCCAGAACGAAGATCAATCTTAGAAAAGACACAAGCACCTCTCAATTGGTCAAACAAATCATCAATCCTAGGCAAAGGATACTTGTTTTTTATGGTAACCTCATTAAGTGACCGGTAATCAACACACATTCTTTGAGTATCATCCTTCTTGTCAACAAAGATCACTGGTGCACCCCAAGGAGAAGAACTAGGGAGAATGATACCTTTATTCAGTAACTCCTTAATTTGTTTCTTAAGTTCCTCTAGTTCATCTACCCCCATTCTATATGGGCATTTAGCTATAGGTGGAGTTCCAGGTAATAATTCAATAATAAATTCAATGTCACGGTCAGGTGGCATACCTAGCAATTCATTAGGGAACACATCCAGAAACTCATCCACAACATGGTTCTGGTTACTAGCCTCCTCATCGAGCTGATTCACTGTAGTTGTCTGCTGTTTCTGCACTACAACTTCAACCTTGATTCTATCTCCCATCGGTGATGTCAGTTCCACTGCCTTTTCCTTACACTGAATCTTTGCCTCATGTTGCATCATCCAATCCATACCCAATATAAGATCAATTCCAGCTGTCCTCAACACTATAGGGGTCACTTTAAACTCTACCCCCCTTAAGATCAGACTAGTAGGGAGGCAACAATACGAAGCTGGTATAATTCCCCCAGGTGAATTGACTATTATTGGATTTTTCATGGCACATAAAGGTATGCTATGTGTTTTAACAAAAGTTTGAGAAATGAAAGTATGTGAAGCCCCAGAATCAAAAAGAACAGTGACGGGAGTGGAATGAACATCAAACGTACCGAGCATAACTTCACGTTCTACTGATGCTGTCTCAGCAGACACATGATTCACCCTCCCAGTGTTAGGTGCAGGCTTCTGGTGGCTGTTCTGCTTCTGCGGGGTCTGCTGATTCCGCTTCTTGGGACAATAGTTAGCATAATGGCCAGGTTCACCACAGTTGTAGCATACATTGGGAGTGCCAGGTGCACTAGTCTTCATGGGGGTATTATTGGATGTCCCCTGCCGCAGAGTCTGCTGACCACTCCGCTGCTGATTTAGTTGCCGCTGTTGCTGGAATGGGTTGCGTTGAGGATACTGGCCACGATTCATCTGACCAAGCGGTCCCTGAAACCTCTAATGAGGGCCATGCTGTGAATTAGGACACTGGCGTAAGTTGCTGCCAGAACCCTGTCCTTGCATTCTCCTCTTTCTGTCTTGCTCCTTGCGCATATTGTCAAGTACAATAGCGCGATTCACAAGAGTCTAGAAGTTGGGGTAGGTGTTGCCAGATAGCTGCAATCTGAGATCATAGTAAACACCTTTGAGGAACAGACATTGTTTGTTTGCATCATCCCTAACCTCATCAGGAGCATAGCGAGATAGTTGCACAAACCTATCATGGTATTCGGCAACAGACATTGAACCCATTCTGAGATTGCGGAACTCCTCTTGCTTGAGCTCGATCACCCCATCTAGTATATGGTGTGCCTTAAAATCTCTAACAAAGTCATTCCAAGTAACAGGAGGAGCATTATTAGGGCGTGCAGCCTGATATGATTCCCACCAGGTTTGAGCTGCTCCTTGTAGCTGTCCCGATGCATAAAGCACCTTTTCCAGATCATTGCACTGAGCGATGTTCAGTTGTTTCTCCACCGCTCGCACCCAATCATCCGCCTCTAGTGGATCAGAAGCATGGGTGAACACCGGAGGGCGTCCCTTTAGAAATTCGCCACGCTTATCTCTCACTTGGACAGGTGGCGGTCCTCCTGCAGGGGGAACATTCTGCAAATGCTGCATGAACATCTGCATCATTTGGTTTTGGGTGTTCATAAGTTCTTCCATAGTGATAGGAGGGTTAGGAGGATTAGAAGCTCCATGGCCTCTACCACGGCCTCTGCCTCTGCCCCTGGCTGCCATCTGGATCCAAAGCACAGAAAACAAATCTCAGTATTTTCCAAGAGATGAGTAAATCTGAATTTTCTGGCAAGTCCTAATTTTTATCAGCTCAATAAAACGGACATAACTGAAGCTACAGATCTCCAATAAAAGTGATCTTTACATGTTTGGAAAGCTTATGAAATTCTCTACAACTTTCTTATAGACCATTTTTACAGATTCTGTCATTAAGTTCACCAAAAACATAGATCAATCGAAACTGTTCCAGAATTCCAGACTGCGCAGAAACTTTAACTTGTGACAGTTATATCTCTCGAACCAGATCAGATAAAAAGGTGATTCCAGTGGCATTTGAAAGGTGCTTAAGTCTAGTTTCTCTCATAAAAATTTCATAAATTTTCCTTGAACCAATTTCGAGATATAACAGAAACATTGCTGACTGCTCCAGACAACAGCAAACGCAGAGACAAAACACAACGAACCCCAACTATTTATTCATGACTATAAAACTTATACTTCTTATAAAGGAAACTTGCAGACATGCCCACAAGTTTCAGCACTCATTACAAAAAGCCAAATCACAATTAAACATAAGGACAAAGCAACTATCACACCAAAGTTCAAACCACACGACAGACTCGAAGACTCAACTGACGTTACTAAGAACGTTCTTATTACATAAAGGACTCCTATTTTCTAAGGACGGGGCTTATGCTCTAATGTCTCATATATCTTGGCCATGCCTTGGTTTGCTCGGAGTTCATCAATTGTTGCCTGGCACCTCTTAATGGTCTTCCCCTGTGCCTTCACCATCTCCGACTGCAGCTTCCTCTCCATCATATCATAGACAAGGTTCACCATTACCCGAGGAAGTGGTTCTAACTGCACTGGATCCATCATAGCCCATCCAAGGTCGGGGTGTGCACGAGGGAAGTAACGATGAATATCATGCTTCATGCTGTCAAAGCGAAGGTAGCGGAGGCCCATACATGCTTCAAAGGCGGCATCTTCAATGCTAGCCTCCATGGTAGCTCGACGACCCATGTGAGAATACATCCTATCCAGCTGGTATGCCCCTTTTTCCTCATCCTTGGGAAAAAATACTTGCTCTTGCCTTCTAGTAAGTGTCCTCCAGCGGATGTGTATACTCCTAGCAGACGTACTCCACAGCTGGGTGCCAATCAGCGAAGTAGGCAGAGAGCATTCCCACAAGTCGATGATGAGAGACAGCGTCTCCTCTAGCCTTGTGGCAGATCTTCACAGTCCACCCCATTGGAGGAGGTGGCACATCCTCAGCAGCTTCATCATGTGATGGAGACGGGGGTTGCCCTCCTCCATTAGCTTCCTCCTCTTCATCATCTTCAATCTCAATGATCTCAGGATCTTCTTCAGGCTCGGGTTCTCCATGGGGAGGTGCTGGTGCTTGGATTGGTGCTTCAGGGGCCTGCTCCTGTTCCTGGGGTGCTTCCTCTTGTGGCTCTTCAGGTGCAAGCAAAGCACGAGGTGGGTAGTGTCCTCCAGTGGTGATGCGGGCAGTTTTGCGGCCACGAACCATCTACAGAGTTTTAGATGTAGTTAGAATAGAGGCAAAATTTCGTAATAGAATGAGACATAAGAAGCATAAAAATTTATCAAATAACAAGAGCAAGATAATAAGCATAAAAATAGTGAAAAAGAAGATACTAAATCGACCATTTCTAGCTAGGCTTGCATCCTACAGTCAACAAAAGCTTTGATACCAATTTGTCACACCCATTTTAAGGATAAAATGGAATGCATATTCTTATGTGCGCCCAAAGATCAATTCACACATAAGCTGATAATTAAAAGAGAGTATCATCACAATTGCTTATTACATCATGAATATTATCATAAAGTCTTTACATAAAACCAGCGGAAAAATAAAAGATAACTCTCGTGGTAGCTCCATCACAGGAATAGTCAACTAGTGGACAACAAGTCTAGTACTCGTTGCGGTAGTCCTCATCCCAATCCTGATCTTGTGCCCATCCTGGTTTATGTTGTAAATAGCAAGAGTGAGCACATGTCGTACTCAACAAATATAACATGGGGTATATGAGGCCCAACAAAGGTATGACACTGTTTAACTACGTTTAGCTTTTAGTTTGTCATTGTTGTAGCATATGAGTAGCATCAAGTTTGCAGTAAACCCACCATAAACATATGATCAATGTAGATATGAGTAATAAATAGCAAAACACATAACACATTATTATATTTATCTATTCCATGAAGGTCCAAGGCCGCTCGTATCCGTGAGCACGGCTAGTATACCAGTTTATCAAACTCTGCGCAGAGGTGTACACTTTCACTGTGAGTCATGGTTTCCAAATGCATGGGTTAATTACTCCTAAAACACCGAAAATCATATAAAGCCATTTGAAAGTTCGTCTAACAAGTTAGGGCCATTAGATTCACTCGGCAAGCAGATATAGGAACTCCCCTTTTCACATGGCACATTCCTTCCCGGCTATACACATGGGACTAGAAGTTGTCCTATACCCGAATCGTCAAGCCATTCTTACGCCAATGAAGGTTACCACTAACAAGCTAGAAAAGTTCTTTCAAACAACTAGAGCCAGAGCCATATAGCCCCCATAGATGTATTGTATGTCCCGGATGTTCGTTCATAGATGAGTCCTTATGGAGAGAAACTTAGAGCAACTAATTATCCCCATGCTCTAGCTCCCTTAAACAATAATTAAAAGAAATCATATTTTTAGTGTTATTGCATATTTCATTAATCATATTACAAGATCATAGTTTATATTAGCACTCGCAAAGCTACCCAATGCAAATCCCCATAGGTGATAAGGTATAGATCAAAAACTAGGAAATCCTTAATGGCAATCAAAGGAGACACATGCAATATGAATTTTTTGTGATTAAAGTGAATAGGACAACAAGGAGATCCCATGTTATACTTGCCTTGATCAAAGTAGTTCTGCTGGTCTGATTCTTCAAAGTACTGCTCTTGATCACCGAAGAACTGCTCACCGTCTGGACTTGACAATAAACCCAACACACACGCATACACAGGCAATCATGCATAGAGCAAACAAGATTATAATTAGAACAGTACACCAATAATAATAAAATAAGATAAAAAGTCTTTAAAACGAATCTACAACTCGCTAGGATCACACAGACGCGAAGATCACGAAAAACGGAGCTAAAACGACAAAGTTATGAATTTACGAAGATTTCCTATAGAAAAATAATTACTTTAATTTAAACTCGAAAATAAATTGTCACAAACCTACTGTACAGTACTACCAACATGTATAGCTTGCAAATACGAACCTAACGCAATTTGAACGGGTCAAATCGGAGTTAAAACGGAGATTTTACGACTAAAACAAGATTAGTGGCAAAACTGTAAATATTAGAAAACGTATTTTTGAATTACCGAGACCAAACTACGCTTTACGAAAAGGAAAACGTAAATCGGGATTACGCCTTGGACTGCGGGTTCTATATTTAAAATCTACAGGGACTCTTTAGCAATTTTACCGGCCGAACCGGTATCTTTGATTATCAGCCGTTAGATTTGAAACGGACGACTCAGATCGGATCGGGGAGAATAGGCAGCGGTGCTCTGGCCGGAACAGTGGCCCGACGTGTTCCGTGGTGGCGTCATGGCCGGAACATCCTATACCTCGCTACAAAGCGTTATTTCGCGAAAGAAAGGTACCAGCAGGTAGAGCATACCAAGGCGAACTCACCAAGGTAGAAAACAACGTCAATGCGGGACCGAGGGAGGCCTGCGGCTTGGAGAGGCGGACGGCTAGGGCTACGGCTCGAGCGTGGCCTCCTCGGGATGATGTTGGTCCTCTGCTTCGGTGAAAGATGGACCGGAGGGGTGTGGCATCCTGTTTTTATAACCCAGAGATGCTCTAAACAAGGAAGGAAGAGATATGGGAGACGGATTCGATCGGTGGAAGCAAGGAAAGGAAATCGGACGCCGGCGTGGGGAGGAAGAAGGTGCCCTGACACGCGGGTCCACGGCGTCAGCGACGGGAAGCAGGAAAGGAAGGCGCGCGCGTGTTAGCGGGCCTGCGGCTGACTCGCTGGGCTCGGCCCAGGCGGACGCGGGGGAAGGAAGAGTGATGGCCGCGCGCGGAAGGCAGGCCGAAGCGGTGGGCTGCGGGCTGCGGGCTGAGCTAGGCCAAAAGCTGAAAGGAGAGAAAAATACCTTTTCTTTTTTCTTTTTTTCAATAATTCAAAGCATTCTCAAAATGATTTTGAATCCTCTTTTGAATTTAAATCAAACCACTCAATACAAAAATTTAAATGCAGCAGCATGAATGCTCAATCATGTTTCTAACCTTATAGTTGATTTTAAATTAATCAAGAATATTTCTTTTCTAAGTTTGTATGCTCACAAAATTGCATAATAAATTATATTCACCTATTTTTAAATCATACCAAAATTTAGGGTGTTAAAGCATGTCATCAAATTTGCATCTTCGGAGGTGAAATCAACAAGATAGAGATTGTTGTATCTAAAGCCTTTGAAAATCACTTGCTTGTCATCTATCTTTGATACTACCACTTCATTTGGAGTGAATGAACATTGATAGCCAAGATCACAAAGTTGCCCAACGGATAGTAGATTGAAACTCAAAGAAGCAACATAGAGCACATTTGAAAGAGAGTGATCATTTGATATTGCAATCTTGCCTATACCCTTGACTTTGCTCTTTGAATTGTCCCAAAATGTGATCTTCTCTTGACATTTCCCATTTTCTTCAAGTGAGGTGAACATACGAGGATCACCGGTCATATGTTGAGTGCAACTACTATCAATAACCCAATGAGTTCCACCGGTCTTGTAGTTCACCTACACACAAGAGATCAAGCTTTTTGTTTAGGGACCCAAACTTGAGAGGGACCCTTGACTTTCTCAACTAGTGACTTGGCAACCCAAATTTTATTAGGCCTATTCTTGTTTGGGGGACCCAAGAACATGACTTTCATCTTTCCACTAGAATTTTTTCTTAGCATATAGTGAGCATTGAAAGCAAAAGGTCTAGCATGCTTGGGCAAGGGTTGTGCTGATGGAGTTTCACACTCATGAGCAAAAGTGGCCCTCTTGTCCACACTCAACACATCTCTTAGGCTTGGGCTTTGATTTGTTTTGTTATTGTCGAGTTTTGGCCTTCTTCTCTTGATTTACCAAGTAACCAATATCACTTCTATCCATCTTCATGACGGTGTTCATGAGTATCTCACTTTGCAAGTATTGACCTCTTGTAAACTTGCTCAATCCGGTCTTGAGATGCTCTTTCTCTTGCTTTAGTTTCTTGTTCTCCTCAATGAGTGACTCATTTGATGTTTGCTTCTCAAGAGCCATCAACCATTTTAGCTTCTTGTTCTCATCTCTAAGCATTTTATTTTCGCTCTTGAGCTTGACATAATCATCATAATTTTTGGACTCAACCACTTTCTTGCCTTTGCCACTAGAGCCTTGCTCAATGCTCTCAATAATCAAGTCATCACATGATGTGGCTATGTCAATCTTAACAACTTGGTTAGTAGCATCATGTGTCTCAAGAGAAAGCTCATTAGCAACAACAAGACTATCATAATTAATTTTTAATGAAGTATAGTTATCTTTTAGCAAGTTGTGCCTAGTGTTGAGCTCATCATGCTTCTTCTCAAGTTTATCATGTTCATCTCTAAGCTCTTTGTTGAAGGTTTTGAGCTCCTTGAGAGTAGAAGTTACAATTTCATTTTGATCTTTAAGCTCATCACTAGTCTTTTGTGCAATCTCAAGCTTTGATGAAAGTGATTCATTTTCATTTTAAAGCTCATCATTTTCATTTCTAGTCTTTCTTATGACCTTAGAGTATTTGTTGAGCAATTTTACAAGTTCATCATAAGAAGGTGCATCAAATTCATCATCACTATCACTATCATCATCATCACTTTCATTATTTTGTACCTTTCATTCACCCTTGGCCATGAGGCATAGGTGAGTAGTGGATGATGACGGTGAAGATGGCGGTGAAGGTGGTGGTGAAGATGTTGATGAAGATAATGATGGCCCAATCACAAATACGGCGACCTTCTCTTTCTCGTCGTCGCTCTCATCGCCGGAGGACTCACATGATGACTCAATGTCGGTGAGCCAATCACCAATAATGTAAGCTTTGCCTCCCTTCTTCTTTTTGTGATATTCTTTCTTCTTGCCATCCTTCTTCTTGTATGGCTTGTTCTTCTTCTTTTCATCTTCTTCATCACTAGATTCATCTTTCTTGCCCTTGTTCTTGTTCTTGTATTTGTCTTTTGGAGGATTAGGGCATTGATGAGCTAGATGACTAAGTTCACCATAATTGTAGCAATCCATTTCGGATATAGGCTTTCTTTTGCTACTTGTGAAGAACTTCTTCTTCTTGCCATCGAACTTGATGCCACTCTTATTTAGCTTCTTTAGCATATTGGTGGTCTTTTTCACCATGAGAGCAAGTGATGCATCATCAATGTCACTCTCACTTGAGCTTTCATGTACAATCATGGCTTAGCTCTTCTTCTTTTTCTTGTCATGGCTAGCTTTGAAAGCCAAGTCCTTCTTCTTGGAAGATGATGAACCCTCTTCCGGAGTGATATGCATGTACATCTCATGAGCATTGATCTTTCCCAATACTTGTGTCAGTGTTGCGGTGGAGAGATCGCTTTGGTGAAGCACGGTGACAATATGGCCATACTTCTCAATGGGAAGAACACTCAAGATTCTCCTTGCAACATCCGATGGACTCATTTGAGTGAGTCTGAGTGCATTGAGATCCTCTACAAGAACATTCAAGCGAGTGTACAAGTCATTAGCACTTTCTTTCGGAAGCATCTCAAATGAATTAATCTTTTTTAAAGCAATATGGTAGCGTTCCTCACGCTCACTCTTAGTTCCCTCATGGAGAGCACAAAGGTTTTCCCACAATTCATGAGCGTTTTTTGCATTACGCACACGATTAAAGATATCCTTGCCAAGGCCCCGGTAGAGTGCATTTCTTGCCTTTGCATTCCACCGATCGTACTTCTCCTCATCACCAACGGGGTTAGCGGGATCCTTGACTTCCGGAAGCCCTTCGGTGGAAGCTCTAAGACACCCGACATCTATGGCTTCGAGGTATGCCTCCATGCGGATTTTCCAATATGGAAAATCATCTCCCTCAAAGATGGGAGGTGGTCCTTCCCCATTAGACATCTTGCTCTACGCGGTAAAGCCTAATTTAGGAGCAACTTGGCTCCGATACCAATTGAAAGGATCAAGATGCCCAAGAGGGGGGGTGAATTAGGCTTTTCTAAAATTTATTGCGAGAATTAAATCCTACTAAGCCATAATTCACCCCTAGTGCCTACAAGTGTTCCTAGTGATTCTACCGATAAAAGTTTTGCACCCTAAGTTCCAATCCTAGTCTAGTATGGCAATTCTAGGAATGTAAACCAAGCAACAAAAGCAATGCGAGAAAGTAAATTGCTTGAATATAAAGGGTTAGAAACACGACGATGTTTTCCTGAGGTATCGGAGAGTCGCCACTCCCCACTAGTCCTCGTTGGAGCACCCGCGCAAGGGTGTAGCTCCCCCTTGATCCGCGCGAGGATCAAGTGCTCTCTACAGGCTGATTCTTTGACACTCTGTCACGGTGAATCACCCACAACCGCTCACAAGATGAGTTGGGTCATCCACAAGCTCGTCGGATGATCACCAAGCTCCCAATCACCACCAAGCCGTCTAGGTGATGGCGATCACCAAGTGTAACAAGCAATAACTCTCACTTGACCACAACAAGCCTAATGAGAAGGTGGATGCACACTTGCTACTCCCTAGTCACTAATGAGGGTCCTTAATCTTGGATTCTCAAATCTCAATCCTCACTAGAGCTCTTGCACTCCCTTGCATATGAAAGGTGTTTCTCAGCTGAACAAATGAGCAAGAGTCCTCAAATGGAGGGGTAGGGAATGTATTTATACTCTCCACAGTCAATCCTAACCGTTAAGTGCCAACTCAGCATTTTTCGTACTGACTGGACGCGCCGGTCGATGTGACTGGACGCGTCCGGTCGGTGGCAACGGTCGATTTGAAAATCAAGGGCGCTAAGTGACTAGACGCGCAGACGAGTCCGATCAGGGGTGACCGGACGCGTCTGGTCGCTCAAAACCCTCTCTGAAACCTTTCTGTACATTGACTGGACTCTGCCACCATGGCGTCCGGTCAGACAGGCTTAGCGTCTGGTTACTGACCACAGCTCTCCTAACTATAGAGCGCACCACCTGCGCATCCGGTCAGGCGAGCCATAGCGTTCGGTTGGTGATGTTGCTTTTTGCTTCAGTCCACTACACTGACCAGACGCGTCCGGTCAAGACAAAGACTGCGTCCGGTCAAGGAGAGATGACTCAAATTACTCCGGATCGCGATGCAGCCTGAACAAAGTTTCTTCCAAATGATCTTTGGGCTTCACCTGAGCTACCTAGTGCTAAGTTTGACAAGTGTGCACCACACCTAAACAAATAGACTCACCTAGGTCAAGCTACTCACTCATGCCCCCCTTTATAGTACGGCCAAAGGAGAAAAGCGAAGTCCTAAGCTACTCTAAATGCCTCTCCAACACCAAATGGCACTTAGAACTAGTTTGTTCTTAACCTTGTCGTTAATCCTTTGAAAACCGAAATGATTTCCATCAAGGGGCATGAAAACCATAGTGCCCAAACAGTCACCATTCCCATGACCTAACTTACCAAAGTTTCTGCAAAACACACGTTAGTCATAGTAATGTTGCGTTGTCATCAATTATCGAAACCCACTCTAGGGGCCTAGATGCTTTCACATCCCTATGGCAGTAGTCATAGTGATACCTCACCTCTCTCTTGGGTGGTTGTTGGCTCACTCTCTTGTGGGTATGGTTCACTCTTGGTGGCTTTTTAACTTTAGGAAGGGGATCCTCAGAGATGTTTGGTAGAGTGTCCTAAACTTATTTCTGGGGTGGAGCTTTTGAAGGTTCTTCAAACACCGCATCTTTGACAACAGGCTCAGTGGGCTTAGGTGGAGTGATTTTGATCAAACTTGGGAGTAGTGAAAGGTTTCTCACTTGGGTTCAAACCACTGAACTCATCAACCCTACCATAAACATTTTCACCCTTCCCACCTAAAGCAAAGCCTACACCCAATGCACCAGTTCCCCGCCTAAACTAGCTCATCATCATGCCCAACTACGGCTCATTGCAAGACACCTAGCTCAAGATGGATCAAAAGTATGTGTTGTCTTCCTCGGTTCTCATCTTATCGTGTCTGCAGGACTCAAGCTCCAGCACCAAGCTCTCACAATGTGCACACTTAGCAACACCTATGTTATCTGAACTAGCCTTCTCAAGAGCAGAGATCTTGGCATTCTTCTCTACAAGCTCAGATTGTAAGCCCGAGCAGAACTTGAATGCACCCAACAAGCTAGACCTAGACTTCAACTCATCATTCTCATCAAGCAAAGCAACAAACTTGGATTGCAAATCAGTAAGGTTGGACATGTGAACAGCACACTCATCGCACTCAACCTCATCTGACACTACTACAGCAACCTTCTTAGCTTCCTCAAGCTCCTTCAGCATGATTTCTAGCTTATTCTTAAACTCTTTTCTCTTATGAGCAACACGTTTTAACAGCTTATCTTGGCTCACCAAGGTGTCAGTCATGATATCAAGCTCAGCAACAAGATTGTCGACGGAAGGTGTTACCTCAATAGTGTTGCCATCGATGGAAACCACGTCCTTGCTAGCCTTCACCTCGGTATCGACCGCCATGGTGCAAAACACTCCGTGGGTGGAACCGGTGACGAAGCAAAGCTGAAAGTCCTATGTTTGGTGTTGGTAATTAGTGACAATGCCTAAGTACTAATCCTATGCCTAAGTTGTATGTAGCATATGGGGATTAGTACATTCCAAGGTTGGTGGCAAGATGGACATGGTGATCATGATGGCCACACTTGGATTTGGACGCAACCCTACGTGATCAAGGCAAAGGTATATGATTAAGGGTTGTGTTTTAGTAACCAAGACACCTAGTGGGTGTGGTTACATTATAGGATAGATAGCCGTACTATAAAGAGGGGAATGACGCGGCTATTGAACTCCTAAGTGCCTCTAGGTGTGCATTTCATAATCATATGCATTTGGATAGAACTAATAACGCCTCGAAAAATGATTGTGAAAATGCTAACACACTCACACAGGGTGAAGATCACTTGGTGGTGTTAGCACATTTGCGATGGCGTTGGAGTTTGAGCGGTAGAGAGGGTTTGGGGTCCTCTCTCCCTCCCGCCGAGCTTGCGAGGCGGGATTCGGCGCTTTTTGGAGAAGTGAAATGTCTATTTTCCACTACGCCGAAAGTCGGAAAAGAAACGGAAGCGAACGGAGGTCACAGAGGTGACCGGACGCTGCACCGGACGCTGCACTGGACGCGGTCACGGTGTGACCGGACGCGTCCGGTCAGTGTTCAGCGTGCGCGCGTGTTTTAGTTGTTTGATCGGACGCGAGGCGCGTCCGGTCACAGTCGATCGGACGCGTCCGGTCGTTCAGGGAGCTTACTGGACTCTCACCGGACGCTGGCACTGTGGCGTCCGGTCAGTTCTCCAGCGCGTCCGGTCGTTGTTTCGTTGTGCGCGGCTCAGGGTTGACCACCGCGTCCGGTCAGTTACGGGACCGGCGCGTCCGGTCGATCCCGGCGCGTCCGGTCGTTGCGACCAGCGCGTCCGATCAGTGCTTCGCGAGTTAGCCGTTGGGCGACCGGCGCGTCCGGTCAGTTGGACCAGCGCGTCCGGTCAGCACGATTTCGACTGTTTAAGTTTCTAACGGCTATATTCGAAGGGGTACGTCTATAAATACTCGTTGGCCGGCTCAAGGCTCTCTCTCTTGGACATTTGACATACTTGTGAGCACTTTGAGCTAAGCAACTCCCCTCCCACTCATCTCTCTTGCTTCTTTGCATATTCGAAGTGAGATTGAGTGATCCAAGTGCATTTTGCATTTTGAGATAGCATCTAGTTGGCACTTGGTGGTTGATTTGCTGCGGGATTCTTGTTTCTCTTGGTGGTTGCCGCCACCTAGACGGCTTAGAGCAGCTTGGAGGCGTTGGCAAGAGTTGGTGATTGTTCTTGGCCACCTCCGGTGTTTGTGAGGGGTTTGTGCCTACCTCGGCGAAGCGCCAAAGGCAACATTAGTGGATTGCTCGTGTCATTGCAACCTTTTGCCATTTGGTAGGTTCTTGTGGCGCCTTTCGAGAGGCTCGGTGTGAGACCGATTAGCCACCGAACCATGTGGTGAAGAGGGACACAACGGGGACTAGCGTGCCGGCAAGCACGTGAACCTCGGGATAAATCTTTGTGTCATCATTCTTATTGTGATTGATCGATCCCGGTGGTTGTGTATTGTGGAATTCATCTCTTGATCATATTGTTTGGTTGGCTCAATACTTCGCCCCTCGGTGATACCCTTCTAACTCTCTCTTGTATTAATTTCTTAGTTACTTTGCTAGAGTAGCTCTTTTGTGTAGCTTGCTAGTTGTAGTTTCCTTCTCGGTTTAACTTGTGCGGTTGAGTGCCAATATACTAGAATTGTGAATTGGATAGGTGGCTTGCAAACACCCCATAGGCTAAGCAAAACTCGCATCTCGCTATTTGTTGTATTGATAAACTTGTTTAGCTTGTCTTTGTAGAAAATTTTAAAAGGCTATTCACCCCCCCTCTAGCCATCAAGACCTTTCAAAAGCCCGGTCAGCTTGTCCTCACGCTTCCTCTCAGACTCATCATCACTTGACGAGGAAGAAGAGCAGTCGTCGTTGTCATTATCGAGGTCGTTGAGGGAGGCAAGAAAGGCACGCTCCTAGGCCTTGGCTTTCTTGAGGTACTTCTTCTTGAACGCCTCCTTGTTGAATCCTCTTTTTGACTTGTGCTTGCCAGAGGTGTACTCGTGCTTGTCCTTACGCTTGCCAGAGTCGTGCTTGCTGGAGAAGCTCTTGTTCTTCTTGGGGTAGTGGGCGACAAAGTGGTCGAGGTCTCCATAGCTGTAGTATCCTCACCATGCTAACTGTTCAAGCAGTTATTGTGAAATCGTGAAAACCGGCTGATGACCAATGCCAGCTCATTGTCCCCAAGAGCCTCCAACTGCTCCTCTATGACAGACACCAAAGAAGACAAGACAAACGACATCTGTGAAGGGTTAGCTGAAGAACTTGAGCCGTTACCTGAGATCAAAGCCATAGTCGGTGCAGAGGGGTTCTTTATCTTGGATTGGGTTTGGTAGTCGATCTCGGTGGACTTGAGCTTGCTAAAAATCTCATCCACGGTGAGGGTGTCGTAGTTCGCGGACTTAATGATAGCGAACATCTTCACATCCCATACCTTCTGATCTAGGGTATATAGTAACTTGAGAGCCCTCTTATGATCATCATAAGGTAACTCAGCCTTGTTTGCTCACATCTTGTTTACAATGGTCTGAAAGCGAGAAAACATGGCATCGATAGATTCTCCATCAAATGGAGAGAAGTTCTCATACTCTCGCTTGTATGTCTCGAAGAGTCTGGTTTTAACCTGAATAGTTCTCTCGTGATAGCTCTGAAGCCTCAACCAGATCTCTCGAGAGGTAGCACAATCAAAGACTCTCTCGAACTCAGGAAGCGAAAGACTCGAGAAAAGAACATAGCTCTACTATTTGCGTTATCCCGATCCTTCTACTCCTGAGTGGTACAAGCACGAGGTTCAAGCACAACGTAAGTAGTATCCTCACAAATCTCCCAGACAAGTCAATCAATCCCCTGAAGATGTGCGGATATACGAATCTTCCAATAGGGGTAGTTTGTTCCATCGAAGAACGGTGGTTTGCCGGAACCACGCTCCATGTCGCCTTCATGGATCACGGACCAATTAAGGTGGAGTGATCCTTAACCGGCTCTGATACCAATTGAAGAACTGAAAACGACGACCAGAGGGGGGTGAATGGGAGCCTCAAATTTCTTTCAAAACTTTTGACCACTGTCCCAAAATCAACCCCCAAAGGGCACACAAAAAAAGCTATAAAAACACGAGCCACCAAGAGTCAAGGGAACCTAGAGAAGTTCCTTAGATCGCTAGAAACCCAACACAAAACATGGAACTCGAATCGGAAACCGAACGGACAAGAAACGTACAAAACAGCATAAGACGGGGAGTTGTGGACAGTCCACTACAATATCTCAAATAGTCCTCTACAGTACCCCAGACTATCCGCAATTCAAAAATCAGAAATCGAACTCCGCTGGAATGGTTCTGTTCTCGGTCTGAAAACCAGCCCCGGACCATCCGCTACATTACTTCAGACTGTCCGCAAGTACAGACACCGAGCAGCAGTGAAAGCACAGAAAAGAGCTCGACTCTCGGATTGTCCACTACAGTACCCCGGACTTTCCGTGAATCGCGAATCAGCAAGAACAGAGCGTCCGAAAAATGCCTCCAACCAAAAACCTCCCGATTTGCAGCCAAATCAAAACCAATTGCCACCAAATTTTAACCACATGGTCACAAGGCAATAGGTGAGCTACCCCTAAGAGATCATTGCCCAATTTGAAGCCAATCAACAAGAAATCGAAAGGGAACAAAAAAAAACACCGGTTTTGAAACCCTAGTTCATGATTTGCCTCAATCTATGATCTCATGAGTAATTGAGTGATTTTCTTCGATGGAAAGGCTCAACTCACATCATAGATCACTCCAACGCAAAAGGAACGAAACAAAATGGCTTTAAAACCAAGAATCGTGCAAGAAAGAGAGGAGGAAAGAAGAACACGAAGAACAAAACACGAATCATACGAAACTCATCACAAAACAAATCCCAGAGGACACGAGATGGTTAGGGCCACCATTCCCGCAGCAAATCTTGAGTTCTTACACAAATCTCTCAATTTGTGGACCTCTCTCCCAAGAACCCTAAGGGGAGGGAAAACTAGGCAAGGAAGAAGGGAAAATAAAAGAGATAAAGGGAGATGGGGCTCCCTCATCTTATTTAACAGGGCTATTACACAATCTTAGTTTTGCTCTTAGATATTTTGAGTTGAACCACATAACCCGAGGGCATTATGGTCCAACCCAAGGTAATCTTCATCCGACAGCCACCGTGCCCTTACTCCATACACGTTCCCCGCCACTGACATGTGTCACCACCGTCCTCGACCGGCTGGGCGCCAAGTCCTCCTGAGCCCCGCTCGACTCACACATCCTTACTTGACCTTCACCTCGCCGTCGACCACCGCCTTCGAGCTCGACACCTACACACCACAAGCCAAGAGACATGTCACACAACCCAACTCACGCCATGGTTAGTCACAAACTCAACCTAGGTCGTGGATTACGCTGACAATCACTCATCACAAAACGAACTACAAAGGCATATATCAACCTTGTATTCGCAGTGGCCCAGTGCTGAAGGCTCCAAGGGAGGAGACGGCCGGTGGGGGTTCGATCCTCATGCCGCACCTGCCTCCTGTGAAGGCTGCACCAAATGGTGCTTTTAAAAAAAACAAAACAAAAAAATTATCAAGTCTCTATTGTATCCTTCAGATATGCAACATAAATGTATAGCTGGGCAAAAAATCTCTTCATTCATTCAGCAATTTAGCAATTTAATACACAAATATCGCCATGTTATAATAGAAAAAAGAGACGATGCATGCATAAAAAATTGATAGAAAAACACAGCATAAGTTGGAGAAGTCTGTGATATTCATGAGCATTGAGAGCTTAGCATGCTCATTAAGCTGCAGCAACAATGGGAATAGCCTACCGTTGCTAAGCAGTGGATCACACACACTTTTGGGAGTCACCTACCTAAAGTCCATACAGCCTGCAAAACCAACAAAAAGGAAAAGAAGAACGGAAGCATCACTCTGTAGGAGTCTCATATAGAAGCAGACAAATAACTCTGTACAAGTCCTCGCTGCAGGAGTTCAGGAGCTTGAAAAAAAACACAGCACCACTCTCGGCCACCACACATGTCCACACGAGTCCTTACAAGTTACAGTCACAAATATATTCCATTGATACAAAGAAATCTCTTCAGTTCTATGCGAACTTTTCTTTTTTGAGAGTTCTATGCGAACTAGGGAAAGCTTATTGTTTGTGCCAGGTGTTTGATAAGGTTTGATAAGGTCAACCGTAACTTGAGGTCAATGATTACTCGATGAAAAGCTTGTTTGATAAGGTTTTAAATAGATCTAGTCCTACATCAATATCTTGTCATCTAGGCCTTTAAATTATCACGATAAGCTATTGTTGTTTTTGCCATGTGTACTACAATGTCATCATGAGTTTGTTATTCACCCTTGAGACGCTGGTCCAAGTTGGAGCACACTCCAACCATGTGGGAGAACACCTCAAAGATTCCCGATGATGTCCTCCTCCTTGCCCACCACCTTAGGAGGTAAGCAAGGCCATCTAGGCCAACTTGGAGATCCAATCCACGTCAAGTTCGAGTTTATATCGGACTCCAGGAGCAGCCTATAGTAAAACGGACGCCCAGAACGCATACCGAGTTTGTCTTTGACGATCGACCTGTGAGTAGATGTATAAATTCATAAGCTAACCAATGATCATGTATCCACAGTTGTCACTTTGCTTGAGTTGCGTTTTTTCTTGTTCTCGCTTGTGTTCTTCGATTTGCAGCAAGGATTATTAGCTTTCTCGGCGGTGACAACCGGATTGTGATATGATTGATAACTAGATGAAACGTGGTGCTAAGATCAGTTCGGGTCTATCGATCCAAAGCCAGATCGTTGTGTCGCATCTCCACTAAATCAAATTATATCCACGTGAGGGAAGATAGGGAACCCCGTCCCCATCAATTAGTCCACTCGTTGTCGTTCAATTACTGAAACCAAATTTGGGGGTTTTAGAAACTTAGGTCTTATTAGACACTTCAAAGTACTGGAAAAAAATTCTAGTTTATTCAACAAATTTTCTTGACTGGAAACTGATATATAACAAACATTAATTATGATGTACCTCCAATCCAAGGTACAATCGAAATGGATTCCTCTAACAAGAGCAACAGTTTTGAAATAAAACAACACATGGACAAGGAAAATTCATACAGTTTGAAGGAAACAAATAATAAATCTCAGCAAGGCGAGGCCACTGAATGAACAAATCAAACAACCAAACAGGAGAGCGGAGACATGCATAATAAGCAATTGGAAGCAGTCGGCCAATGTTGTCACTTGTTATTGAGCCGATTGATCCATCAGCTGTGGTTGACCCTCCTGCAGTTCTTCCTGATCTCGCCATTGGCCCCGGTGAGCGGCGAGATGTTGCCCATCTTGACCATGGACTGCGCGAAGTGCTGGAAGAAGATATCCTGGTTGGCAGCATAGAGCTTGACAAGGTCGGCAGTGGCGGGGCTGCCGGTGAGGAGCACCTCGTCGGAGCTGAGGAGGCCGCGGTAGGCAAGGATGTTCTTGTAGTACTGGTTGTCAAACTTGAAGGGCGTGACGGGGTCGAGGAAGAAGAGGTTCTGGTCACCCCCCGAGCGCGGGCAGCGCGGGCGTAGCGTCGCCGCGTAGGACGCGTCTAGGGTGAAGTCTGGGAGGCCGTTGCCCGTCTGGTTGTACAGGCGCTGCCGGAAGCTTGTGCACCGTGAGTCGCCGATGGTGTGGCTACCTGCCAGAGTAAATTCAGTAGAGTATTTATCATGTACTGTACACGTCCATATTGAGGATTTAATCCTTAATTTGCTGCTGCTACTACTAACTATTATGTATGTGATCCTTTTGCATCATCATGAATGTTTAGTTTCCACCCTAAAACTTTACACCCTGTCACATCGGATGTTTGACAAGTGCATAGAGTATTAAATATAGACTAAAAAATAACTAATTACACAGATTGCGTGTAATTTACGAGACGAATCTTTCAAACCTAATTAGTCCATGATTTGACAATAAAGTGCTACAGTAACACATGTGCTAATGACGGATTAATTAGGCTTAATAAATTCATCTCGCGGTTTACTGACGGATTCTGTAATTTGTTTTTTTATTAGTATCCGAATACCTCGTGCGACACCCGATGTGACACCCCAAAACTTTACACCCTGAAACTAAACAAGACCTAAATAATTGTGTAAAATCATGCAAACTAATTGGTGTATGATGAGACTTTGTGATAACTAATCATATGTACTCCCTCTGTCCCTAAATAACTGTTGTTTTCGCTTCCTGGGAAACAAGTTGGACTAAATGTATATAAAAAAATATTAATATGTATGCTACAAAATTAATATCATTAGATACATCGTTGAATCTATTTTCACAATAAATTTATTTGGAGATACAAATATTACATGTATTTTCTACAAATTCAGTCAGGCTTACAACACGGAAACCAAAAGCTACGGTTAATTAGGGTGGAGGGAGTATATGCACCGTGAGCGACCTGAATCTTGTTGGGTATTGCAACTTTGCGAGGGAGTTCGGTCGAGGTGTTTATAGTCTTATAGTTTTGTGCAATAATTGGTGTCTGATGAGACCAGCAGTTGTCTTCATCCTAGCTCCTACATGTTATTAGGGTTTAAATTTTTATAACAGTGCGGTTGGTGATACTTGTTCCTGCAATCCTGCATTATGCTTTCTTCATATAGCTAGGCAAGATTTGACGTACTACAGTCATAACACTATTCATGAACTATACTGGCTCACATCGTCCAACTTCAACAGCGTGGCGTTCGAATTGAAGACATACATTTCAGTACCAATTAGCCTAGTCTTATCGTCCTAGCTCACGTCCGGCTTTCGATCAGTTGGCGGGAAGTAGATGGCTAGAATCGTGAGAAGATTAGCTTATTAGCTATAGCTAGGCACGTACCGAGGAGTGCGACGAGGTCGACGATGTCGAGGCCCTGGAGCTTGAACTTGGTGATGATGGTGGGCAGAGTGTTGTTGGGAGCCGGGATGTCGTTGTTGGAGCCCTGCACGCTGGCGCCACGGGAGTCCCTTCGCCCCAGCGGCACGATCCACCCAGGGCCGCCGGTCTGCATCAATCCATGCCACGGACAACAATTCGTGCAGCAGATTATTAAAATGCATAATCATGTTAGTCTCATGCATGGTGAAAAAAATTGGTGGTTTGGCTTCAATTCATTTACACACAAGAAGTAAGTCGATCAGGGACAAGACCCTTTGAATTTTACCACTGTACATTATTAATTTGACCGTCTTTATCCCGTGACATGAGATGCCATCACTTTGAAACAGCTAGCACATTGGCGCCGCTTTACCGAGCACCGTGCCCCTCACCTCCACATGAACTTTGTCTCTCGTCTTTACACGCACACGGTGGTGACACAAAGCATCATCAGCTAGCATTCAGCAGTGCCGATTGGGTATGTTATGTGAGGTGGGAGTGAAGAATGGAGAGGACACAACATATCAGTGCAGGGCCCAGCAGATGGAGCAATACTATATAGCTACTCCGCCTACACAACAAATCTAAAGGGGTTTTGCATGTGCCTTGTGGTACAGATAAGATGCGATCGGATGCGATGACATGACATGGAAATCGGACTCCTTGCATAAAGCCCATCCATATTTTCCTTCTTTTCGTGTGCGTCCAGTGTATGCTCACCGACACTACAGTAGGACGTACTGTAAGGAAATGGGAGAAGGGAGAAAAATCCTGGACTGGACGATTTCGTTCATGTAGCTAGCTAGCTAAGTGATGGACAGGTAACAACCACTCTTCGTGATTATATTTATATCTATATCTATACTTAAATAAATACTAAAGAGGCAAAATTGCTGCCACATAATTTTTGTCCAGCCCTCATCTCCGTGTCGGTCTGGGGGTGTCGCCCGTGTTTGATTCACGTTGCGTTAACGTTGAGAAGGGAGATTAGGAGTGAGAAAGAGAATGGAAAGAAATACGGCAGATATAAAGATGCTAGAGAGAAACAAAAGATGAGATTGTCTTAATAGTTTTTAAAATAGATCGGGGTTCCTGATGCAAAATATTCAGATCCGGGTGGTCCTCTCCTGGTGGCCTTCTTTTTCGATTCCTTGCAGTTGGGCCTGCTTCGTTGTGGGCTAGATCATGCCAATGTAAGCCCTTTTTTTCTTTTATTTCATTTTTATCTTTTTTTTCTATAAAAACAGAGAACTTGCAAATTCACCAAAAATCATAGAAAAATCAAAAAAATACCAAACCAGTTTTGTTATAAAAATGTGATCTATCCATAGATGATATAAATCTTGTTAGGTTGTGCTTTGTCTATAGGTGTGCTAAATCATCTGCATATGTTGTATGCATATAGGTTCCTGACGAGGGCTGCCGTGTGAAAAATAATGAGAGGTCTCCCGTCACAATTATTGGCAAACATACCAATCCTTAACACATCGACAAAAATGTTACGGAGGTTGATATGATGCATAAAAAAAGCTACAAAAGTCGATATTGAGTCATAGAAACACATGCTTAGTTTGAAAAATTAATGTTATGATATATTTATATCTAAATTATGTGCTTTGCAATGGAAGAAAAAATATACCAAGGACATTGTTATTTATTGTCAACGTTAACTTATATTATGGATGTGACGGTCATCATAAAATAAAATATAAAAACATAAAACATAAGTAGATATGTACCATTCACGTTATCCGTTTTACGTAAATGTTTAATAGTTCTTTTTTCTCACGTTGCAACGTACGGGCATATTTGCCAGTATATAGTAAAAAGAACAAAGACACATTAAAGAAGCTAATGCTCTAGAGCTAGAAGAAGTTGATATATGAAAGATTGATGCGGCGTATGTCATGTATGTAGCATAACCATACCATGATGGTTGAGTCACGGGCAGCTAGCGCGAGGATGTCGGCGCAGGAGACGGTTCCCGGGCAGGCAGCCTCGAGGGCGGCCTTGATCTCGTCGATGACCTCGAAGCCCCTGGCGGAGTCCTTGTTGGGGTTGGACCGCTTCTCGCTCACGATGGACCCGCTGCTGTCCAGCAGCAGCGACGCGTCGCAGCCCTGCACACCGTCGACGACGATGTCACCAACAGTAACAGCAGCAGGAGGAGAGAAGAAACTAGATGCATGGCATGCACGGCGGCCCGGTCGATCGGTACCTTGACGAAGCAGTCGTGGAAGTGGAGGCGGAGGAGGGAGGCGGCCATGCGCGGGTCCTGGTAGTGCGCCTTTCCCACGATGGACGCCACGATGTGCTGCGCGTGAGGGCACGACGCGTCGTAGAAGTGCGGGTCCAGCTTCCCCGACTGCACGGGGCCGGATGCCATTGCCAACGACGACGACGACGACGACGACGACGGGGACAAGAGGAGCGCAACAACCAGAGGGACCAACAAGGCCATTGCTCCCTTCTTCATCTCGATCGACGACCGACCTCACACACCTAGCTAGCTAGCTAGCTTGCTTGCTGCGAGCAAGCTGTATATATCAAGCACACTGCTGCACCTAGCTACTCGGCTTGTTGCTTGGTTTGTGTTTTGCTTCACTGCTTGCGGCAATGATGGTGGTGAGGATGTATGCGTTAGGCCAGGAGGGGCTGGGTTTATATAAGCCAGGCGGCCAGGGCAAGATGTGTATAACTCCAGACCCATTCTCCCTGCAGCTTTCAGGGGCGTGGTTTCTGTTCTTGCCATCCACCTCTGCCGGCCTCAACAACATGTGAGCTTATTCCTGGGAAAAAGTAGTAATATTTGTGGGACAAGTATGATATATTTATGGTGGTGGCCATCTCCTTGCAGCTTCTTTACCTTTTTCGACTTTTCATCACAGAGGAGGGTGAGCATATATATGCAGGTACGGTGTACACACGGAACTGACCTGCTACACATCACTACTACAGAATTTAACTGTAGGGGCGGCTCTAGAGCCTCTGTAGGGGCGGCTACGCCAACCGCCCTTCCCAGGGTGTTCCTACAGAGGGTGCCTCTGTAGGGGCGGTTTCCTGGCCGCCCCTGCAGTTTCTCTGTAGGGGCGGCTGGTGTTTTCAGCCGCCCCTGCAGTGCACTCTGTAGGGGCGGCTGGTGTTTTCAGCCGCCCCTGCAGTTCCTCTATAGGGGCGGCTTGTGTTTTCAGCCGCCCCTACAGTGACCTCTGTAGGGGCGGCTGGTAATATCAGCCGCCCCTGTAGTGGACTTCTGTAAGGGCGGCTGTATCACCAGCCGCCCCTGCTGTGTGTATTTGTAAGGGCGGTTCAATCAAGAACCGCCCCTACAGTGGATTTTCAGGCAAAAAAAAATAATTCAAATTCAAATCTGACCATATATATATAATTCAAATTCGAATCTGGCCGCCACAAATATACATATATACATCCACAAACACAAGACCATTAATTAGAACATCATCACAAGTCATAATTCACAAAAGTCCATCATTACAACATAGTCCATTATGAAGTCAATCATTATAACATAGTCCATTAAGAAATCCATAAGTCCACGTGCAAAACAAAGTCCAAACCGTTCCAAAGTCTGATCCAAACCATACCATAAGTCCACATTGTCATCAACGGCCTAGGGCTAGCCTATCAGTCTCACGAAGGTGTTGGTATAGAGGATTACTACCTAAGTCGGAAAGAAGATGATGGTAAGTGCCTTTATGGTACACAATCTGGTCCATTATAAAGTTGCAAAGGTCGCCGACCATCTCTAAGAGCTCGTCATCCTTGTATGGGTTCCTTCTCGTGTCTTTATCTTTCTCCAACTACAAGAGAACAAGTTTAGGTTTACTATATCACAACATATGCGAATTTTTCATACTACGAGCGAAGAGGTTCAAACTTACCAGATTGGGATTTCTATTGTAGCCACCGATGGTACTCATCATAATACATGTGTAGTATCCACAATGTAGACTCCCAGGCTTCTGCTTGGGGCACTGTGTGTTTTGCATATGGAGACGTTAAGTAATACTATTGACAGACACGTAATATATGGAGTACCAAAGTAAATGACACTTACCGCACATAGAGTTTTGACATACAACTTTTCCTTCCTATTTGGATGATGCCTCCCCTTATGTTCCTGGACATAGTGCCTGAATGCCCTGTTCCAATGGTTTTAGCAAATGCAACTTGTTAGTATCCCACATTGAACCTTACAAGTATGTATACAAACATAGTAGCTAAAATAAGGATTGTCGATATGTATACGTCTTGACAATCGCTATGAAGTCTTTGTATGTCTCGACTGGGGAATCCGCTGAATCAAAGACCCATGCCATGCTATGTGAGAGCCAGACGCCTATGCAAATCCAGTGATCGCTGCATGAATTTAGTCATAGAAAGAACACATAAGCTCTTTTGCATCGAACAAAGTATATTGAACAAAGCTAAGTATACAGTCGAACTTACTTGAAGTGGTATGGTATCCATATATTATCGTGTTGTTGGAGATTTTTAAAACATAGGGCAATGTATGCCGCAACCTTGAGGGACTCTTCCAATATTTTCTTGTTCCTGATATCCTCTTTTTCCTTAAGTGTTTTTCCACCTCCTAGTTCTTTGCAATCTAGTTTCCACTCTTTAGGGTAATTAAAATTTGTTGATGCTATAGGTGAAGGGTCTATATACCCGTGTTTCAGAGCTGGCCTCTTTCTCACAAAGTCCGCTTGCATTCTATAAATCACGGCGCGGGTTAGTTACAACAAAATCAAAAGATTACATTCATATCATATAGAGAGGGCAAGGACTTACAGGCACCACATGCGAATTAGATTCATTTTCATTCGTCCGAGGTGAAAGCATGCCTGGATATCCTTAAACTCAACGGCAATTTGCCCACCTGGGGCTCCAAATGTGCCAGCAGGGATCCATGCTTGTAAGATTTCTAATTCTGTTATCTGAGCACGCAAGTACCAATCGTGGAACTTTCTCATTCCACGTGGCAAGCACTGTATGACTCGGTTTGGTAGGAAGTTCTTGCCTTTTTCATATTTATCTGGGCAATCATTTGACCATTTGAGGTTATCAACAGCTGGATACTTTTTAAACCCTTTGTGCAGTTTGCTAGTGGTGCCCTCCTCAGAAGCTGGTGCTCTGAATTCTTTTACTTGGTTCTTAGTCTTGAACTGGTCATGGGCCATCCACTTGTGCACCGACGAGACGTCATTAATGCCCACATACGATGGCCTTATCTTGATTGGGATTTTGTTTCGAGCTTCCCATTCGGGCACGTCCTTGTCAACTTGTGCATCACCTGCTCCAGGGGCCACTTGTTCTTCACGTATCGGCTGTTCACGAGGCAATTGTTGTTCATGAGACACTTGTTGTTCATGTATCTGCTGCGCTTGTTGAGAAGGATGTTGCATCTCATCATGCCTTTGCTCGGTACGAGCTGGAGAAGGACGTGGCATGTCATCATGCCCATGCTCGGTACGAGGTGGAGAAGGATGTGGCATGTCATCATGCCCTTGATCGGTACGAGGTGGAGAAGTATCTAGCGTGTGGTGGTCATGGTCATGGGTCGGTGAGTATACCTCCTCGTCCTCGACGGGTCGCTCCAGAGGATGAACTTCAGTCGGAGTTGGTGAAGACTCGGTCAATACAATGTCCCGTCTGTGCCAGAGGATGAACTGGTTCATGACGTCTCCGAGTAACACGAGCCCCTCGGGAGTAGGGTGTTCTATCTTCCAAGTCATGAACTCGGGCTTCACGGTATGCACCTCGACCCGAGTGTAGTCCTGCGGGATGTCCCTATTGTGCCACGTGCCGCCTGGAGGATGTGCCACGCCCGTTGCCACCTCAATGATCACGTTTTGCCTGCCCATCAGAACCACCAATTTGCAACTGGTTGGTGCCCGTATGCGATCGACGGGGGTTCCGGTTGCATTGGAACCTTGACTGCTGGGAACATCCGGAGGGCTGCCAACTACCGCCAGTTCTCCGGGCGGGCCCATTAGTGTCTGTGGCTCCATCGTAGACAGTCCTTTCTCCACCAACATCTTTTCAAATAGAGCCTTCACTTGGCGCTCAAGATTAGACTCTCGGTCTCTGCCATGTTTCTTGTACATGTGCCTCTCCTCTGCGAATCCGTGCTTCCAGGACATCCTCTTCCCTAGCCCCCTGGTGCGTCCTGTGTGCTCGGGGTTTCCCAAGGCAACGGTAAGCTCGTCCCTCTCTCTGGAAGGGTTGAATGCGCCCTTCTCCTTGTCTTCAGCAAGTTTCAGTATCTTTGATACCACCTCTCCGGTCTCCGGCTTAGCAAACTGGAGGCTACTACCGGATGAATCCACACTCCTCGCGTATATCCACTGTTTGAGGCGTGGCTTCAACTTCGGCACTTCCGTATTCCCGGCAGCTTCGGCCTCTGCGTCCATCTTCCTAAAGACCTCTTGCTTGCCAGCGTAGCCACCGGGGCCTAGACGAGGGTAGTGTTGGTTCTTCTTCGTCTGCTCGCTGTTACGGGCACTGAGGGCCAATGATGCCTCTGAAGTCTTCTCAGCCACGAGCTCCTCCCATTGACTAGGAGTTATGTTGCCGTACTCGTGGAAAGGAGTTAACTTCTGTTGGATAAAGTTCTTGTTCAGATCCGACCGCCAACGTCGGAAGCTCTGCCCCATTATCTTAAAAGCATTTTCTTGTACCAACTCGTGCGTTCCCTCCGGAAACCTAAAGTTCTGCTTCAGCTTCTCCCATAGGTCTACCTTTTGGCTCATAGGTACAAGATTCCAGCCACGGATAGCTGGGTTCAACTTATCTCTAACTACAAACCCGATGTGATTACGGAATTTCGCCCTGTATGTATATGGCTCAAGGATCTGCCCGTCTGGCCCGACCTCCGTTATCACATAGCATGCCTTGTCGTGATATTGGTTTGGCTTTCTAATCCCCCCTCGTTTCCTCTTTGGCTGGGCAGTCTCAGTCGTGGTTGTGTCCTGAGGTTGTGGAGCGGAGGCCTCATTGTGAGTATATGTGGCTCCTTCCTCTGATCTCCTTTGCCCCGCTACATATTGTCCGGCAAGATGAGCCGGAGGCCGACGTCGTCTTTTCTGAGGTTGAGTAGGGACGACCTGTGTTTACGGCAGGTCAAAAGTGTTAGCAGAGGTAACATATAGCCATAGCATTAGCCAAATTTACAAGCTTGTAAGGCTTTATCCGTACCTCATCGTTCGGATCAAAATCCTTGTCCAACTCGTCCTCCGTTGGCCTCCGTCTGGGTTCTAGTGGGAAAGGATCCTCGGGACTTACATATCCCCCTGATGAGGTGTCGTCATCCTCATCATCATCCCCTTCTTCGCGTTGGGCATCCTCTCCGCCTTCTCTTCCCTGGGCTCCCCCCACTAGATCATCATCATCGACAAGGTCCTCCTGAGTAAGCATCACTTCTAGACCCTTTTCTAACTCGTTATCGAACTGCTCCTGAGTAAGCTGATCATCTAGTTCTTGGTCTCCATGGGATGGCTGCTCATCATTCACGGGGCATCGAGATGCACTCTTTGATGTTCGCGACATTTCGTGCCTTGTTCTAAGAGATGCAAGAAAAAAAAGTAGTATAAGTAGTAGAAGTAGTAGTACTAGTGGTACAAGTAGTGGTACTAGTACTAGTAGTAGTAGTACTTGTAGTAGTACTGGTAGTAATAGTAGTACTTGTAGTAGTAGTAGTTGAAAGCAGTCTAAAGGAACCCACTGGATTACTTGTAGTAGTAGTACTTCTAGTAGTAGTACTACTAGTACTTGTAGTACTAGTAGTAGTAGTACATGTAAAGTGTATAGTTTTTTTAATGAATCTCAGCACAAATACAGACACTCGTATACATATATGTACAGCTTATCCCTATAAGCTGCAGACAGATCTAAGATTGACAGTCACCATAAACAACCCCTACTGTCAATACGTGTAGATGTCCGAAAAAAGAATAGAATGATTCTCCTACAGTCCAGGAACTGACAGTACAGGCTCAATGACAGAAGGTCACAGCCATCACCCGGCCAGTTACCAAGCCCATGTTTTCGTTGACTGTACAGATGAATATATACTAAAACTAATTGATAATTGTTGGAACTTGGAATCATCTGCAGGGGCTTAGCCAGTTGTTAAGGCTACAGAGGAGAATCTTTTGCAGCTAGCAGCTGAAATAAACACCACTAGGCTACAGAGGAGGCCTATGCTATTCGGCAGAAATGTAGTGATTAATTATAAAATATACAAAGTGCATTTGTTTGCTAACTGCTATCAATTGACAGAAATGTAGAATCCTTTCTAAAGGAACCAACCACAGTAGGAAGCATTTAACCATTGAAAACTGGAGAATAGTGAGGTTTGCAACAAACAGTAGAGTGAACTTTGCAGCAAACGGTAGGAAGGAACACATTCAGTCCTAATTCTACATTCTTTTCTGTAGTATAGTTGTCTATCATGCTGTTAAAAAAAGAGAGATTACATCTATTTCACACAATTTCAGCTCTATTGCCATTTACTGAAATCTAGAAGTACTTGGGATGCTTTATTTGCCTGATAGTGAAGGAATAATGTTGCTTCATTTAACTAATTGGTAAACTTTTTTTCTCTATAACAGTTTGCTAAAGTACAGTGCATGTTTCTATTTGTTAATAGTTAGTGAATTGCACAAGAGGAAGACGAATTATGTAAACAATAAGCTGAATCAGTAGCTGATGAATATTAAGTAGGACAAAGTACAAACTAAGCTACCACTGTACAATCAATTTATTGATTAATCAGGAGGGCATTCATTTTTGCCACCTCTCCTGCAACTTGTTAGAGACTGCAGTACAATATGTTTGCTGAAGTATATAGAACAGATGCCCATCATTTGTAATTTATTCCTTTCCTTTGCAGAGACCAACATTATTTAGACTTGAACATTATTTAAGCTCAGGGCAACTTGCTTGTAGAGCATGAGTTTAGATATTTGTTTCCACTAACGATATACTATTTGGCTATTTGCTCAGCCTAAAGATTTATCCGTGCCTGACATGATTGGGTTTTCATCATAAAGTCTCTCAACCCTCGAGTAATGATCAACAGTACAACAGTACAACAGTATCATAAAGTCTCTCATCATAAATCTCCTAACCTTTAAACTAAAATATGCACTGGCTGACAATCTCAAACCAGAAAAAAAAGACAACTAACACAACAATGACCATACTAAAATCCAAACAACTGAAACTGATTTCTATCCCATGTTATGAAAAGCACTGCTAAGCATAATTCATAAACAACAAGTCCATGAAATAAAATGTGCACTCCTACAGTACTAAAATCCAAACTATAGTACAATGAAGAAGTAAAATTCTTGTGATAGATAGATCTGGTGCTCACCTGCTGGATACTCGCTCCCGGATTACACAAATGGGGCCGCAGCCCAGCTGCTCTCGCTCAGCGAAAAACCCTGCAGTAGTAAAGAAGACAAGAGGGGATGAAAGTGGACTCGAGACAGACATGAATGTTGAAGATGAAGAGATGACGCATAAGAGATTGTGTTTCTAATTATAAGAGACAGCTGTGACAGAACATTTTGTGAAATAAAAAAAATAGTAAATCAAATGACACTAAACGGAATCCTTGACTGCATACGTTCAGTACAGTAACTAATGAAATCTGGTTTAAAGCAGGAAGAAAATGTAACTGCACAAATTTGAATTCCCATCATTGGATACATTAAGTGGCAGGTATCAACGCTCAAAACAATAACATGGTGACACCAGATATATGTGCTTATGTTGATAAGATACTGACAGAGATAAGAAACTGATGAAAAATGTTATGCTTTCAAGCAGAAGCCATCTCCTCTTTGCACCCTTTCTTCAACCACACCAGAGCACTTGTTAAAAGCAACCTCCTTGCCAACCAATCCCCATAGGGCTGTTTGCTACCTCCCTCAAGTCTTGCAAATTTTGGCACATCACCTGTCTTGTCTCTGTTAGTTGGACTTTAAGGCCCCAGTTCTGAACTACTACTGTTTGAGCAATACATTTGCCATAACCCCTAAGAGACGTTCTGAAAACACAAGAGATTTCAGTTTCACCAAGACGCGTAGGGCAGCGATCAGTTAAAACATTTATAACTAGATATTTCTTATTACTAAGCGTCTAAGCCACATCTGTTCAGTAGAGAAATGATCAGATCACTACCACAGTCTACTGCAAGGACCTTAAATAAACCACTACCACAATTGCTTGGCCACTACACACTCAAAGAACAGGTGATGAACTGACTCCTTTTCACAACAAAACAAACAAGATGGGACATATGAAAGAAGTAATGTAAAATCGAAGTCATAGTTCTGACTAAAAGCAGCTCCGAAGCAGCTGGCAACACATTGATTACGCTTTCAGTGACCATAATCAGATGTTTTTATTTTTGGAGGGAGAACATGATAGTCAAATGTTACTGTCATCCTTTTAATTGTACTTCTAGGTGATTCGACAGGAGTTCCTCGGCTTTCCAGTTTAGCTTTGCCGGCTGATCGCAAATGCAACCTGATGATGAGCATGCAGTTTCTGCCTAAAAAAACAAGGAACACATATCTTAGTAAAATTAACTGATGTTGCCGAAGGCACATGGTGGCAACTGCTGTCCACGAAGGACCCCCCTAGAGATTGGAGAAAGGGCGAAGCAGAGTAGCAGACAGGGGAGGCAGATGAAACGCGGCGCGGAATCAACTAGGCTAGACGAGCGGCGGCAGCGGGACACATTTGCTCGCTCGGCAGCGAGCGCGCAGCGCAGGTAATCGCGCATGGAAGCTACTACACAGTCCACACAATCGTCCGCCACACACTCGGTGGAGGCCCGATTCATCAGACCTACGAAACCAAGCGCCTCGCGAGTAGTACGACGTTGGAGGGAGCGTAGTGCAGACGAGGGTCGAGGAAGGGACGGACCTGGTTGGTTCCGGTGGACGGGCAGTTGAAGGCGAGCCGCGCCAATGGCGCCGACGGCGAGGCCGGCGGAGGACGCGATGCGATGCGGTACGGCGGGAGAGCGCGACGTGGTCCCAAACCCTAACCTCGTAGCTGCGCGGAGGAGATAATGGTGTGGTGGTCGGAGGGGAAGGGGAGAGCGGGTGGCGGCGTGGAGCGGGGGAGCGGCGCGGTGGGGTGAGCGCCGGCGAGCGGGTGGCGGCGCGGAGCGGGCGGCGGCGCGGAGCGGGCGAGCAGCCTGACGGCGTCTGAAACTAATTTCACCCAAATTCAGCTTCTAGTGCCCAGCGGGGTTTGATATATCTCAGACCACGGTAGGGGCGGCTGACCTTATGAGCCGCCCCTACAGTTGAATTAGCCACTATAGGGGCGGCTGAGGTTATAAGCCGCCCCTACAGTTGATTTTTTTTTTAAAATTCTAAATCAAAATGAATTATTCACATGTAAATAATAAGTAATACAATACAAAATTTTATATTTATTTTTTTATAGATATATTTACATATACAATAACTAAAACAACTACAACAGTTTAAAATTGCAAAATTGAACATTTAAAAATTTGAAAAAAAAATTAAATTTTAAAAATTAAAATCAAAACTACTAAAATAATTTTGAGACAACAAATGATTTTAAATAAAAATTTGATAAACGTCAAAGTTGTAGAGGTCATGAAGATCTACAACTTTTATTTTGGTCATCTTGTCATTTTACAAAATTTGAACCTTTCGATTTTGAAATTTTAAAAAATAACAAGTTCGAACCAAAATTTGAGACCCAAAATGATTTCAACATAAAAAGTGATGAATACCAAAGTTGTTCAACTCATTAATATCTACAACTTTTATTTTATTCATCTTGTCATTTGACAAAATTTGGACCTTTCAAATTTAAAATTGTGAAAAACGACAAGTTCGAACCAAAATTTGAGACCCAAATTGATTTCAACATAAAAAGTGATGAATACCAAAGTTGTTCAACTCATTAATATCTACAACTTTTATTTTGATCATTTATTCATTTGATAAATTCTTAGCACACATTGTTCACTAATCTTACACATGTCTCACATAGTTTATAAAACCTTACAAGAGATGTGTCACATTTGTGAACAATATCATTACCACTTTGTCATATGAAGAAATGACCAATACAAAAGTTATAGATCTTGATGAGTTATTCAACTTTGGTATTTATCACCTTTTCAGCTGAAATCATTTGGGGTACCAAAATCTTGTCTGAAGTTGCATTTTTTTTAATTCAAAATTTAAATTGCTCAAACTTTTCATATGTATATATTGACAACTTTTATTTTGATAATTTCATAATTTGATAAATTATTAGTACACATTGTTCACACAAACATACGTGAATGTAGTCTCAAACACACACATAAATGTAGTTTCAAACACACATACATAAATGTAGTCTTACATACATGAATGTAGTCTCACATACACATACATGAATGTAGTCTTATGAACACAGACACACTTACATAAACTAGCTAGCCCACCGTGATAACTTTCCCCTTGACACCTTTTCGTTCCCATGGCAATACATCTTTAGGCAGGTTCTTTTCCACAGCCTCGATCTTCTTACAAAAGTTTGTGAATAGCGGCATCTCATTGCACTTATTGTAAGCTTCAACATCGTCCACGCCATCAACTCCGATGATATGTTGTTTCCCGGAGGCCACCACGTGCTTTGTCTTCTTCTTTGGGGGGAGGTTACTTTGCGGGTCGGGCATATAGAAGACTTGCGCGACACGTTCACCGAGCACCCAAGGGTCATCCTGGTAGCCTACATTCTGGAGATCGACGACTCTCTGTCCGATCTCATTGAATTGATGTTGCTTGATCCAGCGGCATCGAAATAGGGCCACCTTTATATCCCTTCCATAGTCAAGTTCCCATATATCTTCAATTATGCCAAAGTACAGGACCTTTCGCCCCACTCCGCCGAGAGCCTCTATTCGGACGCCGCTGTTCTGATTCACAGATTTCCTGTCCTTTGTGTCGGTATAGTATGTGTACCCATTGATGTCATAAGCATTCCAAGACGTCACCTGTTTCGATGGCCCGGCCGCCAACCGACTGATGGTAATAGAATCTATGGTTTCTCCAGGCTGTATGTTCTGGTCCTTCAACCATGATGTCAGGCGTTGCTTATGTTGTTTCATGACCCAATCATCTGAACGGCCATTCCTCTCGGCCATAATGATAGCCATGTGTTCATCAATGTACGGTTGCATCACTGCCATACTCTGCAAGACACTATAATGCGCCCGACTCACCTCTCTGTAATCATTGTCAAGGAACACTTTCCTACCACTTGTGCCCTTCCCAGCTAGCCTTCCCTTGTGACGAGAATCGGGATTACCAATCCCTCTCTGTACTTTTAGCCACTCTTGGCAGCACTCGACGACTTCTTCGGAATTGTAACCCTCTATCATGGAGCCCTCTGGGTGTGTTCGGTTATGCACGTATCGGCTTAGAACCGACATGAACCGCTCGTAGGACCACATTTCATGCAAGAAGCTAGGGCCCAGCGCCTCGATCTGATGTACCAGGTGAATCATGAGATGTACCATTATATCAAAAAAAGCGGGAGGTAAACACATCTCTAGCTGGTTTTGGGTCTCCACCATGAATTCATGTAGGTCACTCAGCTCTTGCCTGTGAATCGTCTTCTGTGAGATCTTCGAAAAGAAGTAGCACATGCGGGTGATGGCCATCTTTAGGAACTCTGGCTTTATAGCCCTGATTGCAATTGGTAGGAACACTGTCAGCATCACATGACAATCGTGAGCCTTGCAGTATGTTAATGATAGGTCCTTCATCGACACTAGCTTCTTCGGGTTCGCCGAAAACCCAGTCGGCACTCTGACCCCCCTAAGGAAATTGCATATAGCTCTCCTCTCTTCTAGGGTTAGGTTGAAGCTAGCCGCGGGAAGACTGTACTTGCCATTATCCTGCTGTACCGGCCAAAGCTCCCGCATCACGTTCAGCTGCACCATGTCTTTCCGTGATCTGAGACCATCCTTTGACTTGCCCGTTTCCATCAAGGTAGCCATGAGACTCTCAAAGACATTCTTCTGCACGTGCATCGCATCAATGGCATGTGGAACCTCCAAGTCTGGCCAATAAGGTAGGTACTGAAAGAAGATCGATTGCTTCTTGAATGGTACACCTTCGATGGGAGGTGTGCTTCTATCTCTGATCGTTCCATTCGGATTCTTCTTTCCATAGACGACGTGTATGTTTTGGACCATTCTGAACACATGTTCTCCATTATGACGTCTCTCTGGAGGGGGTTCATCCTCTGGGATGTTGCCATAGTATCTTAGGTATAATTTGCTGCGGTACTTGTGACCTGTCTTTAAGAAGCGTCGGTTCCTTATGTAAACTATCTTCCTGGATCCATCTAGGAACACCCATTTAGTACCATCCAAACAGACTAAGCATCCAGTCATGCCTTTGAACTGTCCAGACAGGGCAAACAGCGCGGGGTAATCATTGGTAGTAACAAATATTATTGCTTTGCATATGAAGTCCTCCCGCCGGAACGCATCGTACATCGGCTCCCCATACCTCCATAGCTTCTCCATTTCTTGCATCAGAGGCTCCAAGAACACGTCTATATCAATGCCTGGTTGTTTGGGGCCGGAGATAAGAATGGTGAGGAGAAGGTACTTCCTCTTCTGACACAAATATGTTGGGAGGTTGTACATGGTCAAGATGACTGGCCATGTGCTGTGGTCGGTCATCCTCTCATTGAAGGGATTCATTCCATCGGTGCTCAAGCCGAACCGTACATTCCGTGGGTCATCACTAAATTCTGCTTTGTACTTGGCATCGAACGCTTGCCACTGGCTACAATCAGCCGGGTGTGCAATCGTATCATCATCCACCTTGCGCTCATCATCCCACCATGTCATCAGTGCGGCTTCCTTAGGGTTTAGGAACATACGCCTTAAGCGGTCGATCACTGGCAAGTACCACATAACCAAGGCAGGAATTCTTCTCTTATTTGTATCGTTGCCTAATGGAGTTTCCTCTAGGGGCTGAGATTCTTGCACCACCTTCTTCCCACCCTTCTTCCTCTTTCCTGTGGAGGCTTCCACCCCACTTTGAAGGTCATTGTTCTTGTACCGACTAGCCCCACACCTAGGACATGTATCTAAAGTCTCGAACGATGTGCCACGTCGAAAAAGGATACAGTGGTTGGGGCATGCATGGATTTTTTCAACCCCCAATGTGAGTGGACTTATAACCTTCTTCGCTTGGTATGTGTTGGCGGGAACTGTGTTTGGCCGTGGGAGCAACCGTGACATGAGGCACAACAGATCATCGAAACTGCAGTCCGACCAGCCGTACTTAGCCTTCAGGATGAGTAGCTCAAGCACAAAACGTAGCAGTGTGAAGTATGTCGGACAACCCTTCTCAGCATCATACACAGTCTTCTTCGATGCTTTTGTCACCCTCTCAAGATTTTCTAGACCTCTCTTGCTCTTTTCTAATATTTCTGGTCCAAAGGCCCCAAGCATTTCGTCCAAGTTGTCACCGTCATCTGCATCCCCCTCACGTGCTTCGCCATCATTGCTGGCACCACCAGCATCATCACCACCTTGTTCATTGCCAAAGCCACCACCTTGTTCATTGCCAAAGCCACCACCTTGTTGATTACCATAGTCACGATCCATTTGTTGCTCAAGATCGTATGTGAATCGGGACAAGTATGCTTGGGTTTCAGCTTCATCAGCTAGATCATCGTCGCTGTCATCAACAACCACTGTTTCATCATGATGAATCCACACTGTGTAGTCTGGAACAAAACCTCTTCTAATAAGATGTTCTTTGATGGTACTCACATCTCGAAATGCAATAAGGTTCTTGCAATCTTTGCAGGGACAAATAATCGTGTCGCTATTCTCTTTCAACGTCGCTGCATGCTTCTCTGCGGCTTTGATGAATTTGTCCACCTCATCACGGAAAAGAGCGTCGTGTCTTAACGAACCATACATCCAAGAGTTCCTGTAGTCCATCTTATAGAAACAAAATAACCAAAGAAAGAATATTACTCGAGAATAATTGTATATACCTGAGACACGCACTATGATAGTAGAGGATAGTTAATTAATTGACTATTAATGCATAAATATTTTAAAATATAAATTAATTGGTTCAAATAAACAATTTCACATAAAACAATTAGCAACATTTAATATTTCATCCACTACCTTTCATGCAAACTCCATTCCAATTTCATGGTAGAGGATAATTAATTAATGGCCTATTTATCCATAACTAATTAAAAACACACATTATATAAAGGAATCAAAATAAATATTAAATGATAATTAGTAGCCATGGTAGAGGATATTTTACACATTAGCAACAATTAAAATCTTACACATTCACCTACATGCAAACCCTAGTCACATAAAGGAAAAATTGAAAAAGAAAAAAAAACAAAATCCTAGATCTAGATATAGGGTTTCATGACACATGCATCAAACTTTACTAATACTACACTAAAATCAACAAAGATGTACTAATAAAGGGTGCAATCTTACTTTCCTACATAATTTATCCTAGTATAGTGAAAATTAGGGTCTAATTTCACTCATAACTAGCTCAAGCTCCATGGAAGAAAGAGAAAACCTCAAATCAAATTACTCACTAACCAACAAATTAAACTTAAATAAAGAGTTGGAGACGCATTTCCTTACCTTTTAGAGCCTCTCCACCAAAGGATTTGAGATCAAAACCTCCCCCCTTAATAGAGCAATTTTTAGGAGGAGCCCAAGGCCTCCCAACCTTTTTTTTGTGTGTAGAAGAGTATGTCCCGAGGTGGAAGAAGAGGGTGGCTGCTATTTATTCGTGCGCCATCAGTAGGGGCGGCTGGTGATTGAGCCGCCCTTACAGTCATAACTGCAGGGGCGGCTGGTGATTGAGCCGCCCCTACAGATCAGCCCTAACTGTAGGGGCGGCTCAGGTTACCAGCCGCCCCCTATAGTGACATCTGCTTCAGGGGCGGCTGGTGATTGAGCCGCCCCTACAGATCAACCCCAACTGTAGGGGCGGCTCAGGTTACCAGCCGCCCCTACAGTGACATCTGTAGGGGCGGCTGGGCTGCTGGGGCCGGGGACGTCCACTGTAGGGGCGCCTCCAACCCCAGCCGCCCCTACAGTAAAAATGCCCCCGTTCCTACAGTACGAATCTGGCGTAGTGCATAGCATAGGTAGCTGCAGCGACTGGTAGAGTATGTATGGGCTTTCTCAGGGACCAAATACCCATGTTTCCCGGTGGCCAAGTTATTCTAACAGCATCTGCTTTTGTGTTCAAGTAGCTAGATTTATTTGTGCATGGAGATAAAGGCAACAAAGGAGCATCCAAAGGCAGAAAGGGGGAAAAAAAAGGAAACTTCACAAAAAAAAGGAAAAGAAAAGGAAAAGATAGGTCTTGGCATATAAACTGGCCACGCCATGTGTAGTATGCAGCAGAATCAGTATTTCAATGTGGCAATCATTCAGCTCTTGTGATACTTATCTTCTTTTCTCGACTTCTTTGACAAAGCATGCGCACAAGAATGGTGATAACCTATTCAACAACATTTATATTGCAAAACAAGTAAAGATACTATCTACCAGTATATTTCTAGCTGTACTTGAACATTCTGAAGACACCATTTCAACTCAATATGAAAACACCTTATGTTTAAATCAAATAGATAACATTCGTCATACAGTCCATAGAATTTTAGAGCTGGTATAATTCTGTGTTTGAAACTTATTGCTATATTTGTTCTGAAACAAAAAAAATCATCCAAGGAAATGGTTTCTCCTGAAGCCCCTCTCCTAGGGGAATAAAATTCGGGTCCAAGCCTTTCTCTCATGCCACTGCACGCTAACATGTGTTGCCCGATACGATTACGAGGGTGTTTGGATACATGCACTAAAGTTTAGTGTTTATCATATCAAATATTCGGATGCTAATTAGAAGGACTAAACATGAGCTAATTATAAAACTAATTACACAGATGGAGTCTAATTCGCGAGACCAATCTATTAAGCCAAATTAATCCATAATTAGCACATATTACTGTAGCACCACATCGTCAATTTACAGAGACCTACTCGATCCTCCATTAAAAAAAATTGTATATTTAGCTGCAATGCTAAATCAAACTATTATGCTGGAATTTTTTTTACCAAAAGTGCACGTGTTGGGTCTTGAGTGTCGGGATAGACGATGGGACATCGTTGGTTCCATAAGGGTCTGTTTGATTCCCCTTGCTAAAGTTAGTTACTTTAACTACTAAACTACCAAACAAACTGACTAAAAGGGGGACTAAAGTAGTTTAGTCACATTAGTCACCCAAGAGTAGCTAAAAGTGGGCTAAAGTGCCTAGTGGACAAGGGCTGCCCCCTTATTATTGCTGGTCCCCCACCCTGATTTGTGCATTCAATAGGGATAGTTTAGTCTTTGTTGAATTGCTTTAATGACCTTTAGTCACTAGAACCAAACAGGGGTGAATAAAGTTTAGTCATTGATTTTAATAACTAAACTTTAGCAGGAGAAACCTAACAGGCCCTAAGTTTTGCATACAGGAGTTTCAAAAAAAAAAGTCTTGCATATATAGACACATGGCTTTCGCCACCCGAGCCGCGTGGTTATACATGTGGGTACCATTCTACCTGTGGAGTACAACTAGTTTGAATATTCTGAAAAGCCTGATGCATGGCATGAATCTTTTAAAACTAGTACGAGTATTGTAGACAACCAAAAGAGAAAAAGAATTCCATGTTTTGTAGCATAATTAAGCTTTTTCACTCTGCAAATATTCCAAAAGATACACTTTAATTCGATGGTGAACACCAGAACTGCTTTTGCATATTTTCACTAGCTATAGTTGTTTTGCGTGTGAACTCAATTAGCCCTACGTTTGTTTTATTTAGCCCCTTAAGCACTACTCTCTCTTGTCTTTATAAGGAATTTCAAATACGTAAACTGTCAAAATCTTTGATCAATAATTGGTCAACAAAATTTAACTAGTGTAATACAAATTTGATGCTATTAAATTTATAATTAAATAAATGTACTATCAAATCAAAAGTTCATAATCATAAATAATATAATACAAAATAATAAATGGTCCAAATGTAATTTAGAAGATCGTGTCATGTTAGACTATGTTATATATATAGACTAGTCCAGAGGGAGTATAATATCAGCCTGATTCCCTATTTTCAAAAACATAATGTATTTCATCTCATAGGTTTTTTAACCTTTAAGTTTGGAAGAAAGTGAAAGTTATGATGTGGACATTAATGTCAAAATAAGAGTTTAAGAAGATTGTATTTTATCTTTCAAGAGGCAAAGTAAAACACATCCAGAGTTAGGCAAGCTAGAATTAATGCTAGATGAGATAAGAAATTTTATTATGCCCCAGGGCTTGCACTATACTTTTTAGGCAATAAACATTTCTAATTTGAATAGACTTCTACATCCCCAGAAAAAAGGAGTACTTATTACCAAGCAGCATGCATGAGGTCGATCAGTTTGTCCTGTTAAAGTTTAACAGGTACTGTAGTACTTTCGCCTTATTTAGCAATTAGTGTCCAATCATGGATTAATTAGGCTTAATAGATTTGTCTCGTAAATTACTTTTAATCTGTGCCGACATGCATGTAATTAGTCTATATTTAGTACTCCATGCATGTGCCGCAACATTTGATGTGATATGTGTTAAAAAAAACAGAGGCAACCAAACGGGGCCTTATTACCGAGCAGCATGCATGAGGTCGATCAGTTTGTCCTTATGAAATCACAAGATAAATAGTTGGGCATTATACAGTTCTTCACCCACTCACACCTAATGGTATGGGCATTATACAAAATAAATATATATATTCGTGGGCTCGGTTTCACTTCTCGGCCAAAGTATTCATACGGCATCGATCATGCAGTAGTTCTTTCCTTGCACCAACAGCATGGTGATATACTATTATTCCAAATTCCAACCATATATAGTACGAGCTAGAGCAAGCTAAACTGAACCTTATCTTCTCGAGATCGAGCATGTATGTAGCTAGCTGGTACCCTAACAGAAGAATTGCTTTCAACTGAGGCAAGACGCCTAGTCTCTGCCAGTAGGTAGCTATGAGCCTCTTGGGCAGGAGTCCTGGATTGTGTACGGTTAATCGGAAGAACTATGAAAAGAAAATGATTCCCTTGCCTCATGCATGATTCCAGAGTACTCCATGAAGCAAAGCTCAAATTAACATATCCTCAGCCTTTTTATCGAAAGGATGCCACACGTAACGAATTACAGGCTGCCACCACGTGGCGCAGGACGGTATAGATGAAAAATTCTGACGACTGTTCCTTGAATTACAATGTAACCAGTTCCACTGATTAATTATATTATGGTGAAAATCTGAATATGATGGCTTGCTTCTATTCTTTCATAGAAGTCATGAGTTGTTGGCGATTGCCATGGATACATTTTTTCTTCAGATATCTTGTTGAATATGAGTGGCTAGTCAAACAATGAGCTAGCACTTCTCTTTAATTTAGCTCGTGTAGGAAACTAGGAATTGAACTAGGAACACATGAAAGTGTGTGTTCTAACCTTCATTAGAATCAGACAAATGCATGGAAAAAAAAGTAGTTGGAGAAAATATTCATACCCATGTAGTAGTAGTTCAGATCTCCCCTGGGCTTGCTTGTGGTTTAGGTGAATGGATGCTTCTTCAAACTAATTAAGAATTAAAGGATGTTCTCAAGAGGCTTCTCTCTTCTTATGTCAAGATACAACATCTAACTACTGCATGTTTGAGACGCGTCCAAATCAAGGTCTGACACGGAAGGGGAGGCAGTGACAAACTAAAACTGACAGAATGGTTTGCACTTTTGAGTTTTCATATAGACTCTCTCGAACATGACATGTATACACATCTAGTCAATGACAACTTAGCGGCAATTTACAAGCTCCTAGGCTCTTCTATTCTAAAATGACTACCGTCATTTTCGACTGGTCTTCCCTGTTTCACGGTTCTGTTTGTTTGTTATTACAGGTAGCCGCCGCCCCTGTCTTTGGATGGTGCATTTTATTCTGAAATGTGTGAAGCCCTAGATTATTTTTACAAACTCTATTGTATTTCGATGCTTTCATTACATTCACACCGCAAGTACATGCATTGTACAACAGATAGTTTAGTGATAATATTCCTCTGAAAAAGCATATTATATTATATATATATATATCAATGCTTCTTCCTTTTTGTTGTCATTTTTATTAGAATTATTCCAAAGGACGTTATGCCTTTGATTCAATAATTAGTACACATATATATGCGCAAAGGGATGCATGATGGGTTAAAAAAATAAAGCAACAGGTATACGTGTTTTCTGTTCTTGTCTTTCATGATCTTTGGTGAAGGAACATGAGTTGCACATTAGTGCTGTCAAGGTTTGATATATATATATATATATATATATATATATATATATATATATATATATATATATATATATATATATATATATATATATTGTCGGCTACTCCGCTACAACATTAACTAATTTACTCTTCCCATTTCCTTTTCCTAGAACGATATCCTTTACCGAAAGATAAAAGATACAACAGTCATATCTGCGAATACAAGGTTGATATGTGCCCTTATAGTTTGTTTTGTGATGAGTGATTGTCATCGTGATCCACGACCTAGATTGAGTTTATGACTAACCATGGCATGAGTTGGGTTGTGTGACATGTCTCTTGGCTTGTGGTGTGCAGGTGTGGAGCTCGGAGGCGGTGGTCGACGGCGAGGTGAAGGTCAAGTAGGGACGTGCCGTGCCGATGGACTAGGAGCGGTGAAGGGCGGACGTGAGGTTTGGACCAAGGGACCAGAAGGCCGGGTGACCAACCGTGGTGGCTGACATCTGGGACATCGACAAGCATAAGTGTACATGGGAGTGACCGTGTTGACCGAGTCAAGACGGCGGACGTGCGAGTCGAGCGGGGCTCAGGAGGACTTGGCGGACGGGCGGTCGAGGATGGCAGTGACACGTGTCAAGTGGCGGGGGACGCGTATGGAGTGCGCTACTCGCGGACGGTTTGGTGGTTTGGGCCTCAAAACCATCGGTGGCCTGTTTCACGGGTTTGGGCCTCAAAACCCGGGCGGATGTTCCGAGGAGGAACGGACGACACGTGGTGGCATCGAAGAGTTCGCGTCGAGAAGAAGTCCCATGAAGGGAGCAGTGGCCGTCGGATGAAGATTACCTCGGGTTGGACCATAACGCCCTCGGGTTAAGTGGTTCGACTCAAAATATTTAGGGGCAAAACTAGGATTGTGTAATAGCCCTGTTAAATAGGATGAGGGAGCCCCCATCTCCCTCACCTCTTTCATTTTCCTCTTTCTTCCTTTCTAGTTTCCCGTCCCTTTAGGGTTCTTGTGAGAGAGGTCCACAAATTGAGAGATTTGTGTAAGAACTCAAGATTTTGCTGTGGGAATGGTGGCCCTTACCACCTCGTGTCCTCCGGGATTCGATTTGTGATGAGCTTCTTGTTATTCGCGTTTTGTTGTTCGCGTTCTTCCTCTATCCCCTTTTCGTTCTTGCCTCGATTCATTGTTTTACTGTTTTGATTTGTTCATTTTGCGTTGGAGTGAGCTATGACGTGAGTTGAACCTTTCCACCGAAAGAAATCACCCAATTCCTCACGAGTTCATAGATCGAGACGAATCAAGCTCTAGGTACGTTTCATAATCAGTGTTTTTCGTCCTCCTTTATTTTCCCGTTGATTGGTTTTGTCTTGGGCGATGGCCTACAAACCTCGTGATTATCCTCTCTACAAAGTTTCAAGTCATTCCGAGGTGATTTGATCGAGTTTTGGGTGCTGAATCGATTTTTCTCGAGAGCTGCTCGTAAATACCGGACGTATCTGGCATTTCAAACTTTTGAGTTTGGAACTGAAATTTGATGGAGACCTTTCCTTTGGTGTCTGGAAGTTGTGGTTAAAATTTCATAATTTTTGGACACCATTTGCTAGGGTTTTTTATTTTTCTCCCGAAGTCAGTCTGTACTGATTCTGCATACCGGACGTGTCCGTATTTTGCTGACTGCATTCATTTCAGCAGCAGTTTCTTCCGCGGTTTGTTCGTTTGAGCTCCGTTTTACGTTTCGTCTGTTGTGCTGACTCTCTACCATTCTATGGAACTTTTCTAGGTACTCTTGTCACTAGTTGACTTGGGTATTTTTAGTTTCGGGAATTTAGTTCTTGGAGGTGATTCTTGAGACAGCAGTCAAAAGTTTTAAAAGAAATTTGAGGCTCTCATTCATCCTCCTCTGGTCGTCATTTCTGGTTCTTCAATATCACAGTATCATGTAACGTAACGTAATGCAAACAACCCCTACCTGCTCCTGTCAGGGTGGACAAGCGAGTGCTTTATTTAATTTTCACAAGCTGTAGTGACATGTCAAACTCAAGCTGATGCCACCAGGTTTGTTAGAAGAATATGAATATCGATCAATCTTTTCTGCTCTGCCATTATTTTTACTAACTTTCGGTGGATCTGTTAATTGTCGGTAGGTAGAACCGTTCGTTCGTTCGTGACCGACAACGCAATCAGATTGTGCTCGACACTAAGCGCGTGTCCTACTGGACACCAGAATATCTGATGGACAAAGCCACAAAGGTCTGGTTGTCGATTGGAAAATACACTTGTATATAGTAGAACAAAAATGAGTAGAACCGGATGGCCTGCTTTAAATTAGGACGCCACACCATGGACAATGCACGCATGCTTCCGATCCGATCCTCTTTTCCGCTCTTTTCGAGCTTGGTGCATATCATAATTCTGGACATTTATATATGTCAAAAACCGACAGTGCAACATGCCATGTGTGTGCTAGTAGGACATTCCTAACCTGGAGCCCAGTGAGATGTCGACAGGTGTTGGGTGTAGAGCTTATACATATATAATTATGCATGCTATATATATGCACGGCTGAACCATATATGCATGGGTGGTCTTAGCTTGGTCCACCGCTCTCTATATAACTAGAAGATGCTCTTCAGCTTTGAAATTTTTTTACTCAAAAGTAAATAAATTGAACATCTAAACAAGTAACTACGAGCTAGCACCTTTTCATTTTGGACAAAAAGCAAGCAGCACTGTTAGTATATAAAGAAGAGATAGGTCACCTAGCTTTTGAATCCATGGCGCCCGCCCATGCGCATATGAGTAGAGCATATATACAGGTTCAAAGTTTTAAGATGTGATGGAGCATTGGCGGCAGAGAGGGGGCACAAAGTGGAGCTCGTCCATGATTCTGTTCCCTCGCGCGCGCTCCCTCATCATTGCTGAATCCCCGATGATGGAAATTTTGTTTCTGCACAAGCTAGCTCACTCATCATTTCATTACGGAACAAGCCATAGGGTTACCTGGACCTTTTGAGAGTTGAGATGCTCTGGAGATCGAATCGCCACCCGTCCTGATGATTTCCGGCCACAAAGCGGGAACATATATATGCGTAGCACAACATATATATATAGAGCAAACGAAATGATTTCAGATTGGGTGTCCGTGTGGGCCGGCGGGGTCAAATGGGGTCCTCCAACCAAAGCCTGTCAACGAAATGCAATCGGAAACGATCACAAATTCACAACCAATCGATGGAAGTGGTGGAACCCCAAGCATGCAGCTACTAGTACTAGTTGGTGTTTTTTCCCCCTTTTTGCTAGCATCAATACTACAAGGTCCTTATCTCCGGGCAACTCCAAATACAAGTGTTTGGGGACGCCCTGCGCGCAACACCCCCATACTCGCCTTGGCCTAGGCAGGGGCCTCGAGTGCGTCCGGCCTTGCGGTGTCATTGGTAGGGCTGAAACGGTCGGAAACGATCGGTAAGATATCAAATTAATTATTTTTTAGTTTCACATTATTTTCTCAAAAACAAAATCGATACAATATTGGCAGAAACAAGAACGGCATCGATATTCCGGTAAATTCGGAAACAAAACTATTCGATCAAAAGTACATCGATAACGGTCAAAAACTATGAAAGCAATATCTAAAATACAATAAACACACACCAATCTGCACAGCATGACAATAGCCATATAGATTAACCCAGGTCACATGACAAATAATAGTGTACTAGTAATAATCAATGGCACATGAGACAAGACACATATATTATATATTATATAGCAATAAACATCACAGGCTTAATAGAATAATACTTAGATCCCACGAACACACAAATGACATAGGCGTAGTCACAAGCTCACAAACTCGAAGACGTATTTCTGTGCACTATGCCGGATCGTGGAGTCGTGAGGGTGAAGACGTGAGGTGCTTCCTCAAAGGCTGGGGGCGCTCAGCGGGCTTGGCCAATGGGCCTGGCCTAGGCCTGGAGTGCTTAGCGGAGATGAGATCGTGTTTCTTTGAGTTCGGTAATTCTCGATGGTAGATTATCGGTTGAATAGGTATTTTTCAAAAACGACTAGAAGAGAGCTAAATCACTTTCAATTTCATTATCGGAATTTTTTTACTGTTCTCATTTCTGTTTTATCGGTTACCGTCACCATTTCCGTTTAGGGGGGATCGGCGATTTCTAGAAAACGATTTTCGGTAATCGAGAACTACTGTTTTTGTTTTTAGCCCTAGTCACCGGGCCTGGTTCAGCCTTGCCACCAACAGTAACCCTCGTCCGACAAAACGTTGACCCTACTCGGGTAACCTCGCTAACTTGTCTTTGCACTACCCTAGACGAGGGGTACCTTGTCTGTGTTTATACAGGGTTGGACACCGCCCGCAAAGTCCGGCCGCATGGAGTGAACCCATGCTACGGGCACGCCACCAACGTTAGATGGAAGACGTTGGATAGTGGTCCCCTCAAGCGAAGCTCGGGACGGCGTCAGAGGAGTGGTTAGGGTTGAGGGGCCAAATATCCACAGCGCCCCCACGCCTAAGAGTAAGGACCCCTGAGCTGTTCAGGGGAACTGTAATTTCCTCTTTCGCACGGGTGTGACCTATAAATACTCACGTGGTGTTACTATTAAGTAGGGATGAAGACGAATCAGATACGGACGGATATCACTGATATTATATTGTTTTTATATTTCTGTCCAGATTCGGATTCGAATACGGATAGTGTCAATCGTGCCGGATAAGATATGATTAGATATCGACATCATAAATATGCGATATGAGTATTTGAATACGGATACGGTATCGGATGTTAAATATCCGGACTTGAATACGGACAGATCTAAACCCCTCTAAACGGATTCGGTCTCGAATACGGTCGGAAAATATCCGTACCGTTTTCTCCCCTACTATAAAGGATGAGTATTAATGATTATTTACTCCTGAATTTACTGTTATCCTCGTCTCATTCCGCATAGCACAAACTTCACTTAACCCTCGCCTCCCTACAATCCTGTGGGACACCCCTAGCGAGGGTATGAGGCAGGGCGAAGCCCCCACAATTAGCCACTATGCCAGAAAAAGGTGTATTACTGTCGGTCAAAACCACGGACCAGCAACGATAGTTCAGCATATTCTATTTTTTTATTTATCTATTTGATAAAATAACCACCAAAAAATTAGACTAATCTAACAACTACAACAAAAATTGTCATCCTCCATATTCAAGCCCGCCACATCATCATCACTTTTTTTTTTTGGATCCATCGCATCGCCTAGGGCTTTCTTTGCCGCCAGGCATTAGGTTGCACTGCAGACCACATCCTGGCTTTCGGCCGCCAGGCAAGACTAGCATCGCAACCATCTATTGTCTGTAGGGATGAAAACGGACGAAATTTTTCCCGTACCGTCCCGTTCCGTTTTCTATATTTTTCCGTCCGTTTTCGTATTTGCGAGATCCCGTTTTCGTATTTGCGGAAGTAGAAAATGGTGTTTTCCGTTCGTTTCCGAGTAATCCCGTTTTAATACGGAATAGACCCGTATTTATCCCGTTTTCAATCTATGCTCAACAATTACATGTTCTTATGTTATGTTAATATAACTACAAATCACCAAATATGCATGTTATGTTCACGTACATAGTATGTAAATGAATATTAAACTTTGTATATATTATTACATGACTTTATATATGTATACTTTGAGAATATTAGATTATGTGATCTTAATTTAATTTTCCGGCTCTCCATCCGTATTTGTCCGTTTCCGTATGTCCGCATATTCCGATTCCGTTTTCGAACCTGTATTTTCCGAATCCGCTCCCGTTTCCGCCAAAAAAATATAGAAACGGAAGTAGAAATAGGGTTTTTCCGTCCGTTTCCGTCCGTTTTCATCCCTAATTGTCTGTGGCGGCTAGCCGTGCGCCAAACCTGGAGGTTACCCGTGCAGCCATGCTTGGAAAATCGGTAATGAAAACCACAACACTGCTCGCGCATTACACACTACTGAGAGTAGAACAACTATGCACATCTGAGAGCACAACTGAGAGCAATTGAAAGCAAAATTCCTATACCCATGCTACTGTCTCCTCAACAGATATAATGTGACAGTACTAGCAAGTTCTCAATATTCAGTTCAGTTCCTTCAGCGTTCAGGACATGAAGAATTCAGTCATCCACTACATTATATACCAAAAATCAGCCATTCATCGGAAGAGAATCGGAGTACTGGCTTCCTTCCATTAGAAACACTAGGAACTATGGCAACAAACTAGAAAACCCATTTTTTTTTTGTTCCTTCAGCTATTGAAACCATTTTTTTTACTCTTTGGATGGTTTTTAAGGCAGTTTAGTCTAAAATGGCACCACACTGGACGTCCTACGTGGCGCAACATTAGCCACAAGGGAGATAAGTCAGACTATGTTATTACTTCCAGATGGGTAAAATAGACTTTGCCAAAAAAAAATACAGAAATAAATCTTAAAAAAACTACCTAGATATTTTTTTTAAATGTGCAATTTAAAATCCCAAAAGCTAGTTTAATCTTAGAAAATTCATAGGAAATTTGCTTTAGCTCAAAAAATATGAAAGCTAATTTCAGAATTTTTTCTAAAATAGTGGTCTATGTTATGGCGAATAGATTAGAATTCTTTTAATCTTATATGCTCTAATTTCGATGATTATTTACTACTATATGCTCTTGTTTTCTGTTATAATTAGTATACGATGACTTATACTACACGGAAGTTCAAGTGTGTAACCACCTTATACTTGATCCTATTTAGTATTAGTATATTTGCCCGTGCTAACGTTACGGGCCATATTAGATCCAAAAGGTTAATTCTATCAAATTTAAATTACTTCATTAAGATTCAATCAAAAACATATTTCTGTGGCTCAAAAAACTTCAAGCGTTGCATGTTCAAAAAGCATAAATATACTTTTACCACAAAAGTTAGAATTCAATCTCGTTTTATTAAACAATTTATATAAAATGACAAAAATCACTAAATTTTTTACTCTCATATTTTTTAAAAAAAAATTGAGGAAATCCTAACTATTGAAACAAAAGGCACCTTTGGGATATAGATGCATCTCATATTTTTTGAGCAATCGAAATACAGTTTTTTATGAGTTCTCATGGTTTGCACTACATATTTCCTCCCCCACTAGCTTGTACACAAGACATTGTCCATGTACATTACAAATAAACTTGCAAAAGATCAATATGTATGTACATCACCCCACGCACCAGCTACATCCCCAGCCGAAAGGCCCGCAGCAGCCACCACCCTGCTCGTCCTTCTCCACTCCCTCGGGGAATGATCCAAGCTGCCCAAGTAATTTCTGGATCGAACCTCCAAGAACAATTTCCAGCAGCATATTTAGTGCATTTTCCTCCCGCGCCGTCCCAATATACCTCTGATCAAACAACACCGCATTTACCAAACAGCACAGCCAAAAGAAAGGCTAACAATGTTAAAATGACAATGTGCTTAGAACAATATTGGGGTGGGAGAGATTCTTAAGCATCTTCACTTCGTCCTCGAGCTCCCTTACATGTGCCTAGTCAAAAGACTCCCGTATAAGCATTTTAGAGTGGAATAAATAAATAGATAGATAATTTGAATTTGAACAATTGGGTAAAATATAAAAGTCAAAGCATTTTTTGAGAGCAAAAGCACTCACCATGGAGTATCTTTCGAGTAAAGAGAAGAGAGGTGCTCAAAATGATATTGAAAAGCTAGTAAAGATTTCACATTGTTTTTCTTAAATTTCCAGTAATGGTTCGAACCACTGCTCCCTGCATGATGGAGAGGATTAACCTCAGAAGCTACTAAAACAACAAGTTAACTAAAACCACTTCACAAAGAATTTTGATTCCTTTCAGGTATATCGCAAAACATTGTTACTATGTCTCTAATATCCACCCAATTAACGAAACTGCATCAAGGAATATCACATACACGGATTTTGCATCTATTGATCCACTGATGAATCGATTCTCATTGGCTAGATTGAACTGGAAATTGTGAGGTTAAATTCTTTAGAAGCATGTTCAAAAACTTTTGAGGCAGTAATTAAGAGACGACAAGCCTACCAAAGTTGTTGTGTGGAAAAACAATGACACAGTTTGCAGGTCCAATTCCCACAAGTGAACAGTCCTGTCTGTTGACATTTTGAAACTGACAATAGATGCTGCAAGGTAGAAAATTTCCATCATCGGAAAGAAAAGGACAAAAGAAAAAAAATGCAATCAAACCTTACAAATGAGAGGGTAACACTTCAATGGACAGACTTTGTTGTTAGACCATGATATGTTCAGTACATCACCAGAGTGACCACAGGATGAAGCAATGGTTCCTCTGAGATCTGGAGCAACATTGTTGGGATCACAACACAAGCAGAATCTGCGGATTGCTTCGTGCCCTTGACTTCGCATTTCATCTCCTTGTCAGCATCGACATGAACTAACAAGTGCACTAATTTACTCAAACATATAAAGGAATTGTTATGAAGAAACATACTGTTAATAATTGACAATGACATAGCAGGAAGCAAATTACATTGCCCCATCTCCTGCAGTAACACCCAATCCAATAGCCACTCCTCTCACTATCACTCCAGCTTGCTGCAATTCCACCAAGACAATGTTATCAACAAAATTTGTAACTTGAAATCTTGAATGTCTGAAGGCTCATCTTATGTTAGTACCTGATACACAGTAAGCACTTTATTAGGAACCAAGAAAACAGCAAGCACTCCTGGCTGATAACAAATCGATCTCATTGTTTCCACCTGCATAAACAAAGTAGTGATCCGGCCTTACTCCAGAGTCCAGCCAACCAAATCGATTATACTATAAAATAAAATTTCATTCCCAGCAACAATATCCATCCATTCTTTTTCCTAGCAAATGAGATGGTCACATCCATAATAGCAGTAGCAGGAGAGGCAGGAAGATGCATGGAGGGACTCCTAGAAGAGAGCGTCTTCCTCAGCTCGGGAAGTCGCCGCCACCACACAGGCCTCCCGCCTCAACCTACAACACCGCACCCGGATCCGCCGCTGCAGCCGCGCTTGACTCAGCGAAAACACCGAGGGCTCTGATGAACCCCGGTCTGCCCTCCTCCCTCATCGCAGATAGAACGCAAAACCCACAAATTCCGCACCCCGCAAAACCGTGCAGAAAATACAAGCAGAAATCGACCTCACACGACCACCCGAACCACATCGGCAGAGATCACCCACCGCGCAGAATTCCACGGCTGGGACCAGCACCTGAGCTCACCGACATGCTTGAGGATCTCGCCCTATAAGGGTGTGAAGACAAAAATTAATTTTCATATCTCATATGGCATAATCAGTTTAGCAACTATTTTGAGGGAACAATGAACACCAACTAGCTAACTAAATTACTCCCTCCATTCCAAATTACAAGACATTCCAAGAATCTTGGACAAAAGCATCTTAAGTTTGACCAAAATTATAGAAAAAATTACAAAAATTTATAACATCAAATAGGTATACTATGAAAATATAATTAATTAAGAATCTAATGATACTTAATTGGTGTCATAAATATTATTATCTTATCATATAAATTTGGTCAAACTTGAGATCCTTTGACTTTCTAATATTCTTAGAATGCCTTATAATTTGGGATGGAGGGAGTAGATCGGAGGAAACAGGAAAGTTATTGCTAAAGATCTGAACTTGCAAAGAGGAAGAGAATGGAGAGGAAGTGGGGAACAAGTTGCTCACTGTGCTCTCACCGGCTGTATTGGGCACTTCGGCAGGGAGGGAGAGGGACTCGTGGGCACGGGCCCCTAAGCCGATGGCGCCGCAGCGGATACGGCCTCAGAGGTCCCCTCGCATGGGAACGGCCGCCTCCTCCTCCAGCTGCGTCCCTCCCACAGCCACGCCCTCTCCCGCCCGCTCCCTCACCTCCGCACCGCCGGCCCCGCCCGCCTCCGCCTCCGCCTCGTCTTCCCCTCAGCCCCTTCCCCGAGGCTCTCTTCCGCCGAATCCCCGCCTCGCCTTTTTTTAATCGGTGATGGCTTCGAGCGGCGTGTGAGGGAGCGGGGGTGAGTTGGCGGGGTGAGAAGCCTGGCTTCCCACGTCCAATCTTGCCTATCGGTTCTGGTGTACGTGTTTTATTAGCTCTTAATTTTAATGATGACGGATTATTATGTGTATTTTTCTAGGTGTATAATGGTTGAAGGCTCTCTGCGAGAGACGTTTTACTAAAGGGAACAAGTATAATTTAGACTGTTTCATTATAGTAGAGATGAGCACATGTACCAAATATGGCTGCAACATTTTCTAGTTTGAGCACCAAATGAACAATCTAGCAACCTGATTTGCAGGTCCTACTAGTTAAATACCACCACATCGCAAGGAAACATCATTTTACTACGCATATTGTTTTTTGCTTCTTGTTTAGAAACATGCAATGAATTCTATTTGGTCAGATTTAAATTATTAGCACTTAATTTGACATATGAGAATTAATGATGTTGCATTAAGTTAGCAAAATATTGCAAATCGGTTCTGTTCCTTGTGGATGAAGTCACTCAGCTAGAGTTTAACTATGAGGGGGTTAAACGATACTACTTGTGTTGTCATTGAATTCATTCGAACCTCTACATACAACTCATACTAATTATAATAGATAAAAGACATCTATTAGTAAATAACAAAAAAACGAGACCCTAAAAGATATAAATAATCCCAATCTATGCACCATAATAATAAAAAGCATGATTTTGAAAATACAGATTCTTACTTTCCTAAGCTAAAATAAATTTTCTAAGATTAATCAAATTTTAGGATTTTAATATTCATATTTTTTATTTATTTCTGTTGATAAAGTCTACTAGACCTCCTGAGCTTAACATAGTCTAATTTTCCTACCCCATGGCTGATGTGGTACCAAATAAGACGTTTGACGTGGTACCACTAAACCACCTTGAAAACCATGAAAACAAGTGGTTTCAAAAACTGAAGGAGCCAAAATTTATGGTTTTCTAGTTGGAGGACTTTTTTCTGCCCCGTTTAGATCTTTGAATTAAAATTCATTCTTATAATTATAGTTTAGTCATAGATCGATTAAGTTCGTATAGCCACATGCCACATATATTTCTGTACTATTGTGTTGTACTTGTACTGTAGAGGAGCAAGCCAAAGAGCGTGCTATAAGTTGTAGAGGAGAAACATAGCATTAGAATCTATAGAATCAATTTCTATCTCTCATCCTATGAATTTAGGATAGACTTATCTATACTTATACCTAAGCTAATACTAAAGAGGCAAAATTTCTGTCACTAATAATTTTTCGTCCAACCTAATAATCCTAAAGTGTCTCGGTCTCGGCTATCACGGAACCATCTGTCTTTTTTTTTTTTTGTGTGGAATACGTTTTCGTCCACGAGTGTTCTTTTCTGGTTCTTTTTTTTTTGTTTCTTTCTGTTTTTCCGTCAGATGGAAACCCACGTTCCATTGTGTACGTCATTTTTTTGTCTCCATTTTTTATAAACAAAAATCATGAACAACAAATATAGTACTATGGATCTTGAAACTATTTATTTATCCTTCTATCTATAAATATCTGTGACTGAAATCTTAAATAATTTATCATCCATCTAATCTATCTTTCTCTGTAAAATAAAGGTTTCCACACCACCAAGTTATTGATGCAATTTTGATTAAGAACAAAACTTATCATATTATTAAATTAATTCTGGTTCAGCTGATTGTTCAATTAATCAAATTGTGCCACAACATGTAAAATAGAGAGATGTCTCTTGTCATAATCATTAGTGGACAAACCAGTACTTCACATATTGGCAACTAATTCCTTATCGACTTGAATCAAATGTTGGAATTACATATTATTTGTGGGTCCTCATCAAAGGAAGCACATAATTCGGTATTACTGTAACAATACATGCATAGTATAAAAAATAAAGCTATGATATATCTACGAGTAAATTTTTTGTGGTTTGCACGGAAGAAAAAAATCTTTCAAAATGTATATTTTTTTGTACAAAGTCGTGCTTTAATGATTACTTATTTTCTTCCATTACAATGCACGGGCATATTTACTAGTATATATTTAAATCTAAACTTTGAAAAATTCTGAAATAAATTTTTTTAAAAGAAAATTATGAAATGTCAAATTACAAACCAAATAACCTAATCTAGAAAGGATCCAAACAGACCCTACATGAATAGATGGTATTTGGGCTGTCATTTGTTGGCCTACTCAGCGCCCACTAGTAAGTGTCTACTTGCCCTCAAAGTTTTCATTATCGGAAATTAAAATTTATCGGACATCATGGATAAAGAGGATAAGCAAGATATATCGGAAATATCGGACCAAATTCAAAAAAATTTAAAAGTTTTTTAAAATTTTTTGTAGAATTTGGCTTGAAACTATTCCTAAGATATTAAACATCACTCATTCACAAATCAAAACAAGAATAAATCATTATAAGTGTCGGACCGTCGCGTGGCTAATTTTAGATTGTCTATGTAGAAACAGGAAAGAAGGAAAAAATTTGGCTGATATCAAATTTTATCGGACCCCGGAGATAGAAAGGAAATTTCGGAAATATCGACGACTATCGGCCGATAAAATAAACCCTGCTTGCCCTAGGCCCATCCGAGTTCGCTCATAGATTCATATCGCAGGCAGCCGCCGCCACCGTCTCTGATCGTCCACCTTGCAGAGTTCCGCGCCGGCGCAGCCTAAGAATCCTCCCTCCGGCCATCAAATCATGTGAAGGACTTGCAAAATTGGTCATCCATGTCCTCTTCATCTGTCAGGTACTTGCAATTTTTGTTGAAACCTTCTCTGGAGATCCGACTGCACTGTGATCATGTCATGGTACTGGTCCATTCCCGTCTCCGATGCCGGCAGCGCCCCAACCAGGCAACCATTCTCCATCCATTCTCCATCTCTGATGACTAGGTCGTCGTTTCCGATCTGATAGGTACATCTCGCGTGATCCCTCCGCGGCACGGAAGCGGTACTAATCCGTTCCGTCGATCGAGTCATATGGAAGAAGGCGGCGGCCATGGCGCGGGCGACCGCATCAGCAGCCTCCCCGACGACATCCTGTTCTCCATCCTCCTCCGCATCGGATCGACTCGCGCCGCCGCGCGCACCAGCGTGCTCTCCCGCCGCTGGCGCCACATCTGGACCCGCCTGCCCGAGCTCCGCCTCGGCACCTGCGACGTGCCGCCGGGGGCGACGCTCCTGGACTCCATCGACGCCGCCCTCGACGCCTGCTCCGCCCCGGCCGTCCAGCGCCTCGAGGTGGCCATGTACTGCCATGGCCTCCGAGTCCATGCGCGCCGCGTCGCCCCGTGGCTACGCTTCGCCTCGCAGCGCCGGGTGGGAGACCTCTATATCGAAGTGCCATCCCAGATGAAATTCTTCTTGTCTACTACTAAGCCCAAGAAAGAGGAGCTCGAGCTTCCTGTGTGCGATGGAGCGACGAGAATCACTCTGTCGCTCGAACGACAGTGGAGGCTCCGCCTCTGTCCGGCGGGCTCGTTCATGTCGCTGACCGACCTGCACATAAGCTGCGCCACCATGGAAGGCAGCGAGCTTGGCGCCCTTGTGTCCAAGCAGTGCCCGCGCCTGAGGAATCTCTACCTTTTCGTCAGGCTGGCTGCTGCCTCCAACGTGTCCATACGCTCCAGCTCGCTTGACTCCCTGTCATTCGACGTCGAAAACACCGAGAAGCTAGAAGTCATCGCCCCTAAGCTTGAAGTACTGTCAGTTTGTGATGCCACTAAGGCAGATATCTCTGCCCCAAAGCTGGCCGAGATAAGTTGGGACGGTGACACTGGCTATGATCCTCAGTGCCACCGCTTTGGCAATGCTGGCCGTCACCTCCGGCTGCTAGACTTGGGCTCAAAGTGTGTGGTCGCTTCCCTGATGCATCGTTTCGACAAAGTTGATGTGCTGAAACTGAACCTCAACCTCTGCAATTTTAAGGTGTGTTGGTAGCAGTCATATTTTTCCTGAAAAATAACTGTTTTGCCTTCTGATCTTGTGATCACATTATTTCTCATCCTGGCAGGGAACAGAGGCATACACAAATTTCTTGAATGAAACGATTGCACTACCCAAGTGTGAGAAACTAAAGTTACGAGTATCATTAAGGGATTATGACCACAGCTTCGCGTCAAGCATGTTTCATCTCTTGAGGAGCTGCAACAGTACAAGGAAGGTTTCAATAAAGGTCGATTCTGGCCACTTGACGGTAATCTCCATGCTTCTGCAAATGTGTCCTTTTAACTTTTATTGATGGCTTGGTTCAAGGCAACTTTAGTCCTTTCTGATTTCCTTGAGGTGGGGGGGGGGGGGGGGGGGGGGGGGGGGGGTGGGGCTGTGGGCAGGCCTTAATGGTTATTCGATCAACAAACTGATCATATGCCATAGGCAACCTTCAGTCTAACTATACCTACTCCTAAGTGAAGATTTCTGATAGCCAAACTTTTCTTCTTCTTTTGTGCTGGATTATGGCTCACCTTTGTGTAGCTACAAACAGAGTGTGATTACATGGTCGGAGTGAGACCATGGGGTAACTTCAATGTTGAATGGCAAAAGTTAGTATAGGCCAAGCAGACACTGATTGACAAGAAAGGCATCACAGTTTGGTGGTGCAGTGATTTCCGTTGTGCTAAGAGTGGTGTCAACAAAGGACCATGAAACATTGGGTAGTGTGTTAAACAGTTAGGGAAATGTGTGCCATTGGATCTTCCATTGGTTGGCAGAGAAAAGTGATGATTACTTGTGTGGAAATGTCATGACCGTGGGGAAGTGGCCAGATAGGGCAGGAGTGGGAAGTCGCCTGCCATTCAGCCGCCAGTTTCCTAACCGTGGTGGCTGGTGTGGGGAACAACATGGAGATGAGAATAGGAATTGTGTTGTAATTGCCTGTTTATTCCATGATCACCACTGCATATAAAGGAGATTACAGCTTCATTCTCTCCTATACTCTTGCCTGTCCCTAATTCAAGCCTTCTTGATTTGATCCCTTGATCCTTTCTCGCCTAATTAGCCCTGTATATTTATTACCGACCATAACATCTCTCCCCTCCTTCGGAAAGAGTTCGTCCTCGAGCTCGAACAATGGGTACTGCTGCTTGAATGCAAGGACTCCCAGGTAGCTTCACTGGCGGGCTGGCCCTCCTAGCGAACAAGAACGTTCCACCATCCACGGACCAAATGGTTGTGCAGCACCGCAGACGGCGTCGGAATGACCCGGCTATGGAGTATCGGCGGATGACACCCACATGGAACACATTGTGGATCTTGGCGCCATTTGGAAGACGCACGTGGCAGGCCACGTCGCCTATCCGTTGTAGGATCTAGTGTGGCCCATAGAAGCGAGGCGCAAGCTTCCCCTTGGTTTTGGCTGGGAGTGAAGCAGAGGGCTGATGCAGGAGATTGACCCAGACCCAATCATGGACGGCAAACGCCGAGTGTGCTTGGCGTCGTAGTACTATTTGGCTTGCTCCTAAGCATGGAGCAGTCGTTCCCGGGCAGCGAGTAGGAACACATCTCGATCTTGGAGGTGCTGATCAACTGCTAGGGCACTAGCATCGCCAGCTTCATTGGTCTTCATAGTTGGCGGATCGTGACTGTAGACCAGCTTGAAGGGAGTGGTGCCCAGGGACGAGTGGAAAGCGATGTTCAAACAGTACTCGGCGATGGCAGCCAGCGCAACCACTGCTTGGGCCAATCACCATTAAGGAAGCACAGGTACATGGTGATGACCTTGTTCACTGCCTCAGACTGTCCATCCTACTATGGGTGGAAGGCAGAGCTCATCTGGAACTTGGTCCCGGAGAGACCGAAGAGCTCGCCATAGGTTGCTGGTGAAGACTGGGTCGCAGTCACTGATGAAGTGATGATGGACGCCGGCAGGCCGTGGAGACGGACGATCTCGTCGAAGAAGGCGCGGGCGACCGAGACAACCGTGTAGGGGTGGCCGAGGGGATGAAGTGCGCCGCCTTCAAGAGATGGTCCAACACCGTGAGGATGACGGTCTTGTTGTTGACACGTAACAAGCCCTTGATGAAGTCCATCGCATCATCGCTCCAAATAAAGTTCGGCATCGACAGGGGCTGAAGGAGTCCCACAGGATGCAGGTGACTAGTCTTGTTCTTCGCCAACGAAGGCCTGCACCAGCGCCTTATCGCTGGCGATGTGGAAGTTAGCGCCAAGGCGGTGAAGAGTGCGTTGGATACCATCATGGACGACGTGCACCCACAGGCGCACGGTGTCCGCTATCGATACCGCAGCTAGCAATAGAGGGAGACCTGGGGTTCCACTGGTTTGTCGTCCTCAAGCAGAGTGGTGGTGTCATCCGGGTCCGCATCCTTGTGGTCAACGAAGAAGAGGCGAGCGTAGCGATGGCCTTGGACGAATTTCTCGTCATAGTTGAAGCAGAGGCCTTGGTGGCGCAGCTCCGCCATCTCGGGGGGTGAGCCGGTGGATGGCGCGGGGCGGAGCATTGGTTGTTGTTGACACCGGCAGGGGAGCCGATAGGGCCAAGGCGTGGCACGGTGCTGCGTAGGCGCCCGCCCATGGCCGCCACGGTAGGAAGACGATGATGGCGTGCTCCAAGTCGCGGGGCTTGTGCATCTCGACGTCGAAGCAGAGCTCGTCGAGGAGGCCAGAGTTGAAGATCTGCTGCTCTTGCTTGCCCGTCAGCGGATCGGTCCGGCTAAGGAGCGCCATGAAGTGGCTCTAGTACTTGTTGATGGAGCCAGTCTACCGGAGATGGCGTAGTTCGCCCAGGGCGTTGCTGCGGATGGAGGCCCGAGATGGTGTACCGTGGCCATGTACCCATGGTACGTGTCGTTGTTCAAATGGAAACAGACCAGCCAAACCTTGCCGTCTTTTTTGCTTTTTAGCCCTTTTTTTGAAAGATTCTCTCAAATATGCCCCTTGCGGAAAGATTTCAAAAAATGGACCCTTGTCTTGGCGTCATAGTCGTCGGCGCCAAGATATAACGGCATGGCGCCAGGCTCCCTGACGCCAAGACCCTGCCGACGTGGTGCTGATGTGGCAGGGGTTGGCGTCATGGATCTTGGCGCCATGCCCCCTGTAAAACTCTTCCCCTCTTCTTTCTTCTTCCTCTTTCTTCTCTTTCCTTCTTCCTTTCTTCTTCTCCGGCGCCCGCACGCCCGCCCGCCCGCGCACCGCCCGCCCGCCCGTGCGTCGCCTCTTGGCCGCCCACACGCCGCCTGGCCGGCCGCGAGCGGCCGCCGGCCGCCCGGCCCGCCCGCGCGCCGCCGCCGGCCGGCAGGCCCCCGGCGCTGCCTCGGCCGCCCGGCCACCGCCGCTCGCCCGCACGCCCGCCCGGCGCCGCCTCGGCCACCCGGCCGGCCGCCCTCCGCCGCCGGTGAGGCCGCGCGCTGCTGTCCATCCCTCCATTGCCAAGCGCCGGCTTCTCCGCTTCTCCTACAAGGTAAAATACTTTTTTTGTTCTTACTTAACAATAGTTAGTTAGTTAGTTATTTAGTTATTTAGTTAGTTAGTTAGCTAGCTAGTAGTACTGTGCAGTTAGTAGTAGTTATTAGTTATGAATACTTAGTAGTTAGTAGTACTTAGTATGTACTTTTTATGTATTAGAGATCTAGTACTTAGTATGTTTCATTTATATTGGAGTAAAGCAATTGTGCTTCGTTATGTTTTGGAACTAGATGGACAACCTAGTGAGCATATATTATGGAGGAACTGTGGAACGAGATCGCTATGGATATGTTGAGTTTGTTGACATGCAAAGTGTGCCTGTGCTATTCAATGAGAAGCCATCATTTAGTGAGTTGACTGTAAGAGCTCGTGAGGAGGTACATTGCCATGGAGATAATGGCATCATAGTTGAGGGTGTACTTCACCTAGGTTTCCTTCCTAACATGCTAAGGAAGATGATCCCAATAGGGTGTGCAGATCAGTGGGACAACTATGTGAGATCGGCTATGAAAAGCCAGTTCCAAAGTTTGGACGTGGTTGTGCATCGGGTGCTCGTTGATCCCATCCTTCTTGGGTTGTCCCCGCCAATGGGTGAGCAGGCATACTTTGACCCTCCCGTCCCGGAACGTGACGTGGATGCGGAGGTCCCGCCTACCGTTCCCGATGCGTAATCTGCCCCCAATGATGTTGCACATTATCCTCAGGAGATCCCTTTGACACAGAATCATCCGAGTAAGTGTCAATTAGGTATCGTTTTATCTTTGTAACTTAAGTCTCTTCTCTTCATCCACTCTTCTTATCATCTCCTCTTATTTGTGGCTATGTTGCAGGAGACATTCCCGATAATGAGGGCGCTCCTCCTGCTGATGCTCAAGTCCAGATTGGAGATGGAATCCGTGCCTCCAATAGTGTTGAAATTATGAATGATTCAGAGCCATATGAGATCGCAAGGGCTGTTGATTCTGACGATGATCGTCCCGTTGGAGAGCTCACGGAGAGTGACGTTGAGATGCTGAGGCGTATTTTCCCGGCCGCCGTGATCCTATGGTTCATGAGTTCAGTGATCTTACTCATTCAGATCAGGCGTTTGCAGAAGGACGTGATGATGAGCTGCAGGAAGCTCCAGAGGCTGGTCTTAGTATGAAGATAGAGAAGGGGAGGGTTTTCAATGACCTCCCTGCATTGAAGAGGTGGTTGCAGGCGTTTGCAGTGATATGCAAGAGACCGTACAAGGTCCTGCATTTCTATGTGGAGCGGCGTTACACGGTTGTGTGTGACAAGGAACGCTGCCCATGGAGGGTTTGTGCAAGGAAGCAAAAGGTCTCCGGAAAGTGGAAGATCACAAGAGTTGTCGGGCCACATACTTGTTCTTCACATGACCTCAGCATAAAGCATCGGCAGTTGACATCTACCCTCATTGCCAAGCGGTTGATGAAAGTATTACATGACCTTCAGGCCTTGTAGAAGCCGCATGTCAGCCTCCTTGATCTTAGTGTCGATCCACTGCTCAAAATCACATAGCGGTGGAGGGGTCTGCAGCAAATGCAATTGTTTCAAATCCAATTATTATGCAAAACTTCATATGACACAAATTAATTAATAAACAAAAGCAATTTCTCACAATAAATGTACTGCGGCGCTGACGCTCTGTAGGTTCCCATGCAAAATTGGAACACATCCAATATCTCTGCTTATATGTTGCCTCATCTTCGGAAATATCTACCTTGCAAGGATCGTCACAGAAGCACATGTGTATTGGCACACCGCTAGGGAGCGGCTTTGGGACGTACGGACTTTCGGTCATCCGTCCATAGCTACAATTCAACAAATTCCGTACCAATATAACAAAATAAATAACAATAAACCTTAAAACTAAGGGGTTAAAAAATAATGAAAAAGATCTACGCATATCTTTGTTTACTAGCTTTTCCACGCCTAGGCATCCTACGGTTGTACAATACATACGAATTTTAAAAAGTACATGAACAAATAACATGTGAAGTTCATAGATTAAGAATATGACTTCATTTTACCAAATCGATTCGAAATAAATAAGGAAGGGTGATAGGATACCTAGCTCTCGAAGATCGACGGATAAAATCCAACTTTTTACGGTCCAATAGGTCGATTGAAGAGGTTGGCCGAAGTGCACAAAGGAAAAACCCGAAGAGAAGGAGCAAGAAAACGAGAATGACTCGGGGAGGAAGAGGGGGCCGGCTAAAACGTGGGCTCTTGGCGCCAAGATCCATGGCACCAAGGCATGGCGCCATCGTCATTGGCGCCAAGCTCCCTGCCACATCAGCACCACGTCGGCAGGGTCTTGGCGCCAGGGAGCCTGGCGCTATGCCGTTATATCTTGGCGCCGACGACTATGGTGCCAAGACAAGAGTCTATTTTTTGAAATCTTTTCGCAAGAGACATATTTGAGAGAATCTTTCAAAAAAAGGGCTAAAAAACAAAAAAGACGGCCAAACCTTGTGGTGCTCCCCTGTTTGTTTGCTGTGCGGTGAAGAACTGCTTGCAACGATCGAGCCACGACAGAGGATCGTCCTTACCGTTGTAGTGTTGAAAATCCATCTTGAAGTAGCGGGGAACAAGGCCCTCCATCTCCCCACGCGGATGATTCCCTTCAGAATCGTTCACCAGGATGAATCATGTCTCGGTCAGGGGCGCGGTGGGGAGCGGCGGAGCGTCGTTGCCTGTTTGTTCCTTGAGAAAACAGAGAAAGGAGATGAGATTAGGAATTGGGTTGTAATTGCCTGTTTGTTCCTTGATCACCACTGCATAAAAAGGAGATTATAGCTTCATTCTCTCCTAAACTCTTGCCTCTCCCTAATTCAAGCCTTCCTGATTTGATCCCTTGATCCTTTCCTGCCTAATTCACCCCTACGACGGCGCCTATAGTTATTACCGACTATAGCAGGAAAACTAGTAGCATGATAAGCAGAGATTCCTTGAAGCCAGCCTCACACCATTCCTGCCACTTCAGGTTTCGGGAGGCCCAAGCTTTCAACTAGGCCCCACCTACCACTACCAACTTAATGCCCCCACTAGGGTGACAAGCTCTCGCTACTGAGCTCCCGTGGAGTTTCTTCGAATGAAAGATAGAACTACATAATTTGACCGAACATAACATCACATCTATATCCGTTGTTCACTAATCGATTCATACTGATTTTTTTTTCTTATCTTAATTCCAGGGGTATCCTTGCCCAATCACTTGCTATTGTCGCTGGCCGGAGAGTTGCAAGGCTGATGGCATTACTCTTGAGTCCCTTGAAGAGGTGAAGATTACTTTCATTAGACATTCCTATGGACAAGTGCAGTTCGTGGAGGAGCTCGCCAGATGCCATGCACCAAGCCTGAAAAAGTTGGTCATTAACTGTGATCTATGGAGCGATGGTTCAACCGAAGAGCTACAAGAGAAGGTCGGCGGAATGTTTGATCCAGATGTTATTGTCGAATGCAATGTTATTTAGCGCCAGGGGTGTTTATGTTTTGATGGAAAGCTTAGAGCTTGTAAAAAAATACAGTGCAATGGTCTTGGATTGTTTTTGCACTCCTAGGAGGTGACTGTTTGAGAAGCTTTTGGGATAGGGTTTCAGTTCAAATTTAGACTTCCGACATTTATCCATATTATTTATTATTATTATTACATTCCAAGAAGACAATTAGCATGCGTCATGCCCATGTGATGACTGGAGATAACTTTCGTGCGTTGAACTTGATCATGCATACTCCTATAAGAAATCAGCATGAGTTCCATTGCTTATTCCTTGTACCAGTAGATCGAGGTGAAAACGGTATGGATATTTTCTAACCATATTCGAGACCGAATTCATTTAGAGAGGTTCAGACGTGTCCGTATCTGTATCCGAATATTCAAATCCCATATTTATGACGTCGATATCCAATCGTACCCTATCCGTCATAGCACTATCTGTATTCGAATCCGAATCCGGACAGAAATATGAAAACAAATGTAATATCAATGATATCTGTCCATATCCGATCTGTTTTCATCCCTACCAATAGAGCAGAACTCCCTATCCTAGGCAAATGGCGATAAACATGGAAGTGGTGACCAGCCCCTTGCGTTGGTCCATAGGAACTTGACAGCATCTCTCACAAGACTAGTACTACCGGCGTGGCTAGCGTTCAGACGACCGGCCGAACGCGTCCGGATGCCTGCGCAGCCCGTCTCCGTCCACCCGCTTCGACTCGTTCGTGCACCCTGCCCTCAACGTGCACCCGCTGCTCCTCGCGTCTGGCTGCACAGCCCACCCCCACCCCCCGCCCCCCGCCTCGCACCCGCACCCTGCCCCCACTGCACCCCGCTCCTTCCCCTGACCTCGTCCTCTCTCCGCCTGGGCGGGACCCCGGAGCCAGCCCCTAGCTCGCTGTGTCCCTGTCAGCTGGTCCCAGCTCTGCTACACCCTATTTCTCGTCGTCCGGGTCCTGCGCCCATCACTCACCCTGTCCCCGTAAAACACTTGTAACATGAAACACTTTGATGCAACATACGTCAGCCACAGATGAAATATTTGAAGCAAACATATGCAACATCGAGATAAAACACTTGCAACATATGTGTGAAACATATGCAACATCCAGATAAAACGCTTGCAACATGTGTGTGAAATATATGTAATATCCAGATAAAACACTTACTAGAATATGCGTCTGAAATAGATGAAACACTTTTTCAAAACGCTTGCAACATACCACTGAAAACACTGCAAAAATATGCAACATGTACAACATCCTGATCTACTTTTACAATATTCATATGTAACAATTACAACATACCTCTGAAACATCTGAAATATACATTTGCAATGTAGGGGAGGGGATGCCCGGGGCCGGTCGATTTTCAGTCGTCGAGGTGGGATCTAGCGGCGAGCATCACCAGCACTGACCACGCTTATGGATGCCCTTGGCTCGGCAAGGAAAGACCTGAGGCGCCACGACACGTCTGCCCTAGTGGCCATGGCGGGGTCAGCGGCACGCCCGACGGCGGTGGGCAATGGACGAACGACGAGGGCTCGAGCGGTGTGGGGAGCGAGGGCGCGTGGCGCAGCCAGCGATGGGGAAGGCCACGGTGTGGCGTAGCCCGACAATCGCGGTGTGGGAGAAGGAGGCGGAAGGTCCGAGCGGTCACAAGCTGCTTCGCCGTTAGCGAATAAGTATGAAGTAGGGATTTGTTTTTTTTAGAGAGATGGGCCCCACTCTTGTGGGCCGTGTCCGGATGAGAGTCACGGACGGACGCCCGTTCTAGATCATTATGGCTACTGCTCCTACTTTGCTTTGGTAGGAACAGTTGACAGTGATGAGTTGGATATGTATCCTCCCTCCGGATCCGTGGCAAACAAATATTAGTATCTCTGTCTGAAAGCCCGCGTGGTTGCCTGACGGTTCCTAAGCCCCCTCTGTGAATGAAGCCAAATCAGTGAGGCACTTACTTCCAAAATGTAAATAATCACGCACGCCAAATAAAGGAACTAGCAGTGTTTGGTTCGACTTTTGCTGATCACGCGGGTTGGTAGGCCAGCTGCGGTGCGTAAGATCAGACTCAATATTCAATCTCACGACTTTTGCTGACCACGCGGTGTGGTAGGCCAGCTGCGGTGCGTAAATTCAGATTCAACAGCGCAAAGGAAATCCAGAATAGATTTTGTTCTCAGTTGCCGTTTGGTTCTTGCCTGCCACCATTGTAACTCGCCGGCCTTCTGGATGCCGCCGGCATGTTGCTGTCTTTCAGAAACAGGCCAAGAGGAAAGTTAGGATACGTTTGGATGCACAGCAAGCTTTGTCTGGCCCCTGCTTAGCCAGGTGAGGCTAACCTATCTTGACATGCCAATTTAGCTAGCTTTTCTAGACCAGCGAAGAAGAGCTCGCTCGTGCAGCAATCGAGGCAGCAGGTCAAGGGATCCAAATACGTTTTGGTCTTTCATTTCTCGCTGGGCGAGGTGAGGCGAGTGATGGAACGAGGCGTCTGATCTTGTGGACGCTTGACACTCATGGTTCAGTTTCAATTACAAAGACTTGAATCCTACTATCACGGCACCACATCTTCTCTTGTTATGAACTATGCACTACCTGGTTGACCTCGGCACCAAGTTTAATCTTTGCAGGTAAATAAAAAGCACAAGTAAGAACAAGGAAAATACAATCCAAAACATTACAGATGTATGATTAAGGGACACAGATCGTGTGCAGTTGTTACTGCTACTGCAAGATAAGTGGCTCATCCATAGGAGAATGAACGGCTTGGATGAGAGACTTCCTTTTTCCTCCTTTTCTCTTTACTTTATTCTACCAACAACCCTTTTGGAAGGAAATGGCAGCAGCAAAGAAGTGTTTGGCGCCATTTTATTACTGAGACGAGCAAAGCGATGCACTTCGGTACAAAAACTTTTGCAAAATATTCCTTCCTTTGGCTAATTGTACATGTTGCAGTTTTTTTTTTGCGAATTACATGAGTACAAACGTAGACACTTAACACGTACGCACACTCACCCCTATGAATACAGGTACGTAAACCCTACCCCTATGAGCACATCCGAAAAGATTTGCCGGTACATCTCGAGATTGACGAAGATACCGCAAGCGCCTCGCTGTCGACAGGAACGTCGCCTACCACTAAAAGCACAATGCCGTTAAATCCTGGAATAAATCTAGAAAAATACGAGCATTCTTGCAAGTCGGGGACTTAAACCCGGGTGGATAGGTTCGACTATAAGAAACCTAACGAACTGAGCTAGGCTCAGTTCACACATGTTGCAGTTTTAACCATGGGATAGATAGCCGGCACTTTTAGAGAATATGTTATGTAAGTATAGGTTAATTGTACATGATGTAGTAATTTGAAAAATCATTACAGGGGTGTTTGGTTCCCCAAACTAAAATTTAGTCCCTATCACATCGAATGTTTGACACTAATTTGAAGTATTAAACATAGACTAATTATAAAACTAATTGCATAAATTGAGGCTAATTAACGAGACGAATCTATTAAGCCTAATTAGTCCATGATTTGATAATGTTGTGCTACAGTAAACATGTGCTAATCATATATTAATTAGACTGATTAAGGCCATCAGTTGCGGTTTCACGAACCGATGATCGTTGATTATTCAATGACAAATTAACCTATGCAAAAACAAAACCCAATTTGGGCAGTGACTACTGAATGTATAGTCTTAGGGGTGGCCAAGACCACTTGGAAACGTCCCTAATGGACTCCGAGACGATGCACGGTCCAAAAGGCATTAAGGCCACTCTGTCAGATTATGTACATCCACTTGTTTTGACGATTCTCGTTGACTCTAAGGAATTTGGACCTGAGACCATTGTTGTTGGAAAGATTATCTCCGTAGCCTTTTATGATATGTAGAGCATGAAAAATGAAATATGATACATCATGAATGACACGTGCGGGCTACTTCTAAAGTCTGAGATCAACTCAAACTTAATACAAATTAGTCCTCCAACTTGGCTTGAAGCTTACACTAGCCTTCTAAGGATGTTGCCGAGGAGGAGGATACACTTGAGGTGTTCTCCACGTGGTCGGGACGTGCTCTAACTTATGCTAGAGTCCTAAGGGTGATTACCAGGCTCAAGACGACGCCACAACACCGGCCATAAACAATGACATAATGTCGTGATCATTTGGAAGCCTTACCCACATGATATTGAGGTGGGAATATATCTATTTTGAAGCTTATCAAATAATCTTTCCATCAAATACTCATAGGTTTCAATCACACTCTTAATAAAAGAAATATGACCTTGCCAATAAAGTATTGTCGGTACGCCGACGAACCTAATGTTAGGCTTTAATGAGTTTGCACTTCAAAATTGGCTTTGTGTATGCACACCCCATTTTGTTGGTGTCTTTCCTAAATTTACATCAGCATCGTCGTCGTTCCAAAACACATTAAATAATGACACTAGGTAGTAGAAAATTTTTATTCATATCATTATATGCAACCTGTTGTTGATAGTTTTTATGGTCAGCATCCAAAGGATGCATATCCTCGTCACAAGGTTCGTTAGAAAAATCATATGCTCCTTAATCCCTCCATGTATTTAAAACGGGGAACAGTTCACAATCGGTAATCTTGTGCTAAGGACGTCCGTCTGTTCGAATGTTTCATTAGTAGGTCACGACACCAACCCAACAGCCCAACACTCTTCACTTACGTATGCGCTCATCCACTCGCCTCCAACTAAATCCGCTTGTGAGCCTATCGTTTGTTCCTCTCCATTCACCGCACCTTCGCGGCATGCTCCAGTGCGACCACGCCCCCATGACACTCTCCACTGCGCCCGACCGACCGACCGCTGTCCTCTCTCTCCACCGCTCTCCAACGCCACCGCCCGCTATCCTTCTTCTCCACCGGGCCATCTACTCGCCGCAGCGTTCTCCACCGCGCTGGCTGCCTTCTCCACGGTAGCGGCGCGCCAGTCCATGACATCGAGCTCCGCGTCGACGAGCCTCCATTCATCCAAGGCAGGAAGTAGATATTGCGTTGAAAGCGCATGTTGCAAGCGTATTTTTCAAGTGTTTTAGATGTTTCATATATATGTATGTTGCCGGATGTTGCAAAAGTAGATTAGGATGTTGCATATATTGCAATGGTTGTATACGTATGTTGTAAACGTCTATTCCTAATGTTTCATCTGTTTTTAGACGTACGTTACAAGTGTGTTTATCTAGATGTTACATATGTTTCACACATATGTTGCAAAGTATTTTATTCTGATGTTGTGTATGTTTGCAATTGATTTTAAGTGGTTTTGCAAGTGTTCCAGACGCATGTTTCAAGTGTTCTATCTGTCTTCAGACATATGTTATAAGTGTTGCATCTGAATGTTTCAAAAGTAGATCGGGTCTTGCACATGTTGCAATGTAACCTATCTGGTACAGCTGGACGCGAGGGGTCGGGCTGGGTCGGGAGACTCCATGTGGGGTCTGGAGGGCGCAAGTGTCGTGTGGGATCAGACGGTATGCGGAGTGCAGGCGCGGGTTTCCGAACGCGGGTATCCATTCGGACGTCTGGATGCACTGCCGCTTCACTGTGTCTTTGCCTTGCTCTGCTATATATATTAGACTAATAATTAGTGGAACTTACTGGGTGTAACAGACTCTTATCTCATCATTATTTCTTGGAGTAATTAGGTTGCTTTTTCTTTCACCTTACCACGTAACACAGATCATAATCCACGAGTCGAAAAGCTGCGCACTTGCATCTTGGCTGTCGTATCATGGTAAAGATTGTTGGGTCCATCATTACCTCAAGGCCTAGTAACCACTGAAACCCAGCATATTCCCTTCGCTCGGGACAAAATTGTAAGTTGATACCGTAGGAACTTCGTCGATCAGCATTCATACGTTTCGTAAACATTTTGTTGAAATGTATAATAATGTTGCACTACTTACTGTGACATCAACAGTTAATTAGCTTATAATATTTTCATATGCGGAGATGCAGAATCCAAATAGTGGATATATTTCCACAGTATTATATATGTATTCCGGTACACCTTATCTTTTTTTAAAACGAATCCAGAAGCAGAGCTGCCAATTATAATAGAAAGAAGATGAACCTAGACTGGACAACAACAAACAACAACAAAACTCAATAAAAAGGAAAAAAAATAACTCCGGTCGGTCAGATTGGACCATCAACACGAACCGCACAAAGCCAAAGCTCAACTCAGGAAAAAAAAACGCTGTCACCATCTGCAAACCACTGGCCAGTCATCACACTGCACCGCCAACCCCACGAACGACAAAGATGTCAGGGCAAAAACGCCGTCGACTGCACACACGGTCATTACTAACGATGACCCGAGGTAGCCTGCTGCCAAGCAGAACTAGCCACTCCAGATGATGTATCACACCGGACTAGCCATCGTCAAGCAGGGCTAGCCGTCGTAGTCCGCTGCAAACTGCCAAACCAAAGCATGTGCAACTGCCTCTGGCGCTCACCAAGCCGATCCCATCTACCGAGATCCAGACGTGTACATAGCTGTGTCTAGCAACCTAGCTACCTCATCGAAGGTAGAAGTGTCACATGGATCCTCTATCTGCCGGTCAGGAAACCTCCTTGTGTTGGAATGATCACCGCTGAGTAGGATCACCCGCCGCCAAACCATGCGCATGTCACCTCAGCACCACAATCTGCTAGTCACCACCTCCCACGCCGGCCCCCTCGCCAACTTCATGGGTGCCGCCCACGCTAACCTCCTCACCATCTTCGTGGGCGCAACTAGCTCACGGTCCCCACCGTCGCCCTCCACCAAGCAGATGTCAAGCCCCCCAATCGCTGCGCCAACGCCCTTTTCCTAGCCACCTTTCGACACCATGGACACTAGACCCTGAATCCTCAACTAGCTTGGTTCCACCTTGTCGGCAACCGCCACGGCGGGCATAGCACGAGCTTCAAAGTGACGCCTCCAACGAGGGGAGCAACGCCACAAGTGCCATCGTCACCTAACCAGAAGGCTAAGGTTTTACACCAAAAAAAGCGCCACACAAGGGGAGAGGGCTAATCGATGGACGCTTCCAAGGAAGTAAACGATGACCGGAGGCGTCGCCGTCATCGACCCAATTGTCCTGGTGGGCGTTCAAATCGGATGACTCTCGTCCTGGTGGGCGTTCAAATCGGATGACTATCTGACCAATTGTCTTTCTTGGTTCTTCTGTTGGCAAGCACAACCAGCATTATTTTTCTTCAGCAATAAAAAGCAGATGTGAACATCAATAAAAGGTGTACCTATATAGCAGTCGCACATACATGTGTTATGGAATTTGACATCAGGTTTTAGGTGTCATGCATGAACTTTGGTTACTGTCAAAATAAAGGTGTGTGCCTGCTAAGCTGCCCAATCATAGCAAAATATCAGAGTCGCACCAGAAGGTGTAGTCATTTTATTTGTTAGCCACATTTTACCTAATTAGGAACCATCTCTTGTAAATTACCATACGTACGTGCTTGCGTCATATGAGTTCATCGTTGAGTAATTTAACTTTACCCCTTGTTCCAAAGCAACCATTCGTAAAGATGGAGGACGGAGCCATTTCAGTTGTACTCGCTGCTGTCATGTTCACGGTAATGGTGGCGCATCATGTGTATAGTATTTTAAACAAGGCTAAACACAGCTGATGGGGATGGGGTTTGGTTCCCGATCTTCCGTGAGATTGAAGACAACTAATGATTTAGGAGCGACACATCGATCCAACTTCATATCATATGACTCGAACCCTGCAACCACGTCTCCTTTGGTTATCGAGGTGAGCCTTATCCAGAATCTGTCAAGTGCTGCATTACCGTTTTTTGAGCTGTTTGGACGTTGTAGCGTGTTGGGACTCCTTAGGGACACGAATAAGGGTCTTTGGCCACCCCTTAGACTATATAATCAGTAGCTGTTGCCCAAGTTAGGGTTTGAGTTTTACTTTAGATCAATTTGTCATTATAGAGTCACCATTCATTGATTTGTGAAACCACAACTTATGAGCTTCATCTATATTTGCAATTGTCACTTTACTTGAGTTGCGTTTATCTTGTTCTTGCTTGTGTTTCTCGATTCGCAGTAGGGATTAGCTTTCTTAGCGAGGTTAACCGGATTGTGACACGATTGTTCATGTCTTGTGATCTGAAGCCGGATCAGTACGTCGCTCTCGAACCAAATCGATAGTTATCTTCAATCCACTAGAGTGATCACCTATAAGATCAGGTCCCAATGCCACATTATAGCTGTGGCAGTCCACCTTAGGATGGATTAGGAGGAGCCTTGGGATGCTCGCATCACGGCCGATGCCACAAGGTTCATGATGTTTGAGGAATTTTGGTTTTTCCTAAATATTGGCCAGAATTTTCTTTTCTAACTAATATTTGAATTACTTAACTGCTTTATTATCTATTTGGAAAACAAAACTATGATTTGTTGAAGCTTTTGTCTCTTAGGAGGTAACAAAAGTACCGTAGCAAGGACCATTGGACATACAAATGCACTTTTGTCGTAGAGCCATGCTTTCTTTGTTTGAATACATGCATTGTCTTGTATCTTGGCAATTCTTTGGGTAGTTCTAACAAAGCTAGTCGCAAGAATTTTAAACTAAGAAACCTTTTGAATTCACTGTTGCTACTATACACATTGCCACAACATATGATTTTCCATTTAACGTAGATACAATTGAGTATGTCACATCAAGAATTCCCAGTGCTTGTTGTTTCCCTAGTCGGGTTATTTGGTAAGATGCACGCTTAGAAAAATGAATATGTCCGCCTCCAACATGTCAGGTGCGGTATCTGCAGAGTCTTCAGCGATGTAAACATCCAGATGAAACTGGTTGCTAGCAAGAAGAATAATGGTATTAAAGAACCATTGGTGGATGTTGTTATAATGTGCTGTTTTATAGGTCCATGTTGCCAGCACTATGTTAAATTGATTGGTATTGTTCTCAGGATATGCTGGGATTCCATCAGCTAGTTTTTAAGCCCCCCTTTAGAGCAAAGGAAAAGTATATAAAACTTGGAGGATTATAAGTCTAGAGGAATATTTCTTGTCTGTTTTTTGGAACAAATGATTAAACCCTATGAAATTTCTTTAGATTACTATTGGATATATGAAACCATGCATAGGAATTTTGGAGCAAAAGTAGAATAGTTTTTTTTTTGTGTCTATCTCTTTCTTGAAATTCGTATATTTTTCCTGTGCTGCATCTCTAAAGGCAATTGAAACTTTCTTACGCTTCAAATTCATGTAGAACTGTAAGTTCCATACAACTTACATCCTGTGTTTTTTTTTCCAGTACTATATTTTATGAATCCTGCATTAAAAGTAGGCCCTAAATGTGAATCTAGCAGGTCTATGCATGCAAGACATCCATCTGCGCGCATACGTGATCCGTGCTGATACAGATTTTAGATTAGCAAATTGTTTATTAAAATATAAGGGTAAATCTTATGTGACATGCCGTTTGATATCTCTAGATATTTCACTAACACGTGAGGGTCCCAAATTTTGGACCTTCTCGGTGCTGTAAATGCACAGAAATTATTACAGCAATGATGTGCAAAGAATTGAGGAATATATAGTTAATTTACAGTCAGCAAAGGTTGGATAGGCACTAATCAATGTTCAGGCAGCACAAATGTGCTTTTCACCAACCGACGGTCTAACACTACGTGGCCTGTTCAGATCCACTTATTTTTAAGGAGCTTTGGCTATAAGTTAGTTTTTTTATCTACACCTTGCAAAATAGATTTCTTTTTTGAAACTTAAGCAAAGGTGTTTGCCACACCCAGCTTATCCCTTCTGGTCATCGGCCATTGCCACCGCCCCGCTGTTGCGTCCTCCTTCTTTCTCCACCGCTAAAGCCCCACCGCCAAGGCGTCCTTGGCCGAACCGTCCTTCCCCGCGGCGGCAATGATGGAGGTGGCACTGTAGATCGAAGCCGACGCCTCTTGTGAAGGAGACAACAGGAGCTAGCGCAAGGAGTTCGATAGCGGAGCTATGCCGGGGCCCGAGGGAGCAGATTGCAGATGGAGCAAGGGGGATGATGGAGGTGCGCCTGGGGAGGGGGAGAAAGGGAGATAGAGCCCACCGGAGGAGCGAGGAGAGACATTGAATGCACGGGTGAAAGGTCCTAATATGGCTAGAGGGGGGTGAATAGCCTATTTAAAACTCTACAAGATCACTAGGGCAATTTGATTAGTATGACAGACAGCGAAATGCAAATTTGTTCTAGCTCTACAAGGGTTGCAAGTCACCTACCCAACAATTCTAGTTGCTATGATCTCTAAGCACACAAGCGGCTATGTCACTACTCACTAAACAAGGCTACACTAAAGAGCTCCACTAGATGAAACTAAGCTACAAAGGAAGCTCTCAATTCTAGCTACACTAAAGAGCTTGCTACAACTAGTTTGCGGGAAAGTAATGGAGTGAGTAAGGTGGTTATACTGCCGCGTCGAGGAATGAGCCAATTACAAGATGAATACCAATCCATCGACGGGAGAAATCCAAGAGACAAGTGACACACCAATTTTTCTCCCAAGGTTCACATGCTTGCCAGCACGCTAGTCCCTATTGTGTCGACCAACACTTGGTAGTTCAGTGGCTAAGAGGTGTTGCACGAACCTCGTCCACACAATTGGACACCGCAAGAACCTACCCACAAGTGAGGTAACTCAATGACACAAGCAATCTACTAGAGTAACCTTTTGGCTCCCCGCCGGAAAAGGTACAAGACCCCTCACAATCACCGGAGCCCGCCATGAACAATCACTAACACGTACCAAAGCTCCTCCGCTGCTCCAAGCCATCTAGGTGGTGACAACCACCAAGAGAAACAAGAAATCTATAGACACAACGATCTCCAAGTGCCACTAGATGCAATCACTCAAGCAAATGCACTTGAAATCACTCCTAATCTCATGATAATGAATCAATGATGGAAATGAGTGGGAGGTGTTTACTTAGGCTCACAAGGATGTTAGGAATGTCAAAGTGTCAAGAGAGTGAGCCCCAAGCCGGCCAAACACTTTTTATAGAGCCCCAGAAACGAATAGAGCCATTAGGGTCAAGAGAGGGGGCTCTGCGCACTGACGGGATGCACCGGTCAAGTTGACCGGATGTGCCCACGCCAACGTCTGGTCGTGGATCCGACGCTACGTGTCCTCGCTTTGAATATTACGCGTTGATCTTCAATGATCATCTCTCAGTCACGCGAATGGTTAAGTCATGACCGGACTCGACCCTCAACCGACCGGACTCACGGCCACTGCGCATCCATTCAAGTTCAGTAAGCATCCAGAGCCGAAAAACACTGACCGGACACATCAGGTCAATGTCGACCTAATGTGCCCCAGCGTTCGGTCCTCACTCTTCTCTGTAGCGCGCTCCCAAGGTGCTGACGTCAGCGTATGTCAACAACGACCTGACGCGGACCCTGCGCGTCCAATCACTGAAAGGTCCTAATATGGCTAGAGGGAGTGAATAGCCTATTTAAAAATCTATAAATCACTAGAGAAAAAGATTAGTATAACAAACAGCGTAAAGCAAGTTTTGCTCTAACTCTACAAGGGTTGCATGCCACCTATCCAATCAATTCTAATAGCTATGTTCTCTAAAACAATCAAAGGCTAAGTCACTATGAGCTCTCAAAAGCTAGCTAAGTTAAAGAGCTCAACAAGATGAGAAGCTACACTAGCAAGTAAGACAAATTCTCAAAGCTAATTACACTAAAGAGCTTGTAACAACTACTTTGTAAGTAAGTAAAGGAGTGAGTGGAATGTTTATACCGCCGCGTAGGGGATGAACCAATCACAATGTAGATAACCAATCACCGGGAGAAATCCAATCAAACACAAGATGGACACAAGATTTTTCTCCGAAGGTTCACGTGCTTGCCGGCACGCTAGTCCCCGTTGTGTCGACCAACACTTGATGGTTCAGCGGTTAAGAGGTGTTGCACAAACCTCGTCCACACAATTGGACACCGCAAGAACCTACCCATAAGTGAGGTAACTCAATGACACGAGCAATCCACTATAGTTACCTTTCGGCTGTCCGCCGGGGAAGGTACAAGACCCCTCACAATCACCGGAGCCAGCCACGAATAATCACCAACGCGTGCCGGACCTCCACCGCTGCTCCAAGCTGTCTAAGTGGCGGCAACCACCAAGAGTAACAAGAACTCCACAGTCACAACGATCCCCAAGTGCTACTAGATGCAATCACTCAAGCAAATGCACTAGAAATCACTTCCAATCTCACTTTAATGATGAATCAAGGATGGAGATGAGTGGGAGGTGTTTGCTTAGACTCACAAGGATGTCAAGTATGTCAAAGTGCCAAGAGAGGGAGCCTTGGAGCCGGCCAAACACTATTTATAGAGCCCTCAAAGAAATAGAGTCGTTAGGCTCAGCAGTGGGCTCACTGTGCAGGGATCGGACGCACCGGTCAGGATGACTGAACACTCGGCCCCCTGTGTCCGGTCGCATGGATGCATCCACGTGTCTCCGTTTTGAATTTCGTTCGTTCGATCTCATCGATCACGTAACGGTCAGTGCCTCAGTCAAAGATCGACCGGACTTGCTGCTAGAATCGACCGGACTCGCCACAACGCGGCGTCAGATCGAGTACAGAGAGGTTCCAAAGCGCGTTTTTAAGGACCGAACGCGTCCGGTCGCAAGAGACCTGATGTGCGCCCGCGTCCGGTCAATGCACTACTCATCACCGTGCGCGAACACGGCTGACGTCATCATACGTCAGGCCGCACCTGACACACCCCTTGTGCGTCCGGTCACCTGCGTCCGACCACCTCTAAAAAGTGACCAGACACGCAGGTCAACCCTGCCCCAGCGTCCGGTCGTCCCCCTTGCTCTCTATCAGCCATGCGCACTACAGCCGATACTTGACCTGACGCTGAGCCAGCGTCCAGTCAGGACCTGCTCAGCGTCTGGTCACTGTCTGTCTCCTCATTTTCTTTTTCTAAGTCCGCGACCGCTTCACCCTTGCTTCCAAGTTGCTAACTACTAAGTGTAGAACTTGTGTGCACATGTGTAAGCATTTTTCAAAGCATTTTACAAGGGTCATAAGTTAGCACACTAGGTTCCTAAATGCAATGCATGAATCATGTCACCTAGTGGCACTCGATAAACCATTTAGCCAAAGATTTTTCTCTCTTTATAGTATGGCTATCGATCCAAAATGTAATCACACCCTCTATGGTGTCTTGATCACAAAAACTAAAACCCTAAGCAATACATTTGCCTTGATCTCCATAGGGTTTTATTTTTCTCTTTCTTCTTTTCTAAGTTGAGCACTTGATCATCTCTTGGTCATCACCATGCACCATGATCATCTTCTCAGCTCCTCCACTTGGATTGTACCAACCTCATCTAATCCACACACTTAGCATAGAGGTTAGTAGTAAGGTTTCATCAATTAGCCAAAACCAAACTAGGGCTTTCAATCGCCCAACTCGCCTCCTCTGGAAAAAGTGACCGGATGCGCTGGTCGTGAAGGATCCAGCGTCCGGTCATGAACTTTCACCTCCTTTTCTTTTTCTAAGTCCACAACCACTTCGTCCTTGCTTCCAACTTGCTAACTACAAAGTATAGAACTTGTGTACACGTGTGTTAGCATTTTTCAAAGCATTTTACAAGGGTCAAAGTTAGCATACTAGGTTCCTAAATGCATATGCAAGAATCATGTCACCTAATTGCACTCGATAACTGCTTAGCCAAAGATTTCCTCTCTTTATAGTACGGCTATCGATCCTAAACGCACTTACACCCTCTATGGTGTCTTAAGTGCCAAAACAAAAACCTATCTTGTACCTTTGCCTTGATCTCCTTGGTTTTTGTTTTTCTCTTTCTTCTTTGTCAAATATGAAGCACTTGATCATCTTTTGGTTATCACCATCCACCATGATCATCCTCTTGCTCCACCACTTGGAATGGGACCATCCTTTCATGTCTAACCACTCAGTACAAGGATTAGTCTCTAGGTTTCATCAATTATCCAAAAACGGCTTTCAACGGGAGGTGGAGATCACGGTAGGGGACGGGGGTTTGGGGGAGGTGAGAAGCCGGGTGTGTGAAAAAAATCTCCTATCAGTGGGCTTCCTAACTTCTCAGGTTTGTGGTGAATGGATAGAAGTGCTTTTGGCAGAAGCTATTTATAAGCTATGCGTTTGGATTTGCTTCTGCTTTTCTCAATAAAAAGTTGGGAAATAAGCTATCCCAAACAGGCCCATACCCCCTCCTTCTTGGAAAGAGAATCGTACTAGGATTTTTAAAGTAGTGTATTAACATTCTAATTCAAAACATGTCTAACCAAATTTATAAAGTAGTGTATTAACATTCTAATTCAAAACATGTCTAACCAAATTTATAAAGTAGTGTATTAACATTTATAACACCAGATAGGCATGGCGTGGAAATGTATTTCACAATGGATTTAGTGATACTTATTTGATATAAAAAATCTCAGTATTTTACATAAATTTGATCAAATTTAAGGTCGTTTGGCTTCAGATTTAAAACTACAATGACTTCGTTTTTCAGATCGGGAGTAGTCTCTAATACTTGCTTCGAGTCGTGCACTCGCCAAACAAAGATCCAAAGTCCAAATATGAGACCAAAGTAGACTCATTTCTTTAAGAAATTGAAAATTAGCTTATACTTGTACGGTGGTCCTCCGTCGCACACACTTGTCGCCTTATGAGCTCATAGGATGTAAAACAAGTTTCAGTTTGGTTTTTTTTTTCCATTCACTTCAATATTTCAGTCCTTGGTATAGAGAGGATGAATCCACCACTAAAACCAATACAAGTGCACTTTTTTTATAGAAAAACAAAAAATTAACTTGTATGCTTATCCCGAGTCATCACACACATATCACCAAATGATATAAACAATATAGCTAAGACGACATGCAAACAAATTCGATCTTAGTTATTTGTATCTTGGCCATAGTATCTCAGTTCAATTCAGTACGTACGTATAGCTCACAAACTTGGACTATACCCACACAAAGCCACCCCGTTCAGCTTTTGTGGAATTCTTAAAAGCTAAGCATGGAAGGACGGCAGCGAGGCTTTTGTTTTGAGGGCCCTTTATTTTGTCCCCTTTAACTAAAGCGTCATCGATTACGTCCATGCCTTGCTAAAATTCTCGCTCGCCAGTTTGCAAATGATTCGCCGCTTTCCAGAGATCTCATCGTTGCCCCACCAAGCTTAGAAAGGAATCTCACAGACAGCCACAGCTTTTAAGCTGCTGGTGCCTGGTAGTTCTTCACTCGTGCATACCACTTCCTTGCACAGCAGCAAGCCTTCATCTCTGGTCTTAATTGTTCTTTCGTGGCATTAATCAGTCCATATAAGCTAGTATTATCAGACATGACATGTGGGCCATGATACTTTTTGTGGTGCATGCTCACAAGCCAGAGGCAGTAATTCTCTTGTATGGCCAACCTTTTGCACCTTTAGAGCTCATCCTCGTCATGCAAAAAGAAATAATGTCATGGCTACAGCAGAGACAACCTATATATATTAATATGAAGAAAAATATTAATACAAGATATTAGCCATATCACCCAACAGTACTGGAACTGCAAGATATATGGGTCATGATTTTGTAGACTCAATCTTGTACTTTGGGTCATATTTATAGAAGAAAAATCCAGATAAATGTGATGAGATCGAATCTTTCACAGAATAATTCATTATATTTTATAGGACGGAGGGAGTAGCATTTACGACTGGTCAATACGATTAACCTCATCACTGCTAATAGGTGGCCCTACCAGACGAGACATATGTGAAATTCTAGAAACCCCCTATCAGACATAGGCCACACAATTATTAAGAATCTTGGAACAGATCCTTTTGGACACGATCGACGATCAATCATTCAATTTGTGGTCACCCATCTTTTTCGCGGTATAGCTAGCTCTTTGCTCACCACCAGCTAGAGAGAAAAATAGTTGCAAGTGTGAATGATTTGACAAAATGGTACCAGCACTGATATATTTAGGGTTGTTGGTCCACAAGGGCATCCAAATTTACCACATACTTTGCTTTTGCCGTCCTTGTCACGCTATATATAATGTGACACCACCACAAAATTAAACCCTAATACTTTGGCCTTGCCAATGCCCACCCAATAACAACACGACACAGGGAGTAGACAAAGCAACACATGCGCACCCACACGGACACAGCTAGCTAATTACTTCATTCATTGGCAACACAACACTAGCAGTAGTTGTTGTAGATGGTGGCGTCGACCAGCGGCAGCTGCTGCTGCTGGTACATGCTGCTGGCGTCTTCCATGCACTGGATGAGGTCGGTGAGGGACTGGAGGTGCGCGCTGAGCTCCATGGTCCGGACATGCAGCAGCGCGTTCTCGGCCTGCACGGCGGCGCACCGGCGCGCGGCGTCGCGGGCGGCCGCGTCCATGGCGCCGTTCCTGGCTCGCAGCGCGGCCACCTGCGCCGTGAGATCGTCCAACTGCCGCTGCTTGCGCGCGCGGGACCGCTGCGCGGACAGCCGGTTCGACTCCTTGCGCTTGCGCTTCCTCTCCGCGGTGACCGCGGCCAGCAGCGGGTCAGGCCGCCCCTCGGACCCGGTCGACGGCGTCGTCGGCGACGTGGTCACAGTAGACACCATGCCGGGGGAGGCCATGATCATGCACTACTGTTCTTTTTCTTCTTCTTCTTTTTATGTCTCACCGATTAATTACCTGACCTGGTTAACGATCGATGGAGCAGTTTGTTGCTATATTTTACTAGGGACTAGATAGAAGTTGTTGGCGGCAGGAATCAGAACTTAAATCTCGAGGCACAATCGATATGATGGGTGTGGTTAATTATGAGAAGACATAGAACCAGTAGAGGAAGACGACGGAGAAGGACTGGACGAGCACAGTGGATGTTATCATAAACACGGGAACAGCGGCACCATCAAAAGCTAGGTTGGTTGCACAAGACACAAGCAAGTCACGCAAGAAGCAACTGTGCCGTGCGAAAGAAAAATCCAGCAGAGTTTCCCCTTGAACAGGCAAGGTGAAGAATCCCAGGTGAAAATTTTGGCAGGGTATCGCCCTGGACAAGCAGGTTTTGGAGCTGGAAATTTCGGCAGAGTGACGGCCTAGATAGCAGGGTTTCTGGCGAAAAATTTGGGCAGAGTGACGGCCTGAACAGCTAGCGACCGAGGTTTTTCTTGTAAAAAATTTCGGCAGAGTGTTGCCCTGTTCGATCAGCAAGGTTTGTGACGGCAGGGTTTTGGCTGGACAGACACAGTTGCTAACTCCGGCGAGAAGGTCGATTCGATCGGGAACAGAATCTCCCAGGCACGGGGAACAAAAGGTGCAGCAAGCAGGTCTGCAGGCAAATCAGGCCAGTGGTGGGTAGGTGACGACGGCGGCAGTGGTGGTGGTCAGCATGCAACTACTAGCTAGCTACTCCTGCTTGCAGTTGCAGCGGGACAGCATGTGGCTGCAAGGAAACCTAGAGAGGCGAGTAGAGAGAAGGGGAAAAGGGAATTGGGGCTTGGAACCGGGGCTGAATTTATAGCCGCGGCCAGGGGGCAAGGAGCCTTGGCGAGCTTGGCTTGCTTAGGCGTTAAGTGGGGTGGGGAAAAACTAAGGGAAAGGTGTGCGGTGGTGGAGGAGGAGAAAGCGACCACGGGGAAAAAGCAGGGCAAAGGAAAACAAAGCAGCCTTGGAATCTCAGGTTAGGTGTCCCGCATGGATTCCAATTCCAGTGGGTTCGTTTGCCTTGGTTGGGTTGGGTACCTAGTGGTTTATTTGAGTGCTCCTGCCTGCTGCCTGCTGCACCTGGCACCTGGCACCTGGCACCTGCACTGCATGGAGAATTGGAGATGATTACACCTAACCAGGGTTAAGGAATCTCAGGTTAGCTTGGTCAAGTTTTTTTTTTCATAAAGTCAAGGTTGGGGGCTGGTTGTGACAGTGAGATGCATGCGCAACTGAGGCTGTGTTCAGATCCGAAATATTTATGGGAAAAAATTCATGTAGCACTTTCGTTGTTATTTGGCAAAATTTATCCAACCATGAATTAATTAGGCTCAAAAGATTCATCTCAACATTTACAGATAAACTGTACAATTAGTTATTTTTTTACCTACATTTCATGCTCTATGCATGCGTCCAAAGATTCGATGTGACAGGTGACAGAGGAAATATTTTGGGAAGTGAACAGGGCCTGAGTTTGATTCATTTCAAGCGGGTGTGATGGGCTCTCTGTCAAAAGTGTCGAGCAAACATATGTGTACATAGAAATAGAATCAGCAATGCAAGCTGCTGGGCCGACCAGGCCAGACATAGCGCATGTTGCACGGGCTGGCCCCAACAACTTTCTCAGTATACGGTTTAGCTTCTTCCTCCTGTCTTAAAGGGGTCAAGGAGTCATTTCAGAACGAAACACCAAGATAAATTAACCTAAATATTGCACCGGAAGAGGACGAATAAGGGTAGTGACGCTGTTGTAGTGTTGTATGCCTGGTGGGAGGCTAGGAACAAAGCAAATGCAGAGGAGGAAGTGCGACAGCCGAGCCAAGTCATCCAGTGAGCCGCCTCTCTGGCGGCGCAGGCCAAGCCAACGAAGACAAAGAATACGAGCAGCAGCACACCACAATCACAGAAATGGACTTGTCCACCAGCTGGAATTCTGAAGGCCAATCGCGATGGCTCCTTCTTCCCGGAGACTAAGAAAGGAGGATGGGGATTCATTTTCAGGGATCACAAGGAAAAACTCTCATGGAGGGTTTAGGATTCCACTCAGCGATCCATGATGCCGATTGTACAGAAGCCCAAGCGTGTGTTGCTACTCTTTAAGCAGCATCGAATCTTTTTTTTTTTTTGCGATCAATGAATCAAGGTATTTTCTAGAGTGACTTTGGAGACTGACTCAACCAACACAGTGAAGGCCCTGCAGTCCACCGAAATGGATTTATGCCCCGCCTCTGTCCTTTACAGGGAGGCGAGGGATTTGATTAGGCTTTGTTTTGATTCAGTTCAAGTTTGTCATGTCCCTAGATCGTGTAATAATTGTGTTCATGAATTGGCTTGTTTTTGTGTTGGTCGGGACCTAGATCAATCCCATATTTGGGATGATCCCCTCCCCAGCTTTGTAATCGACTTGGTGGTTCGTGAGTTTGCTGAACCTGTTGTTATTGTATAAAATCTGAGGAGGTTTATTTCAACAAAAAGAATAAACCTAAATTTAAATTCTACTCCCTCCGTCCCAAATTATATTCCCTTCATTTCAAATTATAAATCATTCCAATTTTTTTAAAGAGTCAAAAACATCTCAAGTTTGACCAAGATTATAGAGAAAATTATAAAGATTTATAACATCAAATAGATATACTATGAAAATAAAATTAATGAAGAATTTAATGATACTTATTTGGTATAATAAACATTATTATTTCGTTATATAAATTTGATCAAATTTAAGATACTTTGACTCTCAAAAGGCTGAAATAACTTATAATTTGGGTTGAGTGGGTAAGTTGAAAGAAAAGGAAAGCCCACACCCACCTGCCTCGCTGGGCGGGCCAGAGGGCTTAGGTGCATGGCACCTGTGTTGATACAAAATCTGTCGCCCGCCCTTGCAGGAGCATGGCCTCCATTAGTAGTTTTATTTATTCGTTACCTTGGCCTTTTAAGTCTGCAAGTTGGAATTCTAATTGGTTCAATTGTGTGGATTTTTGTATATAGACGATCTATGGGTTGTCGCCAAAATACATATACGACATATTGACCATCGTCAAAATACATCTTCTCGAGTTAGCGATTTGCCTCATGCTGTTGTTGTTCCACTGTTGTAGTCTCTCCACCTTGAGGGCCTACATGCATCATGACCAGGAGAGCAGGTCTAGGAACCTCCCGCCCTTCTAATATTGCACTAGGAGAGGACGAATAAGCGGTTTACAGGGGGGAGCCTCACGTGACTACTTGCGTTCTTCACCATGGCCCGTCTTCTGTCCATGTAAGTGGTGCTACACACCGTCGTCTCCATTGCCTAATACGTACAGCCTAAAATCACAGCTCCCCTTCCATACGTCAATAAGGCCACCGTCGTCTCCATTGCCTAAATTTACGGCAGTAGAGCAAATGGTACGGAAGCTGCAGCAAACATGGCCTACGTATTAGAAATTTATGGAGGGCCTATGGCTAATCAAACTTACTTATCTTTTTTATTCTACTGTATCATTTGTGGAACACACAAAGAAGTGAAGTTCAAGCTGCCTGGAATTTGGGGTTCCAAATATGGGGATACTTTAGCAGTTAAAGAAGCACGAGTTGCTGGGACAGCCGGGCCAGACAAGTATCTCAACAGACAGTTTAGCTCCTTCCTCTAAAATGCTCCGGTTGGGCCAACAATTATCCTTTCAAAAACAGCACCGCGATCAAGTTTGAATGCTAAATGGTAAATTGGGCTATTAAGTTTCACCTACCCTCCAGCTTGGGCTGTTATTAATCTGGGCCAACGGGTTTTTTGTGCCCCCATGTGACGAAATGTGCTGCATGTGCATGCAAGATCAGGTTTCACCATACTTATCGATTCCATTCCGGTACCGCCGGAACGACCGAAACGCCTCGTACCGGCCACCACAGCGGAACAAAACTCGCTGCATCCCGTACCGCCTTCTATGCCGGGCGATTCCGGTCGTTCCGGACAAATCCGGCCGTTCCGGACGGAATCACGCCTGCCGTTAATCTCGGTACCGGAAGAAAGCATGAAATCAAACATGGAGAGCTTTCGACAACAGAGAAGAAGTGAGCAGAGAAGAAAGAGGACGATGCACAGTAGAGGTATCGACCGGTCGGCAACAGCCCAAGCACTCACCAGCCATAGCGAATCTGGAACTCTGGCGAGTGCGGAGGAGCCACATCGAGCGCAGCAGCCCTCGTCTATCGGCGACGGCGGCGGCGGCGCCGTAGGCTACGCCTGCGAGGCACTCGATTGGGAATTTGGGATGCGTTGACTAGTGTTGTTCAGTGGCTTTCATGTGTTTCTGCAGCTGAGTTTTCACAGGCCAATGTAGTTTGGGCCGCTGTTGGGCCTGTGTCGAACTGCCGATGCTTTTGTAATAATAGTTTCTGCTCAAAAAATTTGTAATAATAGTTTGTTTATATGTATATACATAAATATATTATTAAATTATTAAATCCGAAACGGTACACCGGAATGCACCGGTATTGGCACGTTCCATTCCAATGGGTAAACCAGAATGGGCACCGGAATGAAATTGATAAGTTAGGGTTTCACACTAAAAAACACGTAATTTTCAAACAAAGTATTAAAAATAAATTACGATTCAGAGTTTTAAAACAAAGTATATGTTGGGTAAAAAATTACTCAAACATCAAGGATAAGATGAAAGACAAAGTCGATTCTATTTTCATCATCGTACTATACATGTCAGAGGGGGTATTTATAGGCCCCAGTCTTCGTGTTTTACACAAAATGACTAAAATGCCCTTGACTCAAATGTTTACAACCCTTCTCAACTACAAGGGCGAAGTGGTCATTTCCTCCTTCCAAGCCTTCATTCTTCAGCTTTCAGTCATCAGTTTTCTTGATATCTTTGTTTAGACTTAGTCGATTCTTCCTTTGACCTATGGAATGTTAGGCGAAGTCGAATTCTTGCCTTCGCCTCATTTTAAACTTTCCTCCGACGTCATTGGCTGGCGAAGTTGATTTTCTAGTTAGCGAAGTCAAGCTTTATCTTCGCTCTGACCCTAGTCTTTGCTGAAGTTGATTTCTGCTCTCCTTTTATCTCTGTTTGACCAGCGAAGTTGAATTCTTATCTGCGAAGCCAAAACTCTTATCTTCGCTTCAGTCTTGTTCTTCAATCTTTTATTTCTTGGTGAAGCTAGATCTTTTCTCGTGATGTGAGGAAAACGTCTTCGCCTTCCTTTTTTCTGCAATCAAATATTGTCACAAAGTTTTAGAGTTTTTTAAACTCCAAAGTTTGGGGCTGTGTTTTAGTGGTGAAGTTGAATTCCCAACAGCAGCCCCTCGCGGACGAAGGCCTACTCCAAAGGTCTGAATTCCGCGAAGTTTGAATTTCAAACGAAGACACAAAATGTCGTCCCAAACTTTGGAGTTGGCCGTTTATGTCCGTTGGTTTGAGGGATGGTTTTTATTTTTTGAAGTTGTAACGGTCAAGTTTGACCAACTGATGTGGGACTGTTTCGTCTGACTCGAAGCCACCTATATATATTGTGCTGTCTCCCCTTGTCCCTGCTACTTTTATCGAAGATGGGAAGGTGCTATTGTTTTTGTGGTCTAACACAAAGTCAATTTTATTGCGATGTCAACCTCTTTTGCGAAGATTCTTTTTTTGTTTGAAGGTTAAAGTTTTGATACTTATTGATTTCTTGCTATTTTAGTTTCTCGCTTTTTCTTTGTTTTTTAAAATGTATTATTATTTATTTTTTGCGTTAGATGTCTGATCAAGAGAAGATTGTTTCTGAGAATTCTCCGTTAGAATCAAATCAATCTGATTCTGGAGAGGATTTGTCTGATGTTTCTGCATCAGAGTCTGAATTGGTTGGCAATGATACAAAATCCTTGAATTTTAGCAAGACTTTGATGGATGAAGCAGAGTTAGATTGGATGGTAAAACATAGGATGTTAAAAAAAGCTGATGCTAGGTTGCCCTCTGAAGGTGAAATGATTCCTAAGCCTAAACCTCATGAATGTGTTATTTTCCGAGATTAGTTTACAGCTGGTCTTCGCATGCCATGTTAAGATTTCATTGATGAAATTCTGAAGGCATATAATATTGAAATCCATCATCTAACTTCAAATGGAATAGCGAAGATTGCACTTTTTATTTGGGCAGTGAAGTCTCAGAGAGGAAACCTGGATATTGGTGCTTTTTGCTCTCTTCATGAAATGCATACACAATTTAGGAACAAGAATGTTGATGGCAGAACTATTATCAAGTACTTTGGTTGTTGCAGTTTTAAGCCTGCTCGAGGTGCCAAACAGATTTCTCCAGCCTCGAAAAACAAATGGGTTGAAAATTGGTATCGTTATTTGTTTTATCATACAGTTCCTCTTATCGAAGAAAAGGATGACTCTAGAAGGATTGTGAAACGATATCCTTTGGCTGCGAAGATGAGTAAGAATGCCTTTGATTGCAAACCTGAGTTTCCAAGTTCGAAGAGTTCAAGAACTTGTGAGAAAAATTACAGACTTGCTGCTGCTATGCAAAGTGCTCGTGATTTTTGCAAAGAATATATTGCAGCTCGGATCTGGCCGTTGAAGAAAGGTTGGAGTTTTGTTCGTTTTCATGAGAAAATGATGAAGGGTAAAAGTTATATTTTTCCAAATAATGAATCTTTTCGCTCGAAGAAGTATTCTGAAGATGTACAATTTGTGTCTGCTGTTGAAGCTAAAGCAGTTGAAATTCTTTGAAAATTCCTGAAGAAAGAGAAAGATTTGATGGACAAGATCTTGGAAAAAGATTATAAGCGATTGAACAGAGTTTTTGATATTGCACAGATTAAGTATGGTGAAATACCTCTGCCTGCTTATACTCGTACGATGAAACCAAGTATATAAAATGTGACAAAGAAGAAGAGAGCTGGTGGTCAACTTGCCAAGAAAACTAGCAAGAGGAAGAAGGTTGCTACGCTTTCTGGCTCTGAAAAACTTGGAGGAAGTGATGAGGATATGGGTCAAGAGACTCTTAGTTAACTGGCTCGTGATGAAGAGGTGATGATGATTAGTTTAGTTTTTAATTCTAGTGGGTTGACTCCGTCTATGTTGACTCTGCTTGGTGATTGTTTCTAGAATTTGGAGGGCAATGTTCACTCTAATGTTAATTTGGGTAAAGCTACTTTGTCTTCGTCCCAAGTTAATGTTGGCGAAGGTACTTTATCTTCTCCAATTATTGGAGTTCAATCTCCTATTGATGCTGCTACTGCTGTGGATGTTGTTATGGAGTCACAAGAAGAAGGTGAGGTTGCTATTTTGGCTTCGTAGGAGACTGTCGGGCCATCTTCTCAAAGGTTTGTAGCTGAAACTCCATCAGGGATTGCAGGAGCTGCCTCACCCCCAAGTTGTGCTAGAAGATACTAGCTTGGGAGGTGGGCCTGTGGAGATTGGTGCTCCAAAAGTTAAGGCTCTCAAGGGTAAGGGTACTACTATCGTTACCCTTGACTTTGATGAATCTCATGATGATGTTTTTGACGAAGATGCCAAAAATGCTCGAGCTTCTCGTCTTTCTGAATCCATGATTGATGTAAATACTGGTGAAAAAGTTGCATGTCATCTTGAGAAGGGAGTTTCCACAGGTAATAAAAAATTTCGCATTTATTTTTAACTTTGAATATTTGGCTAACTCATGTTTTGTTTTTGTGCAGAGGAATTTTTCCCGAACTCTTCGTCTCATAGAGAGACGACAGTGGGTGATGGGAGAATGAAAGAAGTTGCCCAGGAACCTGCTACTCCAGCCGAAGTTTTGGAAACTATTCCTAATGGAGTGGATCCTAAGGCCTATAAACGTTGTATGGAATACTGTCAGGCTCAAGGTGTGAATTTAGACACTTTCAAATTTATTGGGATTGGTTTGGACAAACTTCATATTATGCCGAAGAAGCCAGAATTAAAGTTGTCAAAGTGCATTGATGATGCCTTCGCAGTTTCTGATGCGGAGGCCGAACTTGTTGGTAAGTCTGCGCTTGAGTTGGCAGATGCTAGTGTTTCCATGATTTACAAGGTTTGTGTGTTTTTGACTTTGTTGTGTAAATTTGGTTAGACTTCTTATGCTAATTTGCAATATGTTTTTGACTTTATGTGTGAACGTTTTTATGTTCTTTTGTAGAATGCTCTTTTGCAAAGGAGTTTGCGTAAATTAGTTGAGGATGATGCTAAAAATGTGGCACTTCACGAAAAAAGTTTGGTTGAAGAGATTAAATCTTTGAAGTCTTAACTTGCTGCTAAAGAGAAAGAGAGAATAGAGACAGTTGAAGCTCTTCATGATATGGAGTCCAAATATATTTCTGTCAGAGCCAAGCTTGAAGCGAAGATCGAAGATTGTGATAATTTGAAAAAAGATCTTAAAAAAATTATGAGAGAAAAGAATTATCTTGAGAAGAAGCCTTCTGAAAAAAATCAGAATTTTGATGATAAGTGTAATCGCTTGTGGGAACTTTGCAAAAATTACTATGATAAATTTGGTGCGAAGCTAGAAGATCCTTGTTGGGAGCTTGGAGAATTTGATCTTTTTTGCTTGGCTGTGTCGCCAATATGAAGATTTGCTAACTGTTATCCAACTAGTGCAGATTTGAGTTGTGTTTATGCTACTCGTGCACTTTTTCATCTAATGAAGAAGGCAAAGGATCCTTTGTATGAACAAATGTTGGACAAGGATTATAAGTTTCCTTCTATGGAGCAATTGAGTCAGGATACTTCTCGGACTCAATTGCTTTGCAAGAAGTATTTTAATCAATACTAGAATATGGGTGGTAGGGAGAGTGCTTTTCTAAAGGCGAAGAGGAAGATGAAAAAGGTTGGATTGGAAATTTTATTCTCTTCTTCTTCTCTCTTTTTTTGTACTGATGTTTTGTTTCATTTTTGCAGCAACTTGAAAAAGAAATTGCTGCCGATGAAAAGGTGCAGAAGGAGCAAGACAAGCATGAAGAAAAAATGCCAGAGATGATGATGTTAGTGATCACCCATTTTAGTTGGTCTTGAAGTTATTTTTTTAATTTTTCTAAATTGAGGGGTGAGGCTTTTTCAATGTTATTTGATATTTGTAAATATTAAACTTAGCAGGATGAAGTGGGTGTTTTGCCATTGCTAATGTGTAAGGATAACTTTGTCGTTGAACCTTCGCTGTGGTTGGAGTACGCAACTAATGAGGCGGATCCTACGTTTGATACATTTGTTGAACGTAAGCTGACGTAAGCATTATGTTATGATGCTTTGTCTTTTGGTCATCGTGGTTCATTTGCTGATGATGTGTTGTTTTTATATTTTGAACGTAAAAATTTTATTGCTGGGAAAAAGAAATCTTGTTTGCCACGAATTGTTGACTTCAACGAAATTTCTCAGGTAGTTTATTTTAACACTAATTTCTTTTCTTGTGGTGATGGCATGTAAAGTAATTGTGACGTTTTGTATTTTTCCGGTCATCATGTTCGAGTGCTTCACCGAGCTGTGTCTCTAAAGAATTTCTATGATGTAAAGTTGATCAAGTGTTAGATAGGGTTGTTGAGGACTTGATTAGCGATGCGGCATTTTTTGTTGCTTCAAAAAGTGAATGATTGTAATTTTTATTGTAAACTTCTATGTAATAAATTATATCATTTTCATGGTGGGATTAATAAAACTTGTCTCAGAATTTTTCTCTGTGAAGTTAACGCATAGACTTCGCTTTAGAAGTTGATTTTTTTCATCTTAGTGAATTTGAAAACGGCATCCCCTTGTTTATTTTTTCGCAGGCAGTGTAGACTTCGCTTTGTAAGTTAAATTTCACCTTAGTGAATTTGAAAACGTCGTTTCCTCGCTTTTTTGCGAAGGCAAACTTCACTTAGAAGTCAAATTTCACCTGAGTGAATTTGAAAACGTCATCCCCTCACTTTTTTGCGAATGCAACGCGTAGACTTCGCTTAGAAGTCAAATTTCACCTTAGTGAATTTGAAAACGCCGTCACCTCACTTTTTGGCCAAGGCAACGCATAGACTTCGCTTAGAAGTCAAATTTCACCTTAGTGAATTTGAAAACGTCGTCCCCTCGCTTTTTTTACGAAGGCAACGCGTAGACTTCGCTTAGAAGTCAAATTTTACCTTAGTGAATTTGAAAATGACGTCCCCTCGCTTTTTTGCGAAGGCAACGCATGGACTTCGCTTAGAAGTCAAATTTCACCTTAGTGAATTTGAAAACGTCGTCCCCTTGCTTTTTTGCGAAGGCAACGCGTAGACTTCACTTAGAAGTCAAATTTCACCTTAGTGAATTTAAAAACGCCGTCCCCTCGCTTTTTTACGAAAGCAACACGTAGACTTTGCTTAGAAGTCAAATTTTACCTTAGTGAATTTGAAAACGCCGTCCCCTCGCTTTTTTGCGAAGGCAACACGTAGACTTTGCTTAGAAGTCAAATTTCACCTTAGTAAATTTGAAAACGTCGTCCCCTCGCTTTTTTACGAAGGCAATACGTAGACTTCGCTTAGAAGTCAAATTTCACCTTAGTGAATTTGAAAACGCCGTCCCCTCGCTTTTTTACGAAGGCAACGCGTAGACTTCATGTTTTAGATAGGTTAGCATTAATTTTTGCTTGTTCGAAAAATGATGCTACCTGTTTTGGTTTATTTTGGCCGATATTTTAGTATATTTTAAGTATGCTCTTCGGCCCCTTTCTTTTTTGTACTCTTTAGACTTATATTTAGGGGAATAGTTTCTCATTTATATTTGATGAGAATTTACAATAGAGACTGCCTCATTAAAAAACCACTCACCCTATGAAGGGCTTCCCCTAAGTGGAAAAAAAGTGCAGCTCATTTACATTTGAATTGAAACTTTTTGGAATGTAAAAAGCTAGTTTACTTCTAACATTGAACTTTTAAGAATTGAAATCTAAGGGTAACATCTTCGTAGAGCTTCGATGTTCTAGGTGTGGTCGATTTCTTCCCCGTTCATATTTGCCAGGTGAAACGCTCCCAGTTTGTTTGTTCTTGTGATAATATAAGGCCCTTCTCATTTTTGTTGAAACTTTCCAACTGTGTTTTCATTTCTTTTCCTTTTCAAAACGAGGTCGCCTGGAGACAATTGTATTGATCTTACTTTCTTGTTGTACCAATTCTTTGTTTCTTTCTTGTACTTTTTAAGGTTTTGGATTGCTGTCATCCTTTCTTCTTCGAGCAGATCTTTGCTTGTTACTTGCTCTTCTTCAAGTATTTGGATGTTCGTTCTTGGGCCTTGAAATTTTATTTCTTCGGGTGTCATTGCTTCTTCTCCATATAACTTGAAGGGTGTAAAGTTTGTTGATCTTGATACTGTTGTATTGTGTGTCCAAACAACTTTTGGTAATTCATCAACCCATTTTCCTTTAGGAAGCCCCACTAGGCATTTTGAAATTCCAGTGCATATGATTCCATTTGCACTTTCGACGGCACCATTTGACTGTGGGTGTCTAACTGAGGCGAAGCATAATTGGATTCTCACATTTTGACAATAATCTCTGAAATGTTGACTGTCAAATTGGGTCCCATTGTCTACTGTAATATGTCTTGGGACTCCAAAGCAGTATATGATGTTCTGCCATAGGAATTTTTCCATTGTGAATGAAGACATATTTTTTACTGGCTTGGCTTCAATCTATTTTGTGAAATATTCTACTGCCACAGCTATATACTGGAAGTTTCCTTGAGCTGCAGGAAATTTGCCTATTATGTCGATTCCCCATCTTGCAAGTGGCCAAGTTGGTTCTATCGTTTGTAAGTTTGTTGATGGAGCTCTTATTTTGTTGGCCGACATTTGGCAATTGTGACAAGATTTAACTATTTCTTTGCTGTCACTTTGTGCTGAAGGCCAATAAAATCCTTGTCGGAATGCTTTTCCTGCCATGGATCTTGCCCCTGGATGTGTGCCACAAATCCCCTCATGAATTTCTGATAGTAATTTTTTTCCTTCTTCTGTTGATATGCATTTGAGGAGTGGTTCACATATTCCTTGCCTGTATAAATGATTGTTGATGATTTTGTAGTTTCTTGTCCTGTGCTTCATTCTGACTTCGTTAACCTTATCTTCTGGTTCGTAATGCCCACGAAGGTATGCCATGATTGGTGCTCTCCAATCCTCACTTTGTATTATGTGGACTTCTCTTGGAGCTTCTTGTTTTGTGTTTATAGATGCTTGAGTTAGTACTTGGAAGAAAACATCCTGAGGCAATATTATGTTTTGAGCTGCGGCTTTTGCTAGTTCGTCAGCATCTGAGTTTTTTGTTCTTGAGATATTTTTTATTGTGAAGCCTTCAAAGTATTTTTCTTGTTCTCTTAAGAATTGCAGGTATTTTGCTAACTCTTGATCTCTTGCCTTGTAGTCTTTCTCGATGTGTCCAGCCACAACTTGCGAATCTGTTTTGATTATTAGTCTTTGTATCCCCATTGCTCTTGCTTTTCGGAGTTTAAGTAGAATAGCTTCGTATTCAGCAATATTGTTGGTACATTGAAATTCAAGTCTTGCAGCATATTTTATTTTGACTCCAGAAGGTGATGTAATTATTGCTGCCGCACCAGCACCTGCGAAGCCCCATGCTCCATCGCAATATATTATTCAGTCTGGTTGCTTTTTGTCGTTGTTTTGATTTTGAGACGGAGTCCAGTCTGCCACGAAGCCTGCCAAGACTTGGGATTTTATTGATGTTCTTTTTTTGAATTCGATGTAATGCTGAGACAGCTCTGCTGCCCATTTTCCCAATCTTCCAGATGATCTGCAACTTTGCAAAACTTCTTTCAGAGGATAACTTGTTGGTACTCTGATTTTGTGAGCTTGGAAATAATGTTTTAATTTTCTTGCTACAATTAAAACTACATAAGCTATTTTTTCGATCTCTGAGTAATATATTTTTTAGCCAGACAGAGCTTCTAAAACCAAGTAGACTGGGACTTGTCTTTTTGTGTGTTCATTTTCCTATTCTTCAACTATGACTGCACTTACTACACTTTCTGTTGCAGAGATATACAACAGTAATTCAACCCCTGGGGTTGGTGTAGTGAGGGTATTTGGCTTTGACAAGTAGCTTTTTATTTCTTGGAATGCATATTGTTGCGAAGGTCCCCATGCGAAGTCTTTTTTCCCTTCAGTGCTTGAAATATTGGCAGACTTCGTTCTGCTGATTTTGAAATAAATCTGTTTAAAACGGCAAGTCTTCCTATCAATTTCTGGACATCCTTTATGTTTTCAGGTACTTCCATGTTTAGGATTGCCTGTACTTTGTCTGGGTTTGGATCAATTCCTTTTGTTGATACAATGCATCCTAAAATTTTGCCCTTTTGGACTCCGAAGGTACATTTTTTAGGATTCAACTTCAAGTTTGCTTTCCTCATATTTGTAAATGTTTCTTGGAGATCTTTGATGTGGTCTCCTCTTTTCTTGCTTTTGACTACTATGTCATTGACATAAGTGAGTAGATTTTTGTTGATTTGCTTTTGTATACTGTTGAGGTCATTCTAACAAATGTTGTGCCAGCATTGCGAAGCCCCTCTGCCATTCTTACAAAACAGTAAGTCCTGAATGGGATCATAAAACTTGTAAATTCTTCATCTTCTTTTCTCATCCAAATTTGATGATAGCCAGAAAAACAATCCAAGAAACTTAGCATTTCACTTCCGGCTACTTGATCGACTAATGTGTCAATTCTTGGCAATGGAAAATTATCTTTTGGGCATGCTTTATTGAGATCTGTGAAATCGATGCACATCCCCCATTTTCCATTCTTTTTCTTGACCATAACTATGTTTGCTAGCTAAGTTGTGAATTGGACTTCTCTTATAACTTTTGCATCAAGCAATCTTTGGACTTCAACTTTGGCTGCATGAACTATCTTCGGCTAGTTTTCTTAACTTCTGCTTTTTGGGTCTGATTTTTGGATCGATGTCTAGTTTATGCTCAATTATGTCTCTGCTAACTCCTCCTAGACCATTGGATGACCAAGTGAATATGTCTTTGTTGCTTTGAAGGAATTCAACAAGTTTGTCCTCCTCCTGTTGAGAGAGTTCGGTGCCGATGATGACTTGTTTGTCTGGTACTAGTGGATCAAGAGGTACCCTTTTTGTTTCTTCACATGTTTGAGCTTTGGTTTGAGGCTTCGCATTTTCTTTTTCTTCTTTTTCTTCTTCAACTATTACGTGAACATTTTTTGTCCTGGAGTGTATTCTTTTTCAATGTTTCTTACCTCAGTTTGGTCTTCGTGTACTGTGATTACTCCATTTATTGCTGGCATTTTCATACATAAGTATGAGTAACTTATGACTGCTTCGAATGCGTTCAAAGTTCCTCTTTAAAAAAGCGCATTGTATGGATAGTACATATCGACCACGTCGAATGCTCTTTGCTCTGTTCTTGCATTGCTTACTGTTCCAAAAGAGACTGGCAAAATTATTCTTCCAATTGAGTGTATTTTCTTGCCGCTGAAGCCAAAAAGTGGGTGCTCAGCTCTTCCTAATATTCTGCGGTCTATTTTCATGGCGTCAATTGTTGATGTGAATATAATGTCAGCGGAGCTACCTTTGTCGACTAAGATTTTTGAGACTGTGAAAGGTCTTGATGGCTAGAGGGGGGTGAATAGCCTATTAAAATTTCCTACAAAGTGTGCTAAACAAGTTTATCAATATAACAAATAGCGAGATGCGAGTTTTGCTCAGCCTACGGGGTGTTTGCAAGCCACCTATCCAATTCACAATTCTAATATATATGCACTCAACTGCACAATTCAAACCGAGAAGGAAACTACAACTAAAACTAGCAAGCTACACAAAGGAGCTATTCTAGCAAAACTATCTAGCTAGCAAAGGTAACTAAGAAGGTAATGCGGAGTTGAGTTAGGAGGGTTTCACCGAGGGGCGAAGTATTGAGCCAACCAATATGATCAACAATAAATACCAAGATAACCGAACACCGGGATCAATCAATCACAATATGAAAGTGATGACACAAGATTTATCTCGAGGTTCATGTGCTTGTCGGCATGCTAGTCCCCGTTGTATCCCTCTTTCACCACGTGGTTTGGTGGCTAATCGGTCACACACCGAGCCTCTCAAAAGGTGCCACAAGAACCTACCAAATGGCAAGAGGTTGCAATGACACGAGCAATTTACTAACGTTGCCTTTGGCGCTTCGCTGAGGTAGGCACAAACCCCTCACAATCACCGGAGGTGGGCAAGAACAATCACCAACTCTTGCCAACGCCTCCAAGCTGCTCCAAACCGTCTAGGTGGCGGCAACCACCAAGAGAAACAAGAATCCCGCAGCAAATCAAACACCAAGTGCCAACTAGATGCAATCTCACAATGCAAATGCACTTGGATCACTCAATCTCACTTCGAATATGCAAAGAAGCAAGAGAGATGAGTGGGAGGGGAGTTGCTTAGCTCAAAGTGCTCACAAGTATATCAAAGAGTGCAAGAGCATGAGCCAAGAGCCAGCCAACAAGTATTTATAAGCACCCCAAACAAATAGAACCGTTAGGAGCTAGAAGGGGTGCAGACGCACGTGACAGACGCGTCTGTCGCTACCAACAGACGCGCTGTCCAGCGTCTGTTGCTTCTCACGAACGCGACAGACACGTCTATCGCCTTAGCGACAGACGCGGCTTCGGCGTCTGACGCCCTCGTCGTTCGCCACATGTACCGACCGTTGAAACTCAGCGTTTTCGCGCCTCAAGCAACAGACGCATCTGTTGCGTCCGATAGACGTCGCCTTGCCACCATCAGACGCGGTCCAGAAACCATGTAAACGCGCCGGAGCGTCAGACGCGTCCGGTGCCTGGCCGATGGACGCGTCTGTCGCGTAGAACCGTGACGCGCCCATGCGACAGACGCGGTAACAGTGTCTAGCCCAGCGTCTATCGCTCAACCACCACCGCGTCTGATGGCTCGTGCGCGCCCGCGCCAAAACCCTACGCTAGGGTATGGCGACAGACGCTGCACAGTAGCGTCTGACGCTCAGGGCAGCAGCGTCTGTCGCCCATAACTCGGCGATTTTGCGACGTTTGCTCGATCCGTTTGATTCACCCTTTCACATAAGAGCTAGACTAAGTATGTGTATCACTTTAGCACATGTTTTAGCTCGTGAAAACACCGCATGACATCACCTCCAATTCTCGACATTGGCATAAAGGAAAATAGTCGTTTCAACTCCTTGAAAATGCCTGAATCCCGCCTCGCAAGCTCGGTGGGAGGGAGAGAGGACCCCAAACCCTCTCTACCGCTCAAACTCCACCGCCTTCGCAAAGGTGCTAACACCACCAAGGTTTCATCGTCACGTGCAAGTGTGTTAGCATTTTCACAATCATTTTTCGAGACGTTATTAGTTCTATCCAAATGCATATGATTACGAAATGCACATCTAAAGGCACTTAGGAGTCCAATAGCCGCGTTATTTTCCCTCTTTATAGTACGGCTATCTATCTTATAATGTAACCACACCCACTAGGTGTCTTGTTTACTAAAACACAACCCTTAAGCATATACCTTTGCCTTGATCACGTAGGGTTGCATCCAAATCCAAGTGTGGCCATCATGATCACCATGTCCATCTTGCCACCAACCTTGGAATGTACTAATCCTCATATGCTATATACAACTTAGGCATAGGATTAGTACTTAGGCATTGTCACTAATTACCAACACCAAACATAGAGCTTTCAGACTGCCCATTCATCAATGTTTGCTTCGATTACCATAGATCCATATGTGGATAATCTTTGAGTTGAAGGTCTTCCTCTAAAAATATGATTAGTAAATGAGACCATCTTGTCTTTTTATATGGACCTTCCATTGAAATTGAATTTACTCTTTGGAAGTAATTTTTCCTTTGATTGTTGTTTTCATGGTCTATGCTATTTCCTCCTATGATTGTCAGTATTCTTCCTCTGTTTGGGATGATTGCATTATTGTTTACCGCTGAGACTGACGGGGAGGTGTTCTCTTGCTTGGCTTGGCTGTTTTGTAGGTTGTTGTTTGCAACTGAAGCTTCGGGTTGTGTTGATTGAATATTGGGTTGGTAAGTATGATTTTACCTCCATTGATTTTGCATGGGATGATACATTGCTAGTGGTTCATAGATGTATGTAGGAGGTGGTCCTGGAAGTAGAGCTTGTGTATGTCCATAATGCATTGGATAATAAGGTTGATGAGTACTATGTTGTTCTTGCCTTACATGATTGATAGTTTTTGATTGGCTTTGTGCCCTGTTTTCCTCGTGGGCTTCTTCGATGCTTTTCTTAACTTTTGGACACATTTTGAATGTATGTCCAACTTTTTTGCCATGAATAATACAATACATATCTTCAAGTTTTAAGGGTGTTTTTCCTTTTCCTCTTCCTCTTCCTGTTGTGCCAAAGTTTCCTCTTTCAAATGTCCTTTCATTGAATTGACTTCGCTGGTTATATTGATTTTGGTGAGTGTATTCACTTTGAGCTGTTGAATTACTGTCATTCTCAATTTGATTCACCTAATTGTGTGCCGTAAATGGTCTTCGTTCGTAGTTGTTTGGTCTTGGATGTTGGAAATTGTTGTTTTGCTTGATTTGAGCCCTGAAGTTGTTTTCTTCTTCGATTCTTTTTCTGTAGTCATCATCTGACTTGCAATATTTTTGAATAACTTGTAAAGCTCTGTGACTGTGGTGGGTTTCTCTTGTGCAAGATGGGAAGCACATTGGCCTACTCGAAGGCCTTTGATTGCAGCTATTATTACCACTTCATCTGGGATATTTAGAATTTATGCCTTGATTTGGATGAATCTTTTGAAATATTGGCTCAGTGGTTCTTTGATTTGTTGTTTGCAATTGAATAGATCAATGTCTGTGAAGCCAACTGGTTGAAATCCTTGAAAGTCAACGAGCTAGTTTGCTTTAAGTTGATCCCATGAATGTATAGATTTTGCTTTCAGTGAGGAGTACCATTGTTGTGCGGGTCCTTTAACCTCCATTACAAGGGATTTTGCCAATGTTGTTTCATCGCCACCTCTAGAAATTACTGCAGCTTCAAAACTCTTCAAAAATTGCCTTGGGTCAGATTGGCCATCAAAAGTTGGTATCATATTAAATTTGTAACACAAAGGCCATTGTGCAAGCTGTAAGTTTATTGATAACGGAGAACTTGTGTCAATTGATATGAATGACTTTTGGGAGTTCTTCTCATGAGAAGCTTTTGTTGCTGAATTTGGTTCATCCAAATGTATAACTTCGTGGCTTGCATTTTTTAGTTGTTCATTTAGTTCATGAAGCATGGCTTCGGCTTCTTCTATTCCTTGTTTGAGAGATTTTTCTCTTGCTTTTGCGTGGCATTCCTCAAGTTCTTTTTGCTTTCTTAGCACTTGCTCTTCTAATTCTTTGAGTCTTTGTTCTTCAACTTCGCTTGCTTTTGAAGAACTTGGATCTTGGTTTGCATCTTTTTCGAGATTTTGGTCTTCGATTGTTGGTGGATCATTGTCGGCTACCCCAGTGGTAACTTTCTTGTTAGGTCTACCCATCAGCTTCATGTGGTTGTGAGAATTTTCGAGCACACACAAACGGTGGGCGCCAGATGTTGGGTAAAAAATTACTCAAACATCAAGGATAAGATGAAAGACAAAGTCGATTCCATTTTCATCATCGTACTATACATGTCAGAGGGAGTATTTATAGGGCCCCAGTCTTCGTGTTTTACACAAAATGACTAAAATGCCCCTAACTCAAATGTTTACAACCTTTCTCAACTACAAGGGCGAAGTGGTCATTTTCTCCTTCCAAGCTTTCATTCTTCAGCTTTCAATCACCAGTTTTCTTGATATCTTTGTTTAGACTTAGTCGATTCTTCCTTTGACCTATGGAATGTTAGGCAAGGTTGAATTCTTGCCTTCGCCTCATTTTGAACTTTCCTCCGACGTCATTGGTTGGCGAAGTTGATTTTCTGGTTGGCAAAGCCAAGCTTTATGCTCAGCCCCTAGTCTTTGCTGAAGTTGATGTTTGCTCTCCTTTTATCTCTGTTTGGCCAGCGAAGTTGAATTCTTATCTGCGAAGCCAAAACTCTTATCTACGCTTCAGTCTTGTTCTTCAATCTTTTATTTCTTGGCGAAGTTGGATCTTTTCTCGTGATGTGAGGAAAACGTCTTCGCCTTCCTTTTTTCCTGCAATCAAATACTGTCACAAAGTTTTAGAGTTTTTTAAACTCTAAAGTTTGGGGCTGTGTTTTAGTGGTGAAGTTGAATTCCCAACAGTATATTTACGGACATATGCTTTCTCATAAAACTAAGAAGCAGAACAATATTGCAATTCAAGTGATAATTATCCTACGTTTACGCGAATATTGTTCAGATGAAAACCTTTTCACTTTTCACGTGAAAATGTTCAAGCTTTAGGAGAAAATTTGTGCTAGGTTCGTTAAGACAATGTTCCACCTTTATGGGGAAATGATTTAGATTAAGGAGAACAAAGTCTAGATTCTGCGGCAGATCCTGGACCCTGTAATTTTTTGCCATTGTGGACCCTAGTAAAAAATATGTTGGACCCCAACAAGCCCAGCTGGCAACAGCCCAATGCCCCAGCCCCCGCACTGCAAACCGTGAGTGAAAGCCTCAAAACCCACTTTAGGGGACTACGTCAATTTATACTTGGCCATGCAGCTCGAGGCCTAGTAGCCCGGCATAGAGCCCAGTTTTTTAGCCCGACCTGAGCCTGGCCTGGCCCGTAGGGCATCATGCTCGGGCCAGCCCGGCACGGGGCACCAGGCCATGCCTGGGCTGCCACTCAAGCCCACGGGCTAGCACGGCCTGGCACGGTTTTTAGGGGGTGGCCCGGCAGCGGCCCGACCCCTCCCTCCCCCCATTCGGCCATCCCCACTGCCCCCATAGCCTAGGTGAGATAGGCGGCCCAAAGCCCACGGCTCTCTATCCCCCCCACCACCCCCCCCCCGCATATATATTGAGGCCACGACGGCGTCCCTCCCCCAATCCCTAATCCTAAATCATTCACCACAACCCGCTGCGCCGCTCTCGCAGTCTCGCCTCGCCTGTGCTCGACGCCTCGCCATCTTCGACCTCGACTCCAGTGACCTCAAACAACTTGCTGCCGGCGTCCTCCCCTCCCTGGCCCCCTCTCTACCTCTCCCTTCTCCCTCTCCCTATCTCCCCTCTAGATCTCGGTGATTATATGAGTTTGTTGTCCCCGTCTGTCCCTACTCCATCGCTCACCGTTGTTGCTAACTGAGTGTCGTTGTCATCTTCTCTGGCCTCTGGGTCGTCGTCTTTATCTCCAGCACCAGGCTCCGGTTGCGTAGGTAAACCCTAACCCTAACTGCTATCTTCTTCCATTGATCTGATCCATTCATTTGTTGTGCAGGTCAGTAGCTGATGCTTCGTCCTCTAGCTGCGGCATAGAGCGAGCAAGGCGGCCACTCGCACCGTTGAGGAACGGGGCTGGAGAGGCAATGGCTGAAGACGATGGCCTCCTACCACCAGGACTGGCCCTAGAGGGTGAGAACGACGACGACACCCGAGCCGATGCTGCAGCGTTGTTTGGTATCGATCATGGGGATGGCTCTGCTGCTCCCACTCCGATTGATCTGGACGGCGACGGTGGTGAAGGTGTGACGGTGACTGTGAACTCTAATGGCTCTGCTCCTCCCACTCCAATTGATCTGGACGGCGACGGTGGTGAAGGTGCGATGGCGACTGTGAACTCCAACGGCTCTGCTCCTTCTGTTGCTGGTAATGGTAATGTTGGTACGCGCAAATCACTTGTGTGGGCTGATTTTGATCAAATCTTTGAGACTGTTAATGGTGTTTTGATTTGCACTAAGGCTACTTGTAAAATGTGTAAAACTACCTTGTCTGCTATATCTGCTGCTGGCACTGGTCACTTAAAGAGGCACCAAAAATCATTTAGGCTTAAAACTGATCAACGTGCTAGGGTTCAGTCTAGGCTTTCTTGCAATCCTGATAGTTCTGTGCATAACTGGGACTATAAACCTGATGTTGCTAGACTTGAATTGTGTCGTTTGATTGCTAAGCTTGATCTGCCTTTAGAAATTGGTGAGATAGATGCCTCGGAAGAATACATTGTCCGCGCTCATAATCCTAGGTTTGTTAAAGTATCTAGACAAACCACCACTAGAGGTTTGAGCAAGCTTTTTATGAACGTCGTAATATTATTAAGAACTCTGTGTTGTCTGGTGCTTCTTCTGTTGCTTTGACATCAGATATTTGGTCTAGTAATGCTAAGGAGGACTATATCAGTGTTGTGGCTCATTATGTGAGTACTGACTAGGAGTTACAGAAAAAGGTAATTGATCTTCGGTTGATTGATGTGAAACATACTGGTGATAATATTGCCGAAAAGGTTGGTTGTGTGATTCAAGAGTTTGGTTTGTTTGACGAGGTTTTCTTTGTAACTTTTGACAATGCTTCTTTCAATGCTAAGGCTATGAAAACTTTGACATTTATGTTTGCTGGTTATCTGGATTCTGATCCTGCCCCTGTCCTTTAGATTCTAATAAGGTTAAGTATAATCTGATGCATCAACGTTGTGCTTGCCATATTATTAACCTGATAGTAAAAATCTGGCTTAAAAAGGTTCAGACCTTACACTGAGGATTTTAGAACTACTATTAGCTTTTTGAATTCTTCTAATCAAAGGATTGCTATGTTTAAGATTTATTGCATTGCTCAGGGTGTTAGACCTAGAAAGTTTGGCTTAGATATGGATGTTAGATAGAATGCTACATACCTTATGCTTAAACACTTGCTTCCATGTAAGGATATTTTTTTTCTGTGTTCATTAATTCTAACTATGGCTCATCATTGTTAACTGCAAGGCACTGGTATATTGCTGATAAAATACTTGACTTCCTGAAAATTTTTTATGAATCCATAGTTGTTCTTTCTGGTGTTGTTGGACCTTCCCCTACCTCTGCCCCCACTTCATCTCTATCTGCTTCTGCTGCTGCTTGTGAACTATCAGTTTATCTAGACAGCGATAATGTCACTGCATATGAGGATGACTTTGATTTATTTCTCTGGTAGCGTGACCATAAGCTAACATATCCAGTGTTTTCTATCATGACTAGAGACATTATGTCAGTTCCTATTTCTATTGTGTTTTCAGAATCTTGTTTCAGCTTGATAGGAAGAATAATTGAGGAGCGGTGACAACGACTGTTGCCTGAACATGTGGAGATGCTTGCTTGCATAAAAGATTGGGAGCTAGGTGATAGAAGACTGCAGCATGCTGTTGACAACCAAGAACTGGAAGACTCCTTCAAGAATCTCTATCTTGATGAAGATGCACCTGGGTCTAGGCCTCCTTTTACTAGTACATCTGCATCTGCATCTGTGGCTTCTGCTGGTACCTGAGAGTTGAGTGTTGAGAGTTGTGAGAGACCGAGAGTGAGACTTGAGAGTTGAGGCTATCTGTGACCTGTGATGTAAACCTTTGAACAATGTTTTAAGACTTAATCTTAAGAGCTGTGTTGCACTCTTTTTCCCTTTCTAGGTTTCTCACAAGAGTGAATTTTACTCAGAAATGTTTTTAATGAGGCAGCATTGCACACAGTTCAGTAATCTTTTAAATTCTTCTCTGTGTTGTGCATTGTTTTCTATTTGAGTATGACTTCTGAGTTTTTGACATGTGAATTGTGATCATATCTGTAACTTATCTAGGAAAACAGATTTGAAATTTGACAAGTGTTTGTTGAGCTGAATCTTTTCATGTGTTTTATGATCACCGGGCCGTGGGCTGGCACGGCATGGGGTTTTGGCCGTGCTTAACGGGCCGGCACGACACGAAATTTGGCCCGTAGGCCCGTGCTTGGGCCGAAGGCCAGGCACAAGGCATGCAGTGGCACGGCACGGGAGGCACGACGTGCCGTGCCGGCCCGAGACCCTACGGGCCGTGCCTGGCCCGTGCCCGTGCCGTGCCGAGCCGGGCCGGCCCGATGGCCATATATACATCAATTTCATTTGGATGCTTGCAGGCTTATACAAGCAAACCAGCAACAGGCTTAGCCCAGACTTATACCTTCATCTGAATTTCCTCACACCTAGTGACCCAGCCGGCTACTCCGTAGACCGCTAGACTCCCAATCTGACGCGACAACTCTTTGACTCGACCTTCCATTCTCGCGCACCTTGCGTTATCCAGTATCCTGGACGACATGACCTCCAAGGCTCTCTCATTCGCTCTCCCGAGCAGGCGAGCACATTGGCGAGGCAACAAGGTAACCCGGTTCCTCAAATCCCTAAATTATTCTGGTATATATATATATTTTTGTTGTTTATCTATCACCGAATTTTTTATGCTAAACCTGTCAAATTTATATGCATTGGATTGTGCTTTTATGATTTGTGCTCCAGCTGCCACTTTAATGGGTTGCAACCGCACATGGATCGCATTTGTAAAAAATCTAATAGATTTGATCACCTAAAATCTATGGACAGATAGTAGACACTCCCACATATATATAATCATATGAAAACACCAAACAACACATTGTGTTGAGTGCCACCTCGTGTTCTATAGCAAATACTACATCCATCCTAAAAAAACAATTCTAGATTTCTCTTTAGTCAATCTATGCAATGGTTGACCAAAATTATAGAAAAATTTCAAGAGTTTGATGGACTTGGCTAAGTCATACCCTGATGACTTCAGCTCAACCATATTGAAGGATCTTGGTGGTGAGCTTCATATTTACAGTGATAAAGTGTGAGCTGGCGAAAGATTTGCTAAGTTGAACACTAGTTCAAAAGCTTGTTAGGCTGATGGTGGATAAAAGAACATTTTGCTTCATATATTCTTTGTAGTTTTATCCACTATTCATGTTATCATGTATGATATTATACTATGACAATATACAAGTTAGTACTAAGTCGTATCCTGGCTTACATAAAGGAGTTATTGTAGTATTAGTAACAAAAAGGAAATTAGCAAATAAATAGTAAATTTTTTAAGACAATAAATAAGCAAAATCAAAAAAAGAATTCAAGGAACAAAGAAATGGGTCTACAGGACCTCGCGGGCTGAGATTGTGAACCAACATGGGGTAAGCGGAAGAAAATTAACTTCCACCAAGGTGGAATCTTACTCGAATAGAAATCATATCCGGTTATTTTTATGCACAATAACTCTTCTTTGTACAATTACACGATTTTTTTGAGTGGAGATACAATTACACATAGATGGCTGATGTGCCCCAGCCCCAACCTCTTATAAAAAGTAAGACAAAGGCGGCCTATGGGGCACCTACATGCTTGGTACAGGAACGAAGGCGTTAGACCAACCAGATTTGATGCGGCAGCGATCGATGGGGTACAGGAACGACTTCGATTCCCGGGATAGAAAGCCTGATACCAATTGTAAACAGAGGACTAGGGAAAGGACGGAGTAGAGCGAGGAAGTAGAAAAACAGAGCCGTGAGCGGCAAGAAGAACTTAGCGAGGACAGATTAGAATTAATTTTGGCCGTCAGCCCAAGAAGGAGTGCTCACACTATTCAGATGACGGCCCGAGCACTCCAGCCAGTCTGCATCAGACGACGCCTGCGCAGACTGGCTGGAGCTCACACTATTCAGTAATCAATACAAATTCATCGTTAATGTCCTAATACTAACATTATATTTCTTTATTGCCGCCCTGGTCAACTATCAAGCATTTAACCCCAAGAAGCGTGGCCTGCTCCTCTGCGGGGAGCCCCGGCCACATCGCCCGGAATTCCCTCCGTCGTTCAATCTTCCGTTCGACGCTTCAGATCGCTTAGACCGGATTCCATCAGAAACAGCTTATTGTCCTTCTGTTTGCCTTGTCTGACTTCTCCTCTCCTTCTTTATGGCTTCTTCTCAGAATCTACTGAAACAAATATATACGCGAACTCCTGCTTCTCCTTCCACATTCTTCTCCTTCCCGACGCTTCTTCTGTCCCGCACCATGACCGCCCCGTTCAGCGATGCATCCGCCTCCGCCCTCGGCGATGTCGTGCTCGGGAGCGCCGTCCTCGCCCCCAGCGAGGTCGCCACCATCGAGCGCTGCCTCCATCTCTCCTCCCCCAAGTGCGGCGCGTCGCCGTGGGTGGCTGGCCCCTGCTCCGGCGGCGACGCCGACTTAGGGTTTTGCTCCTTCCTCGCCGATGGCCGCAGCGGCACAGTTCGGTGGCCAGATCTGCAGGTAACTCGCCCTCTCCTCCTCCTGCTCCGTCTCATGCTCCTCTCCCTGATTCTCTCTCCCTCTGTCTTCCTCTTTGCACAGGTGATTTGCAGCCGCTGCAGCCTGTGCTGCCTTCCCGACGGCGGCAAACCAGGTAGGGCCCTGCAGCACGACAACCCTCGTCAGTGGCAGCACCGGCACCGGCTCCCCCCGTCCGTGAAGCAATCGAGACGGACACGCGTGCACGCAGGGGATACAGGCAGCCAAGCAGCTGCGACCCAGATGCAGGCCGACAGCAACGTATGGGAACAACACTCCGATGCAGGCTCTGCAGGTGAGTTTGGGGTTTTTCTCTTTGGGCTATTTGTCATAGGTCTTATTTGTCAGCGAGTACGTGGTTATGCTTCCTTTTTAGTCATCTATCTATGAAATCTAATCTATCACATTAGTACCGGTTCCTACCTTGACATGTGCTGCTAATTTGTTCTGTACCATCATCTTACAGACCATCAGGTGATATCTTCTCGTGTTTAAATATCTTTTCCTTTTGCTTTATAGCCACATAGATTTATTGCCGTCATGAAGGAATTGTTCAGGGACGACAACAACCTACGCCCAAAAGGATAAATGGTGAGGCCGTACTAAACTCTGCCACTTCCATTGTGTGCTTCAATTGTGCCCCTAATGCTCAACCATGATGGACACATGTAAATCTGTTGTGGCAGGTTCTAATATTTTTTTTAAAATCCAGTGTGCCATGGCAGAACAAAATTGTGAGCTAAGTCCTCGGATTGGTTCTGAAATTAGAGACAAATTGTAGTGTACTGTATCATGCCGAAGCTGCTATTGCATTTCCATGATGGGTGTATATGCCTTCCGGATAATGATTTTGATTTTGCAGGTACCAACCATAAGGTTGCATGAAGATACCTTCTCTCTTCTTGCTTTGCTTCATCACCACCTCAGGCTGCTTTACTTTGTTTCAGTGTGATGTTATCCTTCATTTCAATGTCATCTTGTAGCAGCAATGATTCAATTATCTGCCTATGTACTTGGTATTCATATTTGAGTTTCACCACTTGCTAATATGTTTTGTTTCAGGCTCCAAGTTCTGATTTAGTGCAAACAAGAAAAAGAGGGGCAGCAGACAAGGGCCATGTCATATCTAAAGGCCACTTCGACAGTAAAGCGAAACAACTCATTGAGGTTCTAACCAGGAGGGGTAATGCTCTAACATAATAGCATGTTATTTTTATTCTGTATCCAGATTAATGGTTTACACTTTCCTTCCTTAATTTCGAGCTGTTGAATGGTGTTGCGCCGTTTTTTTAGAGGATTCACCGTGTTCTCTTATTATTAATGGTTCCCCTCAATATTGCAGACCTAGATGCTAAGCAGTTCTATAAGACAGTTTTGAGTCATCAGAGGTCCCATCATATGGTCAACCACAGCCAATTTTGAAGTTGACCTCAGCCTACATGCTGCACCAAGTTGCCCTTAGGCAGTCCTGGGCTCCCTGTACCTGGCCAGAAGGTAATTTATTTCCTCTGCATTCTTAACTTAATACAGCCCTGTTTTTTTTATGTCGTTGGGAATAAACCACGAACCAATTTAAAATACTTTTGCCATATACAGGACTAGGTTGAGCCAAGGACACTATACAATTTCGAGTTAATTTTCCCTGTTCTGTTCCTGTATGGTTGTTTCCTTAAAAAATGTTATACACGAACTGCTTATTCAGTTAAAAACTTGCTTGGGTGCTACTAAGGGTTGCTTGCTTCTTACCAGATATGGTGCAGGAGAATGACCTACTTTGGTGTCGAACAGCACTTGCCGGTTAGAAATATTGCTGTTCTTTATGCTCATTATTTCTTGCATTATGCTTGCCGTTCACTTTTCTAGGACGACAAATTGAAGTAGGTGCCGCCATGTGCTGGTTGAATTAATTGAATGTATGTTTCTATATTAACCACACAAAAATATGCTTATATGTTCACAACCAGACCATGTATACACATTTCATATTTACCTCAGATAGTTTCTGAATTTGAGGAATATCAGTTGTCACAGCGTGTTGGTATTGTTCCTTTTTCCCTTCTCAGGATATTTTCCATACATATTCATGCCCACCAGAACTTCTGTCGTGCAGTATGGAAAAAAAAATTAGCACATACAGTGCTGTGGTTGGGGAATATCAACTATCTCTTCCCCTCTTTGTTTTTTCAGGTCTCTTCCCCCATCCCCGCCATTTATTGACCAGTCATTTCTCGTGATTCTAAACCATCTGATGTACTGCTGGATGCAGTGAGTTAATGAATAGGGTTATACAGTGTGTGCCTCATGATTTACATAATGTTGCATCATATATTATATTGCTTGTGCAGGAGTATAATGCAAAGCTCTTCGTTGCCTCGCGAAAGACAGCCCTGTAGGTGATAAAACTTAATGCCTCTAATCAAATAACGGGAACCTATGGATATGTAGCGCCACAATATGTTATGACTGGTAGGTGCATTGTCCTTATCTTTTCTTTACATCACTCTTCTTTAATTGACTTCATAGTGTTAGTTCAGATAAAAATTATGTAGTGCGTATTTCAGCTTCAACGAAATAGTTGTACAGTTTCAAAAAACTTAAAGAGATCTAACAAGTGTCGTGTTTTCTTTCTAATTCTAATTTAAGTTTTGGATTGAAACTTCATTGCTTTTCCTTATAACAATAATAGAACATCAAAATATGCAAGGTCAGATATGTCTGCTATTTATTGATTCCTCAATACAAAGTAGAAAACCTTGGAAAACTATGCATGCTGAACATACTATGTGGAGGCCAAAACTAAAGATTTTTTATTGGTTATTACATCACCGAACTACAATACTGTAGTGTTTACCGATCCAAGCATAGATCGCTCTTCATATTTTGGTGGGGCAATTATTTCAAAAAGTTCGGTATGACTGTTGGTGGTTTAAAAAAAACTATATAGTCAAAACAAAGAGAGTCTTAGGAGGAACCTTGCTTTTGACACATTTGCTGAATTGATTTCCATATTGATTACCTTTGTGTAATACAAAGAAATCCATACGAGAATCCATCTCTGATTTTGGAAAAGAAGTTTTCCCTGACACATTTCATGAGCTGATCTACCTCGGAGGCCATATACAGGATTTAAGTAGCATTGTTTGTTGTTTGTGTCACGCCATCTGTGCCTCTGAAAAGTTTATTTGCTCAAAAAATAGTGCGAGACCGCAGCATTTCAGTTGAAATTGCCATAGAAGATCATTGAGGCTATATGTAGTCGGAAAGCCAAGATATGAAATGCCTCTTATGTTGTAAGTTATCGGTATTGGAGGTCTTGACCATTTTCTCTGTTTGACAGGCACAATTAATTATATACATGAGGATGTTGACATGAGTGTGGATAGAGTTCAAGGACTGCGCAAGGTTGTGAACCAGGCTGAAAAAGGCTCACCTCCATCTCCATGGCATGCAGTTTGTACATTGACACTTAATATACAAGACTCTGCTTCACCTTGAACCCACTTTCCCGTGTCCGTTCTGGTATGATTATTTCCTCTCATTTGTCACTTTTCCAATTCCATGTGTCTCGCTGCCAAGTTTTGCGTTTCCTAAATGGATCATAGGAGAGATGCAAGTATGTTTGGTATGCAGTTGGTCCGAATTCAGTAATGCTCTTTCATCATGTGGGTCCAAAACTTAAGGTTCACATTTTTTCTCCATGCCTTGCCTTTCAGACCACTTAGGTATATTGCAAACTTTCCAAAAAAAAAACTTCGCAGATTCTAAATTATGAAGAATATTTATACCATTTTCCCCCATACCATAGTGTCTGTAATTGACTCCAAGTAGAGAAAACATATACAACCATGTCTGTATGATGCATGTTCATTTACTTGAAGATTCCATTTGGTTGTCTGCTTACCTAATAACAGCAATTAAACAGTTTGAAACTTTGAATGACTACTCTTTCTTCACTTCTCATCTTACAATCAGTTAACTTTGTATCGCTACGTTGGGTGTCAAAAGAGTACACAGCAAGGAAATCTTCTCGCTGTATGGCCAGTGTGGTATAAATTCGTAGAGATGTTTCCCTTTTGCGACAAAGATCCAGAAAGCCCACAGCGTCCTCCAGCACCAGAACATGGTAACTAAAACTGGGACTAGATCTCATAGAGTAGATTTGCGATTCCAATGGTTGTGTTACTCAAGACTTTAATCAACATTGTCAGTTTCATCTGCTAACCCACCTTGGCTGCTCAAAACCAGATACAGGTGTTGACTGCAATGACAAAATTCCAGCGGACTACGGCGAGCGTGACGGAGACATTTCTCCACTTGACAGCTCAGGTATAATAGACATGACTTTTACTGCTATCTGATATGCTAAGATAAAACTAACCCAGACTATAACAGAGACTACATACTCACTCTCACACTTGACAGGTAACATATCCGGATGTAGTCACCACACTGAATACATGTGCCTTTACCAAGACTCAGGCATATTCTTTACCCATTTACATTACTTACCACTATGTACCGATTTACAAAGAAAATACTATTAACACACTCAATTTCACTAACAGATTAATCCACCAACGCCACCTGATCTTCCATGGACGTAGATACTCCAGGCCACCGACTAAGCTTATGAAATCATAATCAATGTCCATGTGCCAAATATGTGTAATTATTGTGCAAGACACTATGTAAACCAATGTGCCACTACTACCGACGGCATCGCACAATGTCGAAAACTATCGGGTACCAGCTCTACCTATGCCACTTAATAACTATCATGCTACGTATAATTAGGCTACTAGAACCACCTGTCTAATGATTAGTGCCTAATCTATTGTGTTAAATATTTGTCCGTCTGAGGCTGAATCTTTTTTCCCGATCTCAATCTTCGTGCATGAATCCCACCACATCTCCAATCGACCCAATCTCCCACGATCCTAAATGCAAGTGCGCGCGATGGCGCGCGCCCCTCCACTAGTAAATCAAGAGAGATGCAACTGTCATGATTAGTGTCTTTTATTTTTCATTTGTTTTTTGAGTTCTGATGGTGACGTTATTTTTCCTTTTTCTATGCATACATACTCCTTTAGATTCTTCATCGTATCATAGGTTTCACACTGAAATTTTACATCTAAATAATCCGCAGCAACTCGTGGCATCATCTACTATCACTGAAGTTTCAAACCCTGCAGTTCTCCATGGCAAACGGTAATGCTGGGAAGCGGGTGTCCGTACGCCCGAACAACGCTCACCCCACTCCGCTTCGCGCGCTTTAGTACTTTACGGCTTCTCAAAAAAAAATAGCACCACTCACCTTCTCCATTGCAGGGGCCGCCCGCCGCGGCCTTCTACAGCGCGACGGCACCGCACCCGGCCTCTTCTCGCACTGCTCCGCGCGCCCACGCCGTGCCACCATCCATGTCGCCCGTCGCAAAAGGGGAGGCATGCGCCTGCGCCCCCTCCCCCCATCCACCTTGCGCGTTGTTAGGAAGGGGAGGTATGTGCCACCGCAGTTCCCCACCCACCAGGTAGGTTATGGCCATGACTGCCGACAAAGCTGTGCTTCAGGTTTTCAAGCATTTTCAGACATATTGCAAACCTATGTTTCAAGTGTTTTAGTTGTTTCAGATATATGTTTTAAGTGTTTCATACGGATGTTGCAAAAGTAGGTCGGGATTTTGTATATGTTGCAAGCGTCTGTTTTCGATGTTTCATCTGTTTTTTAGACGTATGTTGCAAGTGTGTTTATCTGGATGTTGCATATGTTTCACACATATGTTTGTAGGCGTTTTATCTGCATATTGCGTATGTTTGCAATGATTTTCAAATGTTTTTCAATTATTTTTGTAAGTGTTTCAAACACATGTTTTAAATATTTTATCTTTCTTCTTTTATATATTTTAAGTGTTTTATCTAAATATTTTAAAAACAGATCAAAATATTACACATGAGATACGCGTGGAAAGGGGAAGAGGACGTAAACGGTCCCCATACGCGGTCTAACAACGCGGATGACGTCCGGGACCACGCAGGTCCGCTGTTGAGATGCTCGATTGCAAGCCCGACGATGTTGGGGCGCTCGCTCGCTCAGTGGGTGGGGACCGTCCGAGCCGGATCGGACGTCCGGGAGCAGTTCCGTGTATGTATATGCAATCCACGGATAGTAAAGTCGAAAGTCGAAACCGGAGACAGCTGACGCGAGAGAGGTCGTCAATGTGTGAACCCGGCAAAAAGCATGGAATATGCTCGGATAAAAGGGGTGACGAGGGCGCGTGGCATCCACGAGGAGAGCTGGCGTCTAGCAAGCAAAGCCGTAGAAAGGAAAAATCGATGCGAAATGCCGGTAAACGCAGAGCGGCCACGCGTGCACCAGTGGGGAAGGCAGGTAGATCGATCACTTCGATGCAGAAGCAGCTCGGCAGGTACTAGGCGGCACGGACGGAGCAGGTGCGCTTCGTCAGCCGTCCTAGTAGTCACCAGCAGCATGATTCCAACCGCTTGCGACATGCCAAACCTTCAACCTCACTCGACCTAGAGAGGAAAAGGAGGGTAGGACAGGAACCATGCAGGATCGTAGGAAATTATTAGGCCAATAGGCAGTAGATTAACTTCAAATTCGTACCATGTCAGTGACGTGGATAATGAAAGGGTAAGATATACTACTCCGTCCCATAAAAAGAGTCGTCGTGGGAAGCGTGCTGGTCAAACTTTCTCAACTTTGACTACGTTTGTAGAAAATGCGTGCAACATTTATATCTTTAAATAAGTTTATTATGAAAGTATATTCAAAGATCTACCTAATGATACTAATTATGTACCATAAATATTAATATTTTGTTAAATATATTTGGTCAAAGTTAAAAGCTGTTAACTTTTTGGGAAGCGAGAATGACTCTTTTTATGGGACGGAGGGAGTAAGAGTTTTAGTAGTATTTTAGATCTTAGATTTGACTCCCCGTATAAATGAATTTTTTAAGGATTTAATGCTGCTGTGCATTCAGCGGTAGATGATGTTTTCATCGATAACGAGATGTTTGTGGTGACTTCGTCAATCTCATCTCGAGAATTTGTCAGCTCAGTCTTTTGAAAAAAAACTCATAGGCATAGGAAGTGTATGCATTCATAGGAGTGAGTATATGTGTAGTGTGAGCGTTTGCATTGTACTGTGTAATTCTAAAAAAAGAAGATAGTAAGATAATTAATTAATTCACCTTCTTATGGAAACTACAACCACATGGAAATTAATCAATAGTACATTTTATGACACAAGCGCGGTAGATAAAGCGGGTGATTTTGGTACCGAGTCTTAAAACCAACCTATATTATGGTTTTGCTACGAGCTTTTACTACCAACCAACCCTCATATAGGCTTCTTTCTCCTTTCAATATATAATGATAGAGGCCAACTTTGGTTGGTTAATTCGATCAGTTCATCGATGATAAGCAAGTATGATGGTTCTAATAATGATCTTACACGTGTGTATCTCATAGGTGGACTTAAAAAATTCATAAATTAACTTACATCACAGGTTTGGTTTTGGCTCTATTGACTGCATTATTTTTCAGTCAAAATTGTTACAGACATAGCTCAAAACTATCCCATACGTCAAAGCAAAAGAAATCTAGTTTGTTGAACCGACACCTATTATTTTCCAACAAAAAGATAAGACATCATACTCCAAAACTCGCTCTCCAACGAATAAAAGGTGGACAATTGGGCATGAGCCTCACAAACCTTTGAAGTCCACTAAACCTCTGTCAATCCACCTCAATCCCTCTCAACTTATATGGATTGGAGTGCAACAAATAAACAAGCACTAATCATAAAATGTGTTATGCCACTTTCATTCATTTCCACTATTTTCTAGTAGTTACCTTTATAATTGCTCCAGGATGGTGTGCTCTATCCTCTTGCATTTTAATGTTAATGAAGCACAGGATGGTTTGCTCCACACACTCACATATATGCAACACACACATGCCAAATTTTATTAAGACCTTTGCCAATTATATCTAACACGGTCCTGCTCGACTGTTATTAGTACAGTGCTTGCACGAATATACATTCCAAATTTTGTGAAGACCTATTATATTATCTTATATTTTGACAAAACACAAACATATCAATTGATATACAATTTGCTCTGATGGCCTAGCTGCAGTAGCGCTATGGCTGCTGCTCCTGTGGCCCTGACGGGCCCCGCGCCTCTGACAGAAGCATCACCTATGTCTACACAGGCAGATAAGCAGTAGCTTTTACTTGAATGTGCTATGTATCTGAAAATTCTTTTTCCACACTGGTGTATTATACTTTAACATTATATATTAAAAGTTGTAAAAAAACCCTCTTCCTACGGCTACTATTCAGTCATCGAAGAAAACCTGCAGTTGTGGCGTTGTGGCTACTACGTAGTTGAAGGGAGCGGACCCATAGATATGTATGTTTTAATGTAAGCTAGTATAGATCTTGATGGTTGTATGATTAATATCAAGGAAAAAAGTTTTTTTCTTTTTTATAACATTTCAAGTTAATGCTACTATCAACCGAGAAAGAGCACTTATCTAGTATGAATTGATGAATAGAACACATGTTAACCGCTCTACTTGTCAACAAGTACGAGGAATTTTGAGTTTGTTACAACTTACAAGTCAAACTATATTGTGTGGCGGCTTTCTCTAGAGGTCGCGGCTTGTTGCGAGTAGGCGGCGGTATGTTAGGGGTTTTGACTGATATTCGCTGTGGGAAGTTGGAGCTATTGTCGATACTTGTGATAAGCTCAACAATAATAATGTGTAGTGGGCTCCGTCGGTTGTGTCATCTCTGTGTGTAAGTGAGGTGCATAGGGTCAGTTGTCTGGTTGGCGTATTTAGAATTTTTGTACTAGATTTTTTTAAAATAAACTATGCAATTGTATAGTTTTTTTTAGGCCTTAGTTTCCTCATAAACCGAATCATTCTTATTTATTCTTAATTAAATGATTAATTTTATTTTTTTCTTAATTAAAAGGCATAGCTCATGCCACTGTGTTCAAAAAAAAACTTTGCTAAATTTAACTAGTTTATAGAGAAAACTATTAACATCTGTCGTACCAAAGAAGTAGTGATGCTAATTTAATATTTACATTTATTGTACTATATATAATGGAAATGATTTTTGGATTAATACCAGTGTCCTATTTTGCATTTATGACCAATAGCAAAATTGTTGTTCTCTTGGTAACGTTTGCCTGTGTGTTTTAATCTATCTATACTATAAAAGAGCGAAGGAATTGAAAAATACATGTTACTCGGTAATTCCTACCCACCCTATATTTTAGCCCTTAGATCATAGATTCAACGCATCTAATCTCCCGTCCTAACCTAACAAACGGACCCGGCCGGAAAACTTTTAATTCTTTACGCGTGTTTATGTTGTGTTTCCTCATATCGCTATTTTTTTCACACCAAAAAGAATACCCAGCCCACCTATACGTTACGAACAATATGATTTATTAGTGTCATATGCACACACGTTACGAATAATATCGATTCATTAGTGTCATATGCACACACGTATAACCTCGTGGTGCGAGACGGGAGCGGCGGCGGCATCCTGTGGCAGTCGTTCGACCACCCGACGAACATGCTGGTACCGGGCATGAAGATCGGCCGCAACCTGACGAGGTGAAGGGAGTCTCGGCTCGGGTTCTAGAAGCGAGGTTGATCTGGACCAGGTTCGTGCCTTAGCCAGGGAGATCGCCATGAGGGAGATTGAGAAGCATGCTGCAAATGGGATCGGCAGGGTTGACTACGCCGTGGCCTCGGGTGGGGGAAGAGTTGTCCGGCATTCGGAGGACTATCTGCCTAAACGTAGTGGTTTGACAGCCTGGATACCTGGAGTCGATGTGGGGCCTAAGCCAGAGAAGATGCTGTAACAGAACTGACCAATTATACGAAATTAAGTAAGAAAATCATCCATCAAGCAGACGATTTAGCCAACTTAAGCCCGTATAACCCGGTAAACTCCGCCTATGTTGACTGGAAGACTTTCTTGAGTCGTCTCAACATAGCCGGTCCCAAGCCCGGATAAAGGAGGAGGGTGTGTTAAGGTATGGCGAACCAACAGTAAAAAAAACAGCCACTCTCATGGATACGATGAAAAATGAGTAAGGGTCGGGCCGTCGCAACCTTAGTGGCGCGCTACATCTACGGCCGGGTGTAGTGAAAAATGAGCAAGGGTCTTCGCACTTCCCTCGACGGGTGCGAAGGGTAAGGAAGCTAGCCGAGCCAACTAGGATTCGTCTAGGTAGCTGGAACGTAGGGTCTCTAACGGGTAAGCTAAGAGAGCTAGTCGATGCAGCAATTAGGAGGCGTATAAATATTCTATGCATTCAGGAGACTAAATGGAAGTGCCAGAAGGCGAAGGAGGTGGAGGATACTGGCTTCAAACTTTGGTACATGGGGACAACATCGGGTAGGAATGGTGTAGGCATATTGATCGATAGGAGCCTTAAAGATGGAGTTGTTGATGTTAGGAGGCAAGGCGACCGGATTATCCTGGTCAGGCTGGTAGTTGGAGATTCGGCTTTGAATGTGATTAGTGCCTATGCCCCTCAGGTAGATCTTAGCGAGGACACCAAGAGGCAGTTTTGGGAAAATCTTGATAGCATGGTTAGTACCGTGCCTATCAGCGAGAAACTCTTCATAGGAGGAGACCTCAACGGTCATGTGGGTGCGACTAATGTAGGTTTCGAGCGGGTGCACGGGGGGTTCGGGTATGGTAGTAGGAATCAAGAGGGGGAGGATGTTTTGAACTTCGCGTTGGCCTATGACTTGTTGATAGCGAACACCCTCTTTAGGAAGAGGGAATCCCATCTAGTGACCTTTCGTAGTGGACAACACTCGAGCCAGATCGACTTTATCCTTGCAAGGAGGGAAGATAGACGTGCTTGCTTTGATTGTAAGGTGTTACCTGGGGAGTGTGTTGTCCCTCAACACAAGCTTGTGGTGGCGGACTTTCGCTTTCGGGTACATGTCCACCGGGACAAACGGGTCAAGATGGCGAGAACGAAGTGGTGGAAGCTTAGAGAGGAAGCAGCGCAAACGTTTAAGGAGAGGATGCTAGGCGAGGGGCTTTGGGAAGAAGGAGAAGATGCCGACGACATGTGGCTAAAGATGGTAACATGTGTCCGGAAGGTGGCTTCAGAAGTGTTTGGCGTGAGTAGGGGAGGCAAACTGGAAGCGAAAGACACATGGTGGTGGAATGACGAGGTGCAAAGGGCTATTAGAGAGAAGAAGGAGTGTTTCAAGCGCCTCCACCATGACAAGAGTGCAGCCAACATCGAGGGCTATAAAATAGCGAAGAGGGTTGCAAAGCGAGCTATGAGTGTAGCAAAAGGTCAGGCGTATGATGGCCTTTATCAGCGGCTAGGCACGAAGGAAGGGGATAAGGACATTTATAGGATGGCTAGGATCCGCGAGAGGAAGACAAGGGACATCAACCAAATAAAATGCATCAAGGATGGGACAGATCGACTTCTGGTGAAGGATGAGGAGATCAAGAACAGATGGAGAGAGTACTTCGACAAGTTGTTTAATGGGGAGAATGAGGGTCCTACCCTTGAGTTGGACGACTCATTTGACGATACCAACAGACGCTTTGTGAGGAGAATTCAGGAGACAGAGATCAGAGAGGCTTTGAAGAGGATGAAGAGAGGTAAAGCGATGGGCCCTGATGGTATCCCCATTCAGGTGTGGAGATGCCTAGGCGTCAGAGCGATAGTATGGTTAACTAAGCTTTTTAACCTTATTTTTCGGTCTAACAAGATGCCTAAAGAATGGAGGAGAAGTATATTAGTACCTATCTTCAAGAACAAGGGAGATGTCCAAAGTTGTACTAACTACCGTGGGATTAAGTTGATGAGCCATACGATGAAGCTCTGGGAGAGGGTTATCGAGCATCGCCTAAGGAGAGTGACACGTGTGACCCAAAATCAGTTTGGGTTCATGCCTGGTAGGTCGACCATGGAGGCGGTTTTCTTATTACGACAATTGATGGAGAGATATAGGGAGCAGAAGAAGGACTTGCACATGGTCTTTATTGACCTCGAGAAGGCATATGACAAAGTACCGAGAAATGTCATGTGGTGGGCCTTGGAAAAGCACAAAGTCCCAACTAAGTACGTTACCCTCATCAAGGATATGTACAGGGATGTGGTGACGTTTGTCCGAACATGTGATGGCGACACTAGTGACTTTCCAATTAAAATAGGACTGCATCAGGGGTCAGCTTTGAGCCCTTATTTATTTGCTTTGGTGATGGATGAGGTCACAAGGGATATACAAGGTGATATCCCTTGGTGTATGCTCTTTGCTGATGATGTGGTGCTAGTTGACGACAGTAGGACAGGGGTTAATAGGAAGTTAGAACTATGGAGGCACACGTTAGAGTTGAAAGGGTTCAGACTTAGTAGGACCAAGACCGAGTACATGAGGTGCGATTTCAGCGCGACTAGGCATGAGGGAGACGTTAGCCTCGATGGGCAAGTGGTGACCAAGAAGGATACTTTTTGGTATTTAGAATCGATGCTACAAAAGGATGGCGACATTGATGAAGATGTTAGACATAGAATTTCAGCCGGCTGGTTGAAATGGCGTCAAGCTTCTGGCGTCCTCTGTGACAAAAGGGTGCCTCAGAAGTTGAAAGGTAAGTTCTATAGGACGGCGATTCGCCCGGCAATGTTATACGGTGCTGAGTGTTGGCCTACAAAAAGGCGACATGTTCAGCAATTGAGTGTAGCAGAGATGCGTATGTTGCGTTGGTGTTGTGGGCACACAAGGAGGGATAGAGTCCGGAACGACGATATTCGGGATAGGGTTGGGGTGGCACCAATTGAGGAGAAATTGATTCAACATCGGTTGAGGTGGTTTGGACATGTTCAACGGAGGCCTCCTAAGGCGCCGGTGCGTAGTGGGGTTCTAAAGCGGGCCGATAATGTAAAGAGCGGTAGAGGTCGACCTAAACTAACTTGGGACGAGTCCGTTAAGAGAGACCTTAAGGAGTGGAATATCTCTAAGGATTTAGCTATGGACAGGAGCGCTTGGAGACTGGCAATCAACGTGCCTGAACCGTGACCTTTTTCTGTCTTGTGCCATTTATGTCCCTTTATGTGTCTCTCTGTTTATCGTCTCTTTTGGGTTTCATCTCTAGCCTACCCCAACTTGCTTGGGACAAAAGGCTATGTTGTTATTGTTGTTGTAAGCCCGTATAACCCGGTAGTCCATGAAATCACGACGGATTTCAAACCAACTTACATACCAGCCAAGATCGTAATAAGTTTAGTGGTCACCATCACAAGTTACATAAAAGTTCGCGTCACAAATACATCAGAGTTTAAACATAGTTATTACAAACTGAATTCAAATAAAAGTAGCGGAAGCATTTAGTTCAAACCACACACACTCACACAGAGTTCGAAATAAAGTGCCAGCTGATGATCATCTCCAACAAAAGCATCAGACGAGACGTAGTGAATGACCACTGCCCATGGTCCTAAGCTTCACCCATCGCAGGATAAAGGCAGTTGATACAATAGCCATAATACATCTACCCATCTGCAACAAGTGAGAACAAAGCTCTGAGTACGAGAAGGTACTCAGCTAGACTTACCCGACATAACCGAAAATAAAATAACACCAAGGATCATGACAGGCTTTATGGTGGGGTAGCTGACTCATTTGAAAAAAAGGCATATTTAATATTAAAGAATCCTTTCCAAAAGCTTTGCATCAAGTTAAATCTTTATTAACCTGTCAACTACATTTGCACCTGTACTAGAGTAATATGTAATTAAACAGGTAAGGATAACCAATGATCATTAACAACCTTCATCATGTCATCTTCCATATAACTGTCTAAGTGTTCCATCAATATTACTACGATGAAGTAACTCAAGTCAAGTGTTCACTATCCAGTGAACGATGGCGATTCGAATTGATTATTAACCAGCTGGTAATTTATTCCTCACACAAACCTCACTCACCCGCTAAAGTGAGGTATTGGTCACCGAGTCAACTATTCAGGTAAAGTCGCGAGTTTGCCAGGAACCACATGTACCCGGGGGCCGCCCGACTGCTCTTTGGCCTTATCATCGCGCCCCCGTATCCTACCACTCCTTCTCCAGTACAGTGCGTTGTGGGCAATCCACTCGGCCCAAATAATCTCCCAGCTTCGCGGTCGAAAGGTACATTATTCGGCCAGCTAAATGTGAGGCATGCGTTCAACATGACTCGAGGCCCAACAACGGTCGGTCCTTAATCGACACAGACGGAAAACACTACAGTCTAAAACCCTGTAAGTCTCTGTCCGGTCTCAATTTCAATTTGACACTTAGTTATTCTCATATGACATACTTTTCCAAGCAGATCCAGGTAACCACCTATAGCTCGCAGGTGACAGGAAATCACCCGACTTCTACCGGTCTAAGCAAGCCAAGCATTTCTGGACTGCGAATACCAAGGTAACAAGGATATGGTAGAGCAAGGGTAAACAAGGTATAATGCATCAACAGTTGCAAACAACTCCTAAACGTAATGCATCAATTAAAGTAAGCATTAATAAAATATTTACAAACCGGGAGAGAAATGCTCCGGGGCTTGCCTCTTTCGAAAGAGCTCGGGCGGTGGTCTGGGCACTCTGGAAGATCCTCACCGACCTCCTCGTCGGCTTCGGGCACCTCCTAGTCTTGCACCTCGGACTGCTCTTCCGGCTCCTCAAGAACTGCTACCGGAGTTACTTCTTGCGATCCTGTATGATGTAAATGTATAAGTGCTTATGCCTAGGTGCATTGCAGAGATGATATGAGATGATGATGATGAATGAGATATAGATGAACAGGTTCCCTTAATTGGATCAAGTGGGAATACAACTCTTCTACAAGGTAGTCTACATCATCCAAGAACATGTACTCATAAACTACTACAAACATTCTTTACCATGCAAAGTCACTCTAGCACCCTAGGATGCTTCAAAGATACACCAAAGCAAATTTTATCAACTAATCTTGGATTAACAATGCTAATTTAAACCCTAGTTGACACTATGCTTGAATAGCAACACTTCTTTTGGTAGCATAGAAAAATCTAATAAAATTACAGTAGATTACTATCATCTACTTTAGCATGCCACAAAAATTTCATTGCATTTGGAGTACTAGAACTGCCTACACAAAAATAACAATCTAGGGCCTAAAAATGAGCATAAAAATACTTTATACTATGAAAAGTATCAAACAACAGATTTAGCAATTTTCCTACATCTACACACTAAACCATCCCTATAGAAAAATTAGTATATGCATGTTTTATTTATATTTTTCTCTCTATCAAAAATAACAATTTCTAACAATAATAAGCACTTGTACTACACATAAGAATTTTTCTACAGAACATGCATGGTACATATTTTTCTTAGAAAGTACATTACACAAAAAGATTAACAAAATTGAAACCATATTTTTCTGAGTTTTCTATGATTTATTACATATTTATCAAGAAAACAACAATTTCAATGATTAAATAAAAACCCTACAGAAAAGTATTGCAGACTTGACATGCAACATTTTTAGATTATAGATCTGGTCCTAAGAAGTTCATAAAAATTTATTTCATAATTTTTGGAGCTAAAATGAGCAAGTTATGGATTTTAGAAACCCTTTTATCATTTTCTGGAAAACATTTTATTTAAATCCTTTTGAATCCGACCGCTCAGCGCTACACGCACCTACGAACTGAACACAGAGAACACACACAAGACTGACGGGTGGGCCCGTGACCCCACGCGTCAGTCACAGGGAGAGGGAGGGAGACGTCGGTGTCCACAGCTCGCCGGCAGCGAGGTTTCTGGCCAGGCCAAAGGCACCACGCGGATCACCTCGTGCTTGCGAACTCAGTGGTACACACGCGGTGGCCAACGGAGCTCGGAGGACCGGTCACAGCCGTCCATGGCGGAACGGTGGTGCGGGTGATCACCGGCCGGCCATCTCCGACCACGGAACGGGAAATGGAAGGGTGCTCGAGCACCAGTGAGCCATGGCGAATAAGATGCGCGCGCTAGAAGGGAACAAGGTGGAGCGGAGAGGAGCGGTCCACGGAGCGGAAAGCTCCGGCGAGCTCGGCCGGAACTCCGGTGAACGATTCCCGCTGATGGAGAGCTTACCACGGGCGGCTGAGGTGCGCACGGGCTACGCCAGAGGGAGGGGAAGCTCGAGGCAAGATGGAGCGGCTTGCGGTGAGATGGAACGGCCGGAACGCCGGCTCCGGCGATGGCGTGCGCGGTGGCGGAGGAGGGATTGCGGCCGGTGCGCGTGGGAGCGAGCGAAGCGAAATGGAGGGGGAAGAGACAGGGCGAGGCGCTGCAGTGCGGTTTGAAGGGGCGAGTGCGCGCGTAGGTGAAGCGACCGGGGCGCCACCTGGCCGGTGTTGCCGGCATGCGGCCGCCACGCGGCAGGCGAGCTCTGCCGTCGGGACAGCGCACGGCGCGCGCGGGCGGGAGAGGAGACGAGCGCGCGGTGCGGGCCGGGCCGCGGCGCTCGCGCGCGGGGGAAAGATGGGCCGCTTTGGCCAGCGGGCCGAAAGGGAGACGGCGGCCCGCCAAGGTAAGAAAATTGTTTTCTATTTTTATTTTCTAGAAATTTTTTAAATAAATTCAATTCACAGTTTTAAAATTCCATTTTGAGCCCGAAGATACTTTTTCTGAAAATGGCCTAAAAATGAAAGTTTCTTAGAATTTAATTCTCTACAACTTTTATTAAGGGGCCAACTCCAAAATCCCCACAGATTTTGAATTAGAGAATAAAAGCTAAATAGGAAGGGTTTTTGACCATTTTCTAATAATATTTTTAAAAGCAAATTTTGATAAAACTTTGGTTATCAAGTTGCTCAAAAAATTGCACTAACTAGTTCTAGATGATTTAAAATTATAGCCACACATGTTTTATTAGTCGAACCAACATAATCAGGGTGAAACATTATATGCAACAATCGTTCCACAGAAATGATTTAACTAAAGGTGCACTCTAATTCACATGTGATCATGAATACAATGACGTATCATACGTATGATTTGCAATGCTAATGTCTGCGTAACACCGAGGTGTTACAGATGCTTCAACCGAGTTTTGGGGAGCCTGGACAGTGCTTTGCCATGCAGAGCAGCAGTGGGTTTGTTGAGATCAAGCTCAAGTCAGGAATAATTCCTGAGGCAGTAACACTTAGCATGTGTCTAAGGTAAGGTTTTTGGCCAACCAACATTTTGGTCTTGCATGGCTATGTGCTTAATTATTGCTTGTTTTTGTCTTTTCAATATTAGTATAAGCAGTGGATGACATTGTCTAAGTACGAATGTAGGATGCGCCACCAATTACTCAACTTATTGCTTGTTAAAAGTTTAGATTAGGAAGGCGGCCAACGACCCATCGCCGGGGACCTTACGGTACGTGGTTGTCACGAGGGGCGAGCCGCCGGAGATCGCGATGGTGGACTCAAGCGGCGCCACCAGGTTCCGCACGGTAGTGTGGAACGGGCTATGGTTCAGCGGCATCCCGGAGATGGCGTCCTATGCCGACGAGTTCGCGCACCTCACCTTAAAAACTGCTTGCAACACATCACATTTTTATATCCCTTACCGACTAACTGTCGAAATACCATCTGAATTATCAAAAAATGTTAGATTAAAAAAATACAAAAATATAAGGATAATAAAATAATAACAATTTAAGCTAAAAATGAAAAATTAACATGATATCTTCTACGCACGTGCGTGCCGCATGTTGACCAGTAATAAAAAGGCGCATACCATGACACGAACGGATTGTGTGGCCAACATCCATATGGTTCTTGCGACAAAACATGGAAAAACTCGGGATCCTTCTCCGGAAACCTTTAGCTCGAAGATCCAAGTGGCAACGACCACGTCCGTGGCCGCGAATGATCCAATCAAGCACGCGCCTGGATGGATGAAAGCGTGGAGCGGGCGGACTCACCTCGTCCCTCCTGCCGCCGTCGCCGTCGTCGTCGTCGCCGCCCCATGAGACGTGAGAGGCCCGGTCGGCCCCAGTAGTAGCCGCGAGCGAGGACAGGAGAGGATAATGGTATCCACAAAACAAATCCCACATGACACATGTGCTGCCTATTCCATCCAGTACAAATGGCTGACGAGGACCCTGATCGACCGGGAAGGAATTGGAAAGCAAAACAAGCGAAATCCCCCACCCCGGCTGCTGACAGACGGCCGCCCCCGCCCCGCTGCTGCTCGCGGCTCTGCCGCCGCGCCCGCTCCTGCCTCCGGCTAATATATACTCAGATCCGAGCGGAGCACGCCCGTGCTGCAGGCCTGCGGAGCAAGTATCTTCCCTCGACGTCCAGGCACCATGGATTGGGGTGATCCGGCATTGACGAGCTTCGTCGCCGACTCGTCCTTCCGCCACCTCTGCTGCTACGGCGCCGGAATCGCAGGTCAGTACTTATCCTTAGCCACCCAGCCGACATTCTATTTGTTCTTCTTGCTTCCCCTTCTCGCTCTAGGTCCTGGATTCCAAACCTTTGCTGCTGAATTGGATTGCTAGAGTTCTCGGCAGTTCCTCATCATCTCATAGGATCGCTGATTGCTGTTTGTGATTCGTCGTTTCAGGAAACGTCTTCGCCTTCGTGCTCTTCATCTCCCCACTGTAAGCCCCTCCCCTCTTTCTGCTGATTGAGCTGTCAGATTACTCTCAAATCAAGAGGACGAATTTCCCCCCCTTCTTTTCGTCCTCAATCGGTTCCAGCTGTAAATGCCCGTCGCTTGCATTGCAGCCCCACATTCAAGCGGATCGTCCGGAACGGGTCCACGGAGCAGTTCTCGGCCATGCCGTACATCTACTCGCTGCTCAACTGCCTCATCTGCATGTGGTACGGCCTCCCCTTCGTCTCCTACGGCGTCGTCCTCGTCGCCACCGTCAACTCCATCGGCGCCGTCTTCCAGCTCGCCTACACCGCCGTCTTCATCGCCTTCGCCGACGCCAAGCAGAGGGTGGGTGCCCGCCTGCGTTCTTGCTTGTCCTGTGTGATTTTATTCATTAGCATAGATAGATACTGAATGAATTCCTGTCCTTGTTTGCAGCTCAAGGTCTCTGCTCTCCTGGCCGCCGTCTTTGTGGTGTTCGGACTGATTGTGTTTGTTAGTTTGGCTTTGTTGGATCACCAAACCCGGCAGATGTTCGTCGGATATCTCAGCGTCGCATCCCTCATATTCATGTTCGCGTCCCCCTTGTCAATCATCGTGAGTTCTTTTTCTTACGGGTTGTGACGAATATTTATTTTGCATATCCTTACCTTACACTATTAGGCTTTGATTTGGCCACGTCTTGTTTTAGGACCTTTTGGTGAATGATCCCTACTCATTCCGTTATTGTTTGGCAGAATCTGGTCATCAGGACCAAGAGCGTGGAATACATGCCCTTCTACTTGTCATTATCTATGTTTCTGATGAGTGCATCATTCTTCGGATACGGAGTGCTGCTGCGTGATTTCTTCATATATGTACGGTTCACGTTTCCTATTTGTTGGTTGAATCTTTTGCTTGGATTGGAAGGGCGTCTAACTGCATGTCTGTTAGTTGTGCTCATCTTGTTTGTTTCACTATTTCAGATTCCAAATGGTATTGGAACCATACTGGGTATCGTGCAGTTGATGCTGTATGCCTACTTCAGAAAAGGATCAAGCGAGGAAGCCAAGCTGCCATTACTAGTCACACATACATGAGCATGCCAAAAGAACAAGGTTCGATAAACCACTTACCTGCCCATTCCCTCTCTCTCTCTCTGCTGGCCTGTGGCTACACCTGTACCACAACTTCACAACTGTTTATTAGTGATGTTCTAGCAAAATATTTTGTAGTGTTGCTTCAATTCTCAAATGTAAACAAATACTTGGAGGGAATGGGACCTTTGATTTGTGAACGGAAAGCTCTAGTTCTGTTCTGTCACCAACTATTCATCATGCTGATTTGATCTCTCCTGAAAGCCAGCATTAACATAAGCAAAACTGGATTTCTTTTTGTAAAGGTAGATGGTGTGTTCTCCTAGCATACGCAAGTCTAAACCAAACAAAAGAAAACACATCATACCATCATAGATAAATTTCTTCAATTGAATGCTGCTTATGGTCAGTACAAAAAGTCTGTAGATATCTAATGTTTGGATAACCTGCAAGCAATCACATGTTTATTTGAAAATCTTTGCTTCAATAGAGAGTTTATCGAAGGCATACAAGAAACAACTTCACTTTTACGCATAATGTTCAATTAAACACAAATGCGTGATCAATGAAGACGTAGGTAGCTTTTTTTATTCGGTGTCACTTTCTTGCAAGATATTGCTGTCTTTTGGTACGGCTCAAAACGTTTTGGTTTTCTTGGACGCAAGGCTGTAAACATGGCCACCATTCAACAAATATTATATTATTCTGATTTCAGCTCGAGAATAATACATGTTGCTGGATCTGAGCTGGCACTAAATCAATCTAGTCTCTCCGAATTTGCAGGTTCGCTGTTGGACTTTCTCGATATCCTTTGGGCGCGTACAGTACTCGCTATACTGTATTCTGCTGTATGCTAGGAAAAACTTGACCTGTCAGTGGTCAATGGCGATCTATCCCATTCACAAAAGTCCAGGTCGCTGTACTTGTCCGAATTGTTTTGCTCCTGTGAAAAGCATGATGTTCTTTCGTTTTATTTACACGCAACGGGGATCATAGTTTCGCTGTATATTCCATGGTAGATGCTGCAAGTTGTTGATGGTGTCATTCGTTTATTATGAGTGCGTGAGTGAAGTTTTGTATTATACTACTACTAGTAGTGTTGTTGCGTGGACTTCATCAACGGATGGGGCCTCCTGTATATACACAAAGAAAAGCAATAAGAGGATATTGTTATGATTATCAATAAAAGAAAATCTGTTTCGTCGTCTTAACCTGTTTGTCCGAATCTCTCGTGACACCAATGGTCAAGACTCATTTATACTAGGATATTGTATTGTCCCTCTCAAAAAAAAAAGGATATTGTATCGTCGGATAAGGATAATGATTTGCATGTTCCACAAACCGTCCGATGAACTAGAGCGAATTTCCACAATTTTCAGGAGACATATCCTCACCTCAAAGGCTCAGTATACTTTTAATACAGAGTATTTATTCTGTGTTCTGCTTTTACAGCTGAAAAAACTATAGTTTACACACGAGAAATGTTGCAAAAGATTGAAAAAAAAAATTGCAGAAGAGGCTGATATCTGGGTATTATTTCTTCTTCCGGATTCTATACAAACACAAGAATGAATGTATAGCTTCTTTTCTTCTGTACCGATGTAGATCGAATAAAAAATTTGCGAGTTAACAGCCGAAGGCGTGCAGTATGGCCAACTGAAGTTAATGAGAAAAGCTTTTCGGTGGTCAGTCAGTATATTCGCTCAGCTGTGGAGACGGGGCGAAGAAACACAACAATGACAGTGATATTGTCTTTGCTGCCCCGCTCTGCAGCCTCCGTGGCCAACCTCTTGGAGCACATTCCAGGCTCTTTAACTGTGTCCTTGATTATCGACAGCACATCCTCGTTGCTTACCATATCCCATAGGCCATCACTAGCCATCACCTGCATACAGGAAATTGAATGAAGTTATTGTGATTCTCAGATACTTTACTTCGGTGAATGGCTTGATATTTGCTGAATAATCAACACCAAAGTGGTGCAGGAATTCTGTGGCAATCATTTATTCTTTTAAAAAGATGACAATCATTTCAAAGAGCAGTTTGATGTAATGTAAGCGAGGAACACAATAATACACTTAAGAGCATTATATCCAATGAGTTGCATATCCAATTAATCATCAAGAGAAGTGTATATGCCCCTTCAATGGATATCATGAGTTAACAAAGCTAAGTAAACAATTCAATGGATATCATGAGTTAACAAAGCTAAGTAAACAAGGTATTTCTGAAAATCCAAAGTGCACATCCACATGCTTTGATTTGACAAGTGCTCCCAGTCTGGTGGGTGGTGGCATTTAAATTAGTTTAATAAGTATTGGATTATGACAGAAAGTGATTTCAGGTGCGGACTGGCAATTACTGTCTTTTCATGAGCACCTGGTCAGATTCAAAATCGGAATTTAAGATGGACAAATCAAACCCATAGGAAGGGAACTGTTAGAGGATGCTGTGTACACGTGTGTCCATGGGCTTAGAGCCAGGCGTGTACAGCCAGCCTTCCCAGTCAATATGGTTAGTGTGCATGGGTTTAGAGCTAGGCATGTACAGCCAGCCTGCCCAGTCAATGTGGTTAGTCTGTTAGAGAGTATGAGGTGATCCTTGATTGGTGGTGTTTCTATAAACCACAGGATCTGGTCTCCTCAGCATATGTGTAATACGGCTCTCCTCTAATCAATTGAACCATTCCACACAATCTCTTTCAGGAACCAATATAATAGCACCTCTGGTCCTAGACTTTTTGCAAAACCAGCTCCAGGTAATATTTCAATAACCATTTCATAACATTGGTGTCCATTGGAATTTGGGATGATGTGAAATATCCAATAACGATATTTGTACCCTATAACTTTAGAAGATTGATATAGGAAAATTAGCATGATAACCAATAATCATTTATTCTACAATTGTTTAATCACTCCACTTGATAAAATTAATATTTAATAGAGTGGTATCAAGCTGGACATCGTCAGAAGTAAGCTAGTTCCCGAATACTTCACGCTGAACTATGTAAAGAATGCAATCAGACCTTACCATTTTCATTATTGATAAAATTTATTATGGAAAAATAACCTACCTATTATCTAAATACCCTCCATACAGCATTGTGCACATCAGAAAAGAAAGAAAATCTTTATTTTACAAGGGAGCATGAAATCTAAAGAGGTAATTTGTCTCTCAATATACTCTATTATCAGAATACAAAAAGAGTGGGTGGCAAAATACTCTCCACTCTGAAATAAGAAAAATGCTCCTGTTCCAATTCAATACAAGCTAAAAAAATAAAATAGCTCATTGTACCTCATTGATTTAATAATTAATATAAGAAACTGCAGAGAGCAACGTATTATCATAAGAAAATAGGACCTACCAGGAACTCATCATCAGCTGATAAAACAGTTTCAATAACCTCAGGTTGTGCTGTGACTGCTGGCTTGAGGTCATCATCACCAATTGACCTTGTAACCTGTTAGAAAAAGCCTCATTTCTATAAACAAAAATTTCAATCTTTTAAGCAAGCATCATTTTTAAGCAAGTAGAGTAGCAGACTCCAGTGCAGCATCATTTATACTACTTACTGGCTACTGCCACAAATCACAGAAGTGACAGAGAAAAAAAGATGGAACATTTTTCTTATGATCTTAGTTCCTGTAACTAATCAATTCATCTCTAGTTTGGGGATGCACAGAAAAAAATGAATGGGAGGACTTAAACTAGTGGAATGCTGAGGTGACGAGATTAAAGAGATGTGTATGAACTTTTTAAGCAAAATATATTAGAGTTGAAGCCCAAGGCACCATGCTGTAGAAAACATCCTGGAGTAAATCAAACTTTATAACTTTGCTAATCATGTGATCGAATGATGTAGAAGTCTTCCTTGATCCATGTGGCAATTATTTTCCATGGCAGATTTTCCTTTTATGAGCTAAAGGTTTACCATGCATGAAGTATAGTTCCATTGCTAAATGCCAAATACCAACTATCCATGTGACCAATAGGAGCACAGTGCCTCATTAGTTTTCTTTTTACCAGAAGTGCACAGATAATTCAATACTTTGACCAAACAAGTTGCTAGATAATGACCAAGCAGTCAAGCACCATCTTATAACTGAGAGAGGGGACAAGTAAATTTCCAAGAAAACTTATTAGAAAGCAATAATAGAAAAATAACTGTTTGCAACATGGTCACAAAAGAGCACTTGCTTCATGGATGAACAATTGAACAAAAAAGATTTTGTCAGTTTCTTGCCGACCATGGGGCGTGGTCGAGTCGGTACATGGCAAGAAGGGTCGATTTGAGCACCTGAAGAGCAGCTGAACCCACTCGCCAAGTATCTATTTGCCATTTTACTTCAGTTCCTGCCTTTGTTACTCGTTCTCTTTCATTTGGACAAGTAGCGACATGATCCTATAACAAATTGAAAATAAAGTTGTGCAAGAGATGGCATACTACCAAAAAAAATGCAGTGATGATATAGAAAGGTTAATCCCAACCTTGGTCAACGGAAATGGTTTGTCATTACGGCTCAAGATTGCTCGGCAATCACCAGCATTTGCTACAAAAAGCTTGTTTCTCACTATCAGGGCTGTTACTGCCGTGCAACCAGGATGCCAGTCTTTTTGGATTATCCTTTTTGACTTTCGGTGAAGAATTAGTTCTTCTCGAAATGCTATGTCAGTCCTCACAAATGCTTCTGAAAGGGCGTCAGTTGGGCTGCAAAAAGCCAGAACTTAGATCGATACATGGCAAACATTTTAGATTGTTTGCATTCAATACAAACTGACAAACCTTGCACCCTGACCAAATTGCTTGAGAAATCCAGGGACTGCTCGGACAGAAAATTCAGCAGCTGCTGAACCTGTGAAAAGTTTTTTTTTTTTTGGTAAGAAATGCTAATGTAAAAGCTAGCAAAGATCAACCAAACTATGTGTTTTGACTAGCGAACCTCTGTGGCCATCAAAAATGCCGAAGGCAAAAACATCCTTTTCTTCACTCATATAGGGAAGCACAAAATGGGTATCTTCCATAGTTTCCCTTCGACCACATGTTGCAAAAGAGCCCCAACTTAATGTTGGATGATACTCTGAGGACTGATCGAAACAACCAGACCAAAGATTCTTAAGATCTGATCTACTTGATCTCTTAACAAAAAGCTCCCCTTGGTTGAACCAGTTCAGTGCTTCTTGATAATGGTGCACTTCTATGGCACCATTCTGACTCTTGCTCACAGCAGATGATGGAACGGAAGCATTTGAAACTAAATGCTTTTGAACTGTATTTAGCTCATCAATTATATCTTCAAATGATGGTCTCTTTTCAGGATCAGGATCCCAGCAGCGCTGGATAAGTGACAAAAGAGTTGGTGGGGCACCAGATTCAGGAAGGGCAAGTGCTGGACGCAATCCTTGAGAAACAATTGCTGCTGTAAGTTGTTGTTCAGTATATGTCATTTCAAGAACAGTGTGTGCCTAAACAAAACATGGCCAATGGTCACTTCTAGATAAAAAAATGGATCGACAATGTTAACTACAGTGAAGTGTATATGGATAGAAGAGAACTAATAAATGCATAAACCAAGTAAAACACACTTGAAGTTAAATATTATAAAAGTTCCATAGTAAATCAAATTTCAACATATTAGAATAGGAACTATTCACTGATTGTTATAACCACAATAAGCAAATTTCTAACTGCAGCTGAATGGCAAAGCAATTATGGTAACCTTTTCTGCTAGGCATTATGGAATACATTATATTATAGAATGATTGTCGCTCATAATCAATCAGATGAACTTTTACAACAAAATTGCATTAAACAGGAGAACACTTTAATAAACCCACAGAGAACATAAAAGAACAATTAAATACCTGTGCTTCTGCTCTCAGATCTGTATAAGGCACCACACCAGTAAGAAGCTCACTGTAAGTTATTGAAACGGAGAGGAAGTGTTAAAACATCATGACTAATGATGCTAGCAGATACTTGGCCTTGTACTGAATGAATTGTCACATGTACAAAGATGCAACATAGTTGAATATTCTAGCAAAATCTCTTGCCCATCACATCATAACTAATGGTTAAAATGGATTTACAGTTTGAAGTACACAGCTATGTTAGACTACCCAGAGCATAATCAGTGCTCAAAAAAATCACCGTACGCCACCTCATACCGATGCCAGGAACTATACAAGTCACAGTGTTCGCATTGATGCATCTAGGTACATGGGACCCAAATTTGACGGAACCATCCCCTTGCTTCTGGAGTCATTCACGACCTGAGGACCTGCTGAAAAATACTTTTTTATATGTCTAGCATCGAGGAAAGAACATGACGCAAGGCTTGTGATTTTTGGTTCAGCATCGGAAGATGACTCGAGTCTTGTGATTTTTGGTTTAGCATCGGTTTGCACAATGGGTGACCTCAATGCTTCAACGTTATCTCTCCTCTTTCAGCACTGGTAAAAAAAACAAACGTTGTGGCTTCAAGCAAATTCACTGGGAGTGCAGTGGTTGGTCACCAAGTTGTGTTACCAGCCAGTCAGTGTTTATGTCCTGGGGAAAACTCACTGTGGCACCCCAAAAAATAGTGGCAGGGCGGTTTGGTTGTGGTTTCTTCTCAGTGCAAAGCCGTGACCCGTGAGGTTGCCTTTTCCCCACTGGTTGAATTTTTTTTATGTAGTTCAATCAGTTCCATGTCCCTTCCACAAATCTCATCATCGGTGGAATTACATAGAAGAGGCAATGACATCAATGCTGTTAAGGTATAATAGTCAGGGGTATTAGTGTAATCACCTAGTCTAGGGTTTCCCTCTTGTGTCCCTCATCTACTCTATACATAGTCCTCATTGGGCCTCAATACCATTATCCAATTCAGCCACTCTTATCTGTAACCTGTAACATGGTACAAATGCATGCAACCTGGATCAAATAATCAAACACCTGGTTGGGTCCAGGTAGACACAGACATGGTGGCGAAGAATTTCTGGCAAGTCACTGATATGGTAATACTGCTGTAGTTATTTATTCTCAAACACCATAGTAGCACCTCTTGTTCACATAAATTAAAAAAGTAAAATTCAAAACAAAATTCGAAAATGTAGTATCATTGAATGTGTATCAACATGCTAGTATCACTGTAAGCTACCCCCCCCAAAAAAAGATGTATAATGTATGTCATGTATACAACAAGAGAATTTATATTATGCGTGTGAATATGGATTGATTGCACATGTCAAAGAAGTGTTCTGTAGGCAATAGTGTCAAACACATGTTGTACACGGGTTATGTAACTCTCCATGTACTTAGTCTATATGAAATAAGCCACTTCCTCGGCTACAGATATGGCACCTGTGTCAGATCAACCATTTTCCTATAAGCAGGTGAAATTACTGCTGTTACATGACATTGTATCAACAACAGAAACACTGCAGAAATAACATATGGTGTACTGTTGTGGTGAAGTTGCTGAATAGGACGATGTCATTATAAATTCAATTCTAGAGGAGAGATGCCTTACTTGATAGATATTGCAAAGCTATAAACATCAGACTTTTCTGTATGTATATCCTTTCTCAAAATTTCTGGTGCCATGTAAATTAGTGTCCCAACCATATTCCTTTTATGGAAACCACCAGTGGGCTTGCCAGATGATTTCCAGTTCTCAACTGAAACACGCTTAATATCCTTTTGAAACATGGCTAAGCCAAAATCTGCTAGATGTGGATGGAGGTCTTTGTCTAGCTGTACAAAGTTATAAGCTTCCATAAATGTATGGAAAAAGATGGAAATCTATTGTGCTGAGAATTACACGATTCTACACAGATATAAGAAAAATGCTTGCACATACCAAAATATTTGCAGGTTTTATATCTCTGTGTACTACCCCAAGGATTTGTAGGTACTGGAGAGCCTTTGCTGCAAAAATATCGTGCAAAATGGTATGAAACTAGAAATTTTCGACTGTTCGAATAACAGATATGTAACTCAAACAATATCAAGCAGGACATTGCCACCTAACAAGGATAAACAATATTCATGCATGTGCTATTATTTTCCAATCAGACGACAGCTGATGCTTCTTTGAATTAGCACCAATACTTGGTCCAGGAACTTTAAGCTGACAATATCTTGTCTTTATACCCAAACTTTGGCAGCACTATTTTTCCTTAATCCTTAGCGATTCATTTGCCAATACAAATATACATGTTCAGTTTATTTTTGTGCATCGCCATGACATTGTCTTGTTTACATTGCACTAAACCACATTGAATTAGGCAATTATAATAGTGAAAGTTTTAGTTGACCACAATGAAGTACCAAAACTTTTGAAATATATAAGGGTATGAAAAAAAGTAGGCTAGATTCTGAAATTCCAGTGGATCAGAAATAACAGGTGCAACTACAACTACAGTTCTCCAGTTGGGTACAACAATTTGTGCATAATTAAATGAGCAAATAAAAAAAATAAGCCTTTACAGAGAAGTTGAGCAAGGTTGAAGCAGATCGAATTTCAAGAGCATGAAGACAGAAACCATATTACAACAAACTATCATCGTTTCATTCTGACAACTGATTCTTAGTTAAAGACATTCTGCTTGTAGCATGTTCGAAAGTACCATTTACACAAGCTTGTTAAATTAGATCCTCAGAAAGAACACTCTCCAGTCTCCAGTTTCAACATTATACGTCCTATAGTAACCCCTAAGGTATATACTTATTTTGATATCGAGTATCGCAAGATATGTAGCAAACACTGACCTAGATCACTGGCAATCGCAACCACTTGCTGGGTAGAAGGGATCCATTCCTCAACATGTATCTTTTCTGCGAGGTTTGGAGGCTCGAAGAAGTCAAAGAACATCAAGTAATTTGGAGGGTGTGCATGTGCTGCGATCAGTTTTGCCAACCCAGGGTGGTCCAGATCACTGCATACACACAAGAAATTCCAAATTAATGAAATATAAACATAGAAAGAAGCTTTTTCATTTATGCAGGATGCAAACGCCCATTCCAGCCAACAGCTCATACATCAAAAAGGTAACAGTTGCTACAATGCAAAGTGTCAGAATGAAATGCATCCAGAGAGCAAGCCTCCATGCTTTCCTCATGGGATCCATCATCAACGTTTACAATAGCTGTGTGCAAGCAGCTTCACTCCAACCAAAAAACGTTGTATTCACAGTTTGCTGGAGTTTCCTACTCCCTCCATTGCACATTGTAACATGTTTTAGCTTTTCTAGATACATAGCTTTTTCTATGCACTTAGATATACACTATGTCTAGATACATAGTAAAAGCAATATATCTAGAAAAGCCAAAATGTTTTGCAATTTGGAACGGAGGGAGTACTACAACCTAGCTAACATTCTTCTATTCAAGGTGATATCATGTTCATGAATCAAGCAAGATTGACCTTTCCATAGCAGCATGGTCCTTACATCAACATAATGAATTTGACCTTTCCACAGAGATTATGTCCACATATTTGTGGCAGTATTCAGATTAGTTCTGTGTATTACTACTTGCTGAAGTAAATGATGACAAACAGGCTTTTATCAGCAGTCCACGACATTTGATAGGCAAGCAAGATTGCAAGAATAAGGCCATCGTAAATAATTTTCATGCCTATTTGTTTGGAAAGGAAGCTTTGCCTGCTGTGTTATCTACTTATCTCATGATATAACCAGATATCAAGAGAAAACCTTTTTATAGCTAAGATGAATAACAATTTCACTAATCATCTTTTTTTCTATGGGAACCAATTAATATGGAAAAATAACCAGAGGTTCGTGTTCATCACAATTACTGGCCAATGAAATAGTTTAACATTAAACATTAGCTTCCTATCCATCAATGAAACTGTTCGCATTACTATCTATTTTTCTATTTTTTCTAAAACAAAACTCTGATGCTATTACCTGAGTACCTGACTCCACTATATCTATGTATGCATCAGTGAAGCTTGACAGCCAACAACTGTTTTACGCAGTTACAAATCTCAAATACCTTAGTCGATAGTAAACATATATGCTTGGTTTTTTTCTCTCTCTAAAGATTCGATCATCTGTTCCAATGCTTGTCTCCGTCAATGAGTTCTAACCAGTCAGATTACTGTTTTGGAGCAGGCAGTTGTAAGTTACAGAAACATTCTTGTTGGAGTATATGTAAGCCCATGAGGCTAAGGCCCATGTGGCCCATGTAAGGAACCTATATAGCTACCCTTCTAGGGTTAGCCCAAATCAATAGAGTCACTAATTCTAGCATGGTATCAGCAGCCTCTTTTCTTTCCCTCTGGTAGCAGCCGCCGCCACCCCTGGTGCAGCCGCCGCCGCTGCCTTCCTGGCCGGCGGGCGCCACCATGGCCGGCCGCCGCTCTCCTCCCCCCTCCCCTTCCTACTTCCATTCTTTTCCCTCTCTCCCCACACCCTCCTGGGCCAGGATCGCTGCAGCAGGTGGCCTACCCGCCGCCGCAGGGACCCAGCCGCCCCACCACCCGCCGCCGCTGGGGGGGCTGTCCGCCCTGCCCGCCCAGCCGCCCCACCACCCACCGCCGTTGGGGGGGCTGTCCGCCCTGCCCGCCCAGCCTCTCTTCCCTGGTGCAGCCGCCCTTTCCCCTCACGCCGTCGGCTTCACTCTGGAGGGCCACCCTTCCCCTGTCCACAGCGCCTCCCCCTCTGCTGCTGCCCTTACAGCCGCTCCTGCTGTTGAGGGCGCAGCCGGGGGCTCGGGCTCCTCCTCCCTCACTGCTCCGGCGGTTGGGGGGCATGGGGGGGGCCCTGCTGCAGCCCTTCCTGCAGGGGGTGTTGAGGATGGGGGCGTTGATGCCCTGTCAGAGCGCCCCGCCGACGCCGTCCACCTTCCCGGCGCCGGGATGGACACCGGCAACCACCTTCCCGCCGGTGCCCAAACTTTCCCGGCCTCGACACCGCCACTCCTCTCCCAGATCTACGCCGGCTCTCAACCCTATGCTGGCCGTGCCACCTCTTCTCTCGCCGCTGCTCTCGTCGCCGCGCGTGCCGCCGCCGCGGAGGGGCAGGCCCGGGTGCGGGCAGCCGCCCTCGTGTGGGAGCACGAGCGCGAAGCGGCCGACGCCTTGGCTCGTCAGATTGCCGAGGCGGAGCGGCTCCTCTCTCCCGCCTCTCCGGCTGGTGCCAACTCCTCTGCCTCGCCAGGTCGCCGTGCATCTCACACTGCTGTCCTCTGGCACGATCCGGCTGACCCGCTCGTGGCACAGCTTCACTACCAGGCCGGGGGGGTCCAGAACATTCGCCTCCTCATGCCGGTCGTTCTCGAGCCGGAGTCACCCTCCTACGCTCGCTGGCGGGACCTCGTGGTTCTCACTCTTCGCCGCTACGCCCTCGACGACCACGTCCTCCTCGACGCTTCGGCCGCCGTCCAGACCCCGTCGTGGCTTCGTCTGGATAGCATCGTCCTCTCCTGGATCCTGGGGACGATCTCTCTCGACCTCCACGACCTCGTCCGTACCTCTCCTGACGCGCGTCGGGCCTGGCTTGCCCTTGAGGGCCAGTTCCTGGGCAACGCCGAGGCCCGGGCTCTGCGCCTCGACGCGAGTTTCCGGACTTTCGTCCAGGGGGACCTCTCCGTCGCTGAGTTCTGCCGCCGGATGAAGGGCATGGCGGACTCCCTGGGGGACCTTGGGTGGCCCGTGGAGGATCGCATCTTGGTCCTCAACGTCCTCCGGGGGCTCAGCGACCGCTACGCCCACCTCCGGACGTGGATCACTCGCCAGCGGCCCTTCCCCACCTTCCTGGAGGTCCGCGACGATCTCGTCATGGAGGAGCTCACGCAGGGCCTCCAGCCGGTCTCCACTACTCCTGCCGGGGCCTCGTCCTCCTCGACGGCCCTGGCTGCTACCTCTCCGCGCCCCCCTACTCCACCGCGGACCACTGCACCACCACCGTCGTCTCTCCTGGGTCCTCCTCCCTCCGGGCCGAGCGGAGGCGGGGGGGGTCGCGGCGGTCGCCGACGCCGCGGTGGGGGTCGCGGGGGTGGCCGGGGCGGCCACACCCAGGCTCAGGTTCCCGGTGGGTTACCGGGGGGGGCACCATGGCCCTCCTTCCAGCACCCATGGGCAGGGCGCATCTCTATGTGGCCCTACCACACCACCGGGGCCGAGTCGCGCCCACCGGTGGCCTTGCTCACCGGGGCTCCTCCTGCTGGTACTCCACCCGGCGCCTTCCCTGCTGCAGCGTGGACTCCACCGGGGGTCGCCGGATGGGACCAGACGGCCCTGGCTCGCTCGTTCTCCACCATGGGTCTGACACCTCCGGTTGGACCCGAGTGGATCGCTGATTCAGGAGCCACCTACCACACCACTCCTGACCCCGGTATACTTTCGTCGCTCCATTCTCCTTCCTCCTCTCTTCCTTCGTCCATTATGGTCGCAAATGGCTCTTACCTTCCTGTCACGTCTGTGGGTACCGCCGGTGCTCATGGCTCCTTTCGTCTTCCTGATGTTCTTGTTGCCCCTTCTATGGTTCATAACCTCCTTTCTATTCGTCGTTTTACAGCTGACAATTCTTGTTCTGTGGAATTTGACTCTTCTGGTCTTACTGTAAAGGATTTGGCTTCCCGGCGTCCTCTGCTCCGATGTGACAGCACCGGGCCCCTTTACACCCTTCGCTTCCCGGCGGCGCATTCGTCTTCTTCGCCGTCCCTTTTGTCAGCTGCCTTCGCCACTTCTACTTCCTCTACTACCTGGCACCGGCGCCTCGGCCATCCTGGACGTGATGCCCTGATACAGCTCAGTCGTAGCTCTGGTCTTCCATGTACTCGAGCTCATGATGAGCAACTGTGTCATGCGTGCCAATTGGGCCGACATGTTCGTCTTCCTTTTTCTAGTTCTTCTTCTCATGCGGCCCGCATTTTTGATCTTGTACATTGCGACCTATGGACCTCTCCTGTCATCAGTATTTCTGGTTATAAGTACTATCTTGTGGTTGTTGATGATTTTTCGCATTATTCATGGACTTTTCCCCTACGTGCGAAGTCGGATACGTTCACCACGCTCCTTCACTTCTTTGCTTGGGTGTCTACTCAGTTCGGTCTCACCATCAAGGCCGTCCAGTGTGACAATGGTCGCGAGTTTGACAACTCCACCTCCCGAGCTTTCTTCCTCTCTCACGGTGTTCAGTTGCGCATGTCTTGCCCATACACCTCTTCGCAGAATGGCAAGGCAGAGCGGATGATTCGCACCACCAACGACACCGTGCGGACTCTTCTGTTTCAGGCCTCTCTTCCTGCTCGCTTCTGGGCTGAGGGCCTGCACACCTCCACCTACCTTCTTAACCGCCTTCCTTCCGCTGCCTGTCCCGCTCCCACCCCTCACCACGCCCTCTTCGGTACCCCGCCTCGGTACGATCACCTCCGCGTGTTTGGGTGTGCTTGTTACCCCAACACTGCCGCCACCTCTTCTCACAAGCTGGACCCTCGATCCACGCTCTGTGTCTTCCTCGGTTACTCCCCAGATCACAAGGGGTACCGATGCTTCGACCTTGCCTCCCGACGTGTTCTCATCTCGCGCCATGTGGTGTTCGATGAGTCCGTCTTTCCCTTTTCCGGCACCTCTACTTCTCCGGTCCCTGACCCACCCACCCTGTTTCCCACTGACCCGGTGGTCCAGCCACCTTTCTTGTGGTCTCCTGCAGGTACCGCTTCACCGCGCTCCGCGCCGGCCACCGGTCCCGGCTCCCCTGCGAGTCCGGGCCCCTCGTCCTCCGGCGCGGCCCCGTCTCCTTCAGTTGGTGCAGACCCGGGGCCTTCGTCCCCCGCTTCTGCCCCGGGGGGGTCGTGCCGGTTGCCGACGCCGGATCCCGTCTCGGCACCCGCACCGGCGCCTCCGTCGAGGTTCGCCGCGCCGGTACGGGTCTACCAGCGCAGGTCGCGGCCTCCGCCGCTCGCGGTCCCTTCTCCACCGGGGACACCGACACCGCCGCCACTGTCTCCGCCGGCCTGTGGTACCCCGCCGGTCTACCACCCGCCGCTGCTTCACCGACACCCGCGGCATGTTCACCCGATGGTGACACGACACGCGGCTGGCACCTTGCCGCCTCGTGTCCTCGCGGCTTCGACCGACGACGCGGTGGTCTCTCCGGTACCCTCCTCCGTCCGCGACGCCCTGCTGGACCCTCACTGGCGCCGCGCGATGGAAGAGGAGTATGCCGCGCTACTCGCCAACCAGACGTGGGAGTTGGTGCCCCGGCCGCCGGGCGCCAATGTCGTCACCGGCAAGTGGATTTGGACTCACAAGCGCCGAGCGGACGGCTCTCTCGAGCGCTACAAGGCTCGATGGGTCCTCCGGGGTTTCACTCAGCGCCCTGGCGTCGACTACGATGAGACTTTCAGCCCGGTGGTCAAGCCGGCCACAGTCCGTACAGTGCTATCGCTGGCGCTTGCTCGGTCTTGGCCCATCCACCAGCTGGATGTCAAGAACGCCTTCCTCCACGGCCTTCTTACCGAGACGGTGTACTGCAGTCAGCCGGCGGGGTTCGTCGACACCACCCGTCCTGACATGGTCTGCCGGCTCAACAGGTCCCTCTATGGCCTCAAGCAGGCACCTCGGGCGTGGAACCACCGGTTCGCTACTTTCTTGATGACCCTGGGATTCGTGGAGGCCAAGTCTGATACGTCCCTGTTCGTCTACCACCATGGGGCCGACACTGCATACTTGTTGCTCTATGTTGATGACATTGTCCTCACCGCCTCCAGCGAGCCACTTCTCCGGCGGATCATTGCAGCTCTCCAGCAGGAGTTTGCGATGAAGGACCTGGGTGAGCTCCACCACTTCCTCGGTGTCACTGCTGAGCACCGTCCTGCTGGGCTTCTTCTTCATCAGCAGCAGTACACTCGGGATATCCTGGAGCGGGCTGGGATGTCTGACTGCAAGCCCTGCTCCACTCCGGTCGACACTCAGGGCAAGCTGTCGGAGACTGAGGGACCTCCGGTGGCCGACCCCACTGCGTACAGGAGTCTTGCCGGGGCCCTTCAGTACCTCACCTTCACCCGGCCGGACATCACCTATGCAGTTCAGCAGGTCTGCCTCCACATGCATGATCCCCGGGAGCCTCACCTCACGGCTCTCAAGCGTCTCCTCCGCTACCTCCGGGGCACACTCGACTACGGCCTCCTCCTACACCGGGCCTCCTCCACCGACCTCGTCGTCTACACCGACGCTGACTGGGCCGGGTGCCCGGATACTCGCCGCTCCACCTCCAGCTACGCCGTCTTCCTGGGCGGCAACCTGGTGTCTTGGTCTTCCAAGCGCCAGCCGGTGGTCTCCCGGTCCAGTGCCGAGGCGGAGTATCGCGCCGTGGCTAACGGCGTGGCGGAGGCCGCCTGGCTCCGGCAGCTGCTTGCTGAGTTGCACACTCCACCCTCCCGGAGCACACTGATCTACTGCGACAATGTCAGTGCGGTCTACCTCTCCACCAATCCCATTCAGCACCAGCGGACGAAGCATGTCGAGATCGACCTCCACTTTGTCCGTGATCGGGTGGCCATGGGTGAGGTGCGGGCCCTTCATGTTCCGACGACCTCCCAGTTCGCGGACATCTTCACCAAGGGCCTCCCGTCCTCGACCTTCACCGAGTTTCGCTCCAGCCTCAACATCACCGGTGGCTAGTTGCGTCTGTGGGGGGTTGTGTGTGTTCTTTCTTTCTTGTTCAGCCTCGAACTCCGCTGCGACGGTAGTTCAGACTGCGGGGGGTGTTGGAGTATATGTAAGCCCATGAGGCTAAGGCCCATGTGGCCCATGTAAGGAACCTATATAGCTACCCTTCTAGGGTTAGCCCAAATCAATAGAGTCACTAATTCTAGCAATTCTAAAGCCACTATGTCGCTGCCTCGTCATCCCAGAATCAATACTTTGTAGATATTGAATTAGGAAAGTGCATCTCATGGAAATTACTGCTGACCACTGAGCATGTAGCACTAACCAGTCTCACCAAGCAATGCAAGTTCAGAGGTATCAGGGTGATAGCCAAAATCTTTTAGTAGAGCCGTCAGATCATCCAATACTGCATATATTAATTCTGCCTGTGGGTGTTCTGTCCCTCTTGCAATGAACGTATGAACCTCCTTCATCACCTCAATCCAACTATAACCTGGCTCCTTCACCGCCCCAGCATAATCCATCCTCAGTCTTAGCTGCTGCACATCCACCCATAGCCCTTTGGAGGCATAAATATTTGAGAGTAATACATAAGGGCCACTGTCTGACGGATCTCCCAAGAGTGCCATTTCAGCGGCATATCTCCCAATTTCAACATTACCAAAGAGACGGCAGGCACTCAGCAAGCTCCTCCAAACAGCTGCCGCTGGCTTGATTGGCATCTTTTCAATAAACTCCTGAGCAAAATGTAATCTCCCTGAACGACCAAGAAGATTGACCACTGAAGCATAATGCTCGGTGCCCGGTTCAATACCATATTTTGATTTCATGGAGTTAAAATGGTGTAAGCCTTCATCCACAAGACCTGCATGAGCACATGCTGATAGCACACCAACAAAAGTCACATAATTTGGTTCTACATTGGCCTCTCTCATCAGCTGGAAAGCACGAAGTGCTTCTTCAGCATGACCATGTTGTGCATTCGTAGTAATCATGGAGTTCCAACAAATAACATCCTTCCCACATGTTGACTCAAACAACATCCATCCTTCTTTAATGCAGCCACATTTTGCATACATGTCTATAAGAGCATTTGAAACATGAGGATTAATGTCACAACCTGCTTTGATGATCTGGGTATGAAACTGCTGCCCATGGAACATGCTTGCCAAGTTGCTTGCCACAGTTACTAGTGCTACAAATGTGAACTCATTGGGTGTCATCCCAGAGACACAAAGTTGGTTGAAGAGTTTTACTGCCTCTTCCCCTTGCTCATTCTGTGTGTGGCCAAATATCATAGCATTCCAGATGGCCATGTCCCTGTTTTGCATCGTAAGAAACACAGCCTTGGCATCATCCACAAGGGAAGATTTTGAATAGGCATCGATTAGAGCACTTCCCACGTATAGATCTACTGAAGTTCCTGATTTGATGATGAGGCCATGAATCTGCTTACTCCATTCAATAGATGACAGAAGTGATGACATCCCAAGTAGCGAAACAAAGGTTAGTCGGTTTGGCTTTAGAGAGCAATATCTCATTTTACGGAATATATGAACTGCTTCTGTAAGATCACCTTGCCTTGTGTAGCCTTCAATCATCGCATTGTAAGAGACTACATCATCATGCGCAAAGGCATCAAATGCCACCCTTGCAGCAGTTAAATGGTCACATTTAGCATACATGTCAATGAGAGCATTCTTGACATACCATTCTCCAGATTAGCCTTTATGGCATGGGCATGTACCTGTGTTCCTTGTGATATAGCTTCCATTGAGCCACACGAGTTCAAGATACTTGTACAGGCAAAAGCATCTGGCTGCCATCCAGCCTGACACATCTGCCAGAACATTTCTAAGGCTTCAGCATCAAGTGAATTCTGCATATAACCAGCGATCATTGTAGTCCAAGACACAAGATTATGGTTCTTCATTCGATCAAATAGCTTACGAGCCACTAACAGTCTGGAGCACTTGCAATACAAATCTATGAGCGCGTTGATCACTGAAGCATCCACTCCTGCTGCACTTCGATAAGCGTAGCCATGTATTTGCCTGCCTCCCTGTAGAAAGGCAAGCGTAGAGCAGGCACTGACAGCACTTGCTAACACAAACCTGTCAGGCTGGACACCTTGAGCCCCCATCTTTTGAAACAAGCCCAGGGCTAGTCCGCCGTGGCCAATCCGAGAGTAACCGGTGATGACTGCCGTCCAGGTAACCGGATTCTTTGCAGGGAGAGCATGGAACACCCGCATGGCTGCATCCATGCAGGCAACCTTCGCATATAGGTTGACGAGCGCAGTGCCAACATAAAGATTGACATCCAGGCCAAGCTTGACGGCGTTGCCATGCACTTGCTCGCCAAAAGGAACATCCCTGGACTGCATGCAGGCCCGCATGACACTGGCAAGCAAGAACTCGTTGGGTGCCTCGTCAGATGATCTCCTGAACGCTGCAAACAGGGCAAGGGCTTGGCTGTCGGCGCCGTGCTGCACGTACATGGAGATGGCTGAGGACCAGGACACGAGGTTCCGGTGCGGCATTCCGTCGAACAGGCGGCGCGCATCTTGGGTGCGGCCGAGCTTGGAGTAACCGTGGAGGAGAAGGTTCGCGAGGAACAGGAAGCCAAGGCCATCGGAGACGATGGCGCGGGCGTGGGCAGCCGGGAGAAGGCGGCGGAGGCGGCTGCCTGTGAGGCCGGAGAGCAGGAGTTGCGCGAGGCTGCGCAACTGGGTGGGGGAGCACGAAACGGAGGAAGGTGAGCCAGACAGAAGGCGCCCAAGAAGATTCATTGTTCTACTATCTACTGGCCTGGGTGGGGGACAAATACTGATCAGCTTAAGCTGTTTTTTTATTCTAAAAAAAACAGTGTCATCCCCCGTTCTCCTTATCATCCCCAATGTCACGATTGCAAAACAAGAGAATCAGCAGCAACTTTCCATCATAAGTAATTCGATGGGAGACAGTGAAACCGACCAGAGGAGCTGGAGCTGGTAGTGGAACTTGTCGAGGTCCTCGGCGGTGGACAGCACGGGCTTCTTGGCCGCGGCGCGCTCGCCGCCCAGCAGCGCCTCGTACACAGTGCTCTCCGAGCCTGCACAGCTTTTTCACCGTTACCACTGCGCGCCGTTCCCACCACGGGAGCGCCACAACCGAAAGGGAGAGCCGAGAAACGAAACGAGGGCTTAGCGTGTGGGGATACCTCGCGCGATGGAGGAGAGGAGGGAGAAGGAGGCGGGCGGGAGGTGGAGCGGGATGGTGGCGCTGCGGCAGCACCCGCGCACGCACCGGTTGGACTCCTCCGGCGGTACCTGCAGCCCCATGTTTGCTGCCGCCGGCGGAAGGGGACGATTGGTGCGCCGGCCTACGGCTTCGCTCTTGCTTGACTGGAGGGGAGGAACCGAGTTGGGGAGACGGGCGGATGGCGGCTTCGGTGGCGACGACGAGGCCACCGGTGGTGGCGTATGGAATGGATCGATTCACCCGAAAGGAAGGTGCGTTGACCGTTGACTAGTTCCTCACTCTTTTTCTCCGTGACGCGAGTACCTTTGCTTACAGCGTGGCGAATCATGCGACTTCTCCCGGTTTTGGCATGTCAGAGTGAGACACGGGCACAAAGGCACGGCTGCCTTTGTGCCACCTTTCGACCACGGTGCTACCACATCTTGCGCCATCGCCGGGGGAAGTTTGAAATAGTTGTAAAAAAAATGGCAGCTAATAGTAAATCTGTCCTCAATTGTCCTGTCAAGGCGGCGCTAAGCAACGTACTCCCTCCCTAAAAGAAAAAAAAACATTCTCGCTTCCAAAATGTCAACAGCTTTTAATTATAACCAAATATATTTAATAAAATATTAATATTTATGGTATATAATTAGTATCATTAAGTAGATCATTGAATGTACTTTCATAATATACTTTTTTGGAGATATAAATATTATATGTATTTTCTATAAATCTATTCAAAGTTGAGGAAGTTTGACCAGCACAACTCCTACAGTGACTCTTTTTTTTTGAGACGGAGTAGTAGATATTGGTAAAATTCTCTATCTCTTCATAACGAATCCGCAGGGGAAGCTCCGACCAACGAACGTGGCCACGTCGCCCGCCGTTCACGGTCGTCGGATCGGCGCGTGGACGGCCTAAATCGGGCGAAGCACGGCCTTTTTGTAAAAAAACACTTCTAGTTAGCTAAAATCAACCCGCGATCTAAGGTAGTTCGGCGAAAATCCCCTTAGAAAATCAACCTGTAGTACATCTTTAATTAGATCTTTTTCTTTTGTGAATAAATTAACTGAAACTTTAAAAATGCATATTAAATCAAAGAAAAAAAACATAAAATAGAAAATCAAGTTAATCTAGAATGCTCATGAGCAGATCTATGTAGTCCATCCATAATATGACATGTTTTAGTAGAAAGTTTTTTCTATAAATTTTTACCTATGCCTTTTAGGGATAAAATCAGATAACATGTTTTAGTAAAAAGTTTTTCTATAAACAGCAATGCGTCATTTCTAATACTAAACCTACTTTCATAAAGAAAGTACTAAAACAATCTAATATCCTATTTTACTATAAAAAAAATGTTCTCCTACATCTTAAAGAAAATACCATCATAGCTATGTATTGCCAAATTTCATGATTTGAGGTCAAATTCTCCTCGTTTCACAATTACATTAACCTTCCGGCTACTTATGATCCTCCCTCGTTAATAAATAATTTAACTCCTTCTTTCTCCACGATAAATATAGTCAAAAAGATATGATAGAGTCTCCAAAATATATAAAAAGTACAACAACAGGCTGCAAACCATGACACATATACAAAAAAAAATGCACTTATCTTGTCTAAGTAGATTAATATATATATATATATATATATATATATACATGCAATTAATTTTTACTGTATAACTGAAATAAAGTCTGTATCAAATACAAAACGAATATTTCTTAATTCCATTTCGAAACAATTACTTGCTTGCAATGGAAAATATATCAGGGGTCCTACAAGCGCACCAAAGGCGCGCTACCTTTCTAGTAAACTCATCAAAATTAAGGACTGCTCCAACTTTCTCAGCAGCAATTGGATCATCCCATTGTTGATCTTCATTGTAGTGAGGATGATAACACTTCTAGGTGTTGAGCCAATATTGTCCAACAGTAAATGTGACGTCGAAAGCTCCAACGTGAGAGATGGCTACATGCCTTTCATCGGTACAACTCGTAACTATTAAAGTGTTGATATCACCTTTTTTTATCTCCTTGCCAAGATTTTTACTGCATCTCAAATTTTACAAGAACATATAACTTTTCATCGTCTATCCATTTACATTTTTGTTGGAATTTTTTAGATACATTTGGATGGAGTTATTTCAATTGGGAGCATGGGAAGGGGTGGGAGCAATGGATATGTACTCCTTGGCAGTAGTCTTATTGTCATGGTATGCACTTGCGGAGCTTAGTGAGGGCCATAGTGGGCCATGCCCTCTAAGCTAAATCAATTCTTAATGAAAGTCTTAGCTTTGCTACTTTAGTTGCTAATGCAATATTAATATATCCCCTCTTCTTGTATTTTACATCATATTGGCCCCCTATCAGAAAACTTATATCATAATTGAAGAACAAGGCCAATTGTATTTGTGCTGTTTTCATTACAATTATAGAAAAAATAATTATGAAGTTCATTTAAACCATATCAACCCCTCACGTATACTGGGTATGTCAAAAAAAAATCTAGCATACAATCTTCCAAGAGCATAAGTGCCATTTCCTCCAAAACCTGCATTTCCTAGATCTGGAGTTACGCTGCAAGACAAACAGGTTTCTCAACTCAGCATAAATTCACGGTGGAGCTGCTCCATGCATGAAGTTGATGTGTTTATATCTGTGTGTTTCACTTTTTAGTGGTAGAGCTCTGCCAAATAGACTCTTAATTGCTACTCCTATTGCATGTCAGTAGAAGTACTAGAATGTTTTTTTTAGAAAATAGAAAATTTCTTGTATATTTGCATCAGAAACCCTTTCATACTCTTTATTCTTTTCCACGCCTTTCTATCTTAGATTGGAAGACCGATACACGAGTCTTCCAAGCGTGGATATATCCGCGCTTTCTGTTGTTTTTTTTCCAAGTGGCAAAAGATTAGGGAGTGGGATTGGAATTCTTGGAGATATATTTTTTCTATTCTTGCCAAAAATCCTAGATTAGGAGGATTTATTGGGAACTCTTGGAAATGCTTATAAGTATATAAAAACGGACTTACTAAAATCTAGGTGTCTGAATTTAGTTTACTTTTAGGCTTCATATATTTTATACTAAAATTGCATATTTCGTTCATTACAATTTTTATAGTTTTCGAGACCAAGAATAAAAACCCGTCAGACAAAACCACAAACCTGACAAAATCTAATTTGTTTTGGCACAAAGACAATTAATAATTTATAACTATTTCTGTAGGTAGACAAGGACAAAAATTTAATATGCTATGATACAAAGATAAATAACAAATCATAAAAGTAACAGTATACTTGTATTAGTCGTTGGTACAAGAGCGTTGGTTGAAACCATCTTAAAATTTAGGCATTTGAAATATAGGAGTGATATAAAAATACAGTAGTTTATTGTCCATGTAGACGAACCATTAGTGGTAGTGGAATCTCGATCTGATGTAATCATGTAAGTCATCTAAGGCCCTGTTTGGTTTACGGTATTTTCGAAGGATTTCTAAAGGAATCGGATTCCTATAGTTGAACACTGTAGTAGTGTTTGGAATATAGGATTCATGAGTTCCTTTCCAGAGAAAAGTTTCCTGCGTTGTACGTTTTGGAGGAATGAAACAATCTACTGCTATCTCTTGTTTTCTATTCCTTCACGAAGTCCAAGACACTCATGCTCACTAATGCAACTTGGTGCAGGCTTTCACAGAGACAAAGGACAAAACACTCATTAATTAACACTCTACGGGTCCATATGGTCTGTGCAAGCATCGGCACGGCATATATAAGGCTGACTAGAATATTTTGAATTTTTTGTTAACTAACATATGTTGCTTTGTTTAAGAAAATATTTGTCTAGTTCTTGTTTAGTCTAAGTAATCATGTTTACCACTAACCCCTAAATTCCTATGCTACTCATATTCCTTTGTTCCAAACACAAATCCTTTAGAATCCTATGTTTTTCATTCCTCTGTTATGCACATACATTCCTTTCCTATTCCTGTGTTTCTTCCCGTTCCTCTGTTTTGTATCCCTCCATTCCAAACAGGCCCTAAAGGTAGGATAACTCATCCTTGGATGGTCCAGAGCGAAGACCGGTGCGGGAGACGCAGGCGGCGGCTCCGCGTCCCTCTTCCCCGGCAACGACGACAAGCTCTGGGGCAACCCACAACGCGCTGCCGCCTTGCGCGACGCTATTGGAGGCGGGCGACTTCTCAATGCGGAAGGGAGGTGTGGCGTGCGGCTCGTCTATGTGGCCCATAGTGGACCTCTCCCTCTTCATGGTCGAAGTGGTGTTGCAGCCCGCCCCTGTGCTACATGCTCGGGCCCACCTCCTGTGCTTCGGTGCCCGCCAACGCAACGCATTCTGCATGCAGGAGCAAATGGTGTCCTCCTCTGATCACCCATGGTGACACGTGCCATGACTCATTTTGCATGTCGTGTGAAGCATACAGACCAAGGTTATGGTTCGGACGCCGGGTGTGCTCATCAGGCAGAGCCAACCTATTTTTCTGTCGATCTGTTTGTTTATTTTTCTGCAGACATAGAAGTGGTAAAGCAGTTATCGGTGTTTGGGTTGACCGTCAATGTCAGTTGTGCAGGTCCTTAGATTTGACACTGATGGCTGTGGATCTATTTTCCTGAGCCTTGTGAAGCCTCCAACTTATCTACGGCTCAAAATTGCTTATCCTCGAAGACACCGGCCGATCAGACAGTCAAGGGGAGCGTCGGCTGTGTTATCAGAGTGCGAGAATGAGGACCCTTGATACTTCTATCGTGGCCACTTCTCGTGGGCCTGTGGCGCCGACGAATCCCACGCCCCCGACAGAAGCATCACCTATGTCTACAGAAGCACATCAGCAATAACTTTTACTTATCTGTGCTCTGTAATATTGAAAGCCCAAGTTTAGTTTTGGTAATTAATGACACCAAGTTGCTAATGTCATCGTGTCAGGTGAATTGAGTTAGACGTAAAAACACATGTGATGAAGGAGCAAGGAGCATGTTGGTGATGGCCATAAGATCACAAATGCATGAAGATAAATATGATAGCGAACATGCACATAGGTGATGGACAAGGAATGAGATGATCAAGGCAAAGATATAATCATAGGATTCTCTTTTACCGGTCTAAAGATGAGTAGAGAAGTGATTGACCGGGTTTATGATTGATAGCCGACTATCAAGAGGGGCAATCACAGTCATCTTATGAATCAAGTGCTACTAGGTCCATATTCTTGAGCATATGCATTTAGGATCTAGTGAGTTGCTAACTCCTTGAAAAATATTTGAGAAAATGCTAACACACGTGCATAAGGTGGTGAACACTTGTTGGTGTTGGCATATTTGCAAAGGGGGTGAAGTTTGAAGGGAAGAGAGGGGTTTGGGGCTCCTCTCTCTCCCGCCGAGCTTGCGAGGCGGGATTCAGCGCTTTCGTGGAAATAAAATGCTTATTTTTCTTTGCACCGAAGGCAAGAACCGGAGGCGAAGTCGTGGGAGTGTCATCAAACGCTGGCTACGGCAGCGTCGGACGCTGACGTCAGCGTCTGGTGTTTTCACTGCAGAGGCGCGCGCGGACGAAGTGGTCATTGGTGCGTCCGACGCTATGGCATCGAACGATGGCCAAACACTGTGCAGCGTCCAATGGCTATGTGACGTCAGTTGCTTCTTCGAACCCTATTGTGCACTGGACGCAGTGGCGTCCATTGACCCACCGTCGGACGCATCTGGTGTGCGAAAATCATCTCTGAATGCTTACTGGAGTGCATCAGACGCTTGACGTCGGATGCTGAGTGCTAGGCGTCGGACGCGTCCAGTGCTCGCTAAAACGACCGTTGAACTTTGAACATGTGAGTCACATGGCGAGATCTGGTGCACCGGACGCTGCTGGGTGCAGAGCGTCCGGTGCCCCCGATTTTTGCTCAACGGTTCTATTCGAAGAGGTATCCCTATATATACTTATTTGGCCGGTTTTGGGACATCTCTCTTGACTCTTTGAACACTTGGGACATACTTTAAGCTAGAGAACATCCTCCCCACTCATCTCCTTGCTTGGTTGCATACTCTAGTGAGATTGAGTGAGATTCAAGTGCATTGCTTAGTAATTTACATCTAGTGGCACTTGATCTTTGAGTTGGCTACAGATTTCTTATTACTCTCGGGTGTTTCGCGACATCATAGACGGCTTGGAGTAGCGGTGGTGTTGAGCTCGTGATTGAAGATTGTTTCGAGTCTCACCAAGTGATTGTGAGGGGTTCTTGAGCCTTCCCCGCGGGAGTTCACGAATTGACTACTCTAGTGAAGCTCGTGGCTTAGAGAATCCCCATCTTGTGAGTGGATGTGTGGCACCTGCTGAGGGTTTGACTCTTGATAGTCAATTAGCTCGCGATCCATCAAGTGAGTGCATCGCCACAACGAGGATTAGCTTGCTGGGTGTAAGGTCCAAATGGCTAGAGGGGGTGAATAGCCTATTTAAAAATCTATAAGCTTCACTAAACAACCACATTAGTATAAAAGATGGCTAAGCTAATTCTAGCACTACCTCAACTACACTATGCAAGCCACCTATACAATTCTAGAGAAGCAAGGCTATGATCTCTAATACACACCAACAAGGCTAAGTCACTAAGCTACTTACTCCTATGTGAAAAAGGCTACACTAAGCACACTACACTAGGACTAGTACAAGAAAGTAAAGAGCAAGTGACTTGATTCTTATACCAACGATGTAGAGAAGAAATACACTCGAAGAATCAATCACAATGAGCAATCACAAGAGAAATCCCCAGCAAAGAGATGACACAAGATTTTTACCGAGGTTCACTTGCTTCCCGGCAAGCTACTCCTCGTTGTGGCGATACACCCACTTGTCAGTTCATGAGCTAATCAACTATCAAGAGTCGAGCCCTCGGCGGACGCCGCACAACTGCACACAAGATGGGGATTCTCCAAGCCACGAGCTCCACTAGAATATCCAATTTGCGAACTCCCGTGGGGAAGGATCAAGAACCCCTTACAACACTTGGTGAGGGCTCCAACAATCTCCAATTGTGAGCTCAATCACCTCCGTTGCTCCAAGCCGTCTACCGTGTCGGGAAACACGGAAGAGTAACAAGAAATCCACAGCAACTCGAAGATCAAGTGCCTCTAGAATGCAACTCTCAAGTAATGCACTTAAATCTCACTCAATCTCACTCAAGATGTGCAACCAAGCAAAGAGATGAGTGGAGAGGTTATTCTCTAGCTCAAAGGATGTCTCTAGGTCTCAAAATGTGCAAGAGATCCCCCAAACCCCGGTCAACTTCTATTTATAGCGAAGGGGTACGCAGCTAGCTGTTACCGGACGACGCAGTGCAAAACGTGTTGACCGGACGCACCGGTCATGGTGACCGGACGCGTCCGGTCACTACAGGACAAGCGAGAATAGTGCGCGTCAGAAGTAGCCGTTGCCGTGACCGGACGCGCTTCAGCGTTTGACCGGACGCGCTGCACCCGGCGTCCGGTCGGAGTCCAGCGAGCTCCCACCGCGACCGGACGCGTCCGATCGCACGTGACCAGACGCGCCGCACGTTCGATCGGCTCTACGTCCAGCTCTGCCCCTCTTGGTGCCTGACCGGACGCGCCGGTTGCAAACCCTAACACCCGCGCGCCTGACTGTTGCGATGAACTGACCGAACGTGTCCGGTCAAACCATCACCGCGTCCGGTGCAGCGTCCGATCACCACAGTGACCACCGTTCGCCTCCGTTTCTTCTCCGACTTCGCAAATGTGCTAACACCACCAAGTGTACACCACCATGTGCATGTGTGTTAGCATTTCACAAATATTTTCAAGGCGTTATGTTAGCTCTCTACTAGATCCTAATGCATATGCTCAAGACATTGATCTAGTGGCACTTGATTCCAGAGCTAACCGTGATTGCCCCTCTTGATAGTCGGCTATGTATCCTAAATCTGGTCAATCACTTCTCTACTCATCTTAGACCGGCAAAAGAAAAACCCTATGGTTATACCTTTGCCTTGCGCTCTTAGATCCTTCTCCTCCACTTGATCATCATATCCATCATTTTATGTGCATCTCCACTATGATCGTCATTTCATATCCATGCACCATCTCTTTGTGATCTTGTGGCCACCTCTCCTTGCCACATACACCTTCATCACATGTGTTGCTTATGCCTAACTCAAAACACTTAACACATGACATTAGCAACTTGATGTCATTAATTACCAAAACTAAACTTGGACTTTCACTGGGAAGCAAGTGAACTTCGGTAAAAAAAATCTTGTGTCATCTCTTTGCCAATGATTTCATCTTGTGTTTGTGACTGCATTGATTGATTGGTTCATTGGATATATCGCTACTCATCAACGTCGGTATAACAATACATGCTCACTCCTTTACTTACTTGTCTACCTTGCTAGTTGCTTAGCTTGTTATCTCTTGTAGATTCTAACTTCTAGTTTGTGTAGTGTTTCTCTTTCACCTAAGAGTAGAGTAAGTAGTGATTTAGCCTTGTTGGTGTGGATTAGAGATTATAGTCTTTATATCTACTAGAATTGTTTAGGTGGCTTGCATAGTGTAGTTGAGCTAGTGCTAGATAAGCTTCACGTTTTGTTTTACTAACATCTTAGTTTAGTGAAGTTTGTAGAAATTTAAAAAGGCTATTCACCTCCCTCTAGCTATTTAGAACCTTTCAAATATGAGAATTCTTTTTACACACCGTGAACTGTGTTTTAACGTGATATATTATAAGTTGTTGTCGTAAAAAAAAAGTAGGATAACTCCATTTCTTTATTAAAGTTGTTGTATCCACGATTGCATCAGGAGAGTTCCGAACTCTCTGTTCGCTTGAGCTACTTTTCAGTCATGGAACAGTATTTTCTCTCGTAACATTTCAGTCAGCGTAAGCCAAATTTCGACATAAGGGTGTGTTTAGTTCCGGGGGAATTTTTGGATGTCACATCGGATATTTTATAGGATGTTAGAAGGGGTATTCAGATACTAATAAAAAAACTAAGAGTTAAATGCACCACAGGCCCCTGAACTTGTAAGTGTGTGTCATATAAGTCCCTGAACTTTGAAAATACATTTCTGACCCCCTAAACTTGTTAAGTGGTACACCGCAGGTCCTTGAATTTTGAAAATGCATTTCTGGCCCCTAAACTTATCAAGTGGTACACCACAGACCCCTAAACAATGACATACATTTGGGGGTCGCGGTGTACCACTTGACAAGTTTAGGGGCTAGAAATGTATTTTGAAAGTTTAGGGGCCTACGGTGTATCACTTAACAAGTTTAGAGAGTCAGAAATGCATTTTCAAAGTTCAGAGGTCTATATGACACACACTTACCAGTTCAGGAACCTGTGGTGCATTTAACTCAAAAACTAATTACATAACTCGCCTATAAAACCACTACATAACTCGCCTACAAAACCACGAGACGAATCTTTTAAGTCTAATTAATTCGTCATTAGCACATGTGTGGAATCGTCAACCGGTTTTTATGCAAACTGTGTAATTAGATTTTTTATTTATATTTAATGCAACGTACATGAACATTCAACGTGACAGGTGAAAATTTTTTGAGCGGAAACTACGGCGTAAGTCATCAGGTGCACCTGCGATCCCGCGTGCAAGTGAAAGCTGACAGTGCAGCTCTTTCCCGTCCGTCCGACGGTCCGAGGTGCACGAGCGACGCCCTGCCGTGGCGCCGTAAATCCGCATCCATCCACCATCTCGTTTGCTCCAAAATCCTCCTCACTCCTCAGTCTTCACTCGCTTGACCTATTGGGCAATACCTCCTCTTTCGCTTCCGGAGTCCGGTCAGGTCAGATCAACCTCCAACCCATGGCCGCCGACCGCCGCTTCAAGATCTTCGCAGCCGCCGATGGCTTCGGCCAGACACTCAAGGACGCCGTCGTCGCGCACCTCCGCGGCCACACCGCCGTCGCCGAGGTCGTTGACCTCGGCGTTGACAAGTACTACGCCGCCGCCGCAGCCGTCGCCCGACACGTCTCCTCTCCCGACTCGGCGCCTGACGCCCCCGAGGTCCGCGGCGTCGTCGTCTGCGGCACCGGCGCCGGCGTCTGCATCTTCGCCAACAAGTACCCGCGCGTCTACGCCACCCACTGCGCCTCCCCCGTCGACGCCGTCAACACCCGCTCCATCAACGCCTGCAACGTCCTCGCGCTCTCCGGCAGCGCCACGCCGCCCGACGCTGCCGCCGCCATAGCCGACGCCTGGCTGGCCACGCCCTTCCGCGCCCCCTGCCCTGCCTCCGGCGACGTGCCCTGGCCGGAGGACATCCAGCAGTTCTTCGACAGCGCGCCAGACGAGATGGCCGCCATCCCGGAGGCGGAGGGCGCCCCGGACTCGGCCTGCGCCATCTGCTGCCTCAGGAGCGGGATGGAGTTTGAGCCGGTGGGGATTATGCCCGGCGGCGAGATGCGGATCGTGCGGGAGAGCCCCACCTCGGCGTACGTCCGGTTCAAGGCTGGCAGTGTGGAGCCAGCGCACCACCACACCTTTGGCCACGACCTGGTGGTCATCAAGGGCAAGAAGAAGGTCTGGAACCTCACCAAGAAGGAGAGCTACGACCTGGTGGACGGAGATTTCCTCTTCACACCTGCCGGGGATGTGCACAGGGTCAAGTACTTCGAGGACACAGAGTTCTTCATCCGTTGGGATGGCCACTGGGATATCTTTCTCGACGAGGATCTTGACACTGCACACAGTGCCATTGACGCCGAGCTTGCAGCTGCCAGCAAGTGAGGTCATGCCATCTACGCGTGGTGATGTCAATCCTTATGAAGGTGCTATGCTCACATATCCTCTTTTGTGATTGATGGTCTTGCTTCCATAATGTTTGTTGTTGAACTCTGTGTGTCTGTGATCCTCAAATCTTATCTTGTGATTTTGTGGCATTATGGTTATAATGGCAACGATGATAGCAAACTGTACAATTTGGTTACTGAATCAAATTGCATATACATGGAGATTGTTGCTCTTTGTTCTTGGAACTAATTTCATGTTTATGTTACCTCCATTTTATGCCGGTTTTGTTGAGTTACCCCCTTGTTACACTATCTGCAATAGCTGTGTTGTTTTGTGACTTTCAACATCCAAGATGTGTTAAATACTGATGATTCAGTTCAGTCCACATCCATTAACTGCATTAGCTGTGTTGTTTTGTGACTTTCAACATCCAAGATGTGTTAAATATAGATGATTCAGTTCAGTCCACGAGAAAGGGATAGGGATGATTAGTGGAAAACAATCCCTTGGAGCACAACCTTATCTTGTGTCCCTTATATTCAATTGTTCGAAAATGCTTGTTCGACTGGTACGTTTCACCGTGCTTTCAACATAGGGCTTACTTTTTCTGCTTCAAGGAATTATAATATCAAACTGTACAATTTGATTACTGAATTGAATTGCATATGCAAGGTTGCTGAAATTTATTCTTAGATCTATTTTTTTGTTTATGATGACAGCTATGTTTTATGTCGTCGTTGATGTTGATTGTTGAGTCATCCTGACCTGTGATGTGCTAACTTATTTAGCCGTAGTGTTTTCTGATTTTCAACACCCAAATCGTGCATTCCAGTCCCCAAAGAGATGGGAAATGATTGGTGGACAATAAGCTGATGGAGCACAGATTTATCTGCTGCTTGCTTATTGAAATAAGGAAAATGCTTATTTGACTGCTGCATGATTTTCAGTTCTTTGAACACGACTGTTTTTCTTTCATTTTTCTTTGGTTGCATTGTTGCTTGCTGTATGTGATGTGCTTCATCAAACCCAGTTTTATGCATATGCTGGCTGTTCTTTTTAGATCAATATGGTTTGTTGAATCAGGATAAAATATGTCAGAGCAGCATATCTGTGCTGTTCAATAAACTTGATCTCATCTTTCAAGTAGCAAAAACTAGAGAATTCTAGACAGTCAAATAACGTCTTATTAGTCCTCATACCCTTGAACTTCCACTTTATAACACACAGTATGAGCTAGGCAGCTAGGTATAGGCGTATAGCAGCCCCCTGATCAAGTAAGAATTGCACGGGGAAGCCTGAGTATGATCCAACGTTGTGCGGCAGCGGACCCATGTTGCGCGCCCATCATCATCGTGGCCAGGGACGAAGCCAGCACCCGGGCAAGGGGGGCTCGAGCCCCCCCTACGGCTGTGGAGTACGTGAAGCCCCCCTAGAGCCCCACCTGCGGTTGAAGTACTGTATTTAGATAAAAGGTTGTAGATCAAATACAATGTATGCTGATTCCTTACTATTCCTGCTAAGATTAGTCAACTTATTTATAAGTGCTAAGATGGATAGTCAAGCATCGATCAGCATATTTTCACGGTCACGCGTCGTCTATAAGTTTTGTAATTTGGTCTTTCGTAATTTGGCATTTCATGATCTATTTTTTGATTTTCATCGATGTTTCAATATAAGACTACTTCAAATTATTATATTTGTTTATTGTAAGGAGTTATAATGAGATTATGTTGCTGTAGCCGCGCTTTTGTTCAGCCCGGCCTAAATTTTTTCTTGGCTTCGTCCCTGATCGTGGCTGAAGGCGAAGGGCTCGGTGAAGGGTGGGCGACGTCGTTGGAGGGCTCGATCCCCAGCGCAGCCCGCTGATCCAGCCGGCCTTGGACCTCACCCTCCGCGTGGACAACCCCATGGACTCCAAGACGTGCTGGGAGAACGACACCGTCACCGTGTCGTCCCACGGCGATGCGGCCCTTGGCTTGGGCCACTTGTTTCAGCAATTGTGCGTGGATAAGGGCGCGTCGGCGGAGGTGAAGGCCGTCTTTTTTGTTTTTTGGCCCTTTTTTTGAAAGATTCTCTCAAATAGGCCCCTGGCGGAAAGATTTCAAAAAATGGACCCTCAGCTTGGCGCCATTATCGATATAACGGCATGGTGCCATATTTCCTGGCGCCAAGACCCTGCCGATGTGGCCCCCGTGGCATCGACGTGGCGTAGCTTGGCGCCAGGGATCTTGGCGCCGAGGCTTGGCGCCATGGATCTTGGCGCCAGGGGGCTTGGCGCCAAGATCCGTGGCGCCAAGCCTTGGCACCATGGATCTTGGCGCCAAGCCTTGGCGCCACGGATCTTGGCGTCAAGCCCCTGTAAAAAACTCGGCCTCTTCTTTTTTTTCTTCCTTCTCTTCCTTTTCTTCTTCTCTTCTTCTCTTCTTCGCTCCTCCGGCCGCGCCCGCCGCCGCCCACGCCCACGCCGATGCCGCCGCCCGCGCCGCCGGCCGCCTCGGTCCACGCGCCGGCCGGTCCCGCCCGCGCCGTACACGCGGGCCGCCCGCGCCCGCGGCGTGCCGCGCGCGCCTCCCACGCCGGCGCCGCCGCCCCTGGCCGCCGCCGCCACCCGCGCCGGCGCCGCCCCCCCGCCGCTGGCCCCGTCCGCGCCGCCGGCCGCAAGATATTTTTTTTACTTAAAAATAGTTAGCATTAGTTATTTTTTAGTATGTATTTTTTAGTTAGTATGTATTTTTTAGTATGATTATTTATTTTTTAGTAGATATGATTATTTATTTTTTAGTATGTATTTTTTAGTTAGTATTAGTTAGTATGTATTTTTTAGTTAGTTATTTAGTTAGTTAGTAGTATTGTGCTTAATTAGTTAGTTGTTGACATGCAAAATGTGCCTGTGCTATTAGAGACCTATTACTTAGTATTATGTATTTATTTTTTAGTATGTATTTTTAAGTTAGTATTAGTTAGTATGTATTTTTTAGTTACTTAGTATGTACTTTATATTTATTAGAGACCTATTACTTAGTATTATGTTAGTAGTAGTGATTAGTTAAGAATACTTAGTAGTTAGTAGTAGTTAGTATGTATTTTTTAGTTAATTATTTAGTTAGTTAGTAATGAATAATTAGTAGTTAGTAGTACTTAGTATGTACTTTATATTTATTAGAGACCTATTACTTAGTATGTTTTAAATATATTGGAGTAAAATAATTGTGCTTAGTTATGTTTTGGAACTAGATGGACAACCTAGTGAGCATTTATTATGGAGGAACTGTGGAACGAGATCGCTATGGATATGTTGAGCTTGTTGACATGCAAAGTGTGCCTGTGTTATTCAATGAGAAGCCATCATTCAGTGAGTTGATTGCAAGAGCTCGTGACGAGGTACATTGCCGTAGAGATGATGGCATCATAGTTGAGGGTGTACTTCACCTAGGTTACCCTTCTAACATGCTAAGGAAGATGATCCCAATAGGTTGTGCACATCAGTGGGACAATTATGTGAGATCGGCTATGAAAAGCCAGTTCCAAAGTTTGGATGTGGTTGTACAGCGGGTGCTCGTTGATCCCATCTCTCTTGGGTTGTCCTCGCCAATGGGTGAGCAGGCATATTTTGAACCTCCCGTCTCGGAACGTGATGTGGATGCGGAGGTCCCGCCTACCGTTTCCGCTGCACAATCTGCCCCCAATGATGTGGAACATCCTCCTCAGGAGATCCCTTTGACACAGAATCATCCGAGTAAGTGTCAATTAGGTGTCTTTTTTCTTTGTAACTTAAGTCTTTTCTTTTCATCCACTCTTCTTATCATCTCTTCTTATTTGTGGCTATGTTGCAGGAGATGTTCCCGATAATGAGGGCGCTCCTGCTGCTGATGCTCAAGTCTATATTGGAGATGGAATCCGCGCCTCCAATAGTGTTGAAATTATGAATGATTCAGAGCCATATGAGATCGCAAGGGCTGTTGATTCTGACGATGATCGTCCCGTTGGAGAGCTCACGGAGAGTGACGTTGAGATGCTTAGGCGTATTTTTCCCGACCGTCGTGATCCTATGGTTCATGAGTTCAGTGATCTTACTCATTCAGATCAGGCGTTTGCAGAAGGACGTGATGATGAGCTGCAGGAAGCTCCAGAGGCTGATCCTAGTATGGAGATAGAGAAGGAGAGGGTTTTCAATGACCTCCCTGCATTGAAGAGGTGGTTGCAAGCGTTTGCAGTGTTACGCAAGAGACCGTACAAGGTCCTGCATTCCTATGTGGAGCGGCGTTACACGGTTGTGTGTGACAAGGAACGCTGTCCATGGAGAGTTTGTACAAGGAAGAAAAAGGTCTCCGGAAAGTGGAAGATCACAAGAGTTGTCGGGCCACATACTTGTTCTTCACATGACCTCAGCACAAAGCATCGGCAGTTGACATCTACCCTCATTGCCAAGCGGTTGATGAAAGTATTACAGAGAGAGCCGAATATGAAGGTCAGGACAATTATCAAAATAGTTAATGAGGTATATGGAGGATATGATATAAGTTATGGCAAAGCCTGGAGGGCTAAGCAGCGGGCGTGGAAGATGATATATGGGGACTGGGAGGATGGCTACGAGCAGCTTCCAGTACTTCTCAATGCAATCCAAGCAGTGAATCCCGGCATGCATTACGAGTACATCCCTAGGCCAGACGCATGGAAGGATGGGAGACAGATATTCTTTCGTGCTTTCTGGTGCTTCTCTCAGTGTGTCGAGGCCTTTAGGCACTGCCGTCCAGTCTTCTCCATTGATGGTACATTCTTGATTGGCAAGTACCGTGGCACACTACTCATAGCCATATCGTGTGACGCAAACAACAAGCTTGTTCCTTTAGCATTTGCTTTGGTTGAGAGGGAGAATAATGATAGCTGGGGATGGTTCTTGAGGCTAGTCCGGATACATGTGGTTGGGCCTGGCAGGGAGGTGGACGTTATATCTGATAGGCACCAGGGCATACTTAATGCTGTGCGAGAGGAGATAGAGGGGTACGCACCTTTGCACCATCGTTGGTGTACTCGGCACCTTGCTGAGAATCTACTCCGGAAGGATGGTGTCAAGGATAATTTTGATCTTTTCTAGGAGGCTGCTCGACAGCTTGAGGATAGTATTTCCGGAGGAAGTTGGAGGAGGTCAGAACCGCATCTAATGCAGAAGGTAGACAATGGCTGACAGGTTTGATGAGAGATGTCGAGAAATGGACAAGAGCTCACGACACAGGTGGTTGGAGGTACGAGTTTCAGTGCAGCAACATGGCCGAGTCATTTAATAAGCTGCTGCTGGGGATTCGTGGTATGCCCGTGAACGCTATCGTTCAATTCACATTCTACAAGCTTGTTGCATGGTTCAACGATCGGCACGCCCATACATTGCAGTTGCAGAGTGAAGGTAAGATTTGGGCCCCAACACCACAGGCACATTTAGAGAAGGCGAAGGAAAGGGCTGGGACACATGAGGTCACATGTTTTGACCATGCCACTGGAAGGTATGAGGTGAAGCATATCGGTGGTACTACATCTGATGGCGAGGTCCGAGAGTCGAGGATTCATGTGGTAGTCCTCCAAGATTTCTCATGCACTTGTGGGAAACCAAGGCAGTATCACTTTGTATGCTCTCACCTTGTAGCAGCTGCTAGGCATCGCAACTATGATATTGAGGCTAGGATATCTCACCAGTTCAGTGTCCACACGCTGGTCGAAACATGGAGGCCCCGCTTTGTGCCTTTCTGAGACCCTGGAGAGTGGCCTCTATACGACGGTCCAAGGTACGTTGCAGATCCAGCTTACCGTTGGGACAAGAGGGGGCTCTAGAAAGAGGACGAGGCACAGGATGGTTATGGATCAGATACCTGGTAGAACGCGACGTGGTAGAGCGACGTCATTTCTTAATGACCCAGAGCAGTACGAGTGTGGCAAGTGCGGTAGACTTGGGCACAATTCCCGCACCTGCCATTGGCAAATTAGTGAGGTGCGACTTGTAGGTGTTTTTATTATTTAATACTTATCATATTGATTGTCCAATTCTTGCTTTACGTTTAATTGCATATTTATTTAATAACTTACTGACAATAATTTTTTTAGGATGGCGCAATTCTACCTTCTGGACCCGGTGTACGACGAGACCCACCGAGGACGTCTCGTAGCGTCGGGGCAGGTAAGATTTGACACTCTCATTTCACGTACTTCGAATTATAAGTGCATATATGTGTGTCAAGTAACATTTGTATTTCGTTTAAATGCAGAACCTTCCCCTCCTTCGTTCTAGAGTACATGGAGGGTTCTTGGAAATGCAGTACGACGACAGGTACACCCCGTACCTATCGAGAGCTGCCCTCGACGTCGTATCTTTCTAGGTTCGACGTGGCCTGCCTTTGTTCAACTCGGCGGGCTTGACTGCGTTGGTTGACAGGTATTTTTTTAACAAATAGGGTGTATTAATAATCATTTATTGACGCGGCAATGTTTCTAAGAACCATTTTTGTTTTGCTAAAATTATAGGTGGCGACCTGAGACTCAGCTTTCACATGGCGTTTGGAGAGATGACAGTCACGCTACAGGACTGTCAGAAGATGCTCGGTCTGAGGATTCGTGGGAGGGCAGTGACAGGGCTGTGTAGGTCAGAGGGTTGGAGAGCTAGGGTGGAGGCCTTCCTTGGGCGTGAGGTGGGTGACCAAGGAGACCGCACTTCTGGTGTCCTTCTCTCCTGGCTTAGGGCTGAGTTCGGACAGTGTCCTTCAGAGGCAGACGACCAGACGGTTCAGTACTACTGTAGGGCGTGGATCCTACACTTGTTTGGCTCTGTTCTCTTCCCCGATGGAACGGGCGACACTGCTTCGTGGATGTGGATCCCTTGCCTCACAGACTGGGACCAGGCGGGTCAGTACAGCTGGGGCTCTGCGGTGTTGGCTTTCCTTTACCGTCAGCTCTGCGAGGCGTGCCGGCGTTCTTCACCGTCAGCCTCACTTGGTGGGTGTGCGTACCTACTCCAGCTGTGGATGTGGTCGCGGCTGCCAGTTGCTCGTCCCGTGATGTTGGCTCCGCGCGACTGGTTCCCAGTGCATAACGCACGTCTACAGCCGACGTGGGCGTACCTGTGGGACCAGGTGACAGTCCCTCACGCGAGAATGGAGCGGGCGTACAAAGAGTACACGGACGAGCTAGACAGGCTAATGGCCTCTAGTGTAAGTACAAATTATTATATATGTTGGTTCGAAAAGAAATTATTTATTATGCTATCTAACTAATTGTTTGAACACGTTGCAGGTGACTTGGGAGCCGTACGCAGACGAGGCCGCACTTCCTTTTGTGGTGACCAACATGTGTGACAGCGACAGCGATCTCTACAGGGTGAGGTGCCTTCTTATCTGCTTCTATGCTGTCGAGTACCACCTTCCACATCGAGTTGCACGTCAGTTTGGAGCAAGGCAGCGTTGTCCACCATCTCCAGTTTCGACCGGTGTTGACTTGTAGAAGTAAGTGTTTTCTTTGTAATCGGACCTTTTTCCTGAAGTTGCACTTACCCATACCACATTATATATGTCGAATAAGATGGATGAAATAATTGTTGGTATGTTTGTATGTCTATGGAATGCATATATGTGTGGTTTGCTTCGACATATAAAGGAAACTCTGCCGAAATTTTTAACTTTGTCATACATGCATGCTATAGCGACACGATGTTCACTAACTTCTGTACATGTTCTCTTCTTTGCAGGCTCGATCGTAAGAAAAACAGGAAAATCTTTGATTGGGCCCATCACCACCGAGACTACATCGACATATGGGAGTTGTTCGACGGGAACGTGGACGACAACAATGAGGCGCACACGAACATAGACTACAGGCGGTACCAAGCTTGGTACCACCAAGCCACTCGTCCGAGGCTTAAGCTGCAGTGGACACAGGATGACTACGCTGACATTGAGTCGTCAGAGGATGAGGACATGGCGTACGACACCTCTACTCGTGTAGGTCGCCAGGTGGGAGCAGGGCCGATCTTGGACAGAGTGGTATGTCATGTGCTCTACTTTTATATATCGATTTGCGTAACAATGAATTACAACCTAAAACTTTGTTGTAGGGCAACTCTCTCAGGATGTCGGTCCAAGAAATAGAACGGTTTCGTCCGAGGGTGAGGGACGACGACACACGTAGCTTCCTTGACGTAAGTACCTATAAATATGCAAATATTAGAGTACTAATACGTTCAATACATTGAGTGAACATGATTTTGTGCACCAGAGACTGGCACGTCGGCTACGCCGTACCGCTGCGCGCTGTGGTTGCAGGACAGGCACGACGGAGGACGTGTACGTGCCTTCTGCACCCAGAGGTGGCATAGGTTCGTCTAGCCACCCACCTACAGGGTCGCGAGACAAAGGCACCGAGGAGGACGACGACGACGACCACGAGGACGAGGACCAGGGGCACGAGGAGATTGGACCGTCTCAGCTAGACGATGCTCCCTGGACTCAGCCTACGCAGCCGGTCGGTACCAGGCGACGTCGACCACCTGACCCTTACACTCCAGGCACCCACGCTCTTGGACACAAGGGCAAGGGTAAGTCTAGGAGACAGTGAGGGACTGTAGCCGACTTATGGACTGTATGGACTATTATTATGGACTTTTATATCATATTTTTATGTACTGAATGAACTACTATGGAGTTTATGACATATGCACTTTAAACGTGGGTGCTGATGATGATCATATATTTGTTTAAGGTGAATGTCATATATAATTGTTGATGACATGTTTATGTGATATTTGTGTTTGGATTGAGTCAAAAACAGGAAAAACTCTACCAAAATTTTCTGCAACATGTCAAGTCGTGCAGTACACCGATAGCATATAGCCTTTTCAGTGATTTATCATGTCACTATCCTATGGTACATCCTCTTTTACAGATGAATTGATTGATCAAGGAATCTAACCTTTACAGATGAGTTTTCAAATAGGCTTTTTAGTAATTCAAATAGGCTTTTCAGGGATAGCATCTAGGCTTTTCAGGAGCATTAAAGCCACAATACAGCGGCTCTCCACTCCACTGCTGGCTATATATACACCTTCCTCCATACAATGCTAGTCACTTGAAACCAGAAGTTGGTTATCTACGAGTAGTAATGTCTGGAGGGTCATCTAGAGGGAAGGGAACGGGGGGAGTAAGGGTACTCCCATTGTGTGGGAGGGGTCTCTGAGTCCGGAAGACTTTGATGAGCCAGTATATCATTTTTCTGTCGAGACCAAGAGAGATTTCATCAAAGAGTGTCCACTCCGAGGATATGATAACCGGAAAGAAGATTGGTCAAAATGTAGGCATGGTGAGGACTGCTTAGTGCAGATGTTCGTGGAGGGTTTGGATGGAGGTCGCCGATTCTTCAAATGTCCGCGAGCAGAGGTAACTGGTTTTAAAATTTATTACTCAATTTTTTTCTCCATTATTTTGCATCTCATAGGCGATACTAACTGCATGTTCAATGAAATCTTTGAATGCAGTGTTCAGAGTCCAAAGAAAACTGTGGCTTCACTAGATGGGTCGATCCTAGACCGATCTATCCCCACGCACAGTACATCTACTACTTGCAAGACCGTATCTTCGAACTAGAAAGGGAAGTTAGCAACGGTTACAAGGACGACGAAGCAGACGATACCAGTAGTGGTGTTGTTTCACAGGATGGACCATGCCATGATCCATATTGCAGCTGCCCTAACCACAAGAACAACGGGCCTCCGCCACCACCCCGCCACCTCCACCATCAACAATGGGAGGGTACTGTGGAGAAGGGGCTACACAGTTTGCTATGTGGCCGTACTACTAGATAGAATAAATCTATCGTGTGCACATGCCATATAATGTACTTGTTGTTCGCTCTAATTACTTAAGGCATGTTAGGTTTAGTCCAGGACATATGTGCCCTTGTTTGGTACAAGTTCTGACATGCCATGTCCTATGTTATGCGTGGTGAATTGTGAAATCCAGTACTTCCTTATGTTTTATGTGCACCTCGATAACTAGTTTCAGTAACTCAGTAACATTAAACATGATATATGACTAACACTAAGCAAGGTCCAAAAACTTAAAGTGCATATGAAGTACATGACGACGAATTAAATAACACAGAACATGCCTTACGTACATGATTTACCTAAAGTACAACGACCATGTTCTGGGCATACAACTAGCATACTACTGAGTACAACGAGGCCACTTTCCCTTGTTCTGAGCATCGGGATTCTCCTCCATCGCTGCCTTCGCTCGGCGCACGCGCTCAAGCTTCCTCTCCCTCTCCTCCCTACACGCAGCAACACGCCTCATTTCCTCCTCTTCCTTGTGCTCCTTCGCTGCTGCCTCCTCTCTGCGTCTCTTTTCTAAGATCTCCAGGCGCTCCGCATCCCACTCCTTCAAGCCTTGTAGAAGCCGTATGTCAGCCTCTTTGATCTCAGTGTCGATCCACTGCTCAAAATCATATAGCGGTGGAGGGGTCTGCAGCAAATTCAATTGTTTCAAATCTAATTATTATGCAAAACTACATATGACACAAATTAATTAATAAACAAAAGTAATTTCTCACAATAAATGTACTGCGGCGCTGACGCTTTGTTGGTTCCCATGCAAAATTAGAACACATCCAATATCTCTGCTTATATGTTGCCTCATCTTCGGAAATATCTACCTTGCAAGGATCACCACAAAAGTACATGAGTATTGGCACACCGCTAGGGAGCGGTTTTGGGACGCATGGACTTTCGGTCATCCGTCCATAGCTACAATTCAATAAATTCGGTTCTAATATAACAAAACAAATAACAATAAATCTTAAAACTAAGGGTTTATTATATGATGAAACGAATCTACGCATACCTTTGTTTTCTAGCTTTTCCACGTCTAGGCATCCTACGGTTGTACAATACATACGAATTTAAAAATGTGAAGTTCATAGGTTAAGAATATGTCTTCATTTTACCAAATCGATTCGAAAAAATTAAGGAAGGGTGACAGGATACCTACCTCTCGAAGATCCACGGATAAAATTCAACTTCTCACGGTCCAATAGGTCGATTAAAGAGCAACGGCAGAAGTGTCCAAATGAAAAACCCGAAGAGAAGGAGTAAGAAAACGAGAATGACTCGGGGAGGAAGAGGGGGGGCAGGTTAAAACGTGGGTGCTTGGCGCCAGGGATCTTGGCTCCAAGGCTTGGCGCCAAGATCCATGGCGCCAAGATCCCTGGCGCCAAGCTACGCTACGTCGATGCCACGGAGGCCACGTCGGCAGGGTCTTGGCGCCAGGAAATATGGCGCCATGCCGTTATATCTTGGCGCCATCGACAATGGCGCCAAGCTGAGGGTCCATTTTTTGAAATCTTTCCGCCAGAGGCCTATTTAAGAGAATCTTTTCAAAAAAAAAAAGGGCAAAAAAAACAAAAAAGACGGAGGTGAAGGCAGCGCTGTCGCAGGGCATGTCATGTTGTTGTCCTGTTGCCCGACCAGCTGCGGGGCCTCCTGGCGTCCAGCCTGCGCGCAGGCGAGCTGGAGCTCTTGGTCCAGCTCAGGATGATGCTAGTTCCCAATGGGTATTGCCACAGCGCGCGACATCGTCTTACACTACTGCCGCAGTGCCGCGTAAGCCCGGGACATGGCTTCTCGCCGTGCAACTGCCAAACTCCCGAAATTGCCCAAAATCGTCAGAACTTTTAATTGGATACGGGGTACCCAAACATTCATATCGCCAACATATTGAGTGCTCTCTGAGTCAAGGAAGATTGAAATTCGATCCCAACGGGCCAGCAGGTAATTCTCGGCCGCTTGCGATACTTATGCAATGTTTGGCTAGAGCAAAACCTCATTGTATACTATTTTTGCATGTGCAAAACCTCATTGTAAGGATCGTCTCTCACTTATTCATGATCCCTACACAAATGAGACAAGTGATCTGGAGGACATGATTCGCCCCCTTGCATACTATGTGTTATTTTTTGTGTCTTGAATAAGTCACGATATGATGATTAATCCGACTCTCTTGTAATTTGTCCAAGTGGCAATTCTCAAGTGCCATAAAAATTTTAAATTATGTTATGCCAATATGCAGGCTGTCAAATAATTTTATATACAGGTTCTGATGTGTCCGAGACTTTCGTTTACTCACTCTTTGCTTTCAAAACCACCACCCAAAATAATATATCTTTGTGACATTTAACGATATATCATGTGACATTTAGTCACTAACCTTAGCTTGCGAAGCTGATTGAATCACTTTCCAAGGTTTAAAACCACTTCACGAATTGTTCTCACCCGTTCAAGATATTTTTACTCTCAGAGGTGGATGTTTGCTAAAGCACTATGATGACGACATGCAACCTTCGAATATGACCATGCATAAAAGTTAAAAACAAAGTGTATGCTTGCAAAAAGATATAAGTGAGAATTTGTTGCTACATAATATTGTTATTTTTAATGTGGTTAGGAACAACAATAATGATTATTTGAACTTGAAAAAGATATTTTATGGACTCTACAGCATATGGGGCGCGGACAAGACTGATTTTGGAGTGCAAGCTAATCGAAGCTCAACCTTTAGTTTGCAAGTAGCCCGGTAATATTTTTATTTGGAAGGACATAACTCTTCCCTTCGAAGTGTGATTGTGGTCTCTGAATACTTTGATGAACAACTTGTTTGGTAAACTTTTGAAATGGATATAGTCTCACCTCAATATCACATCGGTAAAGCCTTCAAATCATCATGCCATGTTGCTGTAATTTTTTTTTTGGCGCTGCAACATCAGCTTGAGCATGACAATCACCCTTGAAACCCTAGCTTAAGTTGGAGCATTCCCCAAGCATGTGGGGAATATCTCAAAGATGCCCTAAGATGTTCTCCCACTTGGCCACCTCCTTAGAAGACTAGTATGGATGTGTCAATCCGTATCAAATTTTAGTACATCTCACTCCAAGAGTGTCCCTCACTAAATCATTGCACAAACTGCATACAAACTTTGTTTTCGATGCTCTGCGTATGTAATGAAAGCTAATAGGAGATAAGATATCCATAGTATGGGTCTTACATAAAAATTCGTTTTGGAGTCAATGACAATCATCAAAACAAGTGGATGTATAGAATTCGTTAAGGTGTTGTGTCACCGTCTTTCGACCGTTAGGCTATGTAATGATTGCGTTGGGATCACGATGTTTTCAGCTATGTTAGCGCGTGATGCGATTATTTAGGAAACGAACAAACGTGGAGGCGTTAAGAGGAGCTTCCTAATTAAGGGCTTTTTTGGATGACAGCCTCCCAAGTAGTTGCCCGCCAGACAAAATATCCTGACCACTGGCACACAAAATCGGACGCATGGCATTGCTGCCTGAGCCAGGCAAGGATCTTACGCCAGCGTCGTCCCTAAATGCAGTGGCGGACCTAGAATTTGCTTAAGACTAGGGCCAAATTCGAGTATCTAAAAGCCGAAAGCTACAGCTATGTTCGGCAGGACTTATTGCGGCTGTGGGCCTGCGGCTGATTTGTTGGCTGATTTATTGTGAGAGAAAAATATTGTTTCATGACTAAAAAATAAAATTGATTCTGACTGATAAGCTGAAGCGAACATGCCTGCACCAAATTCTTGTACCGGTTCATAGTACCGGTTTACATAAAGAAAGGAGAACATTAGTAGTCATACCGCATCTTGAACTCACGAGCGTACTGTGATGGCTGTCGAGCGGTCACTGTGAGTGTGAGTGGAAGGGAACACGAACAGGTGGCCTCGCTGTTGCTGCTGTACGCGGCGAGCACCTCCACAAATATTTGCATCAAGCGAATTTGGTTTATCTTTGTTCAAAATGCAAAATATTCGGTTCTAGACTTGAGAAGTACCTTCGTTGTGTGCAGCTGCCCACGGGCGTTGGATTTGGCCTTACCAGAAAGGAACGCACAGAGCCTCTGTCTTCCCCATTGTTTGGGGACAACGCCACCGCCACACCGACGGAAGCCGGATCCGTTGCTCCACGTCATGACTCATGAGCCTGCAACGGTGCAACCGAGCGGGGTGGTGGTCGGCGGGCGACGATGCAGGCCGTAGCCGAGCAGGGTGGGGGCGACAGTCGGCAGACAAAGCGCCGGCGAGGCCGAGCAGCCAACACTGGAGGGCGGTGGCAACACCGGAGGTCAGAGTGAGGACGGCACCGTGGCAGGCGCGGCAGGCCACAGCCCGCAGGCCGGCAGCTGCGAGCGAGAAGGTCAGAAGGGGGCGCCCGCGTGACTCGCGACTCGCAAGCGACACAGACGAGCACCAAGCGGGACTCAAGTTTGGTGCTTGTTGGACTGTTGGGCCAAATAGTACATGGATATTACTGGGCTATTTGGGCTACGACCAGGGCCACGACCCTAGTGGCCCAGGCCTGGGTCCGCCCCTGCCTAAATGGAAATCGACCATGCTTCAGTGCTCTTTGTTCACGGTGGCCACTGGCCAGAGAGGCTAATACGATTGAGATTGTTGGCCGAGGGAGTATTCATTTGTCACATACAGGTGGCAAATTTAGAAGATACTAGAGGACCATTTGGCAATTTCTCTTCTAGGAGAATGATTACAGGGTGACGACGGTTTGGTATGATATGGTGGCAAATCTTAAAATTTTCAGAAAGAGAAGAGAAAACATAAAAAATATCCCGTAATGGAGAGCCGCCGAGCAAGTTTGGTATGGGTGAGCAATCTTCACCCCTACTCCTACTATCCACTCTTGGGCCCGGTCGTCAGGCAAATGGGGAGACGAGACGAGAGAGCCGCTCGGTTCGCTCACCTGCCTGTGTTGCGAGTCCGTGCGGTACTGCCGTGCGGGGGCGCTCGCTGTCTCCGATCCCGTCCTGTTCCCTTTCGTGGACTGGTTCGGAAGGCGTTGCGATGAGATGCTGCTGCGGCGGCAGCGAGGAGCTCATCCCCCGGCGATGAGCAGAATCACCACCGGATCTTAATCTCCCTTGCCTCCTCGTTTCCCTCTCTCCCCGCGCAGGCCTTCGATCGCGTCGGGGCGGCGAGCCTGCTCTGCCGGCGGTGGCGCACACACCCCCACCTGCTGGCTGGACTAAGGTGAGCGCAGTGAAGCTGTCAGCCTCTGGGAGCTCTATCCCACCAATGTCCCCTAAACGAATCTGGCTCGTGCGTTTTGCCGATTGCGGCCGTGGGATTGACGGGTGGATTTTTTCCCTTTTGATTTCTTCAATTTTGATTGCCAACTAAAGCCTAACACTTGATTTTCAGTTCTTCGTTCAGTTCGGCCCTTAACAAGAGAACGAAGACCATGCCGATGCGGGGCGTCGATTTCAAGTGGTTCGTCTGCCCCCTCCCGTCTCGCCGCTTCTTCCCTAACTCGTTCCCTCTTTAATTTGGAGATCCCTCTTCTTATATAATGAGTCAAAGATTGACTGATTGAGAGGCTGGGTTTGGGATTCGTTGCAGGTATGACGGGTTCTTCCTCTCCATGCTCGCCACTAGCGTGTATCCTACTTCACCCGATAATACCCCTACCAACTTCATCCATTTTATTATTTGATGAGTACTCTTATTATTCTGTTGCTAAATGCTAGTATTCCTTAATAATCATCTGATGCATGATTAGAATCATCGTCTCCATTAATTGGAAGAGGTATCGCCTTTGTGCCCACCCGCTCCACATTTGGATAGTGGTTAGATCCCTTCCCTGCCCCTGTTCTTCCTTAGTACTGTATCTAGATACATAGAAAAAAAACTCATTCCTGTCATCAAAAGAAGACATTAGGACTGGATAATTAGCGAAAATTTGCACTAGTTATCCTGTCCTAACATCATCTTTGGATGACTGGAGGGAGTAAGTTTCTAGGGTTGGTTTGTTCTCCCTCGGTGGTTAGTTTGAGGATCGCTTCTACCGTCATTCATTGCTTCAACTTCCTGCCTGCCACAGGTGGACTACACCACTGTCTTCATCTTCCGCCTCCTAATGTTTCTTGATAATGGTCTCGCTGCAGGGATGGGATTGTAAGTCATTTTAAGCACACTCTATCTTCTAGTTTCTTTGCTTAATTTGGCAAAGTATTGCGATACAAGCTAATTGCACTGCAATTTAGCATGTTGTATTTACATACTTGTTTGCTGACCCTAGCTGCAATTGAGCATCATATTCATGCTCTCACTGCTTTATCAGCCACCAAAAAAGCTAAATAGAAAAGCAAGTTGTTAGCAGACGTGTTAATAGCGCAGTGGTTGAGCACCCAGGTGCAGCGCTACCCACCTGGGTTCGAGCCCTGGTGCTGCATGGGTCGTGTGCCCACCTCCCTGGTTTGTAACAGCACAGATGGTTCCGCGGCTGCAAAAGAAGCGAGCGCATGTGAGATTCCTGCCTGCTTTCCAGAGTTGAGTGGGCCCTACTTTAAGGCGAAGTCCCTCCCCTTGATCTAGTCTAGAAAAGCAAGTTGTTCTTAATGAGTAATGACCTCACCAACATGACATGAATTACAAGCAGTCACCTGATTGCAACCTTGATCCTGTTTGTGTTCAAACTAATCAAATTGTTAGTTCTATGGCAACTCTTAATGTAAACAAGATTATTGAGATGCATATGCTAAATGGATACCTTTGGTTGTGTGTGATTTACTAGTTGATGAGTTCATTTAGGAACATGGCATGTTCTATTGCCCTCCATGGTTGTATATCTATGAATAGTCTGCAACCCAGTGGATAATACTACAGCTTATGGTAATGTCATTAAGCCACAGGAGGGCCTGGTCCGTTACTGATTTGTATATATTAGATTATTAGATATAAGAAGTGAAAAGTACAGAGTAGAGGAAAAAACATGGGAAAAATGGCGAGTCAATAAAAAAATTTGGGTTTGTAGTCTCGATTTTTCTTTGTCCAAAGTACTCTCAATTTTCCATCAGCTAATGAAGTAGTCTATTAGGGGATCTCATTTTTTTATATACGATGTTGAAAACTGGAATGAAACTTGTTACTGGCAATATTTTATACAATGGCAGATGATTACTTCTGGAATGCATGATTCTAAGATTTGAATTTCAATGTGACTGACTGACTGTATTCTTATGATCAAAATAATGATAACTGGGTCATTTATGATTTATCTTGGTGCATGGGAGTTTCTTGACCACCTGTTTTCCTACCATAATTTTTGCTACTTTGTGTTTGTCATTCTCATACAGTTGTTTTAGGGTTCTAAGCTTTGCCTTGTTTGTTTGCTCCACAACCGATGACTAACTGAACTTTGCAAAAGTATGGCTGTCAGTTTATTCTATTATATATATCTTTTTTTTGAACTTAATATTAGGTATCTTTTTTTTGTGAAAAATTGTAGAGATCTCGGATGGCAACAGAGATATGCTCGTTTTTGTGGAAGAATAGTTGTCCTCTCAGTTCTTGTACTACTTCTCTACCCCTTTCTCTGGGTTTGGACTGTGATTGGAACATTGTGGTTTAGCACTGCAAGAGGCTGCGTGAGTTCTCTTATTCTCGATATAGGTACTACTTGTGTTACTGTATACAATGAATTCTACTAAATGCATATTTTTTCCTTTGTAGTTGCCGGAGGAAGGACAAAAGTGGGGCTTCTTGATATGGCTGCTTTTGAGTTACTGTGGGCTCGCCTGTATTGCTTGTGTAGCTATTGGGAAGGTAATACTATGAAGTTCTTGGTACATTGTTTTAAAATGATTAAAGTAGGGCCCACTGATGACCATCCCCAACAATACTCCCAAGGCGCACTGATGACTCTATACTAATGGGCATAACCGTGCTTAGATGAACTTTGTGCTATGACATAGATGCAATTTTGTTGGATTCACTAGAAGGATGAGATGTTCCTGATCCACTATTGTGTAAAGCCTTTAATCTTGCTATATTGATGATTATCTTCTTCTAGTCAACATAAAATGATATGTTTTATGTGTATTGTGTAGTCAGTTGGGCCCAACACATATATGCCCATACCTCACATACTAACAAAAACACGAAAGGTGTTGTTCATTTGTTTGAGTTTTCACTATACATTTAACTTTAACATGCAATGTGACATATGATAAAGGCTTGTTCCTGCTGAAGTGTAACCTCATATGGAGGCATACTATTATTGACTTTTTATTACTGTGGTTTCGATCATTCTGAGGATTATTTGAATAGATGCTTGTTCGTGGGCAATTTATGTGTTTTATTTTGTAGTGGTTAAACCGAAGGCATGCACTTCAACAGAGAGCACAACAAGGAATTCCAGTCTCTGAATATGGGGTAATGCTTTTCTCTATTTTCTGTGCATCGTGTCATAAATATAAAATGAGCTGTTGGCACTGCAGTTGGAAAGTATCAAAACTCTTCATGCATTTTTGTTAGTGTTTTCAGATTAAGTCCAACTTATACACCCAATAATATTTTAGTGCAAGTGTGGCTACATAACATAGTTATATGAAATTTTTTGGGGGTTCTTATGTGTACAAATGTTTTTTTTTTTGCTGCAGTTACACCTAAGTGTTGATTTGCTTTTCTCCCATGTCTAAACTGGCTTTTTTCTTGGGCAAGATTATATATTTTGGTTGGACGTACATGTTTCTCAATCTATAATTGAGTGTGTTTATTCTGGTGACATATATTAAGGTGTTCGTTTGTGCAGGTTTTGGTTGATATGATCCGTGTTCCTGACTGGGCATTTGAGGCTGTTGGCCTGGAAATGAGAGTGGGCCAAGATACCGCATATCATCCTGGTCTTTATTTAACTGCAGCTCAGGTGAACTGATTTGGGTGATCTTGGACCAGTTTTTACTTTATGGCTAAAATATTTCCTTATATGCTTAGCTGTAGATTCAATGGTGGCATGACTTTTTAGTTGTTAGTATGGTCATGGAATAAGTCTAGATTAGCAAATTCATGCATTTTCTTGACTGTTAGAAATGAACATTCTGTAATTCTATGAAAAAAAGAGCAATGTGGTAATTCTACAGAGAGACCGAGGCGCTCAAGGGCTAGAGATTCATGGAACATTTACTATTGTTCAGTGGTACCTTATTATGATCTGCATTCAAGGGCTAGAAGATCCATGCTGAAGCTCCTTGCTTAAATGTTTTAATTTTCTAGTGCTCTTCTCTAGTCCTTGGGAAGTAAATTGAAACTCTTTTAATTCCACTTATAGAACATCATTGAAGTATCATTTACCTCATCTTATATCTGCTGTATTTTATATTAGCATTATGTTAGAACCAAAATTTCCTTCAATGGATTATACATTGAATATTGAGGGATCCTTTTTGTGCAGAGAGAAGCAGTTGAGGCACTGATTCAAGAGCTTCCAAAATTCAGGCTGAAAGCTGTTCCAACAGACTGCAGTGAATGCCCCATCTGCCTTGAAGAATTTCATGTTGGCAATGAGGTAAAATCTACTCCTATAAACTTGTCTCGACATCAATCGTTTTAGGCCCTGTTTGGATCCACTAGTGCTAATAGTTACTCCCTCCGTTTCCAAATAATAAGTCGCTTTGGCTTTTCTAGGTACATAGTTTTTGCTATATACTTAGATATACGCTATGTCTATACATAGCAAAACTATGTGCCTAGAAAATCCAAAACGACCTATAATTTGGAACAGAGAGAGTAGTTAGCTAATACATGAAAACTATTCCCTCTATTCCAAATTGCAAGTTGTCATAGATTTTCTAGGTACTATGCACTTAGATATACGCTATGCCTAGATGCATAATAAAATCTATGTATTTAGAAAAACTAAAACGATGAAACAGATGGAGTATTAAGCATTAGTTAACTAATTATTAGCAAGGGGATCTTTAGATCCACCTTCTAATAGGTGGTCGGATACTTAATTGGAGATGTATATTAACTATTAGCATCCGTCCATCAACTAATAAACTAATTATTAGCACCTCCACTTGTTAATAGGTTTGTTCGATCCTTACTTGCTAATTTTAGCTGCTAACTATTAGCACTAATGTATCCAAACAGGTTCTTAATAGTCATGTATCCTCATGGGTTCAATCCATGTCCATGCAGGTCCGTGGGCTCCCATGCGCACACAATTTCCATGTGGAGTGCATCGACCAGTGGCTCCGACTGAATGTCAAGTGCCCACGGTGCCGGTGCTCCGTCTTCCCCAACCTAGACCTGAGTGCGTTGAACAATCTTCGGTCGACCAGCGAGCCGGACCATCCATCCGCCAGTGCCAGCGATGTAACAACGGCAACTGCAGCGTCGAGATACATGAGGTCGCATCCGGCAGGGCAAAGCTATTTGGTGCGGTTGCAGGGGCTGCTGCTCCGCCCTATCCGGCACGAGAGCGTGGAGAGTGACGGTGAGCTGGCGGTGGCCAACAGTCACTTGGTTGGCCCCGATGAGCTGCCTAGCATAGTTGTAGACGATGGCCATCAGCTGCCAGATCGCTGACTGATTTGGTGACCTGAATGATTATGAGTAGGGAACATTAGTAAGGGAATCAAATTATGCAGCGGTTTTTCTTTTGCTGTGTATTTTGCGAGTAAATAATACTGCTATATAATGTTTACGACCTTGTTCACCATTTGTGCTCCAGTTACTCAGCTAGGCAGGGCCATCGATATATATGTGTGCGTGTAATTGTGTATTAGAACTTTAGAAGTAATGGATGATTAACTGATTAGTTCCGTGCTTTGCCATATCTGAGCTGCTGCTTCCTGTCTCGTCCGATCTTGACTTTAGGACTTGATCGCCCAGTATGACGTGTATGTTGTAGAGATCAATTGTCGTTTTTTTATTTGTATTTCTTTGATAAAAACTAGTTGATCAATTATAGTACAAAGGGAAGAAACAGTACGCATATAAATTTCGAATTTCCCACTGTCTTTGTAGGTTGGACACGTGGGCCAGTCACACCGGAATGTTTATTTGTGGGGCCGGGGGCTATGTTCAACATTTCAATCTCTCATCCTCTTACGGCAGTCATAGCGTTCGGATGGATGCACGCGTCTGGACGCCCGCGCAGCCTGTCCCCCTCCGTTGATTTTTTCTGCCCCGCACGCGCCCCGTGCCCCAACGTAGCCCCTGCATGTCCGGACGACTCGCCTCGCATGCACAGCCTGCCTTGTCCGCCTCAATTTGAGACCATTTGCCCTGCCCTGCAAGCGCACCCCGCCCTATCACGCCCTGACCGCCGGCCCCTAGCGCACCCCATCTGCAGGACACCGATGCACCATGTGCCCCGTTCGCCAACCCCCAGCTCGTCGTACCCAATTCCCCAGCGCCCGTACCATGCCACCATCACTCCCTCGTGCCCCTTGACTCTCCGAACAATATGAAACATGTGTAATATGAAATACTTGAATGCAACATACATATGAAACATTTAGAACATACACTCACAACATATGGGCGAAGGATATGCAACATTCAGATAAAACACTTGCAACCTGCAACATGAAAACACTTACTGCAACATAGGACTGAAATAACTAAAATATTTGGAACATATTATTGCAACATATGTGTGAAACATATGTAACATTCAGATCAAAACGCTTGTAACATATGTCTGGAACATATAAAATATTTTTAACAAACCTCAAAAACACTTGCAACGTGCCTTTGAAATACTTGCAACATATGCACACATGTGCAACATCCAAATGAAACATTGCAACATACCTCTGAAACGTCTGAAATACTTGAAACATACGCTTTCATCGTAACATCTCCTTGCTCGGGTTGCGCATTGCGGCGGCCACGACCTTCTGGTAGGGAACAACAGTGTTGGCAGCACCCCAGCAACAACTCGGCACGCGCACGCGCGGGGGACGGGGCATGGCGCACAGCGAGCTGGAGCGGGCGCGGTGGGGGATGGAGCGCGGCACGACGACGGAAGGGGAGGCGCAGGATAGGGGCGCGATGCAAGATGGACCGCGGCGCTGGATGCGGGAGCCGCGTGGCGCGAGATGGGGTGCACAACGGGGAAGACGGTGGTAGCTAGCGCATGGCGTAGCGGCACACGATGGGCGAGCACGGGAGTGGAGAGATATTTTTGAGAGAGAGATGGGGAGATGCAGAGGGGAAGCAGGCCCGTTCGGCCCGTAGTGCGTAGGCTCGGAAAGAGGTGTTCGGACGGATGGACACCTACTCCTAACCATTACCGATCTTCTTAGGGCATCTCAACCCGTTTTTAAATATAAATTATTTAGGTTCTTATTTTTTGTTAAGCTGATTAGTTTTATAATTGCAAATTCAGCCCCTCACATATTCTTAGGGCATCTCAATCCATACGAGGTATCCTTATAAAGAAATCTTTACGAGGTAGTATTTGATTTATTTTTGTGTCATTCTGATCATGTTTTCAAATTTTTTTATTTAGAAATAAAAATATGAGAAAACATGTGCCTTGCATTATGCAAAGAGTGGGGCTTGCATTGTCTGATCTTAGTCACCGTGACCATAATTTTTCTTTAGGCAAGGATTGAATTCCAATTTTAAGTAAAGTCCCAATACCATTACCAAATACTGTCTCAGCAAATCACACAGTTACACAAACAGGAATACCGTTAGACTTGGGGATACAGTTACACTTAGACGGTTAGACCCGTCCGTTTTGGCCGGCCTTATTTGTATTGTTTTTATTTTATTACCAAAAAAACTCAGTCAGGGTCAGATATTTGGGTTTTTATTTATGTCAAATTAGTTATTAATAGTTGTTGTTGTTGTTATTGATGCTGCTGCTGCAAACCTGTTTCTTCATTTTAACATATACTAGGTAGCGTGCCCGTGCGTTGCTACGGGACAATTAAATTTTGTACTAAAACCACACAGATCGCACAATAAGATAATAATATTATGAAATTAAATACCGATGTTATAATAACATTTAATTCAAAAAACAAAGTTCATGAAATTAACACAGTCATGAAGAGCGTGACTTTGTATGCTCACAAACTCTACCGTATAGACCTTTCCACGATGCGGCTAAGACAATGTTTTATATTGACAGGAAGAGATCTCCGATATCTATTTTTTTCGTGCGCCAATAAATCCATGAACTCCATACCATCTTGTACACAAGTTCAAGTATATATGTAAATATTAGTGCCTGTCACATGTGTAATACTGCGTGTCTTGAAAAATCTCTCACAAAACCTTAAAACAAAGTATGTTATACTCATCGCATAAATATGTGTTGCAAATATCAGATTCATTAAGATTGATGACTTATATATTGTATAACCAAAAGCAGCTTTGAGCTTGTTCAAATTTCACAGCAGCATCAGCCCTCCTTTTGGGTGCATTTGGTTGAGGTGGTATGACTTCTGTAAAAACTACACCAATCTCTCTCAGTTACGAGCGGACCCTAAACGTACTGCCCCTCATTCAAGGTAGGACCTTCTCGTTGGACACCAGATGATCAGTAATTTCAACGCCTCTTTGGCCAGGCTGAATAGTTCACGGAGCCCAGACCGCATGGATGGTGCCTCCCTTTCCTTCATCTTCAACTACAGATGATATGCCGATAAAATACTAACAAAAACAAGCGTGTCAGCAGATTTCATGGATGATTCTAACTACTGAAATATTGAGTGGATAACCCATCCTCTCATGCCGACTGAAATCACTGAACTGTACTATATTGAAGTGTTCTACACCTTCTGAAATGTGCAACTATAGAAGCCAAGGACCCAGTATATGGATAGGAAGAGCACCTGCACAACCAAAATAGATAGATGCTGAATGAGAAAGTATTTTACTTCTATACTTTTGTACACAAGTAGTCAAGTAGCACTAAAAATATGCTAACATGCAGTACATGATTTATAATCCCAACATTCAAAAATATTATTCTAGTAGAATCTGCTGACCACCCAAACAATGTTAGAAGAAAGGGGTTATGTTGATGCTCAGAACATACAGCTCAACGCAAAAGGAATTGACGTTTCGTTCCTGCTGTATCAGTTAATATCTAAGTATTATGCCGTTGATATCAGTTAATATCTAAAGCTGAAAAATTCTATGTATAATATTTTCCTTATTTTTTACACCTTAAAGATCCACCTTCACCACCTATGCGCGCGGTCGCGCGACGCCCGGGCTGCCCTTGCCGAGCTTGTCCTCGTAGCGCCGTCCTCAAAGGTCATTGTGAACACTGAACACTGTAAACATCTCATTCCAGTAGAAAAAGACGATGATATAGTAGTCTGGTGAAGCACCTTAATATAATTCATTCATTGGACCAAGATCCAACTATCCAAGAGCTATCCAGTCTACAAATTTGAAGACAATATATGCAGTCACCCTGAAAACAAAATACAGCTCACTTCCATCAACTTGCTTAGGAACGCCCCCTGAAAACAGTGTGCCTAAACTTCTCTAAAGTGCAGTGCACCACTCAAACTTCAGCATTATTAGCACAGATGTAAATAGTCATCTTGCAATCTCAAACAGTTATAGAATAAAAGTCCACTACACTTCCAGATAGTGCACAATACAGAGTCTAAAGAATTGGATTGAACACATACTGAGAAAGTTAGCATGGTACCAGATGTGACAGATCCTTGCATAGTTTCTATGAAAACAATATGTTTACATTTCCTGATATCCTCGATTATGATTACTGATCTACAAGATTGATAGCTGAGTTAGTACAAGTACCCTGATATATTAATAACTGGTATAGGAGCTCTCGGAGATTAATGCATTTTCTACAAACCTGATTAAATAACGTACAATACCAAATTGCAGGCAAGTAGGCATCACCGAGCACTGTGCACAGCACAAAAATTCTGCGCCAACATATAGCAACTATAGTAAGGAAAAAAAATTTCTATTGACAAATACAATATAATTAGTCAAGTAGATAAGATAATTACCTTCAGAGTTACGCTCTTGTTCTTCAGACTTTAGGAATTAGGAATCAGGAACACGAAAATTATGCAACATGTGGCCTGCTCTGCTCCTTCCTGGCCTCCTAGAGGCCTCCGCTGATCCGCTCTGTAGTCTCCGTGTGGACTGCTGACAGCAGTATGCATAGATTGACGGATCAGATAATCAGATGACAGTTAATCCTGAAATCGACAGGTCTGATAGGCCAGATTATTTGGGCACCATCGGATTCAGGGACCTGTTTGTGCGTACCGGTCGCACTCCCTCCTGCACGGCTCTAGATGCAGTTAACCAAATCACAGATCAATCAGATCAAATGAGGACAGTTAACCAGATCAAATGAGAAGGGTTCAACATGATGGATTGGATCGAGTCGAGGAAAGAGGGAACCAAGATCGGAGGTGACTGGACCTGGCCATCAGCAGAGATGTAGCAGATGTACTTGTTGCCCCCTGCTATTGGCCTCACCACCACCATAGCTCTTGCCGCCAGGCAATTGCTATTTGATTCGTGGCAATTCCAATCACGAACGTCTCAGCACAACGCCGCCACCCCTCAAGTCCAGATCCGGCAGGACGACGACGCTCCCGCCACACCACCACCTTGCGTGCACAGCACCGCACCGTCACCACCCCACCCTCAACCTCAACCTAAACCTCAAGACAACATGGCGGCCGATAGGGATCAGGCACAAGAGAGAAGGTTGGGTGCGAGAGAAATCAACACGATATCTGTGGAGTTGGCGACGTCGACGGAGCCCTGATCACTCGTCGCGCCTTAGTGGATCTGCGCCGCCACGCGATGGGCCGCCGTGGCCGCTGACGCCGCGGCTGAAGAGCACTTGCCTCCTCGCCTGGTACCCTGCCCTGGGGTTCGTCCGTGGGAGAGATGAGAGGAGTCTGGAGGTCGTGCGTGTGGGAGAGGAGGAGGGGGAGGGGAAGACCGTGTGCACAAGGGAGCGCGGAGCCGGGTCCATCGCACGGTTGGGCGAGCGGGGTGAAGGACACGCGCGGATCGCACTGGGGAGGCAGAGCGACGACGCGAAATATTGTCGCACGAAGCGGAGGCAGACGGACGAAAATTTTGTCGCACCAACAAAAGTGTCCATCTTTTATTCTTTTTAGTTGTAGGAGATAGTGACATGGACTCCACGTGACCTCCCTTGGGTCACAAATCCTAGCTTCGAAGTATTATTCACCTGATGTATAGTACATAAAAAACACCTAAAGCCGCACACAGCTACACATTGGTCATTGCTAATTCCACCGTAAGACATCTTTATTTATTCATAATAATCTGTTTGAATTCATAGTTTCTAGTTGTGGAGCATGCTGCTCTTTCATTTCACATATAGGATCATCTCCAAGGGAAAACTAGGTTCAAAATATTACGCACATTTCAATGTATAGCAACAATCAATAAATCTTGTTCTTTGTCTTGCGCAAGGAAATTAAACCGGACATTATCCTAACAAACGTGTGCAAGCATGTTTGCTAGGTCATCAACTAATCATCTCTCCAGATTATTATTAGCTGGAGCTCACCTTGAATAGATCAATGGACGATCTGTTATGGCCATATTCCCTCCTTGAACTCATGAACTCCGGCACTGTGAAGCTCCGGTACCGTGCAGGCTTTTCTGCTGTCACCAGCTCTGGGAGAGGCCTAAAACGGTCGGAATTCTCACGTTTGCCAGGATTGAAGAAGAGGGCAATCGACACCCTGGCATCTTGTGTGGATTTGATGATCACCCTGTGCTCCACGCTCTTTAATTCATCATTGGACACCACCTGCTTGTAGGCACAACAGTTCACTCGTAATTCATATAAATACAAATAAGTAGTAGGGGTTTTGGATGTAGACACATTCTCGAAAGGCTATATTAGAGTTTTGACCATTTTGTTTTCAAAAAATCTACATCCCTATCAATAAGAAAGGGATTCGCTAAAATTCAGGTGAATTTTAGTTTCCTTTCAGGTGACAGTTATTGCATATATTTTATATTATATATTATACTAAAATTGTAGATTTTGTTTATTGCAATTTCTGCAAACGCAATCTGCAATTTTCGAAACCGAGAATAAAAAAACCCGTTACATAAAACCATAAACCCGACAAAATCTGATTTGGGTTGACACAAAGACAATTACTCCCTCCATTCCAAATTATAATTCATTTGACTTTTTTACCCTAACTTTGACCACTCGTCTTATTAAAAATTTTTATACAAACATAGTCAAATTTAAGTCATTCTTGAAGAACTTTTATTAATAAAGCAAGCCGCAGAAAAGGAAGTGATATTTTGCACAAATTTTTTAATAAGACGAGTGGTCAAACTTAGAGTAAAAAAAGTCAAACAAATTATAATTTGGAATTGATTTAGTAACAATTTACAATTATTTTCTATAAGAAGACGAGAACAAAATTTAATATGTTATGACACAAAGAAAAAAACTCAATCCGCGGGGGGACGACGTCCCACCAAGAATGTCATTAAGAAGAAGACCTTTTCACGTAGATCGAGAAAATCCCAGAACCCTAGCCCCACCCATATACAGCGGCACCGCATCCCCATGAGACATGCAGATCGAGAAAATCTCCGAACCCTGACCCCACCTGTACACAGCGGCACCGCATCCCCGTGAGACGCCCTCAGACCTGAAATTCGCTCCCAAGGAGGTTCGAACTCAGGATCTGAAGAGTGCCGCAGGAAGCGTCGACCAACCGGTATAGCTTCACAAAAAATAACACATCACAAAAATAATAATTTACTTGTACTAGTTCAAGGTACAAGAGTATTGTCTGGAATCATTTTAAAATTTAGGCACGTGAAATATAGAAGTGAATAAGAAATGATATAGAACGGCTATATTAGAGTTGCACTTGTACATTTTTTTTGGTTTACCTGGTGAAAATTATACGAGTTAGAGGAAGCAAGTAACAAAGAGGACACCTCGTTCCGTTGTAACTAGAATATACGCGTGGCGTTGCCACGCAGTGGCCTGTTTTGGCTAGCCTATGATGCATGAGTAATAGAGACCCTAGCCGGGTCCTGTGAAGTGCTGCCCTTAACTCATTATGGAGCTAGTTTCGTAGAAGCCCAACGTTTTTTTTTCATTTTTGATTCGTTTTCTTTTTTAAATCGAATCTTTAATAGTATTAGAAATTTTTTTAGAGAAAATTGTTATAGAATGAGTTTACTTGTATAATGTGCCATGTATATGCGATACTAAATATAGCAACAAACAAGTTGTATTGTTTGTATAAGAACCTATGCTCTAAGAAAGGAACATTTTATATTGGAGAGATGCAGAAATCGGTTACCATGAGTAGTAGAAGCATTTCTCTTTATGATTTAATAAATTAATCTACTCGGTTTAGGCTTTTCAGTTTATCACTGGCAATGCATGTTTTTCTCGAATGGTAGTATATAACGAAGATGCAGCAGAGCAAGTATTGTTTCAATCTACAAATTGGGCTACGTGCATCTGGTTGGTTAATTGTGCCTGTGTTTTTTATGCGCTATATTACAATATTTGATGGACTGTTGTGTGTAGGCGAACATGTTTTTTTAACGATCATAAAGTGGGTAAAATCACTCAAATCTTTTATTTGGTTAGGGTGAATGGATGAGTATGGGGTTAGCCATGCGGCGGTGTAACTGTCGTCACGTATATCCATGCGTGTTTATATATTTATATGTACCGCATACGGTGGAAGTATATTATTTTATTTGTGTATATTCATTTGAAGTATTTATATATGGGACATGATGTACTCGCATAAGCAAATGTACGGGATATCATATACCATATGTATTCAAGTATTATTGTATGTATAGGTATATGCGCGAGTATTTATATTTGAGTATTTATACTACGGGTTAGCGTTAAACAAAAGAATCAGGAAACAAACATATTTAGAATTTAATTGGCCACTAAAGATTATGAAAAAGGGTATATGATATTGGAGTTGAGGCAGAGGAGATATTTTTAGTTCACATGTGATACAAACAACAAATTAATCAATCACGTAAAAGCATAGATCTACAACTATACTAAATAAAATACACAAAAGTATATGATATTTTAAGTTTAATGCATAGATCTAGTCATAAGAAACTCAACGAAACTGGTTTGGTATTTTTATGATTTTTCTATGATTTTATATGAATTTTGAAAGATCTCCGATTTGAAAAGAAAAGATAAAAACAAAGAAAAGAAAAGAGACTGACGGGCCGATTTTGGCCCATTGACGTAGGCTGGCCCTTTTAAAAAGCCTGGACTACGGGTTGATTTTGGTAAAGTCCGAGGGTTTTCTTGTAAAATAACATGAGAGGAGGCTTAGACTCTAGGTTGATTCGACTAAAGTTTGAGGGGTTTTTTTTGCATAAAAAACAGGACTGGCATGATCTGAGCCGTCCGCGCGCCCGATCGGATGGCCGAGAAAAGCGGGCGACGTGACCAAACGAGGGCTCGAGTTTTGTCGGCAGGATTCGCCTTGTAAAGATTAAACTACTCCTAGTAGATTTTAAAATATTCGTTTTTATTAGTAGATCTGAGATCATCTTGTAATTGTTTATTTTCAAAGATAACATAAGTTAGTGGCATATTCTAACTGCTATACGAACACCAGATTGTATTGTATTGTACCTTGAGCAGGTCCCCGATGTTGACCAGAAACGCGCCGGTGACCGGCACCACGTCGACCCACTCTCCATCGTCGCGGCGGACCTGCAAGCCACCAACTCCGTCCTGTGCCAGCACCGTGAACAAGGTGGGGTCGGTGTGCTCGAGGCTGCCGACCACCCGCTCCGGCTCCGGACACGGCGGATAGTAGTGGCACGCCATGAGCCACCCTTCCACCTGCATCGCCCGCTCCAGCCGCTCTGTTCCAACGCCGAGCGCCTCCGACAGCAGCCCGGCCATCTCCTTCCCGAACGCCGTCAGCGACCGCTGGTACTCCTGCAGCACGTCCCGGCAAGCCGCGGGTAGGCGACCAAGGTCGGGCTCCCCTGGGCCGAAGCGGACACGGAGCGTGTCGCGCCAGGGGAGGAGAGGACTAGCAGCGCCCCGCGGCGGCGCGATGGGGATGGTGGAGTAGGTGACAGCACCGCCCACGGGCTCGATTGAGTAGAGCGCCGAGCGGACGGCGCGGGGCTGCTCGTGGAACGCCCTCACCGCGGAGACTGCGGAGTCCACGATGCCGGCCGGGACGCCGTGGTTGGTGACGTGGAAGAAGCCGCACGAACATGCCGCGGCGCGGACGAGCGCAACAGTGTCCCGGCGCGGGAGGGAGAGGTCGACGGCTGGGATGGCGAACGCCGTGGTCGGTGACCGCGGCGATGGCGAGGTGGGCATGAGGAAAATTGGTGGTATGGCGTTGACGCCGGACTGGACGAGCCCGCGGACGCCGGCTCGGGACTCATGGAACACGGCCACCGCGGCCGCGGTGTCGTAGTCCTCGGTTGCGGCCATGACCTTTGATGGCCAAAGCTGGGTGATTGCTTTCAAAACAAAGAGTGACTAAACGAAACTCTCGGACACGAGAACCTGCTTGAAATCATTAGACGGGAACGGCTCCAGCACTCCTCTTTCTAAAAAAAATTACGCATGTCTTAAAGCGGCCCATCTAACTAGTTACTAATTCTTTCTTAATTATTATTTTTCTCTGGCATCCCGCATGGACGCCTGACCCTGTTCGCTTATGCTGAAATATGGTTTATGCTGATACTTATACTGATTTGTTGTAAGAGAAAAACAATGTTCGTCGACTGAAAAGTAGGCTAGTAGTCGCTCGCTTCTTCCGTTTCCTCCTTCACGTAGGCGGATGCAGATCACGGCGTCACCGTGGCGAGAACCGAGAAGTTGTACTGTTCACTCGCCGTCGCGGCATAGGCATAGCTGGGATGCCAAAAGATGCCGGTGCTCGTTCGTCCGCCCTGTTCCTCATCTCGACTCTCCCGGCGCAACCTCCACACACCTGACACCTATGCCCTCTCACGATGGCCTCGCGAACGCGAGCGGAATGACCTCGGCGAGCACCACCGTTGGCTTGGGGTGGTTGGGCAGACCTCACCATCCTCGATCAGAGGTCTTCCCGTCCCCGATTCACGCCAGTGCCATGGAGGATCTGGACGCGGCGTCACAGATCGATGCTTCTCGGCAGACTCGGCATTCGATCTGCCTCTGGTGCGTGAACAAAAGGGAGTGAGGGACTGGGGAGAGGTGAGGTTGGACTGGACACGGGCTCAGACTAGTCCCGAGGGTCTTACTCAGCGCATGTGCGTTAGCAAGAGTAGCAGCGCGTGTCCGCTCAATTTAATAGCGATGCGTGCACCACAGACTAAGTAGCGCACGTACTTATTCTAACAGACTTACTTCTTTCTTTCTCATGTCTAGTTTTCACTGCCCACTTTTCACTGTCCAGTTTTTCTTCCGTCCAAATTCTACGAGGTATTTTTTTTCTCTTTCGGGACAGTGGGTTTGTGGGAGATGAAAAGAGTAAGGAGATAGTTTGACATCCATATGAAAGTGAAAGTACTATTTTTAAAAATTCATGTGTCTTATGTTCCATAATACTTTATAAAAGATTGATAATTCAACTGATACAGAAAAATTAAAATTAATTATCGTAAAAAAAACTAGGAAAAAAGTACATCTTATTTATCAACATACAAATAGCTAATATAAAGCACATGTGGCTTCCGTTTTCTTTAATACCAAAATAGTTGCCATTAATATCTAAAAAAACAATACAAGGTAAACAAATTAAAAATTGCATGAAGTTATATAAACTTGTTATTAAGTTCAAAATTTTGTACTGCAAGATTTAAAAATTTGAACTACCACATTATAAAACTTTGCACGACTAGGTTTAAAACTTTATACTCAGAATTTATAAAACTTTAAAATTTAATATTACAAACTTTATATTTCTAGCTATAAAACATTGAACTATGACATTTTAAAATTTGTGCTGCCACGTTTAAAACTTTACACTAAGAATTTATAAATTTTCAACTATGACACAACAAACTTTGTACTGCTAGATTCAAAACTTTACATTTAAAATTCATAAACTTTGAACCATCACATTATAAACCTTGTAATGCTAGATTAAAAACTTTGAACTATCACATTACAAACTTTGTAATGAGGTTCAAAAACTTTACAATCATAATTTATAAACTTTAAACTATCACATTACAAATTTTGTAATGCTATGTTCAAAACTGTTCACTCAAAATTTATAAACTTTTGAACTATGAGATTACAAACTTTATACTGCTAGGTTCTAAACTTTGAACTATCGTATTATAAACTTTATGCTGCTAGATTCAGAAATTTACACTTAGAGTTTATAAATTTTAAACTCTGGTATTACAAACTTTATAGTGGTAGGTTCAAAACTTTAAACTAACACATTATAAACTTTTGTTCTAATGCAAGGTTCAAAACTTTGTAATTCTAAAATTTACATTTTAAATTCAGGAACTTTATACTGGCATCTTTAAAAACTTTGTACATCAAGAATTAAAAATTTACATTTCAAACTTTATTTTTAAAATTGAGAAACTTTATACAAGCACATTTAAAACTTTGTATTTCAAACTTAAAAACTTTGTAATTTTAAACTTTATATTAGCATATTTAAAAATTTGTAATTCAAAGATTTAAAACTTTATAATTTTAAACTTTATTTTGTACTGACTCATTTGAAACTTTGTACTGAGATGCTATGAACTTTGTACACCTAAAATGAAACTTTAAGCCTGTTTAGTTGGCCACCCAACCCAAAAAAGTTTGCGCAGTACCCGTCACATCGAATCTTTGGACGCATGCATGAAGTATTAAATGTAGGTAAAAAATAACTAATTGCACAGTTTGTCTGTAAATGTCGAAACGAATCTTTTGAGCCTAGTTAGTCCATAATTGGATAAATTTTGTCAAATAACAACGAAAAGTGCTACAGGCCTACAGGAACTTACCCAAAATTTTTCACCAACTAAACATGCCCTTTGTAATTTAAAACTTTGCACCAAATTTTTTAAAACTTTTTACTACCACATTCGAAACTTTGTATACCTGAGTGCAAAACTTTATGAACATGTAAATTATCTCGAAACATATCAACATGGGTCTAGTTTTACAGTTCTCGTTGTAATGAACGTACTGGTGCAAACGGAATTACAAAAGGATGCTTCACGAGAAAGTTATCACATTTTAAAGTTTGTATACCATTTGTAAATAAAAAAACAGCTCTGACACAGAACCCACATGACCCTTTCTCTTCACACGCTCGTCGCTCAGTCCTTACTTCCGCTTGCGCCACGCGTCCACACTTTCCACTGTCCACTCTCAACACTCGTCACTCGTCTCTGCTTTTCTTGGGCCACACATCCGCGCGCTGGTGAATGGCGTAGCGCACGCGCGCCGAATAGTGATTGGGGAGCTTCAGCGCCATCATCCCGGCATCCTGTGGAGCGCCGCGCCGCTGTTTCGGAGTTCGTGGGTCGCGGTGTTTGTTTTCAGTAAAGGAGAGGAAACGGTGAATACGTTGTGTTTGTTTTCTGTAAAGGAAAATGGAAACGGTGAATACGTAAAAGAAAGGAAACTGTGAACACGTACGTGGTTCGCGGTTAGCCTGGAGCAGGGTCGGGCGGCGGGGTGACAGACGATAGCTTTAGGTATATTTCATTTAGGGGTACAGATATGACAGTTTTATGCCCTGTACCCATCATCATTTTTACTATAAAAGAGCGAGTTTTTCGTTAGAGGCTCTCCCTGCATAATAACCGTTGGATCTAGACTTCGTGCTATATGAGCCCTCCGTCGTCTGAGATCTTACATGTGTAAGATGTAAGACTCCTTCTCAACTCAGATTCCTCCTGAATCTCGAAAAAGGAAAATAATAAAGACTCCAACGCCCGTACAAACCAAATTATCATGTTCTCCTCCGACTACAGTAGACCCCGTAGAATTAATTGTGAACGACGCCATTGACGCCTTCCGCTCCACCAACTCCTCCGGCGTCGTCCACAACGTCGCCAATGTACGCGTGTCGCTGCCCACTTATTTCTTCATGCTGCGTTTTGATTCCGTGATGAAAAACCAACTCTTCTGTTAATTAATGAAGTTGCCACTAACGAATAAAATTAAAAGATACGGCGGCCTTTTGCATGAATAAAAGAGAGATCGATCTGTTGGGATGGGACGCCGGACTCAGGTCCTACTATATGCCTGCAAGCATCTGAGGCCAGCCGGGCGTTGCATGTCTGCTGTTTAACATGTTTTAACCATGAATTAACCTGCCCCATGTGGACCACCCGGACCATCAATACTAATAGGGCTATTATATATTTTTTTCATGTCAATCATGGTTTTCAGATATGATCACTCAATAGTCAGTATACTGTAGAATTCATAAAAAACTTACTTGTTAAATTTACACATCTAATAATTATTCTAAGATATGCAATGCTAGGATTTAATCTATTTTTGTAGTATCGGAACTTAATATTAAAATAATGTTCATGTGTGTTAGGTGATGCTCATATGAAAGTGTCCATATAAATTAGGCAAATACCCTACATTTGCATGTGGCAAAGTCTATCTCTCAATGTCTAAAAAAGAAGAATGTCAATGCTACTAGATAGAAAAGAATTGTAAAAAAAAAACATGTGCGTGTCACACGGTGCCCCCATTTAAAACACTTGCTCAAAAACAAGAGATAATTAGTTCATAATTTCATATTCATACATAATTTGGATAATATATTATTAATCAAAATAGTAAACACGTGTGTGTCGCACGTGCATATACCGTCTGGAACTCAATCTCACGTAAGACTCAAACTCACATACGTCTCACGTAAACCGTCCGATCTAGTTGTCGTCTTATATGAGACTTCCGTCATCCAAGATCTTACTCTAACTCATTAATAACCGTTCGATCTGGACATCATCTTATACGACCACACCCCACTAACCGTGTCCAACATCCCTGCCGACTTCCAGATTACTCCTGACGCTGCGTCTCTTCCTATATCGGCTACCTCAATCCATCTACGTCATCTGTCGATCTCCCTGGCTCTCCCATAGTATCCCGTCCTGGCTTTCCCCGTGTCTCCATCTTCATTATCAAGTATCCATCTACAGAAATCCGTCTCTCTGGCTCTCCCATGCTGGCTTCCCTGTCTTTCCATCTCCGTGATCAAGCAAGCTGCAAGCCGGGGCTGGAGGCCAGCGCCAAGGTAGGTGTAGGTCACGAGGTGTAAATTCCTTATTCCTAAAGACATGAGCGTGCAAGGTGTCGGGCACCTGGACCTAGACGGAGACGGAGAGTGGGCGTCGGTGATTGAGTTGAGCGTGCAGCGCCTGTAGGCAAGGTAGCACTAGGCTACACATAGGTTGGATAGATGTTGGGCCTGCAAGGCTTTTTTGGTTTGCTGGGCTGTATCCAATTTAGTTTATATGTATCAGATACATACGCGTATCCTTCCCAAAAAAAAAAGATACATACACGTATCTAGCTGTTTGTTGCTAATTAAAAAAACATATCCAGCTGTTTCTCAAAAAAAAAAAAAAACAAGCGTCCAGCTTGATATATATCCAAGGCCTCCGAGAAAATATTTCCTACGTTCAAATAATTGGACTAAGCCAAAAAAAAATTAAAGTTACATGGCAGCTCATAGTGCAAAGCTCAATCATCTAAAACAAAATTACATACAAGGTGCTAGACGATGCTAAATTGTACTTCTTGCAACGAGTCTTCCGTGGCACACATAAGTGACGTAAATGAGCTAACCTAGCAAGTTGTAGATTATTTATTTGTCTATTTATGTACGTATCCTATATACTTAATATATATGGTTCTATTGTCACAGATCGATGTTGATGGCGTGAATCTAAGCAAGAGATAATTGGTTCATAATTTTATATTCATATACAATTTGGACAATGTATTATTAATTAAAACAATAAACACGTGCGTGTCGCACGTACATATTTGCTAGTCTTAAAAATTTCTCAGAGATTAGATACATTTATATACTAGTATATGACAGTTTTATGCCCCGTACCCATCTTAAAAATGGTAAATTTACAAAAACTAATTGTTTGAGTGTCGCAAATATCCAATTTTCTGCACGGCGGCAGCACAGCCGAGACCCTAGCGCAGCATGGCTTGGACGGCTGCGGCCACCCTGTGCTGCCGCCTCCTCCGCCTCCCCTCCGCCCGCCGCCCTCCCTCGTCCCGGGCCCGGTGTTCCGCTGCTCAGAGCCCCGACGCCGTGGACAAGGAGTACGCCGACCTCAACCTCCGGCCTCTGTACCCCAACGTCTGTCGCCACCCTTCTTCTCTTCGTCCTTGCCCCGGTGCTGTACTTACCGCTCATCCATCTCTTTACGCAGAGGGGCCATCACATGCGCATACGGCAGCACGTGAACCCGCTCAGCTCATCCTTCTCGGTAGAGCACTCCTAATTCCCCACCCATTTTTTCAAGATTGCCAAGCGAGCACAGGCACTCGTATTTTTCCGCTAATTTGTGCTGTGTTTTGCGGTGCGTAGGAGCCCACGGAGCCGCCAGAGTGGAAGGAGGTGTTCGACGACCCCCTGCTTCCCCTCATGGTCGACATCGGCTGCGGTGCGCAAGTGCCACTTTGATTTAGTTTTATCATTGTGACAGTTGGTTGCTTGTAGAAGGATGTTCTCAGGGAATCTTGATGTCCAGGGAGTGGGAGGTTCTTGATTTGGCACGCGAAGAATTCTGGCAAGAGGCAGAACTACCTTGGGCTAGAAATCCGCCAAAAGGTTTTAATTGGTTTTAAGGTTTCAGCTTGTTTAGTTTCTGGATTGGATTTTTTTCTTTTTCTTTTTCTTTTTTGAATGTATAAGTGGCAGGGGAGCTCTGCCTTTCATTTTAAGAGACAAAAGAGAGTTCAAAACAGTTTTAGAAACAAAGCAGTGGGAACCTCAAGCAGTCCCCCCAAAGCCTGACACATCACACAGCCTGCACCCTCACAACACGGAACATAGAAAATGAACTACAGAATCGTATGCCCTCCTTTGGTCGATGCGTTATTTTGCTTTCAAGGCCACTTGCTGTGCTGTTTGGAAACAATGCTCAAAGATCATTCAGTTTCATTCTTTCCAGAGGTTCCACATTACATAGATTGCCAGAGCATTGAAACATTTCGGCATAAGAGGCATAAGTGTACGCCAGTCTCGAGTAGTCCATTGAGCAGAATGCAATTATCTTGATGAGGCCAGCCCCTTAACTCCAAGGTGTCTGCCATGAGAATTTTGCCTTGTATTGTCCAAGCAAATCATTTAAATTTGCATTTTGTTTTCCATGTGAGCCTTCCAAATTAGGTTTGGTTTGTACCTCAGATAGGAGCCTTCGAATTGTATCCCGTACTGATGCATAGTTAAATTTGTAGTTTGGTGATGTTCTACTTGTTCTGTTTCTGTAGTTGGTGGAGCGGGCACAGTTCTGGGTGAATGAATTGGCGCTTATGAATGTGTAAGTTGCCTGACATCCGAATTTGGCACTTGCTCTTTCTTATCAGTGCAGTAATGTAACAGCACTTGAAATTATTCTGTTTCACAGCTATTTTATGTTTGCAAATGCAACGGTGTCTTTTCAGAAAATCATATCGTCATACCCTGGTCCCTTGTCACTTGTTTCAATACTGGTGAGTGTAGCTCGATGCTGCATCAGTCCTTTAGTTATATCCGTCAGCTCAGTGATAACTATTCTGATTCAGTGCTTTGTTATGGAAATGGAAGTGAGATTTCAGATGTCTATTTGCTGGTTTTGTAGTGTCCTGATCCGCACTTCAAAAAGAGACATCACAAAAGAAGAGTTCTGCAGCAACCATTGGTTGATTCAATCACAAATAATCTCTGTTTAGGCGGACGGGTATGGCAATTCTGTATTCCAAGCTTTGTCTTTCTAATCTCAAAGGCATGAACCAGTTACTTCCAAATGCTGTAATAATCATTGCTCTACTCATACTAATCCTGCAGGCTCTATGCATTGCCCGGCGATAGTTAAATCAAGATAACCTAATGCATTCATGCCATACATTTTAGTTTTGAACTAAGGCCAGTTTTCGTCATGTACTTCATTTTAGTTTTTGCTGTTGTGATCTCCATGTATCTATCATGTCTGCGCACATGTCCTTCATTTCTTCAAGTTAACATCTTAGTGTATTGATACTAGGTTTTCATACAATCAGATGTGCTGGAAGTAGCTGTAGACATGAGAGAAAGGTTTGATGGGTACTCTGGTATTTTGGCACATGTTAATTATGTCGATCAAGATCTTCAGTGCGACCATGAAGGATGGCTTCTGGACAACCCAATGGGAATCCGGACAGAGCGAGAAATCCATGCAGAGCTTGAAGGAGCAACCATATACAGGAGGATGTACCAAAAGATTAGAGATGCTTCTTACTGATGGTTCATCAGCTACAGAAGTTGTCCAAGCAGTAAGGTTTTCAAGAATATGCATTTCATGTATTTCATCAAGAGAAGTTGGGAAAAAACAAAGCATCCAAGTACAAAGCCTGCCGAACCAAAACAAAGAGGAGCAGTGCATCACAACAGTACTTCAGCAGTACTTTTCAGTGAACAAACAGTGTTTTCCTCTCACAATAAATCAGCATAAGCCAAATTTCAGCGAAACGAACAGGTGAGTTAGCCAATGCTTGATGAAGATGACTACTGACAAGGCTGTTCATTTGTTACATCACACCATACCTATGATGTTTAGCATCTGCTGGGGTATTTTATTCTGTCCAGAATTCAGGTCTGGAATTGTTCACCATCTATCAGTATGCAGACAATTTGTAGGGGCAATCCAGATGAGGCTACTCGATGTACACTAGGATTGTTCAAACTTGGTTCACTCTGGACACTGTTTTGTACCTTGTGTTTAGTATAGGAAAGGAAAGGATGCCAACCATTCCACATTAATTTTGTTTGTTTTGAGATGCAGATATGTTTTGGTTCAAAACAAGAATTGTATAGCTGTTTGTTTCTGCTGTTGCAAGTTGCAACTACATGGGCGTGGGAGGACATTTTTGCCAGCAAAGCTGTTCCCCTCCAAGCTAAGTACAAGTGTGGATAACTGTTTGTTCCATTGGTTCCACGCTAGATGGTTCAAAAGTTCTTGCAATTTTTTGTGTGCATGGCTTGGATGTTTGCCTCTGATTCAGGATGGTTGAACCTTCTCTTGATTCAGTTCATTTGACTTTTGTGGGCAAATTACTATTCAAGATTGCATAGTTTGGTCAGATAATTTTATGCAAAATGGAAAACTTATGCGTGCTAGCATTTCACATTCGCACAAGCTCCATTTTCTAGTCTTATAAGTGAGCCGGTCTTTTTCCCCTTCTAGCTTACTTCCTCCGTACCAAAATAATTGATGTTTTAAGTTTGTCTTAAGTCATTTTAAGTTTGACCAAATTTGTAGAAAAAAATATATTTATGACATCAAATAGATATGCTATAAAAATATATTTCATGATAAAACAAATAGTCCTTATTTGGTGTCGTAAAAAATGGTAAGTTTTTTTAATAAATTTGGTTAAACTTGAAATTGTTTTACTTAGAATAACCTAAAACATCAATTATTTGGGGGACGAAGGTGTAGCGGCAGTAAGGGTATGATTGGGATTGCTTCACAAGCTTTGTTCCACCAACTATACCGTGGAGCAACTCAAAAAAAAAATACTAAGTTTCTAGAATTACCTCTCTTTAGGTGCTTTATAAGCTCCATTTTTTTCTGAAGTAGAGATAATGGGGCAGTACATGTTTAGCTAGTAAAGTTGCAAGCGGAGTTGAAAAAGATAGAGCGAAACAATCGCAAATACACCCTAAAAAGTCATGGATTTGTGCTATCGTGGTGCCCCACTACGAGTTCTCCCTTGGTGGGTCATGACTTCCGTGGTTCTCTCGCGATCCCCCGGCCTTCTTAACCACATATGGCACTTGTTCTTTTACATTGAAAAGAGTAATTTACCTCTCTCAGTTGTCGTGGCCATTCGATTTTCCTCCATGAACTATAAAACCAGTTTTTTTGACACCTCAACTTTTAAAACAATTTGTTTTTGCACCTTGGTTTGTTTTAATAGTGGTTTTGCTGATGTGGTGCCATGTCAAAGGACAAATTAGACTAAGTTAAAAGTTTAGAGGTAAGTTAGACTAGAATTTAAAAAAAAATCTAAAAATAGAGTTTCAAAAAGTTATCTAAACATTTTTACATGAAAAAAATGATGCTATTAAAATCCTAAAATCTAGTTTAATCTAAGAAACTTCATAGAAAATTTGTTTTACCTTAGAAAATTATGAAAGTAGTTTTAAATTTTTCTAAAATCATGGTCTATCTTATGGTATCTAGCTTGAAATCGTTTGAATCATTGTGTACTCATTTTGATGCTTATTTGCTACTAAGAAGCGCTCGTTGTTCCATCCTCGTCGGCGAGGGCCAAGACTATTCGTTGTCGATTGTCTGGCACACCAAAATTCAGAGACAGACCAATCAAATTTATTCAAAAGCACAGCCGAAAATAATTCATCAATTGAATCATTGCAATTTACACCACCACGGTGCTCACAAACATCACAGGAGCTTAATTAAGCTCTGTTCACAACAATAGACTAATTTTACATGATACAATGATCAAAGGATCGGAAATCTAAGTCACACGCACACAGCATGCAACCTCTGTCTACGGCAACGTCGACGCAAGCTTCTCTTTCTTTGGTAGATCCAGACCGTCGTCGTCGTGGGAACCCTGGAACAGAGGCCTCCTGTTATCGATGAGCTCCACCATGACGTTCATGTTCGTTTGAGCTTTCAGCCATTTATTTTCAGCCAGTCAACAGTGTTTTTCTCTCACATAAATCAGTCAGCAGTACTTTCAGCCGCTTATTTTCAAAGCGAACAAACTGACGCAGCCAAGGGACCAGGCGTCGACCTGCGCATCGTAGTCAGGCTTCTCCAGCAGCGTCTCTAGCGCCTGGTACCACAGCGTGCCGCCCGGCTCTCCATGGGGGGCGCTCGTCCGTGGACATAGCGAGCCCAAAGTCGCAGATGTTTAACTCACATGAACAGCGATGCTACACTTTGATTGCAACGTGTATCAACACAGCAGGATCGAGTAACAGGTTCATGCTACTTTAGGATCAACATTGCGTTCTATGCACATGAATAACTAGGAAACAACATTTCATACAGCTGCACAAACACATGATACATCGGTGCAGTGTCTAAGAAACTGATGTTCTCACCAAAATATACAGATATATAATCTAAAACATCGATGAAAACTTTGCACAGGGAATCGAGGTACGGAAACCTCAATTAAAAGGGCCTTTTGTACATGGGGACTCTCAATATACAAACATATACTACTCGAAGAGCTACACCTACAATATTAGAAACCAATTGCTAGACTCTCCGCATATATACCCACTCATCAAGTCCATAGTAATTGATAACACACAGCACTAGATTATGAATGAGACCTGAAACAATTGGAGAAATCACGATATATTAGAAATTAATGATACAGGTATGAGGAGGAAAATACGAATGATGAATGTTGAGGACAAATTCACACTTTGATAACCGGGGTATCCTTGATTTTCCCTTCTCAGTTGGAAATTTCCAGATGATATCATCTAATTTGCTGCAGTAGTTATTTACAAACTGTGATATGAGGAAAGGTGCAGAGTTAGCTGAGAATGTCCCCGGATCAAAAGTAATATTAAATAGGTCAACTTGTACTCTTAAAATTTTATTACAAGTTAATCTGTGCAACAAGCATCCGCACCACACCATTACAGGCCATTACTGCCCAATGTAAATTTGTCCCTTTGGATGTATCAGGTTGCACAGAGTTTTAGGTAATATAATAATCAGTTGCGATCATATGAAAAGAGTGAAAAGTGCATAAGAAATGCACAGACCGTGTTATACTCTGAAGTATCTCCTGCCGCTCTTTGTAGTTCTACCATGAAGATTGAAGGAGCAACGTCGAAAACCTAAAACCGTAGAAAATGAGAAAAATGGGCGTAAGGTATACAAACAGAGTTCAAACAAGAAATATATGCTTGAGCACAAAGAGAGGGCAAGACTCACTTCAACCATAACTGAGAGATGACTAGTCTTGTCAGCATTCAGACCTTCCACCCTCATCTGAATATTATAGGAAAGCAATTAGTGAAAAAGGAAACAAAATTCCACAGTAGCGCCAACTGACTAGTTGCCAAAAATAACTTGTAACATGATAATCTCAAAAGAAAATTCTCCTAATAAAACTGTCTTGCATGGAAACAAATGGAGTGTGCACAAACTTAAGTCTAACATCCTGCGATACATGCAAAAATCAAAACAAAGATACAACTGAACAAATAATGGACAATATAGCCTTCCCTGTCAAGGTCTAATGCCAGAAGATTTGCATGTCAAGGGAAAGCAAACCTTACCTTATAATTGTGAATGTGTGTCTTAAACCCCATTGATTGCGCAACAACCTCCATGCTTGACAAGATAACCTTTGCTGGATTGCGTGATAAGAATCTATTTCGAAGCTTGTCATAGTCCTGTAGGGCAAGCAATGATTAAGTCTTGCTAGAAGTTGTGATTTCATTGATTAGGGCTAACCCTAGAAGGGTAGCTATATAGGTTCCATACATGGGCCACATGGGCCTTAGCCTCATGGGCCTAAACACATACTCCAACACCCCCCCGCAGTCTGAACTACCGGCGCAGCGGAGTTCGAGGCTGAACAAGAAAGAACACACACAACCCCCACAGACGCAACTAGCCACCGGTGATGTTGAGGCTGGAGCGAAACTCGGCGAAGGTCGAGGACGGGAGGCCTTTGGTGAAGATGTCCACGAACTGGGAGGTCGTCGGAACATGAAGGACCCGCACCTCGCCCATGGCCACCCGATCACGGACAAAGTGGAGGTCGATCTCCACATGCTTCGTCCGCTGGTGCTGGATGGGGTTGGTGGAGAGGTAGACCGCACTGACATTGTCGCAGTAGATCAGTGTGCTCCGGGAGGGCGGAGTGTGCAACTCAGCAAGCAGCTGCCTGAGCCAGGCGGCCTCCGCCACGCCGTTAGCAACGGCGCGGTACTCCGCCTCGGCGCTGGACCGGGAGACCACCGGCTGGCGCTTGGACGACCAAGACACCAGGTTGCCGCCCAGGAAGACGGCGTAGCCGGAGGTGGAGCGGCGAGTATCCGGACACCCCGCCCAGTCAGCGTCGGTGTAGACGACGAGGTCGGTGGAGGAGGCCAGGTGGAGGAGGAGGCCGTAGTCGAGCGTGCCCCGGAGGTAGCGGAGGAGGCGCTTGAGAGCCGTGAGGTGAGGCTCCCGGGGGTCATGCATATGAAGACAGACCTGCTGAACTGCATAGGTGATGTCCGGCCGGGTGAAGGTGAGGTACTGAAGGGCCCCGGCGAGACTCCTGTACGCAGTGGGATCGGCCACCGGGGGTCTCTCAAGCTCAGACAGCTTGCCCTGAGTGTCGACCGGAGTGGAGCAGGGGTTGCAGTCAGTCATCCCAGCCCGCTCCAGGATGTCCCGAGTGTACTGCCGCTAGTGAAGGAGTAACCCGGCAGGACGGTGCTCAACTGTGACCCCGAGGAAGTGGTGGAGCTCACCCAAATCCTTCATCGCGAACTCCTGCTGGAGAGCGGCGATGATCCTGCGGAGAAGGGGCTCGCTGGAGGCCGTGAGGACAATGTCATCAACATAGAGCAGCAAGTATGCAGTGTCAGCCCCATGGTGGTAGACGAACAGGGACGTATCAGACTTAGGCCTCTATGAACCCCAGGGTCAGCAAGAAAGCAGCAAACCGGTGGTTCCACGCCCGAGGTGCCTGCTTGAGGCCGTAGAGGGACCTGTTGAGCCGGCAGACCATGTCAGGACGGGTGGAATCGACGAACCCCGCCGGCTGACTGCAGTACACCGTCTCGGTAAGAAGGCCGTGGAGGAAGGCGTTCTTGACGTCCAGCTGGTGGACGGGCCAAGACCGAGCCAGCGCCAGCGAGAGCACGGTACGGACGGTGGTCAGCTTGACCACCGGGCTGAAGGTCTCATCGTAGTCGACGCCCAGTCGCTGAGTGAAACCCCGGAGGACCCATCGAGCCTTGTAGCGCTCGAGAGAGCCATCGGCCCGGCGCTTGTGGGTCCAGATCCACTTGCCGGTGACGACGTTGGAGCCTGGCGGCCGGGGCACCAACTCCCACGTCTGGTTGGCGAGTAGCGCGGCGTACTCCTCTTCCATCGCACGGCGCCAGTGAGGGTCCAACAGGGCGTCGCGGACGGAAGAGGGTACCGGGGAGACCGCCGCGTCGCCGGTCGAAGCCTCGAGGGCGCGAGGCGGCAGTGTGCCAGCCGCGTGCCGTGTCACCATCGGGTGAACATGCCGCGGGTGTCGGTGAAGCAGCGGCGGGTGGTAGACCGGCGGGGCACCACGAGCCGGCGGGGACTGCTGCGGTGGTGTCGGTGTCCCCGGTGGAGAAGGGACCGCGAGCGGCGGCGGCCGCGGCCTGCGCTGGTACACCCGTACCGGCGCGGCGAACCTCGACGGAGGTGCCGGGGCAGGTGCCGGGACGGGATCCGGCGTCGGCGACTGGCACGACCCCCCCTGGGCAGAAGCGGGGGACGAAGGCCCCGGGGCTGCACCAACCGGAGAGGACGGGGCCGCGCCCGAGGACGACGGGCCCGGACCCGCTGGGGATCCGGGACAGGTGGCCGGCCCGGCGCGCGGCGAAGCGGTACCTGCAGGAGACCACGAAAATGGTGGCTGGACCACCGGGTCAGTGGGAAACAGGGAGGGTCAGGGACCGGAGGGGGGTAGTGCTGGAAAAGGGAAAGACGGACTCATCGAACACCACATGGCGAGAGATGAGAACCCGTCGGGAGGTAAGGTCAAAGCACCGGTACCCCTTGTGATCCGGGGAGTACCCGAGGAAGACACAGAGCGTGGAGCGAGGGTCCAGCTTGTGAGAAGAAGTGGCAGCGGTGTTGGGGTAACACGCACACCCAAACACGCGGAGGTGATCGTACCGAGGCGGGGTACCGAAGAGGGCGTGGTGAGGTGTGGGAGCGGGACAGGCAGCGGAAGGAAGGCGGTTAAGAAGGTAGGTGGAGGTGTGCAGGCCCTCAGCCCAGAAGCAAGCAGGAAGAGAGGCCTGAAACAGAAGGGTACGCACGGTGTCGTTGGTGGTGCGAATCATCCGCTCAGCCTTGCCATTCTGCGAAGAGGTGTATGGACAAGACATGCGCAACTGAACACCGTGAGAGAGGAAGAAAGCTCGGAAGGTGGAGTTATCAAACTCGCGACCATTGTCACACTGGACGGCCTTGGTGGTGAGGCCGAACTGTGTGGACACCCAAGTAAAGAAGTGAAGGAGCGTGGTAAACGTATCTGACTTCGCACGGAGAGGAAAAGTCCACGAATAATGCGAAAAATCATCAACAACCACAAGATAGTACTTATAACCGGAAATACTCAGAATAGGAGATGTCCATAGGTCGCAATGTACAAGATCAAAAATACGGGCCGCATGGCAAGTAGAACTAGAAAAAGGAAGACGAACATGTCGGCCTAATTGGCACGCATGACACAGTTGCTCATCATGAGCTCGAGTACATGGAAGACCGGAGCTACGACTGAGCTGTATCAGGGCATCACGTCCAGGATGGCCGAGGCGCCGGTGCCAGGTAGTAGAGGAAGTAGAAGCGACGAAGGCAGCTGACAAAACAGGCGGCGAAGACGACGAAGGAGCCGCCGGGAAGCGAAGGGTGTAAAGGGGCCCGGAATTGTCACATCGGAGCAGAGGACGCCGGGAAGCCAAATCCTTTACAGTAAGACCAGAAGAGTCAAATTCCACAGAACAAGAATTGTCAGCTGTAAAACGACGAATAGAAAGAAGATTATGAACCATGGAGGGAGCAACAAGAACATCGGGAAGACGGAAGAAGCCATGAGCACCGGCGGTACCCACAGACGTGAATGGAATACAAGAACCATTTGCGACCATAATGGACGAAGGAAGAGAGGAAGAGGGAGAGTGAAGCGACGAAAGTATACCTGGGTCAGGAGTGGTGTGGTAGGTGGCTCCCGAATCAGCGATCCACTCAGGTCCGACCGGAGGTGTCAGGCCCATGGTGCTGAACGAGCGAGCCAGGGCTGCCTGGTCCCATCCGGCGACCCCCGGAAGAGTCCCAGAAGGTGGAGTCCACGTCGTGGCCGGGAAGGCGCCGGGTGGAGGACCGGCAGGGGGAGCAGGAGGAGCTCCGGTGAGCATGGCCACCGGTGGACGCGAGTCGGCCCCAGTGGTGTGGTAGGGCCACATGGAGATGCGCCCGGACCACGGGTTCTGGAAGGAAGGCCATGGTGCCCCTCCCGGTGACCCACCCGGTGCCGAAGCCTGGGGAAGGCCACCCCGGCCACCGCGACCCCCTCCGCGGCGACGACGACCGCCACAACCCCCCCACCTCCGCTCGGCCCGGAGGGAGGACCCAGGAGAGACTGTGGCGGTGGAGCGGTCGACCGTGGTGGAGCAGACGGACGCGGTGGTGTAGCAGCCAGAGCCGTCGAGGACCCCGGAGCGGCGGCGGATCCCGGCTGGAGGCCCTGCGTGAGCTCCTCCATGACGAGATCGTCACGGACCTCCAGGAAGGTGGGGAAGGGCCTCTGACGGGTGATCCACGTCCTGAGGTGCGTGTAGCGGTCGCTGAGCCCCCGGAGGACGTTGAGGACCAAGATGCGATCCTCCACAGGCCACCCGAGGTCCCCCAGGGAGTCAGCCATGCCCTTCATCCGACGGCAGAACTCGCCGACGGAGAGGTCACCCTGGACGAAGGTGCGGAAGCTCGCATCGAGACGCAGAGCCCGGGCCTCAGCGTTGCCCAGGAACTGGCCCTCAAGGGCAAGCCACGCCCGGCGCGCGTCAGGGGAGGTGCGGACGAGGTCGTGGAGGTCCAGAGAGATCGTCCCCAGGATCCAGGAGAGAACGATGCTGTCGAGACGGAGCCACGACGGCGTCTGAACGGCGACCGAGGCGTTGACGAGGACGTGGTCGTCGAGGGCGTAGCGGCGAAGAGTGAGGAGCACCAGATCCCGCCAGCGGGCGTACGAGGGCGACTCCGGCTCGAGGACGACCGGAACGAGCAGGCGAATGTTCTGGACCCCCCCCCGCCTGGTAGTGCAGCTGAGCCACGAGCGGGTCCGCCGGGTCGTGCCAGAGGACGGCAGTGTGTGACACGCGGCGTCCCGGCGAGGCAGAGGATGTGGCTCCGGCGTCCTGGCCCGCGGGAGAGGTGAGGAGTTGCTCGGCCTCGGCGATCTGGCGAGCCAGGGCGTCGGCCGCGTCGCGCTCACGTTCCCACACGAGAGCAGCCGCGCGCACGCGGGCCTGCCCCTCCGCGGCGGCGGTCCGGGCAGCGACGAGAGCAGCGGCGAGGGTGAGGTTCGGTCCAGTCAGACCGAGAGGGAGACCCCCAGGAGGGCCTGACTGGAGACCGGAGGTGGCAGCAGCAGCCAGTAGACCCTCGTGCAGCGCCTGGAGAGGCTGGAGCGGCTGGAGGAGGGGCTGCGGTTGTGGGTGGAGGGGCTGCGGCTGCTGGAGGCCACCATCGGCGGCCCCTGTCTCCTCACCCGCTTCAGGACCCCCCCCCCCCCCCGGCGCCAGGAGCGGCGGCAGTGGTGAGGACCTGGGCAGGGGCGGGTCTCCAGGAGCGGCAGCGGGAGAAGGAAGGCCCGCCCCCTGCAGCGGCTGGGGAAGGAGCGGCTGGAGGGGCTGGCGCAGCTGCTGTAGAGCGGCGGCATGGAGCGGCTGGGGAAGGAGCTGCTGGAGGGGGGAAGAGCCGCTGGCTGCAGATCCAGCCGCCTCCGGGCCAGCGCCAGAGAGGGCCGGGCGGGCGGCACCGGCAGCGGGCAGAGGAGCGGTTGGCACGGCACCAGAGGGAGGGGAGCCGGCCAGCACTTGGGCCCAGGTGGATGAGGAAGAGAGGGGTGGGAAGTGACTGTAGAGGGAAGGAGGAGGAGGGGGGCGGCCAGCCATGGCGCCGGCTGGCCGGCGGCGGCCAGCAGGTGTGGCTGGCGGCGGCTGGGTGGAGGGGAAAGGGAGAGAGACTAACCTAGGCTGGATACCATGCTAGAAGTTGTGATTTCATTGATTAGGGCTAACCCTAAAAGGGTAGCTATATAGGTTCCATACATGGGCCACATGGGCCTTAGCCTCATGGGCCTAAACACATACTCCAACAAGTCTGACAAGAAAAAAAACACAAAAATAACATTATAAAATGTTTGCAGCAATAACCATGGCGTATATAAAATCACCAGCTTAAAATGCTCATAAAAGTGAGTACCCAGTTCTTGAAAGCTCTGAGTTACACAAATGCTGTCAGAGTGGTCAAGCACATCAGGTGCAAGACTATCTTAATAGCATTTGCTCACCCAGGCACAAATAGTTATCCTTTTGGACACACATGCAATCAAAATTTTGAATCTTTGACAATCAATATCGTTTTAAAGATTTGGGCAGGTAACATGATGAGGCAGTGAACTAGTGAAGACATATTTCTTGCTATTGGTAATATGAGCTATCATTGTTCAACTTTTTCACCAACAATTAAACAATAATTTGAAATAAATTATAATTGGTGCTATCTCTATAACACAAGAGTGCAGAAGATATAACTCGACTTACGTTAGGTCTTCACTTTTCACTTTACTAACAAGAAGCTACCAGATTTCCATGTTTACACAGCACAAATGCATATGGTAAGAGAACAAAACATATCTGAGACTTTATATTACAACTATTTTATTACTAAACTATTTCTGTCAAAACATTAATCAGCGTAAAACTGCTAGCATCCTACCTGTCTGCGATCAAAGAGCGCTGCTAGATTCAGTCCTTGCGAAAGAATGATTAGGTCAAATGCATTAAGTGTCAGAGGACCTGCTTCATCTTCAAAAGCATCCTCAGTATCATCCTGAAATCACATAAAACAAATTGGCAAAAAGAAACAATAAATATATAATAATACGCACAAAGTACACTAGAGGTAGCCACAAAACACTGCTTTATTATAGGTTTAGAAAGTAGAACAATGGAACATAATTAATCAGTAATGTCAGTTATCACCCTCACCTACCTATCTATTTCAATTAGTAATTTCTTCAATACAAAACAAAGGGAAAAAATGACATCACAAGTTCTGAAAGGTACCTAATGGTGGTCAGGAAGATAGTCGCAAAACAGACAGGGAACATTACAATCAAATATTTGCTACTACAAAGTTTTGCAATCCCTTTGCTATCAATGTCCCAATGACACATTTTGCCCACTTGTGTCAGTGACAATGGCAAACAAGGGATTGGGCAAAAATACAATGTCCGGAAAGAAATTTATATAATTAACAATGTGTAAGGTGATGGCAAACACAATACATGCTCAGATAGAGTAGGAGTTTTTTTTTCCTACATAGGATCCTTTTGTTTCTTGAAGTGGTTGGGTGTTCCATTTGGCTGCTATGAGGGGTAGAGAGCTATTAATTGTGTACATATGTATGGAAATATTTTTTAATCAAACACGCAGGAGAGCAGCATATCACTATATTAAGAAGAAAAAAGGGGAAGAGCCCTCACAAACACACACACCAATACCACAAAAACCATGCTATAATCTGACTCGCCTATGACAAAGGATGAAACGACCCAACCAAAGCAAACACACTACACCACCACAAAGGCGAGGAGGTAGGAGATACCTCTAGCCCCGGCCAAACCCAAAAATGTTACTCCTCCCTAGCGAGCAGTAAGGCTCTAGCCAAGTCTGGAGAAACACAATCAAACACACATTTATTATGATGAATCCACAAAGTCCAAGCACCAAGGATGACAAGGGATGGCCTTACTGTGCCTTGTTTTGAGATGCCATTCTAAACTACAATTACCCCTTAGTAAACATATGAAGATGCCATTTATGCATTACTTTCTCGAATTACTTGGCTCATGAACTCAAAATTATGACTGTGTCCCCAGAATAAGGCAACTTCAACTTAGAATTTAGAAATGAGTGGGAAGGGAGGGAGCTGACATTACAGATGGTAGAAGTATCATACATATTTGCTAATGAGTTACAGAAAGAAAAGAAAGAAGACTATTTAGATAATATCAGATTAACGGTAGCTGGACATTGCACAAAAAATTCTCCAGGATATCAACTAAAACAATTTGCCATAAAATGCCAAGTATTCTAACTCCAAGCGTAACAACATACAAACCGCTACAGTTCTCATAGAATATACATATGAAAAGAGGTCCTATAACACTTCTTGGTATTAGAGTACAACTACTGAATGAACTTAAGGGTTTCGAGGCTTATACTTTTTGCCAAGCAAAGATGGAGTAAAGTGGTATTATTGGATGGGTAAGATTGCTAAAACTAAGCACAAATTATCTCAAACTAAGTTGTTTCCCTTCCAAGGTTATATACCATCTCCTTTAACAATATGCTGTGGCAGGTAAGATGGCCTGGAGGCCAGCGTGTGGCTAATGTATTTTGGTCTTTTAACTCAATAGTTGTGAATGAATAAACAAAAGCTGTCTGATTGATTACAGCGTTGTCCAACAATTCTCTATGACTAAATAAAGTACATAAGTACACAAAACTCAAGAAATATTTTTTTAGTATCCACAATCACACAGCTTTTTCTTATGAGTAGGGTTCACAAATGGAACATTTTGCCAGGGTTTTACTGGAACCAAGTGATGTAGATTTAAGTGCATTGCATACTATGTCTAAATGCAACATTTCCCTGCCAAATGAATTCGAGGAGAAGGTCTATACCTCAGGATCATCAAAAGCTGCATTGACATCATCAAGATTGACTTCCTCATTTTCTATTTCTTTGACAGGTTCATAATTCTTCTGAAACCATTCATTGTTTCTGATCTCTTCTATCCTGATTCGCTGTTCCATGTCAGAAAACATATATGATCAACAAAATACCAGATATTGTAGCAACAATCAAACATTTCATGTCCTTGTATAGTTGTACGCTCTATGGAAGATCGTTTATGTCCATTTAACTTATATTTGTCTTTTTAAGTGCCTCCCCTCCCCTATCAGTTATTGTAAATGAATCCAGGAAAAAGAACAATAACATAGTGGAATCAAATCAAGCAATAAAAATTAACAAAGTCAAGATGACCTGATGAACTAGGTCATTTGCTTCCAAATGGAACTGGTGCGCCTACTTACATGCCTGGTGGCACAAAGCCTTCTGAAGCAATATAACTCACTGAGTAATATATGTTGTAGTGCCCATATAAGTCCTATTTCTGCTACAACAGGGTATACATTCCACGCATGGTTATGTACTTATAATCACAATACATCGGTCTTCATATAATGGACTATCATAAAAAAATTAAGAACAAGACTTCCATAAGACAGTTCATCCAACTCCATTTACAAAGATAAGAAACCAGCAAGTAACAGGCTTGTAATTCTACCCAGTAAATGGTATATGCCGATCAGATCAAGAACATTACTAAAAATACAAGAATTAGGTTAGATTCCTGTCTGGGATATTAGCCTATTACCAAGTACATAAATTCATATTGTTAATGACGAAAACTCCTATAACTTTCCAGCTTGAATAAAATTGGCAAGATGTGACATAGCAAACACTAGTTATGCTTGTACTTGTTGAGCAGGCCTTACGGCATCATGCTAACATGTCACAATTATAACCTTAACAAAGAAGTTCTTAGTATCTGCAGGGATATATCAGAGCACTGTGCTGGGGAAAGTTAACAGCATAATAATATGCCCTATGTTATGATAAGGTACACCTCATAGCAAGTTTCTTCCATCTAAATATTGTCGAGCTTAACTTACCGTCTCTGGATTTGGGTCAAGAATTCTACGAATCAGTGATTTTGCACCACCTGAAAACCAGGCTGGGAATGAATATTCTGCACTCTCGATCTGCATTAAGAAAAGAAGGTAGCAAGATAGAAATTCCATTCCACAAGAACAATCAATTATCTAAGATAAAATTTCTAGTTAAAACCACCAGTAAATATATATGGAATTGAATACAAAGGGTGAAAGTAACAAATAGCCATATACAGCTCAGCCGCAAAAGGCAATAAGAATCACTCTTATACAAACATCTCTTCTGAAGGGCCAATGCTTATTTCCTTTGAATTTAAACAAGACACAAGTTACAAAGCAAAGTACGGAGTTCATGTATGCCAAGTTGTAGTTGTGCTACTACCTCCCTCTTCTCTATTTCATAAGTAGTGAGTGTCAAACCAATGTTGGATCTGTAGCATTAACAAAAGAATGTATATACTTCCTTTTTTTAGTACCTAATCTCAAAACAGTTACTGGCTTGTAGTTAAGAGCCAAACCTTTCCATAAAGGGTAGTCAAGTCCACTTCATCAAATGGAAGATAACCTGCTAACAATACATATAAAATAACTCCACATGACCATGTATCAGCAAGCGCGCCATTATATCCCTTATGACTGAGAACCTGGTCCAGTGAACATGTGGGCACATAAGCACAATATTTATCATGAAAAGAATAGCTAGTTATTGGTTATCCATATTTGAAAGAGTCTAGTTTGCAGTAAAGGGATGTTTGTATTGAGTATAAGTTAGCAAATCTACAAGTTCTGTACACAATCATTAACAGAACAGATTTTATTTATTTATTTATTTATTTATTTATTTATTTATTTATTTTTGCGACAAAAGACAGAACAGAAAAATTGTGATCTCCTTTATTTGGACAGTTAGATACAAGCATGGCTTTCGTTATTCCAATGAGTCATCACTGAAACCCCCTACGCGCAAGTGATACGATCCACATTAAATAATCATGATACGTCACAAAGCAGAATGGCATTTTGTCAGCCTGCGTGCATGCTAAATGCTTATTCAAGTGGCTAACTTTTTTCTCAAATTGACACAACAAAGAGATAATAAAGGTTATTCAACCTATTAACATTGGGTACCCACATACAAGCATTATTAAGTACTAGCGTCTTAAGACGAAGAAGTTATATCTTAAATCACCACTTTGTTTCAGTGGCAGGTTTAGTAATTCTTAAAAGAACTGAGTGTATGATTCAGGTGTACCTCTGGGGCAACATAGTTCGGGGTCCCACAGGTCGTACGTAGAAGGGAAGATCCCTACAGTTGACCCATTAAGCATCATAAGAAGAGAACAAAAAGAATAAGGTATAATGAAGCTTCACAAAGATACACACCTGAGCAGGCCATGCACTCAGTCCGAAGTCTGAAATTTTAAGATTGCCCTGGGAATCAAGGAGGAGATTTTCGGGCTGCATGCATGTAAAATGAGATTAACAATCCCAAAAATCATGAAATGCGTACTTAATATTTTTTTTCTATCCAGTGGTCACCTTTAAGTCTCGATGGTAGACTCCTTTCTTGTGACAAAAATCAACACCATCAATAAGCTGCTGAAAGTATCTGCGTGCATCTGCTTCATTGAGTCTCCCATGACGAATCTGAAAATCGTATGTTTCAGTGTCATCAGTTTCCTTTTCATGTTCCAGTCAACTCCGCCTACGTTGACTGGAAGACTTTCTTAAGTCGTCTCAACATAGCCGGTCCCAAGCCCGGGTAAAGGAGGAGGGTGTGTTAAGGTCTGGCGAACCAACAGTAAAAAAACAGCCACTCTCATGGATTTGAAACCCACAAGAGATTCGTTGGGGCGTAACCCTCTTAGCGACACGCTACATCGGAACCCGGGTGTGGTGTTAAATGGGCAAGGGCCGGGTCGTCATCCCCTTAGTGGCGCGTCGTATCGTGACCCGGGTACGATGAAAAATGAGCAAGGGTCGGGTCGTCACAACCTTAGTGGCGCGCTACATCTACGCCCGGGTGTAGTGAAAAATGAGCAAGGGTCTTCGCACTTCCCTCGACGGGTGCGAAGGGTAAGGAAGCTAGCCGAGCCAACTACGATTCGTCTAGGTAGCTGGAACGTAGGGTCCCTAACGGGTAAGCTAAGAGAGCTAGTCGATACAGCAATTAGAAGGCGTGTAAATATTCTATGCGTTCAGGAGACTAAATGGAAGGGCCAGAAGGCGAAGGAGGTGGAGGATACTGGCTTCAAACTTTGGTACACGGGGACAACATCGGGTAGGAATGGTGTAGGCATCTTGATCGATAGGAGCCTTAAGGATGGAGTCGTTGATGTTAGGAGGCAAGTCGACCGGATTATCTTGGTCAAGCTGGTAGTTGGAGATTCGGCTCTAAATGTGATCAGTGCCTATGCCCCTCAGGTAGGTCTTAGCGAGGGCACCAAGAGGCAGTTTTGGGAAGATCTTGATAGCATGGTTAGTACCGTGCCTATCGGCGAGAAACTCTTTATAGGAGGAGACCTCAACGGCCATGTTGGTGCGACTAATGTAGGTTTCGAGCGGGTGCACGGGGGGTTCGGGTATGGTAGTAGGAATCAAGAGGGGGAGGATGTTTTGAACTTCGCGCTGGCCTATGACTTGTTGATAGCGAACACCCTCTTTAGGAAGAGGGAATCTCATCTAGTAACCTTTCGTAGTGGACAACACTCGAGCCAGATCGACTTTATCCTTGCAAGGAGGGAGGATAGACGTGCTTGCTTTGATTGTAAGGTGTTACCTGGGGAGTGTGTTGTCCCTCAACATAAGCTTGTGGTGGCGGACTTTCGCTTTCGAGTACGTGTCCACCGGGACAAACGGGCCAAGATTGCGAGAACGAAGTGGTGGAAGCTTAGAGGGGAAGCAGCGCAAACGTTTAAGGAGAGGATGCTAGACGAGGGGCCTTGGGAAGAAGGAGAAGATGCCGACGACATGTGGCTAAAGATGGCAACATGTGTCCGGAAGGTGGCTTCGGAAGTGTTTGGCGTGAGTAGGGGAGGCAAACGGGAAGCGAAAGACACATGATGGTGGAATGACGAGGTGCAAAGGGCTATTAGGGAGGAGTGTTTCAAGCGTCTCCACCATGACAAGAGTGCAGCCAACATCGAGAGCTATAAAATAGCGAAGAGGGTTGCAAAGCGAGCTATAAGTGTAGCAAAAGGTCAGGCGTATGATGGCCTTTATCAGCGGCTAGGCACAAAGGAAGGGGAGAAGGACATTTATAGGATGGCTAGAATCCACGAGAGGAAGACAAGGGACATCAACCAAATAAAATGCATCAAGGATGGGACAGATCGACTTCTGGTGAAGGATGAGGAGATCAAGGACAGATGGAGAGAGTACTTCGACAAGCTGTTTAATGGGGAGAATGAGGGTCCTACCCTTGAGTTGGACGACTCATTTGACGATACCAACAGAAGCTTTGTGAGGAGAATTCAGGAGGCAGAGATCGGAGAGGCTTTGAAGAGGATGAAGGGAGGTAAAGCGATGGGCCCTGATGGTATCTCCATTGAGGTGTGGAGATACCTAGGCGTCAAAGCGATAGTATGGTTAACTAAGCTTTTTAACCTTATTTTTCGGTCTAACAAGATGCCTGAAGAATGGAGGAGAAGTATATTAGTACCTATCTTCAAGAACAAGGGAGATGTTCAAAGTTGTACTAACTACCGTGGGATTAAATTGATGAGCCATACGATGAAGCTCTGGGAGAGGGTTATCGAGCATCGCCTAAGGAGAGTGACACATGTGACCCAAAATCAATTTGGGTTCATGCCTGGTAGGTCGACCATGGATGCGATTTTCTTATTACGACAATTGATGGAGAGATATAGGGAGCAGAAGAAGGACTTGCACATGGTCTTTATTGACCTCGAGAAGGCATATGACAAAGTACCGAGAAATGTCAGGTGGTGGGCCTTGGAAAAGCACAAAGTCCCAACTAAGTACGTTACCCTCATCAAGGATATGTACAGGGATGTGGTGACGTTTGTCCGAACATGTGATGGCGACACAGTGACTTTCTAATTAAAATAGGACTGCATCAGGGGTCAGCTTTGAGTCCTTATTTATTTGCTTTGGTGATGGATGAGGTCACAAGGGACATACAAGGTGATATCCCTCGGTGTATGCTCTTTGCTGATGATGTGGTGCTAGTTGACGACAATAGGGCAGGGGTTAATAGGAAGTTAGAACTATGGAGGCAAACGTTAGAGTCGAAAGGGTTCAGACTTAGTAGGACTAAGACCGAGTACATGAGGTGCGATTTCAGCGCGACTAGGCATGAGGAGGGAGACGTTAGCCTCGATGGGCAAGTGGTGGCCAAGAAGGATACTTTTCGGTATTTAGGGTCGATGCTACAAAAGGACGGAGACATTGATGAAGATGTTAGGCATAGAATTTCAGCCGGCTGGTTGAAATGGCGTCAAGCTTCTGGCGTCCTCTGTGACAAAAGGGTGCCTCAGAAGCTGAAAGGTAAGTTCTATAGGACGGCGATTCGTCCGGCGATGTTATACGGTGCTGAGTGTTGGCCTACAAAAAGGCGACATGTCCAGCAATTGAGTGTAGCAGAGATGCGTATGTTGCGTTGGTGTTGTGGGCACACAAGGAGGGATAGAGTCCGGAACGACGATATTCGGGATAGGGTTGGGGTGGCTCCAATTGAGGAGAAATTGATTCAACATCGGTTGAGATGGTTTGGACATGTCCAACGGAGGCCTCCTGAGGCGCCGGTGCGTAGTGGAGTTATAAAGCGGGCCGATAATGTAAAGAGCGGTAAAGGTCGACCTAAACTAACTTGGGACGAGTCCGTTAAGAGAGATCTTAAGGAGTGGAATATCCCCAAGGATTTAGCTATGGATAGGAGCGCTTGGAGATTGGCAATCAACGTGCCTGAACCGTGACCTCTTTTTGTCTTGTGCTCTTTTTGTCCCTTTATGTGTCTCCCTGTTTTCTCGTCTCTTTTGGGTTTCATCTCTATCCTACCCCAACTTGCTTGGGACAAAAGGCTATGTTGTTGTTGTTGTTGTAGTTTCCTTTTCATGTAAACATATTGTTTGAATTGAACCTAAATAAGATAAAGTCCAATAGAGCAAGTATGTCTTCAAATTCAAGACTATGGATTAGTACATATATGTCGGAATAACACATTCAATGGAATTAGAATCAAAACCACAGATACAATCCACAATTGATGGACAAAAAGGACCATATAGTGACATGTTCTTTTTTTGCAAATATAAATTAAAATGCAATGGCTCTGAGGGAACTGTGTGTCTCTTCCAAGTCCAATGAATTTGCCCTCTTAGAGTAAAAGCAAAGGTGGCAATTGAACATCCAAGATGGAATGTGACAGGCATATAATCTAAACAACAAATGCATGGAACTAATATTTATTTTACCAGATCATATCAAAAAGTCAAGAGTGAAAAGGACAGTAAATAGTTAACCATAGCAGTCTTACAATTTTATCGAATAGCTCGCCACCAGTGATGAACTCCAGAATGATAAATATCTTCTTCCGGCTTGCCAAAACCTGCACATAACAGAATGGATGACACGGATACTTTTTTTAAAAAAGGCAAGTGACAAGAAAGATGTTAACGAATGGTTATAAGGAAGAGATAGATAAGCGTGCCTCGTGCAGCCTAACGACATTGGGATGCCTGACAAGCTTCATTATGGATATCTCTCTCTTAATCTGCAAATAAGAATTGTGTGCACGAAGGTAAGGGCCTGTTTGGTTTGATGTGTTAAAGTTTAAGCACTTTCGTCTTATTTGACAAAAAGTTTCTAATTTTGGACTAATTAGGCTTAATAGATTCGTCTCGTAAATTACTCCTAATCTATGCCGACATGCATGCAATTAGTCTACACATGCATTTGCCGCAACATTGATGTGATGGGAGTTAAACTTTAGCTTGTGGAAACCAAACAGGACCTAAGTCACCCTAGGACATGTACCATTCCAGCTAGCTTTGAAAGCAAGGAGAAATTCGTCCACAGAAACGGCATAACAAGGATTAAAATCCACAACATGAAGGTACCGACCGCGGAATCAGTGAGAAAAGAAATGCTTCCGCGAGCCATCCCAACAACATTATTTGGGGGGGGGGGGGGGGGGGGGGGGAGAAAAAACGAGGGCCAGCTCGGTCACCTGTTCGGCCATCTTGTGCTTGAGGATGGAGGAGCGGTCGAGCACCTTCATGGCGACGCTCTCCCCGGTCTCGGTGTTCTGCGCGAACTTGACCTTGGCGAAGGTGCCTTCCCCGATGGTGCGTCCCACCTCGTACTTGCCCACCCGTCGCAGCGCCCCGCCGCCGCCGCCGCCCCCCACCATCTCCGCCGCTCGCCCGCGCAGCCCTCCCTCCTTTCGGTGGCGAAAGAGTCGCGAGCCCTGTGCGGAGTAGAGCCGCCGCTGGGGAGGGGCAGAGCAGCTGCTGAGGTGGCCGACACCACCGTCGATTCGATGGGAAAGGAGATTTCGGGAAGAGCGAGCCTGGCTCCTTTTTTGAAGGTGAATTGGGGGGAATTTCTGTGGGCAGGCAGCCGGTGGGGTTCTCTACTGGGAGTTGAGAACTTGAGATGAGGTGGCTTCGGAAGGGAAGTGGACCGCAAGGACAGGAGTAGGTGGCTTGGTACGGCCCGCTTCTTTTTGACGTGGGGAGGGAAGGAATTGACTTTTTTATTAATTTAATTTAATTTAATTTAATTTCTGGTTGCCGTAAGCTTTTGCGCGCGGTAGAAAATGGAATATTGGGATGGAATGAGACGCCATGCCACATTCATTGTGTTGTTGAAAATGAAAAAGGCTGGCCTAGCAATAGCATCGCGAATTCATGAGCACGTCAAGGCCGGGTTGCGTTTCGTCAAAGGCGCTACCCTCGTTTTCCTAAATCAACGTGAAACAATGTTGGCCCTATTCGGCAGGCTATTTTTTTAGCTTATAAGCCGGCTGTGGCTGATTTGCTGTGAGAGAAAAACAATGTTCCACGGCTGATAAGCCGGGGTTAACATGATTTCGTTTCATGGGGTCCACACCATTTCCAAATGGAGGCACGTCCATTCATCGATAGGGAGTTTTGACAGCGAAAGGTACAGGACAGTTTTGTTATCCAAAACCATCATCTGTTATGACGCGTGACGGATTTAGGATTTCAATCATGGGGTAGGGATCTAAGATTATCCGATCCTCTATATTATCATCTATACATTCTAGTCATTAAGATTCTCTCCTATATACTTAATTCTTCTGCACCCATCCAACCTCTATATCATCTTCTATTCATTGTAGGGCTCACTTGTCACTTTATCTAAATATATCCACGTGAGATCTTGTTTTGAAGAATTTATTGAAACGAATTTAATGGTGCAATCGAAATTTAATTTGATTTTTTGGTTGGTGAGTTATAACATTTTTTAAGTAACTTGAAAACGTGGGCCCCGCGACTGATTTCTCTCTCTCCTCTCTCTCCCACGCCTCTGGCCTTGTTCATCTGGCTTATAATTCGTCTTATTCAGCTTGTTTTTCAGCCGAAATAGTATTTTTCTCTCACAAAAAATCAGTCAACAATGTTTTTCAGCCGGCTTATAATTCCAGCCGAATGGGGCCTCTGCCTCTCACAGCGGGCGGCAGCGCCTGCCCACGGCCCCACCCAAGCTGATGGCGTTTCAACTGGAAGACCCTGGAAATACCAGTTGACTGGTTGTGACGAACCGTGTACCGTTCCGCGGTGCATGCCATTTCACGGTAAATTTTTACTCCATATCGGGATAGCGTCTCGTTTGCAGGTACTAGTGCGGAAGGTCTAATTGACGTAATTCTCTAATGATATCTAATATAGTGACCATAGTGACGATAAAATGGTTAATGTGCAAATCTAAGGATACAATTTGCCAACATTTATTGGTGACTACACAAAAGTAGTCGTTGCTAAGGTATTACTCTATCCGTCCTAAAAAAGAATGGAAATCTCAAGTTTCGAAGCTAGATTAGTGGAAATGTAAAATTACATATGTACCCTTGCTATATTATTTCATCACGTGCTATTCTAGAGAGTTCCGTAAGAAGTAATCATTGCATTTGGAAAATTCTCCGTAAGTTCAAAATATTAAACATCACTAGCAAATGTGCCCGTGTGTTGCAACAGAAAAATATAAATTTATAGAAAACAATGATGGAATAGTACATACCTATTTATATTTTATTCTTTTTATACAAAATTTAAAAACTATAATTTATTTATGATGGACATGGCATCCATAATATAAGTCAATCTTTGTTAGTAGTAATATAACCATGTCATATTAAGCATGTATGGAATTAAAATACAACCTTGATATATTGTTTTTTCAGTTGCAAAGCACAAAGGTATTTGCCCATAAATACATCACAAATTTATTTTTCATACTATATGTTGGTACAGTTAAAATTGAGTTTTGTGATTTCCCTTAAGATCTATAAAGATACAGGCTTGCAAGCGCTAGGACGTTGTGGCAGAACCTCCTAAATAATATGGCTCACATGTACTTGTTATCGTCTTAAAGACCTCTAACCACCATACATATGTTCCACAGAACTTAACAAGTCTGTCGGGTGTCCTCGGGAAACCCGAATCATCCACGATCTTCCGAGCAGGATCACATTTCAGAGGCATTACAATATTACAACAGTTTATATAATAAATTACATCAGAGTACAAAAGCGGAAGTATCAAGGATAGTAATGCAGTAATTAGGTTATCACTCAACACCTATCACCTAATGCAATAAAGCATTACATAAGTGAAGTAAAGCTTTTCAAAACGCAAGAAAGGGTTAAATATAACCGAGGCTTGCCTTGGTCGACGGGAAGTTCAGGTTCTGGGTCAGTACCGTAAATGTTAAATCCCACTTCCACGGACGTCGGTTCTTCTTCGGGGACAGATTCAACTTCGGCAACCTCCTCGTTCACGGGGATTGATAAGGTATGCTTAAAATGATGAAATAATAAACATGATGCTTGATAGATGCATAACAAAGTTAATAACTTGAATACAACTTTCGTTCGTGGTACAGTTGCAAAGCAAATGATTCAAACCTAACTCTAACCTAGGGTTCACTTAGGTTAACTGCTTCATTAGGACCTTTCGTTAATCACATGAAATAACACTAATTGCGTCTTAACAACATAATTAAGAGAGCTTAAACAATCAATTAAGGATGCTAAAGGTCATTAAGTGTTAATGACCCAAAGTCAACACTCAATCACAAAGTCAAACAACCCTAATCATTAAGCCCTAATTAATTGATTAACTAATTAATTAATAAAGCATAAATTAAGAATAAAATCAACTTGGTCTAATTAAGCTCAAGTTTTTATTTTAGGAAGCTCACAACATAAAAAAGTGGTAAAACAATTTTCATAATTTTTGGACAATTAATTAAACCTAGAAAAATTATGGAAAACCCATTTATTAATTAATTGAGCTAATTAAATAACTTACAAAAAGTAAACAAAATTTGCATTTAATATTTTTTAAAATAGTACATAGTACAGAGAGTTAACTCAAAAATTTTCACTATTTTTGGAATTCTAAATAATTCACAAAAAAAATAAACAAAACTGGATACTATTCACATTTTTGAAAAAAAACGAAAACCATCCACGCGGGCCGCTTCCCTTTCCCCTCCTGCGCTCGGCCCAGCACACCACGGCGGCCTAGTCGCGCGCGCGCTCGCAGCCCGCACGCGCCTGCGCCCCTCTCCCTCTCCCGCGGCCTGCTCAACTCCGCCCGGCCCAGCAAAGCCAGGCCGGCCCGCTCACACCCGCGCTCTCTCCCCTTTCCTCTCCGGTGCGCGACCATGGCGCCGCGGTGACCGCCGACGGTGAACTTGCCGACGACGAGCTCCCAGTGCGGTGGAACTGCACCAACAGCTTCACTCGAGCCCCGCGAACACTACTACACCATCAAACGGGTACACACAAAGCTCGGAGGGGCCTGACCGCGGCCATGGCGACCACGGTGGTGACCCGCCCGGTGGCGAGGAGGCAGAACTCCCCCTTCCGACACGGTAGCAACTGAAATAACGCGAGCATCACGCTTAGGAGCTCACCGCGAATGCTGTGGCGAACTTGGTGAAGGCGGAAGTGGTATGGAGTGACCGGTCGACGGTGAGGCACCCGCGATGGCGCTGCTACCGGCCGTGGAGAAGATCGTGGCTTGCGGGCAGTAGCAGACGGGGCGAGACGCAATAGAGGGCTCCAGGAGCTGCGCACAAGGATTGCGGAGCTGCAGGCGAGAGCAATTGAGCGACGGAGCAGTGACGACGGTGAACTATGGCGCGTGCGGTGGTGACCGACTGCGGGGAGAAAACAGAGGATGAAGAGAAAACGAAGGCGACGACGATGACCATATATAAGGGTGACCGGTCGACGCGAGGATGACACGCGGATCGGACCGACCATGCGGAAGCGGCCGCTGGCGGTCGCAAGCGTGCCTGGAAACGGTTCGAAGCTCGCCGGTGTCGGGCGGGAGGTGGCGCCCTGCTGTTGGCTGAAGTTCGGCTTAATTACAAAAATGCCACTGAAGATAATTCCCAAATTACTCTAAATTTTTCTATATAAGTTGAAAATCTATAAATACAAAAGTTGCTCAATTTTCAAATTTCTACAACTTTCTCAATATAAACATTTTCCAATTTAGCCTAGATTTTGAAATTTGAATTTGAATTGAAAAGGGGACATTTTCTGAAAATCTGTAAATTCAAAATTACTTTGAATTTTATATTGAAACTTCAAAAATTCAAAATACCAAAGTTGTACATCTAGGTAAGACCTACAACTTTTCTATTCAAAACATTTTTAAATTATGCCTCCATTTTGAAATTGGATAGGGAATATGAAAAGGGGTCAAATTTGAGATTTGAATCTTTTCACAATTACTCCAAATTTTACACTAAAACTTTGAAAACTCAAAACACCAAACTTGTAGCCCATGAAAATATCTACAAACTTGGTTTTATACTTTTTCTAAAATTTTGCTTAGATTTTGATTTATTCAAAAAGGGGTAAAAATCAGGGTTTTGCTTTTTAGGGTTTTCGGAAAGATTTCAAATTGAAACTTGATGATCTATTAATTGGTGATTATTTAGTGATCACACCATCACCCAAGGACATCATTAAGTCAAGCATCACATGTTTGACCAAATGCCACTATTGGTTGACCAGGTTGACTTCGGAAATTCTTTTAATAATTCCTTAAGTTTGAATTCAAATTCGAATCAGAAAAACTTGCAACAAGTTTTGGATTCCAAATTCAAACTAAAACTTGAAGCTTTATTTTACGAGTTGGACTTGTGCTCATACCCTACACTTGGCACTAGTGTATAACACAGTCATGCACCTCAAATTACGCAGGACATAAACTAAGTATTTACGGTGACATTCGATATTAGGGTTTTCGGATTCGAGTCACACCACTAGAAACACATCCAACCTAAGAAGGTAAACTCATTTTAGTTGATGCATAACACAGTTACCTTAATCATGGATGCTTTACAATGCATGTGATGACATGACATGTTTTTAGTTACTATAACACCAAGGGTGACTGCGCTTGCAATATGTTTCCCGCGCTGCCCTGAACGTCACCAGTATCGAGAAGAGGGGGAGGGGGTGATGGATGCCCAGGCGGTGTCGGGAGGATGAGGAGACACCGAGGCAAGGCAGCAAAAAGCGAGGGTGGAGATGCAACATCCGATGTAGTTTTGAAACATCTAAATGCAACACTTGCAACATACGTCTGAGGCAGATAAAACACTTGAAGCATGCATCCAAAAACACCTGAAGAACACTTGAAAACTATTGTAAAACATAAACAATATCTAGATAAAACACTATGTGTGAAACATATGCAACATCCAAATAAACACACTTGCAACATACATTTGGAAAAACAGATGAAACATTGAGAACAGAAGTTTGTAACATATGTGTACAACCATTGCAACATATGCAATATCCCAATCTATTTTTGCAACATCCGCATGAAACACTTGCAACATACCTCTTATATACATCTAAAACACTTGAAATATACGCTTGTAACATGCATTTTTTACCCTATTGTTCTTCTTCTGGACAACGGAGAGGAGAGCGGGGAACGGTCAGTTCCGGCCAATCGGCGGTTGAGGATGGTGGCACGGTCTGGCAGCGGCAGCTGCGCCTGCGCCTGACTTGGGCCCGACCAGTGACGACCCCCTCTCCTGGCCGCTTGGCGACACACAACAGCTGAAAGGAGCCGCCGATCTTGGCAAGGTCGAAGAGGCTGCTCGCGAGGAGCGACGGGGACGGCGGCGTGGCGGCAGGGTGCGTGGACGGGGAGCAGCGCGCGCGGCGGCGGCCCGTTGGGGTGGGCGGCGAGGAGTTGGTGTGGGCTGGGTTGAGGAGCCGGTGCAGGAAGTAGCACGCGTGCTCTCGTATCTGCAAAAAGCAGCTACGTTTCCCATCTGCAGGAAGGAGAAGAGGAGCTGACGCAAAGTCGCTTTGTAGCATTACCGATAAAGATATGTTTGTAACACCTAATTAAAGTTGGCATGGTGTTAGATGTCAGACGTGTTAATGACTGTTATGTTGACCCATGATTATGATGACCAGATCACGGGTAAAAAACGGACCGAACAAACAGGAACGGAGGAACCAACTAGGTACTAAAAAGGGGAAAAAAAGGACAGATCAGAACAAACACGAAACGGGATCAAAGGTACTTATACTCGAAAAAATGGGAAAAAGGATGAGGAACCCAATGAAAGACGTAGAAAAGAAAACCAAACCGAACAAACTGACGACCAGCAAAAGAAAAGCCTAAAAAAGAAGAGAGAGAAAGAGAGAAGGGATTCGTAGAAATGAAAATCTATTGATCTTCATGAAGCAGCAGTGCAAGTAGCAGATTGGCATCTATATCCATGTCTCACGAACAGGAACAACCAGGGGCGGAGCTAGGATTTTTGGTGACCGATGTCAATAGAAAAATTTCAACTGACAAAAACAACTTACTGTAAACAATATATAATACATAAACGAGTGTAAATAGCCGTCTGAAATTGTTGCTAGAAACAATAATAAAATATGTACCTCTTAAAGAAGCATTTTTTGATTGCGATTTTCCATCTTTTGAAAGCGATTATAACATTGTCTGGGATTGTCGCTATAAACTTTGGCTCAACAAAGCACATGATGCAATCATTCATAAACTTGTTACCAATACGGTTCCGTGATATCGTCTTCGCCGTTTTTGTGGCCGAGAAGCACCTCTCCACGACTGCAGCAGGATATTTGGAAGATCATCTAAATTAACATCTTTTGGTGAGAGTATCAGAAAAGGAAGACCTGTCGCATTGATATTTGATGCAACATCTCTCTGTGAAGTCCCTTCATCATTGACCGCTGGTGGTACTTTTCTTTTCAAGAATCGATCCATCAAATTCTTGCTAGCTGTACAATTAATTAATGGTTAAATTAAATAACCAATCAATAAACTAAAAAAAACGCAAACGAATCTGCATACACGGAGAAGTGGAGAACCTTATCTGATCAGGCCGGGCAGCAGATGGAGTCCAGGATTGCAAGCTACAGCGCTGCGGTGGCCGATCAGGAAGACTGATGCCGTGACACGCCGCCGGCCGCTCTCTCCGTCTCGGCATCTCTCTCGTTTGTGTCGTTTCGGCTTCGGCGCTTCGCTGCTATCTATCGTGCATCGTGGGGAAGGAAGCGGCGGCTTCGCTGCGCGTATCGTGAAGGAAGCGGAGGGAGGCTGGACTCGATATGGGCTGAGGATTGATGTCATGGAAGATTTTGGGCTGCTGTCAACGTATCTGATATAGAGAAGCATACATGGGCCGGGCCAAAGGCCATTGCTGTCACCTGACAGCAGTGCGACAATACTGGCTCCGCCTCTGGGAACAACAATTTCAGATTGGAGACAGTCTTCCGCTTTGCACGTGAAGATATTTTTATTCTTTTCTACTTGGATTAGGATTTGTATTTAGGATACTCCTGATCGGAGAGATCGGAAATTTTGACTCTTTTATATCTTTTTCTATTCGATTAGAGTTCCTATTTAGATTACTCAAAAGATTGGACAAATCTTTTTTATTTGGATTAGAATTTGTGACTATCCAGGTTACCCTACTATGTAGGGTGTATATAAAACAGGAGGTTGTAGAATTTTCACATTAACAGAGTTACTTAGGGGAGGTGGACCAAAAAAAATAAGCTGAAATTTCGTCTCTTTATTATTATATATAGGTATAGATATAAATATAATGCCGTGAGCCATGCGTTGTTATTCTTTTCAGTTTTCTCGTATATGCGGTTATTGTTTTATTGGATGGGTCACACTTGAAAAGGCTAATCAAAACACAACATTTCATTTTTTTTGGACAAGATTTGAGCCCTACGATTACATTCTTTCTGGTACGGAGGGCGCAGTTTTTTTTGCTTCTTTGGTATTCTTATTAATGAATCGATTCAGAGTAGACGAAAATGAAATTCTTTTGTGCTTTATTGAGCAGTCCATAAAAAGATTAGATTCTTCTTCTTCTTAATGTCACAACGTTGTACACAAGTGAAATTTAACTATTTATATTAAGATATCTATGGACCAATTTTTTCTAAAAATTGATTGATTATTAAAAAATCAAGACTCAAACTTCACAAATCTGAAACTATAATGATTGTTTAGAAGAGAAAGAAGAGTCAACTTTACATATTAATTTTTCCGAACTCATTTAGGTATTTTTAAATTGTATTTTGCACTGATTTATTTTTGGTCTCCTCTACTTTAGTCTTTAGAAGAAAGCGTGCTAGTATGGGGTCGTGGGCTATTTTTCTTCGTGGATGAGCACTTTATTGAGAGATTGCAATTTGATAAAGTGCTCTAAATATAAATTGTATTATAGGTATACATACTTAGTATTTGTACTTATGTACAAAAAATTTTGGAGATACAGCTGTACCCCGATGCGCCAATATTACATCCGCCCCTGGTTATGACTAGAGGTAGCAGTGGGACTATATGACTCTACGTCTACGTGACATTGCATCTTACTACTGTCTTGAACATTAATGTGAATAACATGTTGTATATTGTGCTGGTAAAATGCTCCATATGTGGGGTGGGGGATCGTCTCAAGGTTACTCTGATTAAATATTTTTCAATTTTGCCAAAATAAAAAATACTAGTCAATTTGTAATGCTATCAATGCATTTGGCTTTAGGCTCATAAACAGGTTCGCTATCTCGATATCAAACTCTAGTTGTATATATAGATTTAGGTCCCAACACAGAAATTTTATATGAATCATGTATTTATAGGGAAACCACGAGAAATAGGAAAGAAATCTCGTACTCCAAAGGGGCCTTAGTAGGGTCATCTCGTCGACATAAGTGTACGTACCTATCTAGATCTCTAGCATCAACGAGGCGTTATCTTTAGTATTTACAACTATTTAATGGAGACTACAATTCAAATTATCCAAATGCGATCCCCAAACATAATTGCACATCTTGAGGAAGGGAAGGTTTTCTATCCATGCTAGAATGAGTCATCGGTGAAAATCTCAGCTCTAGCACATATGTTTGGTGAGAGAAGATTCTCTCTAATTCTTGGGTTGGAGTGTTTTTAATGAATTTAGTAGATACAATTTTGTGAAACAATATTTGGGAAGTGGTAAGTAAATAGGAGAACTAGATACATATACGACTCACATAACTACTGAAATCACAATGGTCTCATGATAGTACGCCGTATTGAAAAGTTAGGGTTGGTTTAGAAAAAATGGACCTACATAGAAATATAGGAGAAGTTCTGTGGTCCTAAATATGCAATTTTATTTAAAATCATGGAACACATTTATGGACTACTAATTCACATTTTATAAATGTTTCACATGGAATTGGACAGAGAGTAACTCCTTACAAAAGTTGCAAGTCTCAACGAGTTCTATGACTTTATAACTAGTGATATTTTTATTTACAGTTATTTAGAATAGCACCAATGCAGCCATGGGTCATGACTAACCTCATAAAAAAATGTTGATCCATGTAAGTACCGATGGATTGAAATCAACATCTACCAAACACAAGACACACCAGACATGCGCCAGAGATTCCCGACCAAGATACCTGAGGGGGATGGATAGGCACCAGGAAACACGTGCTAAAGCTGCCCCTTTTTCACCCAACGCAGAGTTTCTATCATTGCTTCGGCGATTCATCAGATGATGTACCGACTTCTTCTATACGTAACTTCGATAGTTTACAAGTCACCGTCTTATTGCTTTTTTGTCCACATGGCATCGGGAGACTAGCTGGCCCGAGAAATCCACTGACAACTTAAAGCATTGGGGCTGCCCTTAGAATGTCCTAATAACTTTCGGACAAATGATTTAGATGGGTTGATGATGGTGAGAGTTGGAGTGTTGGACCGAAAGTTTCACAAATCACAAGTTTGGAATTTACGGATATGGATTTTCTTTGAGAATACGGATATGGAGCTTTGGGATGACATAATTTTTTTTTGGACATTACTGGCGCTCAGACGTCCAAAGCCGCCCAAAATATCGGACACCTTTGGTCCTTCGCGCGGGAGGCCGCACCGCACAGGAAAGAAGCCGCATCGCCTGTTTTCGCGCACCCCACTGCGTGGACCCCACACTACTATTTCGCTTGATCACCGCGCCCGCACACAGGAACCCGGGGATCCCAGTCACCTGCCCCTGCCTGTGGATACCGCACGCGCAGATGCGTGTGGCAGCCTCATCAAGCACCCGCACGATGACCCATGGTGGCACCCCAGCAGCTATAGCAGGTGGATGCGGCAGGTGATCCCATTGCAACATGTGCAACTATCGATCTACTTTTGCAGCATTAAGATGAAACACTTGTAACATATGTCTGAAACAGCTGAAACACTTGTAACATACGTCTGAAACACTTGCAAAACACCAGGAAAAAACTTGAAAATACGTGTGTAGCCATTGCAAACATATAGATGAAATACTTACAACATACATATGAAAACACCTGAAACACTTGCATATACATGCAACATCAAGATCTATTGCAATATCCAAATAACACTTGCAACATATGTAATATCCCGATCTATTTTGTAACATGGACATAAAACACTTGCAAGGTAACTATAGAATATTTGAAACACTTGAAACGTACGTTTGCAACATGCACTTTCAGCACAATGCCACCTTACTACTTGGATGAACGATGGCTCATCGCCTTGCAGAGCTTGATGCCAACGCGGAGTGGGGGTGTAGCGGGTGGGCGGGGGTGCACTGTAACAGAACCGACCAAATTATAAGAGCACAAGTACAAAAACAAGCGCCGAAACGCTCAAATTTTTGAACTTGAGCCCATATAATCCCGGTAGTCAATTGAAACCACGAAGGATTTCAAACCAACTCGCTTACAACCAAGATCGCATCATTCAACATAACACATCACACGTTACATTTCACAAGTAGTTCCGAAATCCTCTTACAACACACGGAGTCGTAAATTATTACAAACCAAGTTCATAAAGTAGCGGAAGCATAACACTCGCACATTATTCAAATACTACTGCCAGTCTTACTGATCAACATCCCACAAAAGCATTAAGAAAAGTACTTAACAGACGATCACGCCCGAGTGATCTAGTCCTCGTCACCCGCAGGGTGGAGGCAGTTCTTGCAGAAGCCCTGGTAAAGCATGTCATCTGCAATAGGAGGAAATAAACCCTGAGTACTGGAATGTACTCAGTTAGACTTACCCATCAAAAACCAGAAATAAGATGACACCAAGGATTATGCAAGGCTTTCATAAGTGGGGCTAGCTGACATCACATTTGCAGAAAAGCATGTGTAATTGAAACTCTTTTAACCTGTGCTAGCAGTTATTTTTAGCATTTACCTGTCATCTATCTTAGCACCTGTACTAAACATTCACTTGATTATAATCAAACAAATAATATCATTATATCCATAGCAGGTATAAATTGCGGCAACATTATATCATTCGCTTAACAATCTGTTCAATTTAATGAGATCTACGTTGCCGCTGCTCAAGTCAAGTGCTCACTAACCGGGAGCGACGGCGATTCGAATCGAATTCCTATCCAGCTGGAGGGGTATTTCTAACCCTCACCGCGCAGGCCCCTGCCAGGGTCGCACAAGCCACCTTTCGTACAATTCAGGAGTCACGGGTTCGAATGATGCTGCATCCCCAAGGACGACACTCTGCCAGGTGATAGGGACTCTAACCCCCCTTGGTCTCACGCCAATGTTCCCAAGCACATCCTTTCTCTCCTCCAAGATGCGACCTACCATTCGATTCCCGGCCTGAACCATATTACTCGGCTTCGCGGTCGGAACGACTTATCCGGCCAACTAAGTGTTAGACTGCGTTCAACATGACTCAAAGACGTACAGCGAATCGGTCCTTAAATGACTCAGACGGGTATAGCTCCGCACCCAAGACATGAAGTGTCTTGCGGCTGCACTATCGAATTCCCGCCCGGTCTCAATTTCATTTTAAGGCATGGTTCCATCCACGATAGCCAGCATAGCCACTCGTGACCCATTCCTACATCTCGCGGATGACCGAAAATCACCCGACTTCTACCGGACTAAGCAGGACTAAGCATTGACACGTGCCTAAACCTAATTTAGGATTTAAGTACGATATCTGGACAAGGACAGGTATAATGCAACAAGTATTTTCACACAACTCCTATAACTTAATACAGTAAATAAGTAAAAGTACTCAAGATTGATTTATAAAATAATTGGGTCAGCATGCATCGGGGCTTGCCTTTCAGGAATGAGGACGGACGATGATCCGGGCACTCAGGTAGATCTTCTGCGGGAACTCCTTCGCCGGCTGGGTCCTCCGGCTCCCTCGGCTGCTCCTGATCCTCCTCCGGAGTCGCTCCCTCGAACTCGAGAAGAGTCACTCCCTCCGGAACACCTATTGCATGAATGCACAATAAATTTCATGGATGCATAAGAAAGAGTGCAGCATGCTCGGGATGAAATCCACAACAGAAATTCCTAGCGCTCTATTCAGATCACTTCAATAATTAGTGCAAATCTCTTCTCCGGTAGAGAAGTACTTACCTAATCTACACAACCTAATGTATAATTATTCCTCCTCTGTTAAGGCTCTAACACCTAACAATCACAAGAACAATTTTACTTAGGTTACCAAATCCAAGCACAAAATATCAAAGCAACACATTCTGGACAACAGCTAAGTATTTCTATCATAACTGTAGATTCCCAAATCCAAAAGGCATGATACAAGACAATCTGGAAAGCTTATAAAATGTTCTACAATTAACTTTCAGACCTCAACACTTAATTCCCAAGTTTACCTAGTCGAAATTCTAAAGTTCCAGAAATCTGTCCTCTCCAAACAGAGAGCAGCCATTTCTAGACAGCCACTTTAAACAGCTATAATTCCTAGACTACTAGGCTAAATGCCACCAAATTTTGACACAAGCTAGTTTATCAAGTTTACTACCAGTTTGGTATTCACAAGTTTCCCAGCAAACACTTGTATCAAGGATCAAATCCAAAAATTCTACCAGCTGTCCAGAGGACCTAGAAATGTGAAAATTAAATATTTTATGTGTCAAACTTCCTCTATGACCAAACCAATGATACTACTAGTTCACACATGTCATGAAAACACCAGAAAGTAAGGTGTGCCAAACCAAAACATTTATTTGAACACCTTTCTTAATTTACTTAATTAATTAAGTAGGAAATTAAACTTATAATCAAACTGCTTAGAAGATTCTACAAAAATTACAGGAGACTCTCTGCCCTACAAGGAGGCTACTGTAAAAATTTAAACTAAAGTTATCTAGAGAAACTCCCTACATAAATTTCACAAGCCAAAAAGGCTGATTTTTGTATAAATAACAAATCACATTGAAAAATATCAAACAACAGAAATCATATTTTTCTGAGAAACCTTAGGGTACCAGGACACTCTCCATAAATTCTCATGAATATTGCACATATAGAAAAATTACTAAAATTCATTCAAGTATTTCCTAATATAACATGATATCATCATAACTTGAAAAGTACTCCAGCACTAGTACCCAAATTTTTACCAGAGCTAGCACATGCATAAAATAAGCTACCCACCAATTTTCATAATTTTTGGAACAATACAACTCTAGTTATTCATTTAACAAGTTTGTATCCAATTTAAAACACATTTCAAAACCCTATTTAATTCTTCCAGAAAATAAACATCACATATATATTTGATATTTTTCCTAAATACTACACTCCACCTAGAGTCCAACAAAATTTGGATCACCTTAAATGGATCTATAAAAAGGGAGATAAAATTTCCACAACAAAGCATATAAATCTGTGACATAAAAGAAAACACAAATAAAATCCTAAACGCATAGCCAGTGGGCCGGCCCGGCCTACCAGCGCGGCCCACAAAGGGTCTTCCCGCCCGCGCGGGCATCTGCCAGGCGAGTCCCGCTGTCAGAGAGAGAGGCAGGGGCGCGGCGAGCCGCGCGCTCCGGCGAGCTCAAGCTCGTCGGAGGGGAGCTCTCCCGGGAAACTGAGCCCACCATCGTGATCTCCGTCAAGCAACGCATCAATTTGTGTAGGTAGGGCGGCTTGGGTTGGAGCGGAAGGGGCTCGCCGTTGTGAGTGGCGGGCGGTGGGGGTCCAGTGACGGTGCGCCGCCAACGTCAAGGCCGCACGGCCACACCAGAGCTCGGTATGAGCTTCACCACTTCGAGGCGGATCGATTGAGGTAGAAAAGGGAGGTTGAGAGAGGCTCTATCTACCCCGGCCACGGAGCGCCCAACTCTGGCGAGGGGTCACCCATGGCGGCAATGGCGGAATCGGCCAAGGGCCCTTACCACGGCTCGGCTCGCTAGACAAAAGGGTGGAGGAGCTAGCGGGCGGTGTGCTGAAGCTTCGGATGGAGGGGATTGGGCAATGCCGTGACGACACGGTGAAAGTCCTATGTTTGGTGTTGGTAATTAGTGACAATGCCTAAGTACTAATCCTATGCCTAAGTTGTATGTAGCATATGAGGATTAGTACATTCCAAGGTTGGTGGCAAGATGGACATGGCGATCATGATGGCCACACTTGGATTTGGATGCAACCCTACGTGATCAAGGCAAAGGTATATGCTTAAGGGTTGTGTTTTGGTAACCAAGACACCTAGTGGGTGTGGTTACATTATAGGATAGATAGCCGTACTATAAAGAGGGGAATGACGCGGCTATTGAACTCCTAAGTGCCTCTAGGTGTGCATTTTTTTTTGATCATATGCATTTGGATAGATCTAATAACGCCTCGAAAAATGATTGTGAAAATGCTAACACACATGCACATAGTGATGATCACTTGGTGGTGTTAGCACGTTTGCGACGGCGTTGGAGTTTGAGCGGTAGAGAGGTTTTGGGGTCCTCTCTCCCTCCCGCCGAGCTTGCGAGGCGGGATTCAGGCGTTTTCGAGGAGTTGAAATGCCTTTTTTCTACTACGCCGAAAGTCGGAAATCAAACGGAAAAGAAACGGAAGCGAACGGAGGTCACAGAAGTCACCGGACGCTGCACCGGACGCTGCACCGGACGCTGCACCGGACGCGGTCACTGTGCGTCCGGCGCGTCCGGTCAGTGTCCAGTAACTGCGCGTTTTTCAGTTGCTGCACCGGACGCGAGGCGCGTCCGGTCACAGGCCACCGGACGCGTCCGGTGGTCCAGGGAGCTTACTGGACTCCCACCGGACGCGGTCACTGTGGCGTCCGGTCGGTTCACCAGCGCGTCCGGTGGTTGGTTTGTTTTGCGCGACTCGGTGTTGACCGGCGCGTCCGGTGTGTCACGGGACCGGCGCGTCCGGTGGTGACCAGCGCGTCCGGTCGTTACCACCAGCGCGTCCGGTCAGTGTTTCAAAAATTAGCCGTTGCAGCACCGGCGCGTCCGGTCTGTTGCACCAGCGCGTCCGGTGAGCGCGACTGCTGCTGATTTCAGTTTCTAACGGCTATATTCGAAGGGGTACGTCTATAAATACTCGTTGGCCGGCTCAAGGCTCTCTCTCTTGACTTTTTGACATACTTGTGAGCACTTTGAGCCAAGCAACTCCCCTCCCACTCATCTCTCTTGCTTCTTTGCATATTCGAAGTGAGATTGAGTGATCCAAGTGCATTTGCATTGTGAGATAGCATCTAGTTGGCACTTGGTGGTTGATTTGCTGCGGGATTCTTGTTTCTCTTGGTGGTTGCCGCCACCTAGACGGCTTGGAGCAGCTTGGAGGTGTTGGCAAGAGTTGGTGATTGTTCTTGGCCACCTCCGGTGATTGTGAGGGGTTTGTGCCTACCTCGGCGGAGCGCCAAAGGCAACGTTAGTAAATTGCTCGTGTCATTGCAACCTTTTGCCATTTGGTAGGTTCTTGTGGTGCCTTTTGAGAGGCTCGGTGTGAGACCGATTAGCCACCGAACCACGTGGTGAAAAGGGACACAACGGGGACTAGCGTGCTGGCAAGCACGTGAACCTCGGGATAAATCTTCGTGTCATCACTTTCATAATTGTGATTGATTGATTCCGGTGTTCGGTTATCTTGGTATTCATTGTTGATCATATTGGTTGGCTCAATTCTTCGCCCCTCGGTGAAACCCTCCTAACTCAACTCCGCATTACTTTCTTAGTTATCTTTGCTAGCTAGTTTGCTTTGCTAGAGTAGCTCTTTGTGTAGCTTGCTTTTTGTAGTTGTAGCTTCTCTCTCGGTTTGACTTGTTCGGTTGAGTGCAAATTTACTAGAATTGTGAATTGGATAGGTGGCTTGCAAACACCCCGTAGGCTAAGCAAAACTCGCATCTCGCCATTTGTTATATTGATAAACTTGTTTAGCTTGTCTTTGTAGAAAGTTTTAAAAGGCTATTCACCCCCCCTCTAGCCATCTAGACCTTTCAAGTGGTATCGGAGCCGTGGTCACCGTTTGCAAGGCCTAACAACCTCGGTGCAAGATGGCTCAAGTTATGTTCAACCATGTTAATGGCAAGCCTCCATTCTTTGATGGCGTCTCTTCCTTTGATCATTGGAAAAGGAAGATGAAGCAATATCTAGGCAATATACATGAGAAGGTTTGGGATGTGACCAATGAAGGATACATCATTCTTGATGAAGAAAATCTCACTCCAAATGACCGCATCAACAAACAATGCAACACGGCGGCACTTGACACAATCTATCGTGCCATTGATGACAAAGTATTTGAACAAATCAAAGATCTTGAAAAGGCAAATGAGCTTTGGATAAGGCTTGAAGAAACATATGAAGGCACTTCAACGGTAAAAAGTGCCAAGCTATATATGCTCAAGGACAAGTTCTCCACTTTCAAGATGAAGGATGATGAATCCATCCCGGAGATGTTCTATAGGCTCCAAGTCATTGTCAATGATCTCAAGGGGCTTGGAGAGAAGGTTGAGGACAAGGACTTCTCACACAAGTTCTTGATGTGCTTACCCAAGAAGTTTGCCACCTTGAGAAGAATGATCTTTAGAGAGGGATTGGACAAGGTCAAACCAACCAATGTGCTTGGAGATATAATGACCGATGCCCAATACAATGATGATGAAGATGAAGATGAGAAGAAGGAGACCAAGGTCAAGCAAGAGAAGCCCATTGCATTCAAGGCTTCATCTTCTAAGGGCAAGAGCAAGGTGGAGAGCGATGATGATGATCCATTCGATGATGAGACCATGGCCCTCCTAGTGCACAAAATGGGGAGGTTCATGAAGAAGAAAGGATATGGTGCAAGAAAGAGAAAGGACTTCATGAAGGCAAAGGAGATGCTTTGCTACAATTGCAATAGCCCCGATCATGTAGTGGCAAAATGCCCCTATGAAGACAAAAGATATCATGATGGGGAGTTGAAGTTGAAGAAGAACAAGAAGGATAAGAAGGAGAAGAAAGAGAAGAAGAGCTTCACTATCAACAAGAAGAAGAAGGGTGGTGGCTATGTGGTCACTTGGGATAGTGACAACTCCGATAGTGATGATGATGAAAGCTCTAGTGATGATGAGAGGACCACTCGGCGAGTCCTTGCAAGCATCGCCTTCTCTAACAAGTCATCCATCTTCGACACTACATCGACATGCCTTATGGCCAAGCCTACCAAGGTAAAATATGATGATAGTGATGATGATTCTTGTGCTAGTGATGATTGTAGGAGTGATGATGAGGAGGACGAGGACTACTCCAAGGATGATCTATTGGGCATAATAGATCAAATGAGCAAGGGCTACAAGAGGACAACCAAGAAGTGCAAAATCTTGGAGCAAGAGCTCATTGCCAAGAGCAATGAAAATGATGCCTTGATGGAGGAGCTTGTTGCTCTCAAAAAGAGTAAGGAGTGCAAAGGAATTGAACAAGAGCTTAAAGCTCTTAGGAAATCCTTTGATGAGCTAGAGGCCTCTCGTGAGTGTCTAAAGGAAGACCACGAGGACCTTGAAGTGGCTCACACTAGGCTTAAGGAAGCCCACTCCTCTCTACTTGAGCTCATCAAGGAGAAGGACCTCAAGTTGGAGAAGCTCATGAAGAAAGCTAAGGAGGAGCAAGTGATTGTCACTTGTGATATTGGACTAACATGTGATATTATTGATGATTCTTTATTTGTTGGTCCTACTAATGCTTCATGTAGCTCATCATCATCCACCACAACCAACTCTACCTCTACTACTAGTGATTCATCACTTGTGGTTGAGAATGAGACTCTCAAGAGAGAGGTGGATGATCTCACCCGCGCATTAGGCAATGCCTATGGTGGGGATACCCGCTTGCTAAAATGCTTGGGTAGCCAAAGGTTCTCTCTTAACAAAGAGGGTTTGGGCTATACTCCCAAGAAGGGCAAGGCGGCCTTTACTACTCCAAAGTCTTGCTTTGTGAAGAGCAATGGTCGTTATTGCAATAGATGCAAGCAAGTTGGGCATCTAGAGATTAATTGTAATAAAATGAACAAGAACAACAACAAGTTTCATGCTAAAATGGATTACATTCCTTTTGATTCTTGTTATGTTCTTACCAAGGGTGAGAAGGGTGTGTGCGCTAGGTTTGTTGGTACACCAATTGTGGGTCCAAAGAAGAAGGCCATTTGGGTACCAAAGAACTTAGTTACTAACCTCCAAGGACCCAAACAAGTATGGGTACCTAAGAAACATTAATTTATTTTGTAGGTAAATTACAAGGCCGGAGGAAGGCATTGGGTGCTTGATAGTGGGTGCTCTCAACATATGACCGGTGATTCAAGAATGTTCAACTCTCTCAAATCAAATGATAGTGGCATTGATAGTATCACATTTGGTGACAATAGCAAGGGTGATGTGAAGGCTCTTGGAAGGATTGCAATCTCAAATGATCATAGCATTTCCAATGTGCTCTTAGTTGAAAAGTTGAACTTCAATCTTCTCTCGGTTGCTCAATTATGTGATCTCGGTTTCAAGTGCATATTTGGTGTTGATGATGTGGAGATAATTAGTGTTGATGGCTCTAATTTGATCTTCAAAGGCTTTAGATATGAGAATCTATACTTGGTTGATTTCAATGCTAGTGACACTCAACTTTCAACATGCTTGCTCACCAAATCAAGTATGGGTTGGTTATGGCATAGAAGACTTGGTCATGTTGGCATGAAGCAATTGAACAAGTTAGTGAAGCATGACTTAGTTAGAGGCTTGAAGGATGTCACATTTGAGAAGGATAAGCTATGTAGTGCATGTCAAGCCGGAAAGCAAGTGGGCAACACTCATCCATTGAAGAGCATTATGAGTACTTCCAAGGCATTTGAGTTGTTGCACATGGATCTATTTGGGCCAACTACATACACAAGCATTGGTGGCAACAAGTATGGTTTTGTGATTGTGGATGATTTCACTAGATACACATGGGTATTCTTTCTTGTGGACAAGAGTGATGTATTTGACATATTCAAGAAGTTCATCAAGCGAGTGCAAAATGAGTTTGAGACCACAATCAAGAAAGTAAGAAGTGACAATGGAAGTGAGTTTAGAAACACAAGAGTTGATGAGCTATGTGAGGAGCTTGGAATCAAACATCAATTCTCGGCCAAGTATACACCTCAATCTAATGGCCTAGTTGAGAGAAAGAATAGAACTTTGATTGATATGGCAAGATCAATGTTGAATGAGTATAATGTGAGTCATTCATTTTGGGCCGAAGCAATCAACACGGCTTGCTTCTATAGCAACCGTCTCTATTGCCACAAGTTCCTAGAGAAAACACCATATGAGATCTTAAATGGAAGAAAGCCCAACATTGCATACTTTCGGGTATTTGGTTGCAAATGCTATATCTTGAAGAAGGGCACTAGATTGAGCAAGTTTGAGAAGAAATGTGATGAAGGATTCTTACTTGGTTACTCCACTACTAGCAAAGCTTATAGAGTTTGGAATTTGGCTAGTGGTTTACCTGAGGAAGTTCATGATGTTGAGTTTGATGAAACAAATGGCTCTCAAGATGAGGAGAATAACTTGGATGATGTGAGAGGAACTCAATTGACCAATGCTATGAAAGAAATGGATATTGGTGATATTAGGCCAAAGCAAGTGATTGATGTGGATGACAACAAAGATCAAGTGCTCCAAAGTCCAATTACACAAGCTAGTAGGTCTCTAATGCAAAATCAAGCTAGTACATCATCTCAAGTGCAACAAGATCAACAAGTGGCTAGTTCATCATCTCCAACTCATGATCAACATCAACATCCAAGCAATCAAGTGCAAGTGCTTCAACCAACTAACATTGCAAGAGACCATCCATTGGATTCCATCATTGGTGACATACAAAGAGGAGTTCAAACTAGATCAAGATTGGCATCATTTTGTGCTCACTCTTCTTTTGTGTCAATGGAAGAACCCAAGGACATTGATAAAGCATTGAGAGATCCGGATTGGGTAAATGCAATGCATGAAGAGCTCAACAACTTTAAGAGAAATGAAGTATGGGAACTAGTTGAGAGGCCTAAGGATCACAATGTCATTGGAACAAGATGGGTCTTTCGCAACAAGCAAGATCAAGATGGGATAGTAGTAAGGAACAAAGCAAGACTAGTGGCTCAAGGTTACACACAAATAGAGGGTCTTAACTTTGGTGAAACTTATGCCCCGGTTGCAAGACTGGAAGCAATTAGAATCTTACTTGCCTATGCTTGTGCTCACAATATCAAGCTATATCAAATGGATGTGAAGAGTGCATTTCTCAATGGGTACATTCAAGAGGAGGTGTATGTGGAGCAACCTCCCAGTTTTGAAGATGACAAGAAACCCAACCATGTATACAAGTTAAGGAAAGCTTTGTATGGATTGAAACAAGCACCAAGAGCATGGTATGAAAGATTGAGGGACTTCTTGCTATCCAAAGGATTTGTTATGGGCAAAGTGGATACTACTCTCTTCACCAAGAAGATTGGGAAAGACTTGTTTGTGTTGCAAATATATGTTGATGATATCATCTTTGGTTCAACCAATCAAGATTATTATGATGAGTTTGGGAAAATGATGGCAAAGGAATTTGAAATGTCAATGATCGGTGAACTTAGTTTCTTTCTTGGACTTCAAATCAAACAAATGAAGGAAGGAACATTTGTGAGCCAAACCAAGTACATCAAAGATATGCTCAAGAAGTTTGGCATGGAAGATGCAAAGGGCATTACAACCCCAATGGGCACTAGTGGAAGTTTGGATAGTGACAAGAGTGGCAACATGGTGGATCAAAAGCTTTATAGATCAATGATTGGTAGCCTACTCTATGTGACGGCATCAAGACCCGATGTGATGTTTAGTGTATGCATGTGTGCAAGATTTCAAGCCTCACCAAGAGAAAGTCATTTGAAGGCAACAAAGAGAATATTGAGGTATTTGAAGCATACACAAGATGTTGGATTATGGTATCCCAAAGGTGCAAGCTTTGAGCTAGTTGGATATTCGGATTCCGACTATGCCGGTGACAAAGTGGAGAGAAAGAGCACTTCCGGGACTTGTCAATTGTTGGGAAGATCACTTGTCTCATGGTCATCCAAGAAGCAAAATAGTATTGCACTATCTACCGCCGAAGCCGAATACATCGCCGTGGGTAGTTGTTGTGCACAAATCTTGTGGATGAAGGCAACATTGAAGGATTTTGGAATCAATTTTAAGAATGTGCCATTGCTATGTGACAATGAAAGTGCCGTGAAGCTAACCAACAATCCGGTTCAACATCAAAGAACAAAGCATATTGATGTTCGTCATCATTTTATTAGAGATCATCAACAAAAGGGTGACATTGCTATTGAGAGTGTGGGCACCGAAGATCAACTAGCCGATCTATTCACGAAGCCACTTGATGAGAAGAGATTTCACAAGCTAAAGAATGAGTTGAACATACTTGACTTCTCCAACATGAGTTGATGCACCCCATATATGACATGCCTCTCCTTCGAGCCCCAAGGTACAATTGGTTGACATGTCATATATTCTATGCTAAGGACTTGTCTAGTGCATCTAGTCATAATTTACATGTTCTAGGCTCATTCATGAAATCAAATGAATTTGAAGTTTATATGGTGCCACTATTGTTTCCATGACTCGTATGATCTAGTGGTAGCATATAACTTGTTTAAGTTGCTTGTGACCCTAAGTGTTTAATCTAGAAAACTTGTCTAAATATTTGCTTCAACATGGTGCATGATAACCCTTCTAGTGAGGTGTGAAGAAGCTTGCCCTTGGATCAAACCGAAGCATTATTTTTATGCAAGCAATCTAGGTTGAATCACAAACTTGATCATCACCCCATAATTCAACATGATAATCTATCTAATTTTGGTCCCTTGTGGTCATTGGTGCCAAAGGGGGAGAAAATGTTGTTCACAAAGATAGAACTCAAAGGGGGAGAAGCACAAAGGGGGAGAAAGTGTTGTTCACAAAGAAAACCTAAAAGGGAGAATTGGTAAAAGAAGGGGATCAACTAAAATTTTGAGCACACAAGTAGGGGGAGCAAGCTCTTAAACATGAATGTTGCATTTCCATGTGCACTTCATATGTATGATGCATTGTTATGCATTTCTTTTTCTCCGATACTTTGCTTGTGTGGTGACTTGCTAGTGTAATTTGAATGATGAATTGAAGTACTAGCATGAATAGGAAGTAGTTAGATCTTACTTGCTTCATATCTTTCAAAGTGGTACTAGAACCTTGCTTATAATGTTGATCTCACGAGGTTTCTAGTTTTGTTTGTGCTTTTCCAAGTGGATCTAACCACACAAGGTGCTAAGATGGTGTTTATTGCTACTCCGATGGTATCACGCTTCAAAGGTCTATAATCTAAAACACTTAGCACCTATTGATAGTCAATGCTCCTAATCTTTCCTATCTAACATGTATGCTTCCAAAATCCAAACATATAGCATACATGTAGGGGGAGCCATTGCTATCAATTTTGAATTCATGATCACTTGTCCATACTTCTTACACATTGTAATATACTTGGACAATGTGACATGGGTTCAATCAAAATTTTTATCATAATATCTTTGTGAAAGGGTTGTCACCAATTACCAACAAGGGGGAGATTGAAAGTCCTATGTTTGGTGTTGGTAATTAGTGACAATGCCTAAGTACTAATCCTATGCCTAAGTTGTATGTAGCATATGAGGATTAGTACATTCCAAGGTTGGTGGCAAGATGGACATGGCGATCATGATGGCCACACTTGGATTTGGATGCAACCCTACGTGATCAAGGCAAAGGTATATGCTTAAGGGTTGTGTTTTGGTAACCAAGACACCTAGTGGGTGTGGTTACATTATAGGATAGATAGCCGTACTATAAAGAGGGGAATGACGCGGCTATTGAACTCCTAAGTGCCTCTAGGTGTGCATTTTTTTTGATCATATGCATTTGGATAGATCTAATAACGCCTCGAAAAATGATTGTGAAAATGCTAACACACATGCACATAGTGATGATCACTTGGTGGTGTTAGCACGTTTGCGACGGCGTTGGAGTTTGAGCGGTAGAGAGGTTTTGGGGTCCTCTCTCCCTCCCGCCGAGCTTGCGAGGCGGGATTCAGGCGTTTTCGAGGAGTTGAAATGCCTTTTTTCTACTACGCCGAAAGTCGGAAATCAAACGGAAAAGAAACGGAAGCGAACGGAGGTCACAGAAGTCACCGGACGCTGCACCGGACGCTGCACCGGACGCTGCACCGGACGCGGTCACTGTGCGTCCGGCGCGTCCGGTCAGTGTCCAGTAACTGCGCGTTTTTCAGTTGCTGCACCGGACGCGAGGCGCGTCCGGTCACAGGCCACCGGACGCGTCCGGTGGTCCAGGGAGCTTACTGGACTCCCACCGGACGCGGTCACTGTGGCGTCCGGTCGGTTCACCAGCGCGTCCGGTGGTTGGTTTGTTTTGCGCGACTCGGTGTTGACCGGCGCGTCCGGTGGTGACCAGCGCGTCCGGTCGTTACCACCAGCGCGTCCGGTCAGTGTTTCAAAAATTAGCCGTTGCAGCACCGGCGCGTCCGGTCTGTTGCACCAGCGCGTCCGGTGAGCGCGACTGCTGCTGATTTCAGTTTCTAACGGCTATATTCGAAGGGGTACGTCTATAAATACTCGTTGGCCGGCTCAAGGCTCTCTCTCTTGACTTTTTGACATACTTGTGAGCACTTTGAGCCAAGCAACTCCCCTCCCACTCATCTCTCTTGCTTCTTTGCATATTCGAAGTGAGATTGAGTGATCCAAGTGCATTTGCATTGTGAGATAGCATCTAGTTGGCACTTGGTGGTTGATTTGCTGCGGGATTCTTGTTTCTCTTGGTGGTTGCCGCCACCTAGACGGCTTGGAGCAGCTTGGAGGCGTTGGCAAGAGTTGGTGATTGTTCTTGGCCACCTCCGGTGATTGTGAGGGGTTTGTGCCTACCTCGGCGGAGCGCCAAAGGCAACGTTAGTAAATTGCTCGTGTCATTGCAACCTTTTGCCATTTGGTAGGTTCTTGTGGTGCCTTTTGAGAGGCTCGGTGTGAGACCGATTAGCCACCGAACCACGTGGTGAAAAGGGACACAACGGGGACTAGCGTGCCGGCAAGCACGTGAACCTCGGGATAAATCTTCGTGTCATCACTTTCATAATTGTGATTGATTGATTCCGGTGTTCGGTTATCTTGGTATTCATTGTTGATCATATTGGTTGGCTCAATTCTTCGCCCCTCGGTGAAACCCTCCTAACTCAACTCCGCATTACTTTCTTAGTTATCTTTGCTAGCTAGTTTGCTTTGCTAGAGTAGCTCTTTGTGTAGCTTGCTTTTTGTAGTTGTAGCTTCTCTCTCGATTTGACTTGTTCGGTTGAGTGCAAATTTACTAGAATTGTGAATTGGATAGGTGGCTTGCAAACACCCCGTAGGCTAAGCAAAACTCGCATCTCGCCATTTGTTATATTGATAAACTTGTTTAGCTTGTCTTTGTAGAAAGTTTTAAAAGGCTATTCACCCCCCCCCTCTAGCCATCTAGACCTTTCACACGGCCGGCCGAGCTCGTCGGCGGTCTTAGCAGTGAGGGAGGCGGCGTTTTTCCGCCTCAGGCGCGCGCGGGGAGGGAGAGAAATGGTAGGGCGAGGTCGGCAAGGCAGCAGGGACTCCTTCTATGCGTTGAGCAGCTGGCCAAGGCGCCAGGTCGCGCGCGGCGCATGGAGGACATGCGGCGGCGACGGCCTGCCACTGTCGGCCACCTCGCTCTGAATGTCTGAATCGAGATTGAAATTGTGACATCAGTGACCGGCTGACAGAGCAATTTCATCGATGATTATCTCCTAAACCAGCTCGAGTTAGCAGAAGATAATAATACCAAAATTGTAGAGCTACATAAGGACTACAACTTTGTCAATTGGCTCAAGGACTGGTTCAGCCTGGATTATGAGTTATATGGCGTCAAAGTGCGGTACAATGAAACTGAAATGGAGATTTTTGGGACTTAGAAAATCTCCAAGTGTTGGGCAGTCCTTCAACCGACTTGTGGGCCATTTTTGAGCATGTTCTGGTCATTTTCATGAGATGGCCATATTGGAACTTTTGTTCCTTAGGAAATTCTCTACAACTTTGCTTAAGGTTGCTGCTCCATGCAAGATCTCTAAGCTGGACTTTTTAAATAGTCAAACCCAAGCATTCCAGGGTCAAGTGTTGGTCAACAGCACATTGGAGGGCATTTTGGTCATTTTGGTCAACATGAACATTGCTCCACTAGTTACCCTAAGTGTAATTAAGGTGTTATAAGATATAATTAGCCACTCTACCCCTTGGTTACACAAAAATACTAGTGCCACATAAATGGAAACAAGCAAAACAATAATTCCACCCAAAATGTTGCAATATCATGTTGCACATGTTACAAGACTTTGTTGCATCCATAAAGCCTACCAAGATGTACTAACCACATTGTCATGTTTCATAGTATGAGACCCAAAGTTGTATATACAAGTTGCACCACTCACATTTCATAAGCAAGTAATTTATGAAACAAGCACATTAGGGTATGTTGCATACTCATGTTGCAAGCAAAATAAAGACATGGATGATATGAATGATGCTCATGCTTATGAAATGCAATGTAATTTATGGAAGCTAAACACCTAAGGTGTTACATGCACTGCCTGCGGTGAGCGACACCCGCGCTAGAGAAGGCCGAGGTGGGCGGGCAGGTGTGGTGCCAGCAGCGCGGTGCCCCTACACTGAGAAAAGCATAATATTTACATATTTACCATCATTACGATGTGAGTGGTATAAAAAACAATGTCAGTAACTCATGTGTCAGTGACATAGTGAAAGATGTCATTTGTAATAATGGTAAATATGTAAATGCCCCGAGAAAAGCTGCAGAGGAAGGGGATTGGGCGTCATCGGCGGGAGCGAGCATCGTGGGCGGGGTGAGAGCATCGCGAGCGTGGATGGGAGCGAGTGTCGTTGTCATAGAACCTCCTAATTATGATGGCCCACATGTACCTATCATTGTCATAATGACCTCTGACAACCATACTTATGTTCGTCATAACTTAAAAGGCCTGTTTTCCTCTGAACAGGATCCAATTACAGGAGAATTGCAATATTACAACAGTTTATTCAAAATACTATCAGAGTAAAAGAGCGAAAGTCTTACATAACTTAAGTTTACAAACCACAGTTTCAAACCTCAAACCATAAGTAGCATTACTACAAACTGATAGTAGTGGTGTATCAGTAGTAACTTTATTACAACACCCAAACGGGGTGCCTTGCCCAAAGGCCACACAACCTACTCGTCGTCACCTTCTTCAACAACAACGGTCATGCAGCAAGGCTCAAAATAGACTTGCTCATGAACCGCACCTGCAACAAGGGTTTAACAAACCCTGAGTACTGAGGGTATTCAACAAGACTTATCCGACTAAGAAAAAGACTGCAAGGGCATGCTAGCTTTTAGGGAATCAAGGTACGGGTATTTAAGAATAAAAATTATTTTACAGAAAAGCTTACTAAAGTAAGTTCTTACTTTTAATATTTTATTTTTATCATTGATGGTTTGTTGACCAATTCTAAGTGATCCTAATCTAGATTAAAGTAATTCTCATCAAGATTATTTTCTTATTCTTTCTTCCAATGCCAGTTCTTTAACTACGATGCTGGTCAGGCAATCGAGTCTCCATAATCGAGGAGCAACGATGATTCGAACCGATTATACCCAGCTAGGGATCTCTATCCTCACGACTTATGTAGAACCAAATCTTGCATATGCCAACCCTTATTTAGATCTCTAAAAGTCCGATGTTTGGTGTTGGTAATTAGTGACAATGCCTAAGTACTAATCCTATGCCTAAGTTGTATATAGCATATGAGGACTAGTACATTCCAAGGTTGGTGGCAAGATGGACATGGTGATCATGATGGCCACACTTGGATTTGGACACAACCCTACATGATCAAGGCAAAGGTATATGCTTAAGGGTTGTGTTTTAGTCACCAAGACACCTAGTGGGTGTGGTTACATTATAGGATAGATAGCCGTACTATAAAGAGGGGAATGACGTGGCTATTGAACTCCTAAGTGCCTCTAGGTGTGCATTTCATAACCATATGCATTTGGATAGATCTAATAACATCTCGAAAAATGATTGTGAAAATGCTAACAAACTCGCACATGACGTGATCACTTGGTGGTGTTAGCACATTCGCGATGGCGTTGAAGTTTGAGCGGTAGAGAGGGTTTGGGGTCCTCTCTCCCTCCCACCGAGCTTGCGAGGCAGGATTCAGACATTTTCGAGGAATTGAAACGCCTATTTTCCTTTACGCCAATGTCGAGTTTTGGAGGCGTTGTCACATGTTGTTTCATGAGCTAAAACATGTGCTAAAGTGACACACATACTTAGTCTAGCTCATATGTGAAAGGGTGAATCAAACGGAGATGAACGAAGGTCACAGAGGTGACCGGATGCTGAACCGGACGCGGTCTCTGTTTTACCGGACGCGTCTGGTCAGTGCTTAGCATTCGCGCGTGTCTCGGTTTTCTGATCGGACGCGGTGGCGTGTCCGGTCACGATCGACCGGACGCGTCCGGTCGTTGTGGGAGCTTACTGGACTCCAACCGGACGCTGGCAGTGTGGCGTCTGGTTCGTCTAGCAGCGCGTCCGGTCACTGACTCGCTGGATCGCTGCTCGGCTTGACCAGTGCGTCCGGTCGGTTATGGGACCAGCACGTCCGGTCGAGCTTTGCGTGTCCGGTCAATTCTTTCTGCACGTCTGGTCACTCTGGTGCGTGAACGAGTACTTTTAAGTGACCGTTACGATCGAACGAACAAAATTCAAAGTGAGACACGTGGCGTTCATCGGGGAGGTCGCGGTGGAGCCAGCGCGTCCGGTCACCCCGAGTGTGGCTATTTCGTGAGCCAACGGCTCTATTCTTTTGGGGGCTCCTATATATACTTGTTGGCCAGCTCCTAGGAGTTTCTCTTAGATATTTTGACTCTCTAACATCCTCTTGAGCTAAGCACATCCCCTCCCACTCATCTCTCTTGGTTCTTTGTATATTCGAAGTGAGATTGAGTGATCCAAGTGCATTTGCATTGTGAGATTGCATCTAGTTAGCACTTGGTGGTTGATTTGCTACAGGATTCTTGTTTCTCTTGGTGGTTGCCGCCACCTAGACGGCTTGGAGCAGCTTGGAGGCGTTGGCAAGAGTTGGTGATTGTTCTTGGCCATCTCCGGTGATTGTGAGGGATTTGTGCCTACCTCGGCGAAGCGCCAAAGGCAACGTTAGTGGATTGCTCGTGTCATTTGCAACCTTTTGCCATTTGGTAGGTTCTTGTGGCGCCTTTTGAGAGGCTTGGTGTGAGACCGATTAGCCACCGAACCACTTGGTGAAGAGGGACACAATGGGGGCTAGCGTGCCGGCAAGCACGTGAACCTCGGGATAAATCTTGTGTCATCACTTTCTTATTGTGACTAATCAATCCCGGTGGTTGTGTATTGTGGAATTCATCTCTTGATCATATTGATTGGTTGGCTCAATACTTCACCCCTCGGTGATACCCTCCTAACTCTCTCTTGTATTAATTTCTTAGTTACCGCGCTAGCTTGTTAGTGTAGCTAGTTAGCTTTAGTTGTAGCTAAGTTGTGCGGTTTGACTTGTGCGGTTGAGTGCAAATATACTAGAATTGTGAATTGGATAGGTGGCTTGCAAACACCCCGTAGGCTAAGCAAAACTCGCATCTCGCTATTTGTTATATTGATAAACTTGTTTAGCTTGTCTTTGTAGAAATTTTAAAAGGTTATTCACCCCCCTCTAGCCATCAAGACCTTTCAAGTGGTATCGGAGCCGTGGTCTCCGTTTGTAAGGCTTAACAACCTCGGTGTAAGATGGCTCAAGTTGTGTTCAACCATGTCGGGGGGCAAGCCTCCATTCTTTGATGGTGTTTGATCTTTTGATCATTGGAAAAGAAAGATAAACCAACAATGACCGCATCCACAACCAATGCAACACTATGGCTCTCAACACTCTCTACAATGGGATTGATGAGCAAATCAAGGATCTTGAGATGGCAAGTGAAGTGTGGACAAGATTAGAGGAAACATACGAGGGCACTTCAACGGTAAAGACTGACAAGCTCTATATGCTCAAGGATAAGTTTGCAAGGTTCAAGATGAAGGATGATGAGTCCATACTGGAGAGCGATGATGATGATCCATTCGATGATGAGACCATGGCCCTCCTTGTGCACAAGATGGGAAGGTTCATGAAGAAGAAAGGATATGGGGCAAGGAAGAGGAGAGACACTATGAAGGCAAAGATCCTTTACTACAATTGCAATAGCCCCGATCACATAGTGGCGGATTGCCCCTATGAAGATAAGAGATTTCATAATGTGGACTTGAAGCTCAAGAAGAACAAGAAGGAAAAGAAAGAGAAGGAGAAAAAAGCAAAGAAGAGCTTCACATGTAACAACAAGAAGAAGGGTGGTGGTTATGTGGTCACTTGGGATAGCGACAACTCCGATAGTGATGATGATGCAAGCTCTAGTGATGATGAAAGGACCACTCGGCGAGCCATTGTAAGCATCGCCCTCTCCAACAAGCCATCCATCTTCGCCACTACATCGACATGCCTTATGGCCAAGCCTACCAAGGTAAAATATGATGATATTGATAATGATTCTTGTGCTAGTGATGATTGTAGGAGTGATGAGGAGGAGGATGAGGACTACTCCAAGGATGATCTATTGGGCATAATAGATCAAATGAGCAAGGGCTACAAGAGGACCACCAAGAGATGCAAAATCTTAGAGCAAGAGCTCATTGCCAAGAGCAATAAAAATGATGCCTTGACGGAGGAGCTTGTTGCTCTCAAAAAGAGTAAGGAGTGCAAAGGAATTGAACAAGAGCTCAAAGCTCTTAGGAAATCCTTTGATGAGCTAGAGGCCTCTCGTGAGTGTCTAAAGGAAGACCACGAGGATCTTGAAATTGCTCACACTAGGCTTAAGGAAGCCCACTCCACTCTACTTGAGTTCATCAAGGAAAAGGACCTCAAGTTGGAGAAGTTCATGAAGGAAGCTAAGGAGGAGCAAGTGATTGTCACTTGTGATATTGGACTAACATGTGATATTATTGATGATTTTTTATTTGTTGGTCCTACTAATGCTTCATGTAGCTCATCATCATCCACCACAACCAACTCTATCTCTACTACTAATGATTCATCACTCGTGGTTGAGAATGAGACTCTCAAGAAAGAGGTGGATGATCTCACCCGCGCATTAGGCAATGCCTATGGTGGGGATGCCCGCTTGCTAAAATGCTTGGGTAGCCAAATGTTCTCTCTTAACAAAGAGGGTTTGGGCTATACTCCAAGAAGGGCAAGGTGGCCTTTGCTACTCCAAAGTCTCACTTTGTGAAGAGCAATGGTTGTTATTGCAATAGATGCAAGCAAGTTGGGCATCTATAGATTAATTGTAATAAAATGAACAAGAACAACAACAAGTTTCATGCTAAAATAGATTGCATTCCTTTTGATTCTTGTTATGTGCTTACCAAGGGTGAGAAGGGTGTGCAAGCTAAGTTTGTTGGTACACCAATTGTGGGTCCAAAGAAGAAGGCCATTTGGGCACCAAAGAGCTTAGTTACTAACCTCCAAGGACCCAAGCAAATATGGGTACCTAAAAGACATTAATTTGTTTTGTAGGTAAATTACAAGGCCACAGGAAGGCATTGGGTGCTTGATAGTGGGTGCTCTCAACATATGACCAGTGATTCAAGAATGTTCAACTCTCTCAAATCAAATGATAGTGGCATTGATAGCATCACATTTGGTGACAATAGCAAGGGTGATATGAAGGCTCTTGGAAGGATTGCAATCTCAAATGATCATAGCATTTCCAATGTGCTCTTATTTGAAAAGTTGAACTTCAATCTTCTCTCAGTTGCTCAATTGTGTGATCTTGGTTTCAAGTGCATATTTGGTGTTGATGATGTGGAGATAGTTAGTGTTGATGGCTCCAATTTGATTTTCAAGGGCTTTAGATATGAGAATCTATACTTGGTTGATTTCAATGCTAGTGACACTCAACTTTCAACATGCTTGCTCACCAAATCAAGTATGGCTTGGTTATGGCATAGAAGACTTGGTCATGTTGGCATGAAGCAATTGAACAAGTTAGTGAAGCATGACTTAGTTAGAGGCTTGAAGGATGTCACATTTGAGAAAGATAAACTATGTAGTGCATGTCAAGCCGGAAAGTAAGTGGGCAATACTCATCCATTGAAGAGCATTATGAGTACTTCCAAGGCATTTGAGTTATTGCACATGGATCTATTTGGGCCAACTACATACACAAGCATTGGTGGCAATAAGTATGGCTTTTGTGATTGTAGATGATTTCACTAGATATACATGGGTATTCTTTCTTATGGACAAGAGTGATGTATTTGACATATTCAAGAAGTTCATCAAGAGAGTGCAAAATAAGTTTGAGACCACAATCAAGAAAGTGAGAAGTGACAATGGAAGTGAGTTTAGAAATACAAGAGTTGACGAGCTATGTGATGAGCTTGGAATCAAACATCAATTTTCGGCCAAGTATACACATCAATCAAATGGCCTAGTTGAGAGGAAGAATAGAACCTTAATTGATATGGTAAGATCAATGTTGAATGAGTATAATGTGAGTCATTCATTTTAGGCCGAAGCAATCAACATGGCTTGCTTCTATAGCAATCGCCTCTATAGCCACAAGTTCCTAGAGAAGACCCCATATGAGATCTTAAATGGAAGAAAGCCCAACATTGCATACTTTCGGGTATTTGGTTGCAAATGCTACATCTTGAAGAAAGGCACGAGATTAAGCAAGTTTGAGAACAAATGTGATGAAGGATTCCTACTTGGTTACTCAACTACTAACAAAGCTTATAGAGTTTGGAATTTGGCTAGTGGTCAACTTAAAGAAGTGCATGATGTTGAGTTTGATGAAACAAATGGTTCTCAAGATGAAGAAGATAACTTGGATGATGTGAGAGGAACTCAATTGACCAATGCTATGAAAGAAATAGATATTGGTGATATTAGACCAAAGCAAGTGATTGATGTGGATGACTACAAAGATCAAGTGCTCCCAAGTCCAATTACACAAGCTAGTGGTTCTCTAATGCAAAATCAAGCTAGTACATCATCTCAAGTGCAACAAGACCAACAAGTGGCTAATTCATCATCTCCAACTCATGATCAACATCAACATCCAAGCAATCAAGTCCAAGTGCTTCAAACAACTAACATTGCATGAGACCATCCATTGGATTCCATCATTGGTGACATACAAAGGGGAGTTCAAACTAGATCAAGATTGGCATCATTTTATGCTCACTCTTCTTTTGTGTCAATAGAAGAACCCAAGGACACTGATAAAGCATTGATAGATCCGGATTGGGTAAATGCAATGCATGAAGAGCTCAACAACTTCAAGAGAAATGAAGTATGAGAACTAGTTGAGAGGCCTAAGGATCACAATGTCATTGGAACAAGATGAGTCTTTCGCAACAAGCAAGATCAAGATGGGATAGTAGTAAGGAACAAAGCAAGACTAGTGGCTCAAGGTTACACACAAATAGAGGGTCTTGACTTTGGTGAAACTTATGCCCCGGTTGCAAGATTGGAAGCAATCAGGATCTTACTTGCCTATGCTTGTGCTCACAATATAAAGCTATATCAAATGGATGTGAAGAGTGTATTTCTCAATGGGTACATTCAAGAAGAAGTGTATGTGGAGCAACCTCCCGGTTTTGAAGATGACAAGAAACCCAATCATGTCTACAAATTGAGAAAAGCTTTGTATGGATTGAAGCAAGCACCTAGAGCATGGTATGAAAGATTGAGGGACTTCTTGCTATCCAAAGGATTTGTTATGGGCAAAGTGGATACTACTCTCTTCACCAAGAAGATTGGGAAAGACTTGTTTGTGTTGCAAATATATGTTGATGATATCATATTCAGTTCAACCAATCAAGATTATTGTGATGAGTTTGGGAAAATGATGGCAAAGGAATTTGAAATGTCAATGATTAGTGAACTTAGTTTCTTTCTTGGACTTCAAATCAAACAAATGAAGGAAGGAACATTTGTAAGCCAAACTAAATATATAAAGGATATGCTAAAGAAGTTTGGTATGGAAGATGCAAAAGGAATCACTACTCCAATGAGCACTAATGGAAGCTTGAATAGTGACAAGAGTGGCAACATGGTGGATCAAAAGCTATATAGGTCAATGATTGGTAGCCTACTCTATGTGACGACATCAAGGCCCGATGTAATGTTTAGTGTATGCATGTGTGCAAGATTTCAAGCCTCACCAAGAGAAAGTCATTTGAAGGCAACAAAGAGAATATTGAGATACTTAAAGTATACACAAGATGTTGGATTGTGGTATCCCAAAGGTGCAAGCTTTGAGCTAGTTGGATATTCAGATTTCGACTATGCCAGTGACAAAGTTGAGAGAAAGAGCACTTCCAGGTCTTGTCAATTGTTGAGAAGATCACTTGTCTCATGGTCATCCAAGAAGCAAAATAGTATTGCACTATCTACCGCCAAAGCCGAATACATCGCCACGGGTAGTTGTTGTACACAAATCTTGTGGATGAAGGCAACATTGAAGGATTTTGGAATCAACTTCAAGAATATGCCATTGCTATGTGACAATGAAAGTGCTGTGAAGCTAACCAATAATCCGGTTCAACATCAAAGAATAAAGCATATTGATGTTCGCCATCACTTTATTAGAGATCATCAACAAAAGGGTGATATTGCTATTGAGAGTGTGGGCACCGAAGATCAATTAGCCAATCTATTCACCAAGCCACTTGATGAGAAGAGATTTCACAAGCTAAAGAATGAGTTGAACATACTTGACTTCTCCAACATGAGTTGATGCATCTCATATATGACATGCCTCTCCTTCGAGCCCCAAGGTATAATTGGTTGACATGTCATACATTCTATGCTAAGGACTCGTTTAATGCATCTAGTCATAATTTACATGTTCTAGGCTCATTCATGAAAATCAAATGAATTTGAAGTTTATATGGTGCCACTATTGTTTTCATGTCTTGTATGATCTAGTGGTAGCATAAAACTTGTTTAAGTAGCTTGTGATCCTAAGTGTTTAATCCAGAAAACTTGTCTAAATATTTGCTTCAACATGGTGCATGATAACCCTTCTAGTGAGGTGTGAAGAAGCTTGCCCTTGGATCAAACCGAAGCATTTCACTTATGCAAGCAATCTAGGTTGAACCACAAACTTGACCCTTACCCCATAATTCAACATGATAATCTATCTAAAATTTGCTCCTTGTGGTCATTGGTGCCAAAGGGGGAGAAAATGTTTTCACAAAGATAGATTCTAAAGGGATAGAAAACCTAAAGGGGAGAATTGATAAAAGAAGGGGATCAACTAAAATTTTGAGCACACAAGTAAGGGGAGCAAGCTCTTAAACATGAATGTTGCATTTACATGTGCACTTCATATGTATGATGTATAGTTATGCATTTCTTTTTCTCCGATACATTGCTTGTGTGGTGACTTGCTAGTATAATTTGAATGGTATTTTGAGGTACTAGCATAAATAGGAAGTAGTTAGATTTTTTTCTTGCCTCTTGTTTTTCAAAGTGGTACTAGAGCCTTGCTTATAATGTTGATCTCACGAGGTTTCTAGCTATGTTTGTGCTTTTCCAAGTGGTATCTAACTACACAAGCTGCTAAGATGGTGTTTATCGCTACTCCGATGGTATCACGCTTCAAAGGTCTATAATCTAAAACACTTAGCACCTATTGGTAGTCAATGCTCCTATATTTACCTATCTAAACATGTATGCTTCCTAAATCCAAACATATAGCATACATGTAGGGGGAGCCATTGCTATCAACTTGATTTTATGATCACTTGTCCATACTTCTTACACATGGTAACACATTTGGGCAATGTGACATGAAGTCAATCAAAATTTTATCATAATATCTTTGTGAAAGGTTTGTCACCAATTACCAATAAGGGGGAGATTGAAAGTCCAATGTTTGGTGTTGGTAATTAGTGACAATGCCTAAGTACTAATCCTATGCCTAAGTTGTATATAGCATATGAGGACTAGTACATTCCAAGGTTGGTGGCAAGATGGACATGGTGATCATGATGGCCACACTTGGATTTGGACGCAACCCTACGTGATCAAGGCAAAGGTATATGCTTAAGGGTTGTGTTTTAGTAACTAAGACACCTAGTGGGTGTGGTTACATTATAGGATAGATAGCCGTACTATAAAGAGGGGAATGACGCGGCTATTGAACTCCTAAGTGCCTCTAGGTGTGCATTTCATAACCATATGCATTTGGATAGATCTAATAACATCTTGAAAAATGATTGTGAAAATGCTAATACACTCGCACATGACGTGATCACTTGGTGGTGTTAGCACATTCGCGATGGCGTTGAAGTTTGAGCGGTAGAGAGGGTTTGGGGTCCTCTCTCCCTCCCGCCGAGCTTGCGAGGTGGGATTCAGACATTTTCGAGGAATTGAAATGCCTATTTTCCTTTATGCCAATGTCGAGTTTTGGAGGCGTTGTCACATGTTGTTTCACGAGATAGAACATGTGCTAAAGTGACACACATACTTAGTCTAGCTCATATGTGAAAGGGTGAATCAAACGGAGGCGAACGAAGGTCACAGAGGTGACCGGATGCTGAACCGGACGCGGTCTCTGTTTTATCGGACGCGTCCGATCAGTGCTCAGCATTCGCGCGTGTCTCGGTTTTCTGATCGGACGCGGTGGCGCGTCCGGTCACGATCGACCGGACGCGTCTGGTCGTTGTGGGAGCTTACTGGACTCCAACCGGACGCTGGCAGTGTGACGTCCGGTTCGTCTAGCAGCGCGTCCGGTCACTGACTCGCTGGAGCGCTGCTCGGCTTGACCAGTGTGTCCGGTCGATTACGGGACCAGCGCGTCCGGTCGAGCTTTGCGTGTCCGGTCAATTCTTTCTGCACGTCTGGTCACTCTGGTGCGTGAACGAGTACTTTTAAGTGACCGTTACGATCGAACGAACAAAATTCAAAGTGAGACACGTGGCGTTCATCGGGGAGGTCGCGGTGGAGCCAGCACGTCCGGTCACCCTGAGTGTGGCTATTTCATGAGCCAACGGCTCTATTCTTTCGGGGGCTCCTATATATACTTGTTGGCCGGCTCCTAGGAGTTTCTCTTAGATATTTTGACTCTCTAACATCCTCTTGAGCTAAGCACATCCCCTCCCACTCATCTCTCTTGGTTCTTTGTATATTCGAAGTGAGATTGAGTGATCCAAGTGCATTTGCATTGTGAGATTGCATCTAGTTAGCACTTGGTGGTTGATTTGCTACGGGATTCTTGTTTCTCTTGGTGGTTGCCGCCACCTAGACGGCTTGGAGCAGCTTGGAGACGTTGGCAAGAGTTGGTGATTGTTCTTGGCCATCTCTAGTGATTGTGAGGGGTTTGTGCCTACCTCGGCGAAGCGCCAAAGGCAACGTTAGTGGATTGCTCGTGTCATTTGCAACCTTTTGCCATTTGGTATGTTCTTGTGGCGCCTTTTGAGAGGCTTGGTGTGAGACCGATTAGCCACCGAACCACTTGGTGAAGAGGGACACAACGGAGGCTAGCGTGCCGGCAAGCACGTGAACCTCGGGATAAATCTTGTGTCATCACTTTCTTATTGTGACTAATCAATCCCGGTGGTTGTGTATTGTGAAATTCATCTCTTGATCATATTGATTGGTTGGCTCAATACTTCGCCCCTCGGTGATACCCTCCTAACTCTCTCTTGTATTAATTTCTTAGTTACCGCGCTAGCTTGTTAGTGTAGCTAGTTAGCTTTAGTTGTAGCTAAGTTGTGCGGTTTGACTTGTGCGGTTGAGTGCAAATATACTAGAATTGTGAATTGGATAGGTGGCTTGCAAACACCCCATAGGCTAAGCAAAACTCGCATCTCGCTATTTGTTATATTGATAAACTTGTTTAGCTTGTCTTTGTAGAAATTTTAAAAGGTTATTCACCCCCCTCTAGCCATCAAGACCTTTCAATCTCCCAAGACCAGAACGTGTCCATCACCACCCGAGAGTACAGTACTCCTCAAACTCAGTCCAATTCTAGCCCCGAGGGTACACGCTACTCCCACCATCTCTCCACTCCCAATGCGAGGTTGGACATTCTCGTAATGGAATCACTAACATCTTATGCCTACCCAAGGCACGAGGCTAGTTGCAAAGTCTCGAAACACAAGCGGGCCTACAACGGACGGTCCTTAACTGACAAGACGGAAACACTACATTGAGACTCCTTTCTCAATGCAAGTTAGCAGTGGCCAAACCACCTGCCCAATCTTCAAGTTCATTCTTATATTTCATTATTCATCAAGTATGCCACCGTGGCCATATAAGCATTTCATTTAAAATCCTAACTCATTAAGCATAGCGAAGCTTACTATGCATTTTGTAATAAAACAGGTACTAAGGGTGATATCATAATAATCAAGGATGATAATGCAGCAATTGGATTATCACTCAACTCTTAATTACTTAATGCAGTAAACCATAGTATAAATGATAAATATTTGTAAAACTCAAGGAAGGGTTTAAATGCACCGGGGCTTGCCTTGCTCAGACGAGACGACTGGTTCAGACTCAACAACTCCGACGTCCGGTCCAGAACCCACTGACAACAGCTCTTCTCCGGAAGCTTGCTCGACAAAGTTTACTTCTTCGAAAGCGGGAACTACACGAGCATATGACATGCTTTAACATGATGCGGTGATAAACATGATGCTTAATGATGATATGTCATGATTAACCACTTGAGTACAACTTTCCCTCACGGTACAGTTGCAAAACAACAGAACCTACTAACTAACAGTACTTCACTAAGCAACATTATTACTTCTTAAAGAACATGTTAATCATGAGCTCACCCAAGTAATTAAGGTGCCAAGAATCATTAAGGGTTAATGACCCAAGGTCATCACTCAATCAAAAAGAGCACACAACACTTAAAGTTATCAATTTAACATTTAGTTAAGGTAGAAATTAAGAATAAATTAAACTTCATCTAATTGAGCTCAAACTTTTCCTATAGATTGGTCACAGTCTAAAGTAGTGTCAAAACAAATTTTATGATTTTTGGATTAATATTTTAATTACTAAAATTCCTGGAAGTTGCATTTAATATTTAATTGAGCTAATTGTTGAACATGCAAAAAGTACTCAAAATTGGTATTTAACATTTTTCCTAGATAGTTTACACCCGGAAAAGCTTACACAAAAATTTTTAATATTTTTGGAGCTCTACAAAAATTCTATTGAAATAAACAAAAACTACTACTATTTGACATTTTTGAAAAAGAAAAACAAAATCGGCAGTACGGGCCGCTTCTCTTCTCCTTCCCTGGCTCAGCCTAGCAGGACGCGTGCTCGCGTGGCCCACCCACGCACGCGCTCACTCGCTCGCGCACGCTCGGCCCAGTAAGGCCAAGCCGCGTGGCCCGCTTGCGCGCGCGGTCCCTCTCTCTCTAACGAGGTGGCCCTGCCTGTCATCCCCCTCCTCCCGCCGGCCGATGGCCATCAAAGACCGCCGACCGCCATCTCACCGATAGCGAGCCCCCGGTGAGACCGAGCTGCACCAACACCATCACCCTGACCCCACGAACCTAGTACTACACTCTATACCATAGCAACCACCCCGGAGGGAGCCTCACCCCGACTATGGCGGCACGGTGACCACGACACGCGGTGCTCCGGCGACATAAGCCGGTAACGGCTAAAATTAAGGGGACCGGGAGCAAGAGTAGCTCACCACGAACGTAGCGGTGCAACTGGAAGGCGTGGAGAGGCAGTGGAGGTGGCTGGCCACGTGAAGCGGCACGGTGACGCTCGGTCACCGGAGATGAGGAAGGAAATGACCGCGCGAGCGCTTCGGGCGGAATTGGCTGGTGCGAGTGGCTCTATGAGATGCGCGGGAGGGAGGCGAACTCGATAATATGGTTGCTTCAGCCGGAGATGGCTCAACGGCGGCAGCGGTGAGCGGCGGAGCTAGGCGGCGGTGATGGCAAAACAGAGAAGAAGAAAACGAACACGGCGATGCTGGGCTTTATAGAGGTGGCCGAGCAATAATAAGGCGCCACGCGGGAGGCAGCTAGTGACCGCGGCATGCCTGGAAGATGGCCAAAGGCCACGGCGGCTCGCCGGCGCCCATGCCGCGTGCTGCCCGGCCGTGATTCGTCGGTCGCTGTAGCATTCCCCCCTAAAATTTTAGATTTCAAACTGTTTTCAAAATTACTTCCAAAAACATGTAGCAACTTGAAAAATTCCCAAAATATGAAATCTTCAGAATTTCAAGATCTACAAGTTTCATGTTGAAGACTTTTTCAAATTCAGCCTGGATTTTGAAATTTGAACTTGAAATCAAAAGGGAACATTTTTCTAGAATTTGGTAATTTCAAAATTACTTTAAATTTTATAAATAAAATTCAAAAGCTCAAAATACCAAATACATCTAGGCAAGACCTACAACTTTGCTATTCAAACTATTTTCAAATTTTGCTTCTATTTTGAAATTTGGGTTTGGGGATGAAAATGGGTCAAATTTAAAATTTGATTCTTTTCAAAATTACTCCGAATTTTCCACTGAAACTTTAAAAACTCAAAACACCAAACTTGTAGCCCTAGAAAAGATCTACAAACTTGGTTTTAAACTTTTTTCCAAATTTTGCTTAGATTTTGAATTATTCAAAAAGGGATAAAACTAGGATTTTGAATTTAGGGTTTTCGGAAGGATTTCAAATTGAAACTTGTTGCTATTTTAATTGGTGATTATTTAATGATCACACCATCATCCAAGGGCATCATTGGGTCAAGCATCACATGTTTGACCAAATGCCACTCTTGGTTGACCAAGTTGACTTTTGAAAATCTTTTAATACTTACCCAAATTTGAATTCAAATTCGAATCGGAAAACTCGCGACAAGTTTTAGATTCCAAATTCAAACTCAAACTTGAAGTTTCATTTTACGTGTTGGACTTGAGTTCATACCCTACACTTTACACTAGTGTATAACACAGTCATACACCTCAAATTATGTAGGGCATAAACTAAGTATTTGTGGTGACATTCAAAATTAGGGTTTTCGGTTCGAGTCACACATCTCAGAAGCACATCCAACCTAAGAATGTAAACTCGTTTTAGTTGATGCACATCGTAGTTGACTTAATCATGTATGCTTTCCAATGCAATATGATGATATAGCAAATTTTTAGTCTCCGTAACACCAGAGGTGTTACAGTTGTGGGCGGGGCACGCGATGAGCAGCAGCGAGCGGCTGTAGGGTTGAGATGGCAGACTAGAGGAGGGGTGAATAGTCCTTTCTAAAATTAATCGTGTCGGCTAACCGTAACAAATGTGAAATTAAAACTATCGATCTAGCCAAGACTACATCCCTCTATCTAAGTTAATAAGCACCTTGAAAAGATCCTAAACAAGCAGTAAAGGTGCCAGACTAGATAGAGCTCACCTAACTAATTCTAAGAGTAATGTCACACAAACCTATGCCACTAGTACTTCAAGCATCGGGGGAGTTCCTACACATGCTAATAAGCAAAAGCACAAAGCCACCTAAGCTCACTAGCAATGCTCAATAACAAGACTACACAAGCCAAATAGAGAGCGTAAATTACTTAGCTACACAAACTAAGCAATGTGTCTAACAAGATTACTAAAACCAAATTAACCATGCAAGGGAGCTACTTCTATGATACACAAGCAAGAGGGTAACTGGCAAGCTACACAGCTAACTAGTTACAGGAGCAACTGCACAAGCATAATGTATATGAAAGTAATTACGCAAACCAACGGGAAGACAAGGATGACACGATGATTTTTATCCCGAGGTTCACGTGCTTGCCAACACGCTAGTCTCCATTATGTTGACCGCTCACTTAGAGGTTTGGTGACTAATTGGCATCACTCGCCAAGCCTGCACGTCGGGCACCGCAAGAACCTCTACCCACAAGTGAGGGTAGCTCAATGACATGCTCTACTAGAGTTGCTCTTCGCGGCTCCCGCGGGGTGAGAACAATCCCCCTCACAAATCACTTCTCCAAAGCACCGCACAATCTTCTTTGCATGCTTTGACAGAGATCACCACCAAGCCGTCTAGGAGGTGGCAACCTCCAAAAGTAACAAGCACCACCGGCTTGCAACACGATCACATAGTGCCACTCGATGCAACCTCATGATGCAATCGTACTAGAATCGCTCTCTCACACAATCGGATGAACACTATCAACCATATGTGAGATGGAGGGTTCCCAAGCACACCTACACAAGCCACCAAGGCTCAAGGGTGCTCAGCAACCGGCCAAAGACCGGCCAACACTTCTATTTATAGCCCCACGGGCTAAACTAGTCGTTACCCCTTCACTGAGCTGAAATCGCAGCGACCGGACACGTTGGTCGTGATGACCAGACGTGCCAGGCCCTGCATCCGGTGACTCCCGACTGTCCACGTGTTGCCTGCGTTTGACTGTGGCTGCCCGATCCCAATGGTCGACTTCCTTCACGCGCGCGCCAGGGACGATAGGACGCATAGAAGCCACGACCGGACTCGGTGTCCCTACGTCCGGTCTTCACATGCCCGCACCTTCAATGCCAGCGACCGGATGCGCCGTCCGAACGACCTGACATTCCACCACTCTGCGTCCGTTCACTTTTAGAGTCGGTCCAAAGAGGAGAAATCATGACCTGACGCGTCCGGTCAACGTCGATCTGACAGGGTCAGTGTCCGGTCTCTCCCTCTCTCTACTCTGCGCGCCAGAACGCCACCACGTCATCATACGTCACATGCGACTGAACGCACCAGCGTCGCGTCCGGTCACTTCCAGGCTTCAGCGTCCGGTCAACAAGACTGAGGCCATGCCACTTTAGCTTACATTGGCCGGATGCATAGGTCCTGCCGAGGCTAGCGTCCGGTCACCTCCAGTGACCTCTTTTCGTCTCCTTTTCTTCATCGAGTTGATCCACATCAACTTCAACTTCTTCTCCTTTGCAAATGTGCCAACATCATCGATTGTACAACACCATGTGCATGTGTGTTAGCTTTTCACAAATATTTTTCCAAAGTATTAGCACTCTTTTTTGCCACGCCACTCGATCCTAACACATATGCAATGTTAGATCGCTCAAGTGGCACTAGATGACCGATATGTAAACAAGTTTGTCCCTCTTGATAGTACGACCATCTATCCTAAACCCATTCATAAACTTCTTTACACACTTATGACTGGTGAAATGAAATACCCTACAAATATACCTTTACTTTGTGCATTCTATTCCATCTCCAACACATGCACCAACCAATCACAAATGATATAATCCACTTCATATCATCACGTGACCATATTGGTTCATCGATCTTGACTTCACTTCACCGTTGCTTCGGTCCATCGGCGCCAAGTCATCACTCAACTTGTTCTTCACACTTGCAACCGGTCTATTAAATCAAGTCTTATCTTATCTTCTCCACCTTAGTCAAATGACTCAATGTTATGTCTCATGTACAATGAGTTCCTTCATCACATATGTGAGCTTTGTAATATATCCAAGCCATTCACCTCTATGGCATGAGTTACTCACATAAATATAACTATGAGAGCATCTCCAACAATTTGGTAAAAATCACTTGGTACATCTTGAGTTTTAGCAAGTTGCTATTTCATTTGGCAAGTCAAAAAAAGAGCTATCTCCAACAACTTGGTATTCCAACTTGGTAAAAACCAAAAAAGAAGGCCCACCTGTACCGATCCAACTCAAGTCCCACCGATCCACACCTGCGTTGCGTCTATTCAACTGCCCGCGGTCCTCCTCTCGCGAAGACGCCATGCCCGCGGTCCTCCTCCTCGCATAGACGAGTGACGCCGCGCCGCCGCCACTGCTTCCTCCTCTCTGACATGCCCAAACCAGAAGAGATCAAGGGAAGCTGCGCCTGTGAGAAGCTGCAACAAGGTCGGCATCTCCTCCTCCAATCAACCAGGTCAGTATATCTCATATTCTCATCCCATCGGTCTCCTCCCATCCTATCTTCAATTCATGTGGTTTCAGCTACTGTACATGTCATATATTGTTGATTCCACACCCCTTGGCGTCCAGGAAACATGCCTAGGAAAAGGTCCTGTCTTCGAAGCCAATTGGAAGAGGTGAAGTCGCAGACGGGAAGGGGAAGAAGAATCGGGGGCCGGCCGGCCGGGCTTCTTTTATCGTGCGCGAGGAAGAGGGATCGATCGGGACTTGGCGCGCGCGAGATCGATCCGGACTTGGCGCGCGCGGGAGAGGAACTCACGGGCGCGGGAGGGAGCTGTCGAGGCCAAAATCGCCGATACAAAGTCCACACCGCGCGCGGATATGTACGCACGCGAGGACTCCGTTTACCAACTTGGAAAATATACCAAGTGGATTTACCAAGTTGTTGGAGAGGTGTTTTTGTGTTTTTGCCAAAATAATAAGAATACCAAGTGGATTTACCAAGTTGTTGTTAGAGCATCTCCAAGAGTTTACCAAATCAATTTGGCATCCATCTATTTTTGGCAAAACAGAAAAAATTGTGCTCCAACAGTTTGGCATCCAACTTGGCAAATTTTAGCAACTTGGTAAATCTCTCCCCTCCACACGCATATTTGCGCGCTGAGCGTGAGCGCGCATCCGGCTTCGCGTGCAGAGCTCTTAGTTTCTTAGCGGGGCTCTTCGTTCGCTTAGCGGGGCTCTTCGTCGCTTAGCGGGCCTCTTCTTATTTTACCAAGTCCAAATGACAAACTATTGGAGAGAGTTTATTTTTTCACTTGCCATATATTTTAGCAAATTATCATATCACGAATTTTGATAAACTCGGAGATACTCTTAACTACGTATCTCACATCCGGCAGATGACCTGAGGAGAGCGTTACCGTAGCTGCTGGGCGTTTTTTTGTTTTTATTAGTCGTTTTTTTTTGGTTCATGGCGTAGAGAAGCGACGTAGCGTGGGCTGGGCTGGGATGGGCCGGAAATGTGAAAATCCGTTGCATTTGGTGCTCTGCCGCGCCTCAGGCCCGCAGCTGCTGATGCACCAGATCGCCTTTCCGCCGCAGCCCACGGATCGCCGCTTCTCCTCCCCGCCGCGCATCCCATGGCGCCGCCGGTCGCCGGCGTCGTGCGTCTCGCTGCGGCCTCCCGCGTGTTAGTCCTCTCCCTCTACCTGCTCGCCCGCCTTCTCTTCCGCCCCTACGACACCTCCGCCACTCTCCACCCACCCTGCCTCTCCTCTCCCCCCTTGTCCCCGGATCCCAACACGCCCGTCTCCACCGCTATCTCGTCGCTGGCCGTGTGGGACGGCGTCCACTTCGCCCGCCCCGCGGAGTGCGGCTACGAGTACGAGCAGTCCTTCGCCTTCCTCCCGCTCCTCCCCGCCTCCCTCGCGCTCCTCGCACGATCGCGTAAGTCCGCTCGTCGCACTTCCCTGCCTCGTCTTCGTTCGGATGTCAATTTGTGCGTTTTATCTGATCTGGTTGTGGTGATTGATCCTTCTCCCGCGCAGTGTTTGCGCCGCTAGTGCCGATACTAGGGTACAGGGCCGTTCTTGTGCTCTCCGGCTATGTCCTCAACAACGTCGCATTCGTTGCTGCCGCGGCCTACTTCTACAGGTGTTCGTCGTCTGATAAACTTTACTGTTTTCGTGTTCACGTAGATTGTCACTGTTTCTATGCGTTAGATGAACTCTAGTACTACAGTTCTGTGCCTATTTGGGGGTTATTTGTAGCCATTTATTAGTTCTGTTGGGTTCTCCAAACATAACGAGATTTGACTACAGTTGAGAGCATTGCACACTGGAATGCGGTAGCTGTGTTTCCTGCACTTTATTGGCGATGCCAAGTGAAAGCTTTTTCGCAGTTCAAGAGTTGGTGTTCTTTGGTGGATAATATTTGATGAGGTGCTTGTGGACTGGACTGGGGCACTGGGCCCTTCTGTGGTGATGATTAGTTTTTTGTTGCCTGTAAAACTATATTCTGGTAGCTGTATGCAAAAGCAATAATTTGAAGTTCAGCGCAATCTGTTTCTAGTCTTTTTGTTTTTTGAAAGAAAGGTGGCAGGAGCTCTGCCTATTCGCTTTTGATAGAAAGCAAGTTTTTCGTGAAAATTTGACCTGAGCTGCCAGTGCCACGAGGAGGGAGGCCTCCGAAGCACACAAGACGAAAAGAACACAGAAAGAACAAAATGCCCAAAGCGGTGAACACAACTACTCAGACCCAAAAACTCCTGTGTCTCCTTTGCACTTGTCTTGTTTATCCTTTGTGGTGACCTCTGATGGCACGAGACTGGCATGCTGGAAGATGCAGCGATTTTTTTCTTTCCAAATGTTGATTCCATTGAAGGAGTGGCTACAAGTTTGCAGTTTTTCACTATTCTTGATACTATCTGATCATATGGTCATAAATGTCGAAAGTTAGACCAACCCTTTTTGAGCATCACTTCATTACTAAGGCAACTACCAATTCTTGTTGGTGCAGATTGTCTGTGCTAATTTTGAAGGACCAGAAAGCAGCTTACCGAGCATCCGTTCTGTTTTGTTTCAACCCTGCTTCTGTGTTCTACTCATCATTGTAATATTCTTTTCCTTCACCAACACAAGAAAAGAAACTCATGAGTTTGGCATTTCCTAACAGATAAATTGTTGTTTTTGGCAGGTATTCAGAAAGTCTTTATGCACTTTTTTCTCTTGGAGGCATGTTCTATCTGTTTTCGGGTGCTCATACTGTTGCAGTGATAATGCTCGCTCTGTCTGGTTCAGCTAGGTCAAATGGAGCACTTAATGCTGGTTATTTCTGTTTTCAGGCCTTGCTACATGCATATGATGCCGCTGTCCAAAAGAAAAGGCCGTTGGTATGTTCCACTTAAGTTATTAACTTATTCTTATGAATAATAGTATTTGGCATGAAGAGACTAAATGATATACCATATTGCATTAAATTATCCTTCATTTCCATAAAGAAGCCATCAGCAAAGACATACTTGTCTAGTAACTTCTCTTTGTTTTGGCCAGTTGGCGATGCAGGCCCTTGTGATTGGAGCTTTGCGCTCCATTTTCATATTTGTACCTTTCTTCGCTTTTCAAGCATATGGATATTTGAACATATGTGTACATGGGAGCTCAGAGGAATTGAGGCCGTGGTGCAAAGCAAAAGTTCCCTTGTTGTATGGATTCATTCAGAGCCACTACTGGTAATTGTTTCTGTATGAAAATAGTTAGAATTGGTATTGGCATAATAATCTGTCAAAACTAGCACCTCTTTATCCTTTTTTCTTACCTTTGGAATTATACTAGGGTAGTCTTGCATCACCGATTATGTGCTGGCTGTATGCACACTTTCATTGATGATTTTTTGTAGCCATAAGAAATACATATTGGATACATCTTTCATGGAATTTGACTTGTTTCTTCATTCACCCTATATTCTATTTCACGTGCTTGGTGGCAGTCCTTTGCTTATACCGAACCATGTTGTATTACACATCTGCTGAGATGAACATTGGGTACACTATGGAAACCCCATCCTCCTTTGTGTTACTTTAAATTTTATTGAAATATTTGTCTGTTCACCATTTCTCGAGGATGTCGATGCTGTATGAGTTTTCTCTCATAAGACAACATATTTTTCCTCTCTCTAGCATCCTTAAGTCTTAATTCTTAACAGCTCCTTATAAGCTACTTATGGTTTCTTTTTAGGGGGGTTGGTTTCTTGAGGTACTTCCAAGTGAAGCAGCTGCCGAACTTTCTCTTGGCTTCACCAGTACTTTCTCTTGCTGTTTATTCTATTGTCCATTACACCAAATTGCTTCACCGACTTTTCCAAACAACTAGCATCCACAAGCAGATTATCACTGCTCTCGAGGAAAGGCCAGTTGTGTCATATAGAAGATCCGATGATGTGACAAGTTTGAGTGAACTTTCTGCTGGACTCACTAAGAAAGCACAAGGTACCATTGCAATATCAACAATCTACATTTTGCTTTGTTTTGAGAAGCTATTGCTCATCTATCTTGATGTCAAGTCTATTTGACTGACCAATTTAAAAAAAAAATTGCATGTATTTTTTTATATAGTGAGAAGCGTGCAATGTTGAAGTGATCTCAAGATAGACCTTTTTTTTAGAAGAATAGCTGGACATAAAGCCTTTAACCTTACAATATTTCTTGGACAGGAAACTCTACGGTTAAACACAGAAAATCAGTTGCTACCGACACAGCTTCTGCAACGTTCCATGATACCATGTCACCTAACCAAAATATGGAAGAGAATCAGGATGCGTGCTCCATATTACTACTTCCATTCGTTCTGCATCTGGTCTTCATGACATTCACAGCCTTCTTTGTGACGCATGTCCAGGTCAGTATATGATCTTCCTCATTAAGGCAAAGCTTATCTGGAGGCACTGCTGGTTCCATCATGGCTTGAATACCAACTTCCATTCAATTTATGCAGGTGTCCACACGGTTTCTATCTGCTAGTCCCCCGATTTACTGGGCTGCTGCGCACATCTTGGCTTCTCCAAGCCGATCCTCCAAAAGATGGGGCTACTTGATCTGTGTCTATTTCATCGCATACATTCTCCTAGGTAGTCTGCTCTTCTCCAACTTCTACCCTTTCACGTAAGAACGCCGGGGCACACCAGATGCGTTTTCTGAATCCAATGGTAAGCACTGCTGCAGTGGTTGTCTGGATTGCTCATCTGTTTATCAGGTGGATTATCTCGACTAGCATTACCTGAAGGTTTCCGTAGGTAGGTGCTTCCCTAGTTCAGCAATTGTGCGTCGACTACTTGATTCGCTGATGTATTGTTACATATGTGGAGTACGTATATTTTTTTTCATGCATCGGGTTATGATGGGGCCTCTAGCTTTACGATCAGAAGTTGGAGATGCAAAAGACAGCGTCAGTCCGAACTGATTTAGCTGAGCTGCAACTTCCAGCTCGCCCTCCAAATAATCTCGATACTAGTCTTGCTAAACCAAACAAATTCAACCAAGGATACATCAGTCTGAACTCAGAAACAAAATTACAACAAAGTAACAACTGAAACATTTAACAGTAAACCAAACATAGCACGGTAAACCAAACATAGCATGCTGCAAAAGGTGCCGTTTAAAGTGTTAACAGATCATTTAAGCTTTGCCAAAAGGAAACAGAACCGAAGTAAAGAAGCCCGGTTTTCCGTTGGCTTGAGACTCGGAGGACGAGGAACGTGGCCGGCTAGCGCGGTGGGTGCGTCGGCTGATGGCTGGGTTGTTCGTACTGCCCACACACGGTGTCACGGTGATACGTATCTGTTCTCATCACTTACCAACTTGTTCCATGAATGGATATGATCCAAAAACACGTCATAATCTCCCGTTCCTACACAGGCTCGTTTTCCTAATACCAACATGTATGCAAGTATCCTGGGGATCGATGATCTTCGCCAATTATTTAATGACACCATCTTTCTTCATATGACGAAATAACGCCGCTGGATTCATTGGTCGTTCGTTCGTTTTCATCCACAGACCATCCAAAGATTAGCTATATATATATAAATATAAAAATGTCCATGAAGATCAGTGCCCATCGTTGTCCATGGATGCTCGTTAGCTAGCCAGCAGCGTCGCCATCGACTTGCTAATATAATAATCAACGGATGGTGACTCCGATCCAACAAACGACAGACAGAGGTGCAGCGCTCATCAGCTAGCTAGTATGTGTATGGCCATTTCAAGGGTAGGGTACCCAAGACATTAGCGACGTGTACGTACGCACGGTACTGTTGTTGCATGCCGTATATACGATCATCTCCAATTCTCCATGAAGAGCAGTGGTGCTGGCGTACGTGCTACCAGGAATCGATGACACGAGGGGTTATTATTTATTGTATTAGTTCTGGTTGCTGCAAGTTCTTAGTAGTGTGAGTTGCACTTTGCTCCTTCAATTGGCGAGTTGGTTATTAACTAATCCCATCTTTTCTTTTTTTTGTTCAGTTGGCGAGGTGGCACTCGATGGCCAATCGATTCACCTAATTCGTTATCTGTCCACTCTACGCAAAAAGAGTCCGGTCGTTATCGAGCGCTCGACAGGTGCGTGCGTGCATGCATGCCGGCTTGGTTAAGCACGCACGCAGACGGAACGAAACATTGGAATCCGATGCAGGAAAGCTGCAATTAAACTACTACACCAATCCAGACCGTGGATCAATTGCACTTTGGAACCGACACAAAGCTGGCAAATATTGGAAACATATTGCTTTTGTGACGAAGCATACCGGGAGTCAGTAGCGGACCCAGATAAACGGAGGAGCCTGGGCGATGCAACTGTCAGTCCGTGGCAGCCTGCTGGCAGGCACTTCCTGCCTCTCGTAACCATGCTTAGCAAATTGGGCCTTAAGAGACAGGGCACGTGCAACTCATCATATCCTAAAGAGAGAATAATTTCACTATTGAGGCCTTAGTTCCAGCGCTAAGTGTTGCATGGTGAAGAGGCTAAGGACTTTGGCACACCTAAAAAATGGCTTCAACTTCTCTGACAAATCTACTGTAGCATTACTGTTGAGGTCCCGTAGTGTGAATTCGTTGAAGCCCTTTGCGCCAAAATGAAGTTCACTCTTTTCATTCTTCATAGGAAGAGGTCTATTTTAACTATTGAGTTGTGGCCAAAGTCTGGCTTTTATCATCCAACTCACAAACTAGGTTCTTTCACCGTCGAACTATAGAACTAGAACAAATTTAGCCCTTCCATGTAATCTCTAAAAACTCATAACAAATTCCTTTTAATCAGAGTAGTCTCAATATCAGTTGTTAGGTTTTAGTTAGAGTAAAAATGTGCTTATAGGTTACCCGGTGACACCATCATTTTCAACTCCCTGTCTGATTTTGCTTCTTGTAGAGGTCCTAAGTTTAGAAGCCTATCTAGTCATCTAAACTAGTGCCCGAAATATTTAAGTTGTTTTGATTTTGTTAGGTCTAAGGATCTCAAAGCCTTTATCCTTTTGCCTTTTCAAAGCCTCTCACAATAAATATGTAAAATATAGATGTTTCGGTGAATCGTCTTCATATTTTCATTGTCATGCAGCCCTATTGCTAGTGGATGCTAAAGTACATGACAGCTTGGTGGCCGATGTACCATGGCTAAGGTGAAGAAATAGTACTTGCATTAAGCCAATAAACTTATCAAGAGTCATGGCACGAAGAGGACCAAACCTTTGTTGAATCATATGAAGAAGTGGTTTTTGGATGAAGTCTTGATCATATTGCTAAAAAGATTCTAATTTGCTAGCTAAGGAAGTCATGCTTACAGCAAAGCCAGTGATAAAAGACCCTTAAGTGTTTAAAACCAAAGTTATGGCACAATTTAAAAATATATACTCCCTCCAGGTTGGTAAAAGAAGTCATTTTAGACAACGACACGGTCTCTAAAGCATAACTTTGACTGTATCTTTCTATAAAAATATTTATTTAAAAGTGATATATGTTTACTTTTATGAAAGTATATTTTAAGACAAATCTATTCATATGGTTTTCATATTTCCAAACTCAATAACTTAAAAGTTATTCATGATTTATATTCCCAATGTTTGACCCAAACCTTGTCCAAAACGACTTCTTTTACTAACATGGATATATATATATATATATATATATATATATATATATATATATATATATATATATATATATATATATATATATATATATATATATATATATATATATATATATATATATATATATATATATATATACACACACACACACCCAAGTGTGATTAAATTGTGTATACATTTGCTTTTGAGTATAAGTGTTCCGTCTTGTGCCTCAAATGTAAAGCTTTAATATAAATAGACCATAATGTATATGCCATACGTACTATGCTACTTGCAACAGAGCAAATGTAGTTGACCATTTTAGAGGTAGATCTGGTCCCAGGGACGCGTGGTGTATAGCACCGTGGCATTTGTTGCCACTTGCCACGGGAAGCAGAGAAAGGGTTAGTTGTCGTGCACATGCAGATGCGAGGTGACAAATCATGGTTAGGTACTTGAGTATTTGTTTTTTTCCTCTTTTTTATATTTAATTGGATTGGAAGCGTCCATCGCAGAGTGTATGTATTAACGGTAACCTGGGAATGCATTGAGATAAGCTGTGGTCCCAACAACTTGTCACGTGGCCGGAACCCGGAACTGTGGCGAGGCCAAGGCCACAGAATTACGGTAGGAAGCAATCAGAAGCCGCTTTTAGGCAGCTGGACAGGATCACAGGACACATCCACCATCATTTCTGGTAGCTAGCCGTCCACGGCTTATTGCGGCCGTTGGTTGCCGCCAAGTTAGTTTCTTTTCTTTTTCTATAGATTTTCTTATTTTTGTTTTCAGGGGGACGGTTGATTCATGTGCGGGAACTCCGGAAGCGTCCATGTGCTTCTTTTAAAGCTCCGCAGTGTTGGGAAGGTGTAAGATTGGACTGCTGTATATATTATACTACGAGTATTTTCCGCGTGTTGCCACAGGTACAAAGGAGGAATCTATATTTTAGCATTCTGACGTGGACAACTAAATATATCTACTACTATATTACGTGCATAAACTTAGAAGACGAACTACTACTACGCATGCATGCACATGATCAGATGGTGTTAATTAAAAGGGATAAGTGGATGACGTAGCATAAGGAGGTTCAAGATAATAGCTTAAGTGAGGTTTGTGTTAATTGCAAAGGATAAGTGGATGACGTGGCGCAAGGAGGTTCAAGATAATTAACTTAGTGGAGTTTGTCTTTATAGTATATATAGATATACCTTATCCTATTGGAAATAATATAATACAATCAGTGGCGAATCCAGCCGGCGAAATGACCTAGGGCGGACTTGTACTATAAAGTTTTGGCTACCAACGACAACTTATATTTTTAAGCAAAAAATGTAGAACAACCAACCAGAATCAGGATGTTACCTTTTAATAATGGAATTATCAGTAATATATAGATGTTTCAATAGAGTACAAATCAGAAATCATCAAATGAGTGAATGACTAAATTCCCAAATCAGAAAGCACTGAAGCAGGGGCAGGGACGTGAGAGTCGGCTGGCTAGGGCTGGCTACCTGGCCGGCGACCGGCGGCTGCCTGGGAGCTGGCTGCTGGCCGACGCGGCGGTGCCGAGCGGCAGCGGCTGGGGCTAGGGCGGCTGGGTAGGGTTGCGTCGCTGGATCCGCCTGTAGCTGGAGGCAACGAGCAGCGATGGCGAGCCTGGAGGGCGGAGCGGAGGCGATAAGCGGTAGAGCGGGTCAGTAGTAGAGCTACGGCGAGTCGCGCAAGCTACGAGAGCGAGGTGACTGCCTTGCCCTCCCGGAAAAAAATAGCGTCGTGCCTCCGTGGTTTCGCCCTTCAGCTCGAACTCCGGCGACCTCAGGGGTGGGGATATAGTGCCCAGCCAAGGGGACCTGGGGCAGCCGCCCTAGCTCGCCCTAGTGGCCGTATTTCGCTAACTACCGTCAATCACTATTCACCACTAGCTAGACACTGTTTAAGCACTTTTTCTATAGCCATTTTTCCAGCTTCCTGTCTCTGGTGGCGCGGCATCAACGCGCCCACCCGTGCTTGTATATTTATATTGGCAAAGATCTTTTAGCTTTCATCATAAATATCTCTAATTTTATATAGATTTGTCGGGTACCAATTTTAGGGTACCCGAAGAAGGGGAACTAATGATCCCCAACGATCAAAATTGAACGGACGATTAAAGGGCGTGACCACGGCTTCATCCGACCCCCAAGGGACAGATTCCAGTTCGCCCGACCCCTGGGGCACAGGTTCCGCTCGTCCGACCCCTTGGGAGCGGGTTGCGCCTCGCCCGACCCTAAGGAAAGGGACATCGCCTCGCCCGACCCCAAGAAGGGGTGCTCCGGCCCGCCCGACCCTGAGGGAGCACGATCACCCTCAGACGGGGGCGCAGGCCCGGCAGGGGGCCCGCACTGCCTCTAACCACCACAGACGCAAAAGCTCAAGCCCGGGGTCAAACTTCTGACACCAGATGGGAATAGGCACGCCTCGACATGACCCAAAGCCATGGCAGGCCATGCCTAGGGGGCCCACGTTGCCCACAGCGCCAGGCACGATGGGACGAGGCGCCACAACTAGCTGACGACGCCCGCGCGTGGCGCCAGCAGCAAACAGGGACACGACGTGGAGCCATCTCCATCGCCATCAGCATCGCGACATGGAGACGTCTCCGTCATCATCTACAAGACCAGCAGGGCACACCTATAGGATGAGGAGGGCGACGCGGCTCCGAAGCTCTCTTCCTCTCGGTTTTTCTCTTTCTTCTTTTTCCCTCTCTCTCTCATGTACCCCTGGTTCTTTCCTTGGTCTATAAAAGGGAAGGCTGGGTGCTCCACTTGGGCAAGCTTTTCAAGCTCTTAGACTTTGGAGATTTCAAACACTCTGAAGCACTTCAACTCCACTTCACCTTCACTAGAGACTTAGGACTTCTTCCCTCTCTCGCCCATTTGTAACCCCTACTGCAAACCTCAGTGCTAGTAACACAAGCAGCCGCAGCGACTAGACGTAGAGACATTTCACCTGAACCAGTATACATCCTTGTGTCGTCTAACATACCATCCGAGCCAAAAGCGCAATACAAAATTCACTAGCCCGTGGTTTTGTAACACCGATAGTTGGCATGCTTGGTAGGGGCCTTTGCGTGTTTCATCGCTTCCATCAGGCCGCGGATGGCTAGCCACGGCGTGAGCTAGACCCCGGGCGCACACACGCATCTTGGGAGTCTGGACTTCCTCGTCACCACAAATGGAATGCTGGCACGGTCTCCAGCCCTCGTTCAGCCTCTGTGCTCCGCCAGTCTCGACGCTGTCGTCGAAGCCCTCGAGGAGCTGCAGCCGCATGCCCCGGAGGCCCGTGCCTCTAAGGGCAACCAGCTTCTCGACTTCAACTATGCACAGCTAGAACGCTAGCTTCCCATCTTCTTGGGACCCCGGCTGTCCTCTTACGTCACCTCTCTTTTTGTACCAACGTCATGACGCAGCTCGCTGGCGGAGAACCGCTCTTCTCGACGTATCTCACCCGGAATGCCCTGACAACATTTTTGTTTGTACTTCATGACGCTATCGGGACCAGCGATCACCTCGTGGCACAACACATGCATCCGCCTCCCGCGGTCTCCATAGGGAGGACCATACACCATCACGGAGGTGCTCAGACCGGGCACCCACCAGCTCAAGGCCATCGATGGCCAAATCTTCACCAACGCATGGAATGTTCAGCAGATACGTTACTTTCACCCCTAGTTCTTTTCAAGTTGTCAACGTGCTAGAGAAAAATCATGTTTCTAAATAAAAGTACTTCATCTTATCATTTTCATTATCTTTCCCTCGATTCTTAGCGACACCCGACCCCAACGGCGCCTGGGGGTCGGGCCTCACTCAGGGGCTGGTAAGGGTATTTACATTTTCAGAAACGCTCTTTACATCCGACCCCTTCTTACGTTAAGGGCTCAAAGCAAGAGGTTGCAAAAAATAGACCCTGAGTAAAACTGGGTGGATGGCAGAAAACCCACGCCCCAGCGGCTATGGTGCTTTTGCTCTCCAGCATGATCAGTCTTTTTCGCTCGCACCTCGAACTTTGCAAACTCGGCGTTGGAACGGATCGAACCACATCGACCTTTTCACCGACCCCAGCAACAGCCGAGGGTCAGGCCTCACTCGGGGGCTGGTATGAGTATCTAATACTCATAAGCACTTTTTGCAGCCGACCTCTTCTTACGTTAAGCCTTAGAAATAAGAATCATGGGAACAGACTCTGAGTAAAGCTAGTCAGACCGCGAAAGGCCTACGCCCCAACGGCTATGGTACCTTTGCTCACCAGTGTGGACAGAGTTTGTCCCCCGTGCTCGAACTTTCTAAAACTTAGCGTCAGGAGGGATCGGATCGCGTCAACCTTTTTTACATTAAAAAGGCATGTGTTTAAACGACAAAAGCTAAGAGTTTGCTCGATCAAACTCAAAGCGAAACACTCGTTCGTTACAAGTTTTTGGGCATCGCGGCCTGCTTTATTCTAACTAAACTAACCCCTCCGGGGGACAACTGTGCTCTCTATCTTATCGTCTAATTCTCGCGTAGGATGGGCCGCTGTCTTCTCGATCTCATCCAGCTCGTGGTCTTCATAGCCAAGAGCGAAGCCCTGGCCCATCGCCTCTAGATTGATGTTCTCATAGTGAGAGCGGGCGACCGTGAACGCCTGTTGAACACCAAAGCGGATCGCACGCCTCGTGATCTCCTATGCTCGGTCCGTGATCTGAAGGGAGCAAACCGCAAGCGAGCTCGCTTCCTCCGATGGGGTCACGTCGAGGTCGTTGCAGACCAGCCCGACGGCAACTCACAGGTCGTCGTGCTCATCGCTCTCCTTCTAGAGATAGCCCTTCACCTCGGAGAGCTCTTTCTCTAGGTCGCGACTCTTCACCACTTCCATTGTGAGCTTGTCATCAAGACCTACTCAAAATCGAGCACCAACTAGGTCAAAACACCAAACGGTGGATCCTGGGAAGAAGGCAGATGAGGCAAACAAGGGACTCACCATTCACCTGCTCCTGGAGTTTGCGTGCCTCCTCGCGCTGCTGTAACACCTCTGGTGTTATGGAGACTAAAAATTTTCCGTGTCATCATATTGCATTGCAAAGCATACATGATTAGGTCAACTATGATGTGCATAAACTAAAATGAGTTTACATTTCTTAGGTTGGATGTGTTTCTGAGATGTGTGACTCGAATCGAAAACCTAATTTCGAATGTCACCGCAAATACTTAGTTTATGCCCTACGTAGTTTGAGGTGTATGACTGTGTTATACACTAGTGCCAAGTGTAGGGTATGAACTCAAGTCCAACTTATAAAATGGAGCTTCAAGTTTGAGTTTGAATTTGGAATCCAAAACTTGTCGCAAGTTCTCCGATTCAAATTTGAATTCAAATTTGGGGAATTATTAAAAGATTTTCAAAAGTCAAATTGGTCAACCAAGAGTGGCAATTTGGTCAAACATGTGATGATTGACTCAATAATGCCCTTGGATGATGGTTTGATCTCTAAATAATCACCAATTAAAATAGCAACAAGTTTCAATTTGAAATTCTTCCGAAAACCCTAAATTGAAAACCCTGATTTTACCCCTTTTTGAATAATTCAAAATCTAAGCAAAATTTGGGAAAATGTTTAAAACCAAGTTTGTAGATCTTTTCTAGGGCTACAAGTTTGGTGTTTTGAGTTTTTAAAGTTTTAGTGTAAAATTTGGAGTAATTTTGAAAAGAAGCAAATTTCAAATTGGACCCCTTTTCATCTATAAACCCAAAATTCAAAATGGATGCAGAATTTGAAAATAGTTTAAATAGAAAAGTTGTAGGTCTTGGCTAGATGTACAACTTTGGTATTTTGAGTTTTTGAAGTTTCAATATAAAATTTAAAGTAATTTCTAATTTACCAAATTCCAGAAAAGTGTCCCCTTTTGATTTCAACTTCAAATTTCAAAATCCAGTTTGAATTTGAGAAAGTTTTCAACATGAAAGTTGTAGAGCTTGAAATTCTGAAGATTTCATATTTTGGGAGTTTTTCAAGTCACTACAAGATTTTGGGAGTAATTTGGCAAAAACAGATCAAGGGTTCATGTGTGTTGGGCATCTCCGGTGATCGAGCATCACCGTGCCGCTTCACGTGGCCAGCCACCTTCGCTGCCTCTCAACGCCTTCCAGTGGCACCGCTCCATTCGCGGTGAGCTGCTCTTGCTCCCGGTCCCCTCAATTTTTGCCGTTACCGGCTTATGTCGTCGGAGCACCGCGTGCCGTGGTCACCGTTCCGCCATAGTTGGGGTGAGGCTCCCTCCGGGGTGGTTGCTGCGGTATAGAGCGTAGTGCTAGGTTTGTGGGGTCAGGGTGATGGTGTTGGTGCAGCTCGGTCTCATCGGGGGCTCGCCGTCGGTGAGATGGCGGTCGGCGGTCATGGATGGCCATCGGCCGGCGGAAGGAGGGGGATGACAGGCGGGGCCGCCTCGTCAGTGAGAGAAAGGAGGGAGAGCGCGAGCGCGGGAGCAGGCTGGGCCGGCCTGGTGTTGCTGGGCCGCGAGCGCACGCGGATGGGCTGCGAGCGCGGGCGAGCGCGATCGCGCGCGACTGGGCTGTGCGTCCTGCTGGGCCGAGCGAAGGGGGAAAGAAGGAGTCGGCCCGAGCTGCCGTTTTTGTTTTTCTTTTTCAAAAATATTAATAGTGGTAGTTTTTGTTTATTTCAATAGAATTTTTGTAAAGATCCAAAAATAGTGAAAATTTTTGTGTAAGCTTTTCAAGGTGTAAACTATCTAGAAAAAATGTTAAATGCCAATTTTGATTACTTTTTGTAAGTTATTTAATTATCTCAATTAAATGTTAAATATAACTTCCAGGAATTTTAGTAATTTAAATATTAATCCAAAAATCATGAAATTTGTTTTGACTCTGTTTTAGACTATGATCAATCTATAGAAAAAGTTTAAGCTCAATTAGATGAAGTTTGATTTATTCTTAATTTATGCCTTAATTATTTAAGTGATTAATTAAATGTTAAATTGATAACTTTAAGTGTTGTGTGCCCTTTTTGGTTGAGTGATGACCTTGGGTCATTAACCCTCAATGATCCTTGGCACCTTAATTAATTGGTTGAGCTCATGATTAACATGTTCTTTATGAAGTAATAATGTTGTTTAATATAATCTCGATTAGTTAATGAATTCTGTTGGTTTGCATATGTACCGCGAAGGAAAGTTGTACTCAAGTCGTTAATCATGGCATGTCATCATTAAGCATCATGTTTATCACCGCATCACGTTGAAACATGTCATATGCTCGTGTAGTTCCCGCTTTCGAGGAGGTAAACTTTGTCGAGCAAGCTTCCGGAGAAGAGCTGTCGTCAGTGGGTTCTGGACCGGACGTCGGAGTTGTTAAGCTTGAACTAGTCGTCTCGTCTGAGTAAGGTAAGCCCGGTGTATTTAAACCCTTTATTGAGTTTTACAAATCTTTATCACTGGTACTATGGTTTATTGCATTAAGTAATTAGGATTTGAATGATAACCCAATTGCTGCATTATCATCCTTGATTATTGTGATATCAACCTTGGTACTTGTTTTATGTACAAATGCGTAGTATGCTTCGCTATGCTTATTAAGTTAGGCTTTTAAAATGAAATGCTTATATGGACACGATGGCATACTTGATGAATAATGAAATGTAAGAATGAACTTGGAAGATCGGGCGGGTGGTTTGGTCACTACTAACTTGCATTGGGAAAGGAGTCTCAATGTAGTGTTTCCGCCTTACTATCAGTTAAGGACCGTACATTGTTGGCCCTCGTGTCAAGGAGTTTTTAATAGTACTAGCCACATACCCCTGTTGGGTAAGTCTTACTTCGGCTATTCCATTACGAGAACGTCTAACCTCGCACTAGGAGTGGAGAGATAATGAGAGTAGCGTGTACCCTCGGGGCTAGAATTAGGCCGGGTTTGAGGAGTACTGTGCTCTCGGGTGGCGATGGACACGTTCTGGTTTTGGGCGACCTGAGTAAGAGTTGATACATGCAAGATTTGGTTCTATATATGTCGTGTAGTTAGGAAGCCCCAGCTGGGTAAATCAAGCGGTTCAAATCGTCGTTACTCCGCGAGAAAGGAGTCTTGGCCTTGCACCAACATCGTAGTTAAGAACTGGAATGGGGAGACAGAATAAAGAAGGATCTTGATGAGAATTATTTTGATCTAGATTAGGATCACTTAGAATTGGTTAAGGAACCATCAATGATAAAATAAAAGGTTGAAAGTAAGGACTCACTCTAGCAAGCTTTTCTGTAAAATAAATTTTGATTCTTGAATACCCTTACCTTGATTCCCTAAAAGCTAGCATGCCCTTGGAGTCTTTTTCTTAGTCAGGTAAGTCTTGTTGAGTACTCTCCGTACTCAGGGTTTGTTAAACCCTTGTTGCAGGTGCGGTGCATGAGCAAGTCTGTTTTGAGCCTTGCTGCATGATCGTTGTCGTTGAAGAAAGTGACGACGAGTAGGCTGTGTGGCCTCTGGACAAGGCACCTCGTTTGGGTGTTGTAATAAAGTTACTACTGATACTCCACTACTACTGGTTTGTAATAATGCTACTTATGGTTTGAGGTTTGGAAACTATGGTTTGTAAACTTAAGTTATGTAAGACTTCCACTATTTTACTCTGATGGTATTTTGAACAAACTGTTGTAATATTGCAATACTCCTATAATTGGATCATGTTCGAAGGAAAGCAGGCCTTTTATGTTATGAGGAACATAAGTATGACTGTCAGAGGTCATTATGACAATGACAGGTACATGTGGGTGTTAACACCTCTAACGCCACCTAAGCTAGGTTGTCATCCCCAGCATGACACTAAAGGTGCTGGTACTAAAATATGCAAATGCTCCTCTGAAATAAATATGAAATCCGTAAGCGCACAGATAATACCGATGTAGCATTTTAACCGGGAGTAATCCAGGTATCGTTATTTATATTTTTACCACTAGAAAGGGATGCTAAGGATATTGAGCAATGAGCATCACTGCATGTGATAATGGAGAGCATAACCATGTCTTTATCAATCTTCTCATACAGGGTAAGTGTCACAAGATGAATAATATATATATATATATATGAATAAAGAATAATAAGAGATAACTGATAAGCCCATAGCCACATATAATGATAAATATCTCAATAGATTACTCTAAGCATATAACACTAGCATGGATTAGGACAAACTATAAGGATAAATCCTAAGTTATTCTTACTATACAGCCAAAGCATACGATGATTAGTGCAATTACACTTGGCAATCATAGCAAGAAAAGGTTATATCTACGCATAGTGATATTACTAAGGAAGATATAGAACATAGCCGTCACTTCCCTGTAATAGTTGTGCTCTGCCTGCCCTATACTCGGGAGGTGGACTACAAAGGACTCAACAGGACTGTCACTCCCGCGATCTACCACACGGTCTGGAATATAGGGTGCAATCACAGGTAAATACGGTATAGGCACCACGCCTACACAATGTTTACCACTCACCCATGATATCAATAAGCAAGCGCTATACGATCCTATACTTAAATATAATTCTGATCGAACTATGCCAAGCATATAATCAAAGTAGACTAAGAATAATATAATTGAGAACATAATCAAATAGAGCAAAGTCATATCCAATATGATAGAATAGACTAAAGTCATATTCATACAAATGATGAACTAGATGAATAATATAAGAACAAATACAAAAGTAGGAGAGAATTACCAAATATTCTCTTGACAGATCCGGAAATCAAGCAATGCTTGGCTCCTTCTAGTTCTAATCCTATGTAGCTATGCTAAACTAGAGATCTAATTGAGATGGTGGCTCTAGGGCTTCTCTGAATGAATAGAATGAGTTCTCTCTCTAATGAATTGAATGAATTCAGGGTTTCTCCTGGGGCCAGGGCCTTGCTTATATAGCCCTCTAGGAAGCACCACAGCCCTTGGATCAAACCAACCTTCATCAATGACTTTTTATTGATCCTCAAAGGTGGTGGAGGTAGGATCCACGAGGTGGAAGCTGATTGGCTTCCTGGGTGGGGCAGGCGCCTAGGCCCAGGGGCGGCCGCCCCTGTTGCCTAGCCTGTGGGACCTACCCTCCGGGGAAAATTTTCTCGAGTCTTCTAGACTATACTTTTTCATAGTATGGTCGGTTTCTCTCTATGTAAATCTGACATGTGGACCTCCTTTGGTTCTTTCCTGATAACCCCCTGTAGAAATAGATATTCATCAAAACTCATGGAATTCTGTCAGTGTAACCCCTATATCTAGATAGTATTTATGTTTAGGTCCTTTCTCATGCTATGTTGACGGTTAAAAATGATACTTATCTACCGTCAATAGTGGGCCATCATAATTAGGAGGTTCTGTGACAGCTGCAGGACCGCCTTGGCCTCCAGGGTCTGAATCCTTGCCCGGTGCTGACCAACCTGCACGGCGAGCCCAGCAGACACATTCTCAGCCTCAGTCTTTGACTCCCTCTCATTCTCTACCTCACCCAGGTAGGGTGAAGGGTTCGACGATAACGGAAGGGCATGAGCGAGAAATCCTAGGCGCTGGTGGCGGTGGAGCAGAGGAGGCAGGGTTGCGATTGAGCGTGCCGAAGACGGGAGGTAAGGCTCTCTATTTATATGGGGAGGCGGAACGAGAAGGTGAACCGCCCGCCTAGATTCACGCGCCTACCGTGTCTTGTCATCATGCCCCTCTGAGAATCGTGTATATGCCATCCCCGGCCGCTTCCTCGAAGGACACACCGGATGGTGGTTTGTCTGCCTCAATGGGCCACGAACTGCTACAAGTAAGAGGGATACGGAGCTAAAAACACTCCTACGTCCCATGAAGGCCTAGGAGTTCGAAGGCTAGCCCACCAACGGGTTCGACAGCCGCTCCAGGGCACCTTTCAGAGCGAGGGGTGAAAAAGGATGGGCCCGCTAGCGGCCAGTACCCGGGCGCGCGAGCGCCATAGGCATCCTAACCCATGTTCAGGTCTTGACCACGCACGGTCCATAGTTTTTTCTCGAAGAAAGGCGACAAGCCCTCGGGACCGGTCGAACAAATCAGAGAACTATATGGACTGGCCGTTAGGAATCTGGAGTCGGTCACCAGCTAACCCATGCTAGATCCCCATGAATGGGAACCAGGGCCCCACTCGAACTGACCTGTTAGCAGCTCACCGAGCACCATGGTTCATCCAACGAGAAAAAACAAGGCACTGCTCAACCCCCCCATTTTTCTGAGAAAACGCTTAAGGGAGAACGATCGTAGGACAAGCCAACCCCTCGATTGGACCCCTGCTACGTGTGGGGCTCGGGAGCTTGGACTCGCAAGGAGACCCAATGCGAGGTCACACACGAACGATGAATTGACCGTCACAACCTAACCAAGTGAAAGCTCTATGTTTGGTGTTGGTAATTAGTGACAATGCCTAAGTACTAATCCTATGCCTAAGTTGTATATAGCATATGAGGATTAGTACATTCCAAGGTTGGTGGCAAGATGGACATGGTGATCATGATGGCCACACTTGGATTTGGATGCAACCTTACGTGATCAAGGCAAAGGTATATGCTTAAGGGTTGTGTTTTAGTAACCAAGACACCTAGTGGGTGTGGTTACATTATAGGATAGATAGCCGTACTATAAAGAGGGGAATGACGCGGCTATTGAACTCCTAAGTGCCTCTAGGTGTGCATTTCATAATCATATGCATTTGGATAGAACTAATAACGCCTCGAAAAATGATTGTGAAAATTCTAACACACTCGCACATGACGTGATCACTTGGTGGTGTTAGCACTTTTGCGATGGCGTTAGAGTTTGAGCGGTAGAGAGGGTTTGGGTCCCCTCTCTCTCCCGCCGAGCTTGCGAGGCGGGATTCAGGCATTTTCGAGGAATTGAAACGCCTATTTTCCACTACGCCGGAAGTCAGAAATCAAACGGAGGTCACAGAGGTGACCGGACGCTGGACCGGACGCGGTCTCTGTTTGACCAGACGCGTCCGGTCAGTGTTCAGCGTTTGTGCGTGTTTCAGCTTTTTGATCGGACGCGCAGCGCGTCCGGTCACAGTCGACCGGACGCGTCCGGTCATTGAGGGAGCTTACTGGACTCCAACCGGACGCTGGCACTGTGGCGTCCGGTCAGTTCTGAAGCATGTCCGGTCGCTGTTTTGTTGTGCGCTACTCAGGCTTGACCAGCGCGTCGGGTCCGTTATGGGACCAGCGCGTCCGGTCGAGCTTCGCGCGTCCGGTCGTTGCGTGGAGCGCGTCCGGTCGGTAGTTCGCGAGCGTAGACTCTGTGTGATCGGTGCGTCCGGTCAATTGCACCAGCGCGTCCGGTCAACGCGACTGCAGCTGTTTCAAGTTTCTAACGGCTATATTCAAAGGGGTACATTTATAAATACTCGTTGGCCGGCTCAAGGCTCTATCTTTTGGACATTTGACATACTTGTGAGCACTTTGAGCTAAGCAACTCCCCTCCCACTCATCTCTCTTGCTTCTTTGCATATTCGAAGTGAGATTGAGTGATCCAAGTGCATTTACATTGTGAGATTGCATCTAGTTGGCACTTGGTGGTTGATTTGCTGCGGGATTCTTGTTTCTCTTGGTGGTTGCCGCCACCTAGATGGCTTGGAGCAGCTTGGAGGCGTTGGCAAGAGTTGGTGATTGTTCTTGGCCACCTCCGGTGATTGTGAGGGGTTTGTGCCTACCTCGGCGAAGCGCCAAAGGCAACGTTAGTAAATTGCTCGTGTCATTGCAACCTTTTGCCATTTGGTGGTTCTTGTGGCGCCTTTTGAGAGGCTCGGTGTGAGACCGATTAGCCACCGAACCACGTGGTGAAGAGGGACACAACAGGGACTAGCGTGCCGGCAAGCACGTGAACCTCGAGATAAATTTTCATGTCATCACTTTCATATTGTGATTGATTGATCCCGGTGTTCGGTTGTCTTGGTATTCATTGTTGATCATATTGGTTGGCCCAATACTTTGCCCCTCGGTGAAACTCTCCTAACTCAACTCTGCATTACCTTCTTAGTTACATTTGCAGCTAGTTAGCTTTGCTAGAGTAGCTCTTTTGTGTAGCTTGCTAGTTGTAGTTTCCTTCTCGGTTTGACTTGTGCGGTTGAGTACAAATATACTAGAATTGTGAATTGGATAGGTGGCTTGCAAACACCCCGTAGGCTAAGCAAAACACACATCTCGCTATTTGTTATATTGATAAACTTGTTTAGCTTGTCTTTGTAGAAATTTCTAGAAAGGCTATTCACCCCCCTCTAGCCATCAAGACCTTTCACCAAGGAAACCCTACGAGCTGCAATAGGTGCTCCAAAGTTTTCCCATACGAAAAAAGCCTGTGAAGTAGTACCCCACTGCTCCGCAGGCCCAGGAGCTACACCTACCGAGTGCGCTCGTGCGCATCCTCGGGCAGTCGAAAACCCCCCTGAATGATCCCTTCTGGATCGCTTAAGGGCTCAGGGGCTACTGTCGGGTACCAATTTTAGGGTACCCGAAGAAGAGGAACTAATGGTCCGCAACGATCAAAATCGAATGGACGATTAAAGGGCATGACCGCGGCTTCATTCGACCCCCAGGGGATAGGTTCCGATTCGCTCGATCCCTGGGGCATAGGTTTCGCTCATTTGACCCCTTGAGAGCGGGCCACGCCTTGCCCGACCCTAAGGGAACGGTCCTCGCCTCGCCTGACCCCAAGAAGGGAAGCATCACCCTACCCGACCCTAAGGGTGCACGATCACCCTCGAACGGGGGCATAGGCCCAGCAGAGGCTCCGCACTTCCTCTAACCACCACAGACGCAAAAGCTCAAGCTCAACTTCTGACATCGGATGGGAATAGGCACGCCTCAACATGACCCGAAACCATGGCAGGCCATGCCTGGGGGGCTGACATCGCCCACAGCTCCAGGCACGATGGGACAGGACGCCACACCTGCTGACGACGCCCGCGCGTGGCGCCAGCAGCAAACAGGGCCATGACATGGAGCTGTCTCCATCGTCATATATCAACACCGTGACATGGAGACGTCTCCATCATCATCTACAAGACCAGCAAGGCACACCTACAGGAGGAGGAGGGCGGTGCGACTCTAGGGCTCTCCTCCTCTCGGTTTTCTCTTTCTTCTTTTCCCCTCTCTCTCTCATGTACCCTAGGTTCTTCCCTTGGTCTATAAAAGGGAAGGTTGGGTGCCCCACCTGGGTAAGCTTGAAAAGCTCTTAGGCTTTGGAGATTTCAAACACTCTGAAGCACTTCAACTCCACTTCACCTTCACCAGAGACTTGGGACTTCTTCCCTCTCTCGCCTGTTTGTAACCCCTACTCCAAACCTCAATGCTAGTAACACGAGTAGCAGCAGTGATAGGGCTAGCATACATCCTTGTGTCTGAAGGGTCAAGATGGCAGACTAGAGGGGGGGTGAATAGTCCTTTCTAAAACTTAAACGCATTGGCAAACCGAAACAAATGCGGAATTAAACTTATCGGTCTAGCCAAGACTACACCCCTCTATCTAAGTTCTCTAGCACCTTGCAAAGATCCTAATTAAGAAACTAAGGTGCTAAGCTTACCAAGAGCTCACCTAATCAATTCTAGAGCAAGGTCACACAAACCTATGCACTAGTACTTTGCCAACCGAGGGAGCTCCTACACAACTAGTGACGCAAAAGCACAAAGCTCCTAAGCTTACTAGCAATGCTCAATAACAAGGCAACCAATGCCAAATTAGAGAGCGCAAATTACTTAGCTACACAAACTAAGCAATGTGACTAACAAGGTTACACAAACCAAATTAGCCGCACAAGGGGAAACTTCTAGCTACATAAGCAAGAAGATAACTAGCAAGCTACACAAGCAAACTAGTCACGAGAGCAACTACACAAGCACAAGTATATAAGAAAGTAAATACAAGCTTGTGTTGCACGAAGGCAAACCACCAAGAAGATGAAGAACAATGTTGACACGGTGATTTTTCTCCCGAGGTTCACTTGGTTGCCACCAAGCTACGTCCCCATTGTGTCGACCAACACTTCGTGGTTCGGCGACTAATCGGTATCCACAACCGAGCTCTCCCAAAGAGCGCCGCAAGAACCCACCATCAAGTATGGTAGCTCAATGACACGCTCAACTAGAGTTGCTCTTCGCGATCCCTGCGGGGTGAGCACAATCCCCCTCACAAAGCTTCTTCGGAGCCTCGCACAATCTTCTTGCGAGCTTTGACGGAGCCACAAGCCACCAAGCCGTCTAGGAGGTGGTAACCTCCAAGAGTAACAAGCACCACCTGCTTGCAACACGATCACCTAGTGCCACTCAAGCAATCCTCACGATGTAATCGCACTAGAATCACTCACTCGCTTATTGATTCGCAATCTAGCAAACACAAGTGAGTTAGAGGCTCTCCTAGCACTTCCAAACCATGGACACTAAGTCCCAAGGGTGCCAAGCCCCAGCCAAAGCCAGCCAAGGGGCTATTTATAAGCCCCCACACGAATATAGCAGTTGTACCCCTTCACTGGGCACAACACGCGTCGACCGGACGCGCCGGTCGAACTGACCGGACGCGTTGCACCACGTCCGATCGCCCTGCGTCATCCACGTGTCCTCTGTATTCAACCACGGCCGCCCGATCCTCCAACGGTCACTGCGTGCCAACGGTCAAACGCAACGACTGAACGTGCTCCATGCAACAACCGGGCGCGACAGTGCCAGCGTCCGGTCGCAGTCCAGAGAGGTTCCAGAGAGCTCCTATCGCGACCGAACGCGTCCGATCGCATGTGACCGGACGCGCCACGCGTCCGATCAGCTCTTCGCCACGCTCTGCTCCTCTAGGTGCCTGACCGGACGCACCACGCGTCCGATCAGCTCTTCGCCACGCTCTGCTCCTCTAGGTGCCTGACCGGACGCTCTGGTTCTGTGAGAGACCGAATGCGCCAGTTGCAAACCCTAGCGCCCGCGCCGCGTACAGCGCTGCCACTGACCGGACGCGCTGGTCGTGCGAAGACCGCGTCCGGTCCTACGTCCGGTCAACTCAGTGACCTCCGTTCGCCTCCGTTTCTAACCATGATGACTTAGAGAAAATATCCGCCACCGGCGTAGTGAAAAATAAGCGTTTCATCTCCACGAAAATGCCTGAATCAGAACCCAAACCCCTCTCTACCGCTCAAACTCCATCGCCTTCTTAAATGTGCTAACACCAACAAGTGTTCACCACCTTGTGCACGTGTGTTAGCATTTTCACAACCATTTTCTCAAAGGAGTTAGCCACTCAACTTGCCACGCCACTCGATTCTAGCAACAATGGAAGTTAGATCACTCGAGTGGCACTAGATGACCGATATGCAAACAAGTTTGCCCCTCTTGATAGTATGACCATCTATCCTAAACCCGGTCATCAACTTCTCTACACACCTATGCCCTAGGTTATACCTTTGCCTTGCGCATTCCATTCCATCTCCTCCAATGTTGATGTAACACATGCACCAACCAATCACCAAATGATATGATCCACTTCATATCATCACGTGACCATATTGGTTCATCGATCTTGACCTCGCTTGCTCTTCACCATTGCTTCAGTCCATCAGCGCCAAGTCTTGCTCAAGCTTCACCGTCACACGCAGTCCCTCGCTCCAAAGCCTCTGACTTTCCCTTCACACTTGCAACCGGTCCATCAAGCCAAGCCTCATCTTGATCTTCTCCACCTTGATCACATGACTCCATGTCATGTGTCATATGCAATAAACTCCTTAATGACACCATCATCTGTGGACTAATTCCCTGTGTATCTCACATTAGACACAATTAGTCCCCTTAAGGTTGTCACTCAATTACCAAAACCAAACAAGGACCTTTCAGTGTCCTCTAGCATACCATCCGGGCCAAACGCACAATAAAAATTCACTAGCCGGTGGTTTCGTAACACCAACAAGACTGGGCTAGCATTTATCATTTTTTCAAATAGCGATGTATAGAGATGTTGTATCGACTAACTTCAGCTGTTGCAGATCTATAGCGGTTTACAGTGGCCACTCTGTTAGAAGATTTTCACTACATAGCTGCTAGTTAAAACATTAATAACTATATTTATAATAAGGAGTATTTTCAAACAATGTTAGCCTAAACGTTAAACGGTGAACGGTCGGTCACCCATCGTTTAGCAAAAAGTCGGTATACACGGCCGTTTAATGTAACACCCCGGGTGTTATAGTTGCTAATTAATCTGTCATGTCATCATAATGCATCGCAAAGCATCCTGTTTAGGTCAACCTTGTTATGCATCAACTAAAACGAGTTTACTTATCTAGATTGGATGTGCTTTTCAGTGGTGTGATCCGAACCGAAAATCCTAATTTCGAATGCCGTCGCAAATACTTAGTCCATGCCCTGCGTAATTTGAGGTGTGTGACTATGTTACACACTAGTGTAAAGTGTAGGGTATGAGATCAAGTGCAACACATAAAATGAAGCTCCAAGTTTGAGTTTGAGTTGGAGTCCAAAAAACTTGTCACGAGTTTTCCGATTCGAATTTAAATTCAAATTTGGGGAAAATGTAAAAGAATTTCAAAAGCTAAATTTGGTCAACCAAGAGTGGCATTTGGTCAACCATGTCATGTTGGTCCAAATGATGCCCTTGGGTGATGGTTTGATCACTAAGTAATCACTAATTAAAGTAGCAACAAATTCCAATTGCAAATTCCTCCGAAAACCTTAAATCTCAAAACCCTGTTTTACCCCTTTTGAAATAATTCAAAATCTAAGCAAAATTTGAAAAAAAAGTTTAAAACCAAGTTTGTAGAACTTTTCAAGGGCTACAACTTTGGTGTTTTGAGTTTTCAAAGTTTTAGTGTAAAATGTGGAGCAATTTTGAAAATAAGCAAATTTTAGATTTGACTCATTTTTGTCCCCAAACTAAGATTTCAAAATGGAGGCAGAGTTTGAAAATGTTTTGAACAGAAAAGTTGTAGGTCTTGTTTAGATGTACAACTTTGGTGTTTGGAGATTTTGAAGTTTCAATATAAAATCCAAAGTAATTTCTAAATTACTAAATTTCCAAAAAGTGTCCCCTTTTGAATTTAAACTCAAATTTCAAAATCCAGTGAGAATTTGAAAAAGTGTTCAATACCAAACTTGTAGATCTTGAAATTCTGAAGATTTCATATCTTGGGAATTTTTCAAGTTGTTACATGAATTTGCAAGTAATTTGAGAAAACAGTTTGAAATTCAAAATTTGGAGGGGGGACAGCTACAGTGCCCCGACGAATCACCGCCAACCACCGGCCGGCATGGGCGCCGGCGAGACGCCGGACGGCTTCCTTGGCCTTCCAGGCGCGCCCTCGGCCGCCAGCGTGACGACGCGAGCCTTCCCGCGCTGTTGCCGCGGCCGTGGCCTATAAGTATGACCGGATAACTGTGAACCGTTTTTCTTCTTCTCTGTTTCCACCGCCGCCACCGCAGCTCCGCCGCTCGCCGCTGCCGTCGTCAAGCCTCCACCGGCCACACTAATTGCACCAGCAAGACCGCCTCGCTCCCGTGCATCTCCCTGGCCATTCACCTCCACCTCTACCGCCCGTATCGCGCGGATAGCCGCCGTCTTCCTCGTGCCCGGTCGGACTTCACCGCCACCGCCACCCTCACGTGGCCAGGCCACTCCAGCCTCTCCCAGTCGCCACCAAGAGCACCAGCGTGATCACTGTGAGCCATCGATGCTTTCTACGCCTTTAATTTAATCGCTACTCACTTGGAGACGCGTTTTCGCGGCTCACCGTCGGCCATGGTCCGCCACCGTTGTCGGTGGAAGGTCACCGGAGCTCGAGCCGAGCTGTAGGCTAGTGCCATGGATTCGTGAGAAGGTGTAAAACGTGGTGGTAGTGTTGGTTGATCGACCGATGCCTTATCACCGACCGACCACCGCGCGGGCATCACCGAGCGCGCGGGAGTGAGCGAGAGAGCGGGAGGTGAGGGATGACAGGCGGGGCCGGGCTGTCAGTGAGAGAGAGGGAGAGAGGGCCGCGCGCGCGGGCGCGGGCGTTGCTAGGCCGCGCTGCTGGGCTACGCGGGCGAGCGCGGGCGCGTGCTGTTGGGCCACTTGGCTGGGCCGGACCGAAGGGGAAGAAGGGAATCGGTCCGAGTTCGTTTTTGTTTTTCTTTTTCAAAATTATGAATAGTAATGCTATTTGTTTATTTCATTAAAAATTGTGTAGAGCTCCAAAATTTATGAAAATTTTTGTGTGAGCTTCTCAATGTGTAAACTACCTAGGAAAAATGTTAAATCCTAAATTTGAGTATTTTGTGCATGAGATTTAATTAGTTTCATTAAAGATTAAATGCAACTTCCATGAATTTTAATAATTAAATTATTAATCCAAAAATTATGAAATTTCTTGTGACACTGTTTTAGGTCATGTACAATCCATAGAAAAAGTTTAAGCTTGTTTAGATAAAGTATGATCAACTATTAATTATGCCCTAATTAGTTAAATAATAAATAAATGTTAATTTGATAACTTTAAGTGTTGTGTGCCCTTTTGATTAAGTGATGTCCTTAGGTCACTAATCTTGGGTGATCTTTGGCACCTTAATTTCATGTTTGAGCTCGTTAGTAACTTACTTAGTGATAAAAGCTGGTATCGCTGGAGTTGTCGCTTCTAGTTAGTAGGTTTACTGTTTTGCGGCTGTACCGCGAAGGAAAGTTGTACTCGAGTCGTAAATCGTGGCATACCATCATCAAGCATCATGTTTATCATCGAGCATCATGTTAAGACATATTATATACTCGTGTAGTTCCCGCTTTCGAAGAAGTCGAAGTTGCCGAGCAAGCCTCCGGAGAAGAGCTATCGTCGGTGGGTTCCGGACCTGAAGTTGGAGTTCTCGAGTCCGAGTCTTTTGTCACGTCAGAGCAAGGCAAGCCCCGGTGCATTTAAACCCTACCTTGAGTTTTACAAATCTTTATTATTTATACTATGGTTTACTGCATTAAGTAATTAGGAGTTGAGTGATAACCCAATTGATGCATTATCATCCTTGATTATTGCGATATCAACCTTGATACCTGTTTTACGGAAAATGCGTAGTATGCTTCGCTATGCTTAGAAGTTAAGCTTTTAAATGAAATGTTTACATGGCCATGACGGCATACTTAATGAATATTGAAAGATGAGAATGAACTTGAAAGATCGGGCGGGTGGTTTGGCCACTGCTAACATGCATTGGGAAAGGAGTCTCAATGTAGTGTTTCCGCCTTGTCAGTTAAGGACCGTCCGTTGTAAGCCTGCTTGTGTTTCGAGACTTTGCAACTAGCCTCATGCCTTGGGTAAGCCCAAAATGTTAGTGATTCCATTACGAGAACGTCTAACCTCACACTGGGAGTGGAGAGATGGCGGGAGTAGCGTGTACCCTCGGGGCTAGAATCGGGCCGGGTTCGAAGAGTACTGTACTCTCGGGTGGCGATGGACACGTTCTGGTTTTGGGAGATCTAAATGAGGGTTGATATATGCAAGATTCGGTTCTACATATGTCGTGATGTTAGAGATCCCCAGCTAGGTATAATCGGTTCGAATCGTCGTTGCTCCTTGGTTATGGAGACTTGATCACCTTACTTACATCGTAGTTAAGAACTAGAATTGAAAGAAAGAATGAGAAAGGTTTTGATGATAATTACTTTGATCTAGATTAGGATCACCTAGAATTGGTTAATGAACCATCAATAGTAAAAGTAAAATATTGAAGGTAAGGATTTACTTTAGTAAGCTTTTCTGCAAAAGAAAATTTTATTCTGGAATACCCGTACCTTGATTCCCTAAAGCTAGCATGCCCTTGGAGTCAGTTTCTTAGTCGGGTAAGTCTTGTTGAGTACTCTCGTACTCAGGGTTTGTTGAACCCCTTGTTGTAGGTGCGGTTCATGAACAAATCTGCTTTGAGCCTTGTTGCATGACCATTGTGGCTGAAGAAAGTGACGACGAGTAGACTGTGTGGCCTCTAGGCATGGCATCTCGTTTGTGTGATGTAATAAAGTTACTACTAATACTTCCCTACTATCGGTTTGTAATAATACTACATAAGGTTTGAGGTTTGGAAACTGGTTTGTAAACTTAAGTTATTGTAAGACTTCCGCTACTTTACTCTGTTGAATATTTTAAATAAACTGTTGTAATATTGCCATACTCCTGTGATTGGATCCTGTTCGGAGGAAAGCAGGCCTTTTAAGTTATGAGGAACATAAGTACGGCTGTCAGAGGTCATTATGACGATGACAGGTACATGTGGGCCATCATAATTAGGAGGTTCTGTGACATTTAAACGGCCTTTTAAACGGTCGAAATGGTTTTGCACGGCTTTACACGGCTAATCGGCCTACACGGTTACCCATCGAGTAGTGTTTACACGCCGTGTAAACGACCTACATGGCCGTGTAGGCGAACAGTGTTTTCAAAATGCCCCTTCCGCCCAAAATGATAGGCATATTTTGATTAAATAACTAAATTGTACAAATTTTGATCAGCAATTACTGAAACTATATGTATGTAGTTTAGGGCATCAAATTTGCATCCATAGATTTATATTCAAAAGAATATATTGACAATATATTGCATGAGGAATAAAGGGTTAGAATCTACTTTGTTTGATTTTTTTTTCTGATTATACAATTTTTCTTTCATGGATAATGGAAGTATATAACTTCATTCAAAATAATAAGTTTAGTAGGAACAATTTTTCATTTTATTGTAACACCTTACTGTTTTTTTTCTCTGTGGATGTTTTTTCTCGTGGTAAGATGTTTCATTGGAACATTCGATAGTGAACTTAATTTAATTGAAGTGGACCTTTTTTTGGAGCTTTCGAAATTTCTCATGAAGCTTTGATTTCCTTTTAATTTTAAGTGGGTATATATTATATTGAACTTGTAAACAATGTTAGCATCAAGATACATCATTTCGCTACTTGATAATTCCCTTGTGAACCTGGAACATTTCATCTTGGGCAAAGATAGATGTATTATGAAGACGATATCCACGTCAAGTATTTGCAAAGTTGAAAGCCCTAGTTTGGTTTTGGATAATTGATGAAACCTAGTACTAACCTTTATGCTAAGTTTATGAATTAGATAAGGTTAGTACATTCCAAGTGGTGATGCTAGAAGATGGTCAATGGAGGAGATGATGGACATAGATGATCAAGTACTCATCATTTGGAAAAGAAGAAAGAGAAAAACAAAAATGGACTCAAGGCAAAGGTATATGTGATAGGGTTATTTTTGTTTTGCACTCAAGACGCCATAGAGGGTGTGAGTGACTTAGGATCGATAGCCGTACTATTAAGAGGGGAAATTCTTGGTTAAAACGGTTATCAAGTGCTACTAGGTGAATTCATATAAGCATATGCATTAGGACTTAGTGTGAGCTAACATCGACCCTTGTAAAATGCTTTAAAAAATACTAACACACGTGCACATAAGTTCTACACTTTGTGGTTAGCAAGTTGGAAGTAAGAGCGAAGCAGTTGCGAACTTAGAAATTAAAAAGGAGGCGAAGACACTCTAACCGGACGCTGGCGTCGGCTTGACTGGACGCTGGCCCTGCGTCCGCTCAATTTTAGTCAAGGCAGCGCGGCTGGCCGAGAGCTGCAAGGCGCGACCGGACGCAGGCTCGGGACCAACCGGCGCATCCGGTCACAAGTTGAATGATGGCGAAATCACACGATCAGATGCATAGGAGGAGCATCAAGTGATCGTTGACGTATGCTGATGTCAGCCTTGCCTACGCGCACAAAGAAGAGACGTGAGGACCAGACGGTGGGGCGCGTCAGGTCGCCATTGACCTAACGCGTCCGGTCAGAGAAAACCGGCTCTAGATACTCTCTGGACTTGATCTGACTCTAAGTGATCCAGAGTCCGGTCATTTCTTCTGTGAGTCTGGTGACAACTTAACCTTGGGGCGCTTGATTAGTTGACTGTTGAGGATCGACGCTCGGTATTCAAAGGACGTGACACGTGGCGCGAGATCGTTGACCGAACACTGGCTCGGGCGCGTCCGGTCAACCCGACTGGTGCATCTAGTCAGTTCGTAGGGTGTCCCTCTGTAGCTCTAACGACTCTATTTGTTTGGGGACGTCTATAATATTTTTTTAGCCGGCTCCAAGGCTTCTCTCTTGGACTTTTGACATTCTTGACATCCTTGTGAGCTGAGCAAATTCTATCTCACTCATCTCTCTTGCTTGATTGCGAATTCAAAGTGAGATTGAGTGATTCCAAGTGTATTTGTTTGAGTGATTGCATCTAGTAGCACTTGGGGATCGTTGTGGCTGCGGGATTTTTGTTACTCTTGGTGGTTGCCGCCACCTAGACGGCTTGGAGTAGCGATGGAGGTTCGACACGTGTTGATGATTGTTCATGGCCGGCTCCTGTGATCTGGTGAGGGGTCTTGCACCTTCCTCGGCGAGGCGCTGCAAGGTAGCTCTAGTAAACTGCTCCTGTCATTGAGTTACCTCACCTGTGGGTCGGTTCTTGCGGTGTCCAACATGTGGACGAGGTTCTTGCAACACCTCTTAGCTGCTGAACCATCAAGTGTTGGTCGATACAACGAGGACTAGCGTACCGGCAAGCACGTGAACCTCGGGAGAAAAATCGTGTGTCTCCATTGTAATTGATTCATTAGATTTCTCCCGGGGATTAGTCTTCTTCTTATTATGATTGGTTTATTCCTCGACGCGGCGGTATAAAGATCACATTCCTCTTATTTACATTCCCGCAAACTAGTTGTAACAAACTCTTTAGTATAATTAGTTTTGAGAGCTTGTCTTACCTTTGCTAGTGTAGCTTCTCACCTAGTTGAGCTCTTTCGTGTAGCTAGCTTTTGAGAGCTTGTAGTGACTTAGTCATTGATTGACTTAGAGATTATAGCAACTAGAATTGTTGGGATAGGTGGCTTGCACCACTTGTTAGAGCTAGTGCAAAAAGCTTTATAGCCAATTAGTTGTCTAGCAAGTTTGCCTAGTGTTTTGTAGGTTTTAAATTAGACTATTCACCCCCTCTAGCCAATTATGACCTTTCAAAAGTGGAGGGAGTACATGATTTATATGGTTTTAATATGTAATAATCTTTTATTAAAAAATATGTAATAATTTTATGTATCCATTTTTTAACATCTCATCAAAAATTCGATCACACTTGAATATATTAAATATAAATTTCAACTTCTTCTTATGAATTAGCTTAAGGGAAAAGCAAGGAACTGGTTTAGCTTGTGCTGACCAATCAAATTCAGCAATAGAACAATCGGTAGTTTCATCGTCTGAGCTATTATTTGAAGGATACTTAATAGCATGCATGTTAGAACGATGTGTCTTGATACTCTCTAACCCTGCCTTGGCTTCAAAGGTCAAAGCTTTTTACAACGATTGATTAACAGGGAGAAACCCAAAGTGTTCTAGCTTTTCTTTAACATTAGAGTGCAAGCCAACAAATCAGTCCTTAATTTCATCGTTCGGTATATCTTGATGATAATCAATTGCATACATGCTAGCTTGCTGCCTCCATAAGGCCTTGTTTGGATGCATGTGTATCCACTTCAATCCACATGTGTTGGAGTGGAATGGAATGGAATTTAGTTCAACTTCAATCCATTTCAACACATGTGAATTGAGATGAATATATGCGCATCCAAACAAGGCATAATGGTGTTTTAAGAGGACTTGGCAACATTGTATTATAAACAAAGGAAACATGCGATATCATTGATTTGCTATCGGCTTGTGTGATAGAAATCAACTGTTGAGCAAAGGTAGCCATCGCCCATCGGTAACCCCCACCAATTGGCTCTATTGGTTTCGGGCGCTGAATAGGCTAATTTTTGTTGGCTAGCCGATGCATAGCTCGTCTATCTTTTGAAACAGCGGAATGACATCCCATATTGATGTTGGCTAGCAACCAGGGCCAGCATGCTAACAAAAGCATCATAAGGACAAACATAAACTTTAGATTTCTTTTCCACCCTTTTATAACTATCCAAGAGTTTGTCAGATTTGTCGATTATAGGGCTCTTAAAAATCTCATGAATCATCTTATCAAATTCATCACGTGTAAAACCTGATTCAGGGGGAGATTGATATGTCTTTACCTTAGATGTAGATGTAGTAGGAAGAGGATCAAAATTGACATCGTTGATATTCTTGATTGTTCCCTATTGATACACCTCGAAGCATGTCAAAGCAAACTCTAGGTCGGTGCAGCTCGGGCCTTCGCCTTCTCCTCTAGCATCCTGTGAATCACCTCTTGAATTTGATCAACCGAGGGTTTGATGACGTTGTTTCAATTCTTTGGGTCAGTCTTGTCGTTTGACATCTTTGTAGTAGATTTGTTTTGCTAGGATCTTCGTTTGACACACTAAATCTGGCCAACACACTAGTAGGGCTATATCGCTCGAGGCCGCAAACATCCTAGATACGTAGCAGAGGGAGGTCAAGACAGCGAGGCCAACCAGCAGGTTGAAGATGCCGATTAGACGCTCGTTCTTGGCCTAAAAAACATCCACGAATGCCTCCAGCGAAGACTTGTCAAGGAGACATATGTTAGGAATGTCCTAAGATTGTTAAGGCTACCTAGAACACCAACGAATCTCATGGAGAGAGGTGCTAGACATTAGACTATCCACACTCATGGACCTCTATATTCATCCTCTAAAAGGAATATTTCATCCTAGTCACCACAAAATATACAGTTTTTTCGCATCCATCCATCCTCTATATCATCCTCTATCCACTGTGGGGCTCACTTGTCACTTTATCTAAATATATCCATGTGACATCTTGTTTTGAAGGATTTATTGAAACGAATTTAAGGGTGCAATCGGAATTTAATTTGATTTTTTGGTTTTTGAGTTATAGCATTTTTTAGTGGACAAAAATAGTGGGGCCCGCTGCTGTCTCTCTCCCACACATGCTCTGCCACCGGCGTGGGGCCCGCCAGAAGCTTCACCGCGCGTCCGCCACAGGCGCTATTTCTGGCGTAACCAGGCTGATAGCGTGTGGTTTAGAGTCCCCCGCTGCGGAGCGTTTGCACGCTAAATGGCTGAGGTTTCATCATAGCGCATGCGTTACCGTTCCCAGTGCAGCTAGCCTTAGGGAGTTAGACTGTCTCCAACACGGAGAGGCAAACCCAAAATGCGTCCCCTACAGTGCTTTTGCCTACCCAAAATACTCTCCAACGGATGACCCATATAGCTGACCCATTTTGGGTACCGGCCCAAACGATAGCCACAAATGCATCGCCTCTCTCCTCGCGAGGCAAACCTCCGGTGGTGGCCCGCTCGCCTCCTGCCCGCACGCCGGAGGGAGGGAGGGAGCCCAGCGAGGGGGGCCAGCGTCGCGGACGCCACCGTGCTGAAGCCCACGCCGCCGAGGACGTAGTTGCCTCCCGCCGCGCCGAAGCCCACACCACGCCACTAGAGACGGACTGCATCCCCGCCGCCGCGGCGCTCTCGTGGGGCGAGCTTGGGGAGCCGTCGCCGCGCCGCCCCCCCACCGCCGCGGATCTGCTCCCACCGCGTCGCCACCATCTGCGCTGGCGGCCGCGAGTTGCTGCTGTTGCCGGCGGGGCGGGGCTCGCGGACGACGACGACGACAGCGCGGGAGAGCGCGGACGGGAGAGCGCCTGGAGGTGCGGGGGGTGGAGGCGGCGCCGACGAGCTGCGGGCGGGGTGGACGCCGCACAGGGAGCAGATGGGTAGGGGAGACGGGCTTGGCAGGGAGAAAATGGGGATGAGGATGCGTCAGCTGTTGGAGAAGCTTCGTTTTGGGTCGCACACCCTTTTACTGTGCGATACCCAAACTAGGCAATGCGTCTCGCGTTTGCCTTCCCACTGTTGGAGACAGTCTTAGAAGAGTAAAAGTTGGGTAAAATGAATAGAAAATGTTTTTTTTATTGTCCTCGGCGAAAACGGCCTATTTGATCTTTTTCGCTTGTTATTGTTACATAGTCGGATTTCAAACACTTGTAACCTCTCTTCGCTGTCAACACAGGCGTATGGTCGAATATTGTTGTTCTGAATGGTCTGATCCACAGTTGATCGTTTGCCACGTAGGCCTTGTTTAGATACCCAAATTCATCCCCAAATTTCACTATGCAAAAAGAAGATTCCCCATCACATCAAAATACCGGCACATGTATGGAGTACTAAATATAGATGAAATAAAAAACTAATTGCATAGTTTTGTTGTACTTTGCGAGACGAACATTTTAAGCCTAATTAATCAATGTTTGAACAATTATTACCAAATAAAAATAAAATTACTATAGTGTGATGTGATGTTTACTATGCAAGTTTGGATACCAACTTTGGTAAGGCCGTAACGTCCACGCGCCTCACCAAAATCGCTGCCTACTGCTCAGGCTACTGGGCTACTAGTATATCAATAATAGGCCAATAGCACAACGCCCGCAGCCCCGTGCAGCTGAACAGGGCGACAACCGACCATGGGCTGGCTCGGTGGCTCGGTACAAAAGTGCTTCGATTAGACTCATTTTTCTTTTAAAATAAAAATGACTTGATTTGGAACGACTTTCAACTTCGGCTCGGCTCGTTAGGCTCGGCTCGTTAGGCTCGTCATGAAGTTGGGTCTTAAACAATGCAGGAAATAATGATGAATAAGATTATACCTATTTCTAAAAAAGCTCGAAAAAAACTACGGTTGGCTCGATATCCAGCCTTAGGCGACCAATGAGGCTGTGCACGGTCGATGGGAGCCGATGGCCTGAGGTCGAAACGACTGACACGTACTCCCCGCGCGATTCATTTGACCGCCGCCACGCCACGTCTGGCGTCACCAGAGAGGGAGCTAAGGGCATGTTTAGTTCTAGAAAATTTTGCAAAATTTTTTAGATTCTCCGTCACATCGAATCTCTAGACACATGTATGAAGCATTAAATATAGATAAAAAATAAAACTAATTACACAGTTTAGACGAAATGGACGAGACGAATCTTTTAAGCTTAATTAGACCATGATTGGACAATATTTACCAAATAACAATGAAAAGAACTACAATGCCATTTTAAAAAAAAAATTTGGAACTGAACCGGCCCTAACCTGCCCGGAGCAGAGCACGGCGCGATCCCGGCCCCGCCTCCCGCCCGTTCGGGCTGCCTCACACGTGCTCCGGCCGTCTCGGATTCGCATCCTTTGTTTATCAGCGGTTTGACCTTGGGATTGGGAGGGGCAGCCGCTCCCGCTCGCGCTCTGGGCTCTGGGCTCTGCCGCCCGCGGTCACGTGTCCGTCCCCCTGGATCGTGTCAGCAGCGTCGTCTCGTGTGCGGAGAGGGTGTGCAAGGAGCCGGAAGGGAGGGAAGGGCAGCGGCCGGCGGGTTTGTTGAGGCCAGGTTTAGATCCTAAAACATCAAAAAAAAAAAAAAATTGCACAGTACCTGTTATATTGAATTTTTGGACGCATGCATGGAGTATTAAATGTAGCTAAAAAAGCTAATTGCACAGTTTGTCTATAAATGTCGAGACGAATCTTTTGAGCCTAGTTAGTCTATGGTTAGACAAATTTTGTCAAATAACAATGAAAATACTGCGGGAATTTTGCCCCAAAAATTTTGGGATCTGAACACGCCTGAGTCAGATGAGCAGGGACCCGTCCCGTTCTGCCACCGCCACAGGCCGCGGGGGACAGTTGGGCGTTGCCGACAGGCCGTACGACACAGAGGGTGGCGACCGCGATTCTTCCTTCTCAAGTGGCTGCTTCTATCTTCTTGGATTGGACTGTTTTCAGCGTGGCCGACGTGTCTGCACACCGGTCTCCAGATCACGTCACGCCACGACAAACACGCGCCGATTATCATGAGATCAGACTCCCGTGACACGCATGCCTGATTGACTTTTGGCATGCATACACTCCGTATGTCCGTGTTTATCTTGTTCCGTTTCCTCTCGCTTGGCTTACCGACCCCTTGTTTAGTTCACCTCAAAATTCCAAGTTTTTTCACTCTCTCTCCATCACATCAATTTTTAGCCGCTTGCATGGAGTACTAAATATAGGTAAAAAAAAATAACTAATTACACAGTTTAGTTGGAAATCACGAGATGAATCTTTTGAGCCTAGTTGGTCCACGATTGGACAATATTTGTCAAATAATACGAAAGTTGTACTATTCATCAGGTTGAAATTTTTTCCAATCTAAACGAGGGCCGAGTCCTTAACGAGGCTCAGGAGGCAGGACAGAAGCTGTCCTTAACGAGGCTCAGGAGGCAGGACAGAAGCTAAGGACATACGGAGTAGTACGTGTGACGATTCTATTTATGAAGATACTAGACCCTTGTTTAGATTGAAGATTTTTTCAACCTAATGAATAGTACCACTTTCGTCTTATTTGATAAATATTGTCCAATCGTGGACCAACTAGGCTCAAAAGATTCATCTCGTGATTTTGAACTAAACTGTGTAATTAGATATTTTTTTACCTACATTTAGTACTCCATGCAAGCGGCTAAAAATTGATGTGATGGAGAGAGAGTGAAAAAACTTGGAATTTTGAGGTGAACTAAACAAGGGGTAGGTCGGCGCCTGAAGCTTTAAGCAGCGGTATGTATGTAATGTATCGTGGGGTAACTGTATACTCCCTCCATATTTAAAAAATAAAGTCGTTTTAGATAATGTTTGAGACAAACGTTGAAAATATAAATCATGAATAACTTTTAAGTTGTTGAGTTTAGAAATATGAAAATCATATAAATAGATTTGTCTTGAAAAATACTTTTCTAAAAATATACACATATCACTTTTTGATAAATACTTTTATAAGAACAAGGAGTCAAAATTATGTTTTGGAGACTGTGTCACTGTCCAAAACAACTTTATTTTTTAGTACGGATGGCGTACGTATTTGGCGGGGCCATGAGTTTGACACTTATTACGACGACGGCAGGCACACACAGAGCCAGGTTCTCAACATTATTATGCGCTGATAATGAAATGAAATGAAATGCTGCTTAAACCGTGGCGCCATTTGTGCTGAAGATTTAGGAGCCCAACGCAAATGTAGAGGAAAAAAGGTGGCAAGAGAGTTAGTGTTGGCTTGAATGCAATCTATTTCCGTCTGTCTGCCGGCTGGCGAGATTCGTGGAGACGACCAGCGAGCCGATCACCACAAGACGAACGAACAAATCATGCGTCATGTCTCCACGCCTGCTGCCTGCCTGCACGAAACATGGTTTGACACGTGGTACCCCTACAGATAGATATACACTCCGCTACACACTTTCACGTACGTATATAAAATGAAATAATAAAATAAAATACTCCGTCCCAAATCCCTATTACAGTGGTTATACTAGCCGCAGTGAGCAGTGAGTCCTCTAAAGGGATACTCTAAAGCTTTAGTGTATGAATATAGAGTAAAAACTGCTGTACTAAGTACTCTAAAATGATACTCTATCTTTTCTCTTACTCTATATTTAAAGTGGTACAGTGCTTACTCTATAGTGGGCAGTGGTGGACCCCACTAGCTAAACAAAGAAAAAAATGCTATAACTCACCAACCAAAAATCCAAATTAAATTTCGATTGCACCATTAAATTCGTCTCAATAAATCCTAAAACTAGATCATACATGGATATATTTAGATAAAGTGATAAGTGGGTCCCATAGTAGATAGAGGATGATATAGAGGATGGATAGGTGTGGAAAAATTGAGTATAGAGGAGAGAATCTTACTGACTAGGACGTATAGAGAATGAATATAGAGGTATATGAGTGCGGATAGCGTTAGGATCACACGTGGGCCCCCACGCTTCCTCCTCGCTTCGGGTTCACGTCTGCTGTCCCACGCCACGCCCCCTCTCCTTCTGGCTTCTGCCCTGCCTCTGCTCACTCACAATAAACGCGCAGCAACTGCAGCAGATCTGTCCGTTACCACTGCTAGTCTGCTACAGCTTTGACTACTCGTACAACAGGCAAGCGGCAAAGCCACACCTCCCTTCCTTCCCTCCGTCCAATGAAAAAAAAGTAATTCTCATATTTTAAGAAATCAAACGGTTTAAACTTTAATCAAAATTAAATAAAAAAGTACTAACACCCATAAAACAAAATAAATACCATTACATCAGTTATATAATATATTTTTATAATAAATTTATTTAGAAATATAAATACCAATACTATTCACTATAAACTTAACGTTGAACTAGTTGTACCGACACGTTTTTCATAATTACAAAGACAATTAGTCCTGTTCATCCGACTTATAATCCGTACTTTTCAACTTATTTTTTAGTCAAAACAATATTATTTTATAATAAATCAGCCAACAGTATTTTTTAATCGACTTGTCAGCCCAGCCGACGGCCCAATAGCGGCCGCGGGGCAGTCTAATCGGGCAAGAAGGAGAAAGAGGGAAGTCGTAACTGCTGCATCCATCTCCCTCCTCTTCCGTTTCCCATTGACAGCACAGCGACAGCAACCAGTAGTAACGTCTCCCTTCCCGTCGAACGCCCCACGCCCACGACCCCGTCGGACCCCCAGCGAGCACAAGGGAACAAAGCCAGCCAGCCACAAGCGAAAGGAAAGGGACTACCCGGCCAGTGCTTATCGACTCCCGGCCCGACTGCGGCTGCGCTGCGAGAGAAGGGGAGATAAGATCCTGTCAGTGCCACACTCCTCTCCCAGTGCCAGTGGAGAAAGCGGCCGGCCGCAGGGTAGGACTAGGAGCAGTGCAGTTGAGTACAGCGCAGGGGTCGCCGGCGTCTCCCACCACCGTATGCTCGATCGGTCGCCCGCTGGGCTTGGAGGCGAGGCGCCAAGACGAGCACAAGGGGGCTCGGCGGCATTCGCGGAACGATGGCGGGCTGCCGCGCCGGCGGTTAATTAGGCTTGCTCCTCCAAGGCTGTTCTTCTCTTGTTCCTGTGACTGCACCGAGGTATGTGCCGTGCCGTCTCATGCTCCTCCCTCCTCCGCTATTTTCCGCTTCCAACAGTTCGGGTTGGAGTCAGATCTGCTTCAACCGTTCAGAGCACCGCTCCACCACCTCCATTTCTGCCTGCTTCCGTGCGTTTTTTTTAATATATTTTACTCCCAACGTTTTGCTGCTCGCTGATTTCCTTTCAACTCTTCTCGCCGGCCGATTGGGGAGGACAATTTTGCGGGCATTCCAATTGAACCACGAGGTAGCTTGTCTTACCGAATGGACCAGCCTGCCAGCCATACGAAAGGCATTCCATTGACGGGGAGATCGTATTGCATCCGTGCAACTTGGGACCGCTCTTTCTTCATAGGCGCAGTCGCGGTTTTGCAACGCGTCGGCTTATGTTCCGCTCCAGTTACTAGTACAGCGCTACTCCGCTGACTGCTAGAGAATTTGCAACTGCCTACAACCATGTATTTCCACTGCAAATTCACGCCATTTTCTTCTTTTCAGTGTGCTCTGCTCACGTACCAAATGAGTTTCATTAGATAGATTATGAAAGTATATTTTTTAATAATTTACGGGTAACTGGAAATCCCTTGTACTATTTCGACGGCGGAGTACATGTAAAGATTTTTTTTTGGAAAAATTGTACCGATTTTTTTTTAATGAAAAGAAAATGACAGCGCAACAAATGGGTTCGGCTTCCATGGCTTTTTAATTTTGATATTATTACTATTATAACGCCTTTCCCTCTTGAGCTGACAACTTAATTAAAGTCGACACCTTGGCCTGCCTAATGCCACCTTTAAAGATTTGCTGGTATAACCTTTCTTGGTCCCGTCTCGACATTTCCAGGATGGCTTAAGGCTTCACTCGGACGTTTCCTTAGTGGAATGAATTTATGCAAAGTTTATTTATTACCCTTTTCAGCTGTCACGCCTTAAATTCCGCACTTATATACTGCTACTTAGTACTTGAACGGTTTATCAGGCATGGAATAATGTTTTTCTCTCGCAACGAATCAGCATCGAAACCATCAGCCGAACAGCAGTAAGAACTTAACTTTCATTGTTCGAGCTCGAATCTATGCTCGACTGATTTCTTTTGGCTCAGAAAATTCAAATCGTTGATTCTTTTATCCCTTTGCACTGGAAGCTTGGGTTTGATGTTGACACTTACACCACCAAGTTCGTTAGTACTTATCCATTGTATATCTCATAGCTACCCTATAGGAAAGGAACAGGAGTTTGGTTTGCTCACAATAGGATTACTATCTTGCTTTTCAGTTTCTGATAGAAGTGCTGTCCACCCGCCTGTGTCCTAGAGTTCAAACATGGTCTGTCGTGTGTTAACTTAGAGTTCTGTTTCACTGTTCTTCTGTGATGCTCAATCATGAATATTGCTTCAAGGGTTGGTTATGCCTACTTCTTACTTCTATTCACCATTTTTTGTTGACTCATTTTTGTGCCGATATGTCAATATTTTTTGCTCAGTGCTCCATACATCTGGCATGGCAATGACTCTGTTCATATGCATTGCTGATAGGTTGCATGGTTTTCTAATGGAAGTATGGAACAACTTACGTAAAACTTTTTCTATGGTAGTTTATGCCATCACTCTGGGTGCTCAGGAATTCAATACTGATTGCAGGCAAAGTTCGATTCAACTTGTGTTTACCTAGAAATGGTTCTGTGTTGTTTTTTGTCTTCAGAGTGATTTTGTGTTCCTCTTTTACAGTTTAGGCTGAGTCACCACATGCAGTGTTTGCCTCTCGATAGGGTCATCAATTCTTACATTTGGTTTTGTTTAGAATTGTATTATTGTGGCATCATACTGTCTAGTGGTTAATGATTGTGTTCTTCCTGACATCATGCAGATAAATTCAATAGGATTTCCTCCCAAGCTATTTAAAGGACAACTATGGCTACTATTCAAGATATAGGACTCTCGGCGGCTATCAACATACTGGGTGCTGTAGTGTTCCTACTTGCATTTGCTTTCCTTCGGCTGCAGCCAATCAATGATAGGGTTTACTTCCCAAAATGGTACCTCAAAGGCGCAAGAGAGAGTCCAAGTCATGGGGGTACATTTGTCCGGAAATTTGTCAATTTGGACATGCGTTCATACTTGAAATTCTTAAGTTGGATGCCTGCTGCTCTCAAAATGCCTGAGGATGAGTTGATTAGCCATGCAGGTCTGGATTCAGCTGTGTATCTGAGGATTTACTTGGTCGGGTATGTGACTTGTATACCATGTACTGTAGGCATGTTTTAGTGCTTTCGTTTGTTGTATCAGTTTCTGTCTCCAATTGCACCTGAGGTGGGGCATTATTGACTACCAGTTTCCATCAATGGATAATTAGGTTTCCATTGGCCTAGGCATAGTTGTAAATAGAACCTCGGTTTACAAATGGGCAATCAACCTATAATGTGCATTGATTATTCTATTACCCTGCTATACTCTAGACACATGAAAACGTAGGCAAAAGAATGAACTGGTGCTACCAACTCTATTCCTATTTACATTGGCTAATTCAGTGCTAGGTCTTTGCTCTATTTTGTTATGTCAGCTACTCTATATTAGATCACTAGCCTTTGCCAATTGTATCTAGCCTCCAGGATTTCAGAAAAGGGAATTTACTCACTTTGATATGTCTACGGTTTATCAGTCGTTTTACCTACTCACCAAATGTTTCTGTTGAATCAAAACATTTGTTGTTCCCTCTTTATGTTCCTTTGGTTCACTGATTGACACCGATCTCATTTCTTCTTTACGTGTACTTATTTACTTTGTTTCAATTGTTGCAGACTTAAAATATTTGCTCCAATCTCAGTTCTAGCTTTCATTGTTCTTGTCCCTGTTAATTGGACCAATGATACTCTGCAATTCTCGAAGGTACAGCACAGCAATGTTGATAAGCTTTCGATATCAAACATACCAGTTGGATCAAAAAGGTTAGCACTTGTTTTATGTTTTGGAATGTATCTACAGCTCTAGATGAAGCTTATGTTATGACACCATGATTCTTTGGGGAAGTGTTGGTTACCGCCTACTGAGGTTAATTATTTATGCATATCTCATGCATGTTACCAGAGTTTTTGAATACGCTCTGTGGGGTTGGCTTAGATAGAAGGCACAACTTGTGAAGGAGCGCTGGGCATTGCCCTGTATCCCTGTATCCTTTTCCATTTATAGGTTCAGGAAAGTTGTAAACTGAAGTAAAGAAGTTATATGTATGTGACTGTGCAATCTGAACTGCTATCCAGCCTCTGACAAACTGATTTTGGAGAGGAAAAATGTGGTAGATTGCACATGAGAGAAAACTTAGGAGCCAAAGCTCATAATGTAGAATAAATAAGACAAATTTGCACTTAAAAATAGTTCCAAGTTCAAGCATTAGATTTAGGGAAATGGGTTCAGATTCTAAAATAGTTTCAAATTTTACACTCAATATACCTGGTCATTCAAATTAGGGATTTTAATTTTGAGTTCACATTGACTGCTCAGGAGTCCTAACCAATTTCTCTTTGTGAAGGTTTATAGCCCACTTGGCAATGGCTTATGTTTTCACATTTTGGACCTGCTATGTACTGTTACATGAGTACGGAATAGTTGCAAAGATGAGACTGCGATTTCTTTCATCAGAGAAACGCAGACCAGATCAGTTCACGGTATGACTAACCTATGATTGAATTATGCCTTGAGCACGTAGTGCTATCCAGATGCTTAAATGAGTTAAAGTTAATGTTTGTACTGTTACTGCATTTCACATAGATTTTGAGATGAAAACTTGTTTCTTTTTTCCCCCTGAACTGATCAAGTGGATTTTGTTGTTTTGATTATGACTTGTTGAATGCACTTGCTCAATGATTATCTTTTAGGTCCTTGTGCGGAATATACCGCCTGATCCAGATGAATCAATTAGTGAGCTTGTGGAACATTTCTTTCTTGTGAATCATCCTGATCACTATCTGACGCATCAGGTAATAATTACATAACATATTTCATGTTATGATCCTTACTTTATTCTAGGAATTTATATCTGGATTCTCCACCATGCCATCTTCCTGTAGTATGGTTTTGGTGTTTCCATGTTTGTACAGATGCATGTTTCACAATTTTTGGTAGATCCTTGTTTGCTTCATTTAAGTTTGGTACATATGATTCCTATTCAGATGGATTTTTATTTGATTCCTTGTAAAGTATGTTTGAACTGTTATTTTGAAATTTCTTTTTCTGTAAAACAGAATCAGCCATGCTACGTTAGATTTATTGCATGCACTTGTTTTGTAGGTTGTTTACAATGCAAATAAGCTGGCTAAATTGGTGAAAGAGAAAGCAAAGATGCAGAATTGGCTTGACTACTATCAGCTGAAGTTTGAAAGAAATGCATCTAAAAGGCCTACTACTAAGGTTATTCCACAAAAATAAACCATAGCTGCTGCTTTCCTTTCATATGGTTTCATTATATTTGAATCAAAATATGAACCCTTATTTTTAAAATTTTATTATAATTCTTTGGAACTCTCTTCTGCTGCAGACTGGTTTTCTTGGTTGTTTTGGTACGAAGGTGGATGCTATTGAATACTACACATCAGAAATTGAGAGGATAGAAAATGAAGTGAGTTAAATTACTGTTCATTGGTTGTCATTTAATGAACTACATTCATCTTATAGTTATAATTATGTCATTGCACAAATAGAAGGATCTAAACCATTAGGTTTGATAGAGTTGGATCATAGCTAAACTTTTGACACAAATACACAGTTACACACTATATTTTGAACATACACAGATTAAAAAAAGTACAGTTAGCTGTATATGTTTTTTCTGAAGTGGATTTTCTATTATTTAGTGACACAAGATGTGCTACTGAAGTAGCCTTTTTCACTAATGTATTCTGCATGCTACATAAAACCAAACTTTGATAGGACTGCCATTTGTCTTTCACAATGTTACATTTCCTTTTCTTTTTAAACAAAGGATACCTATCATAAATTATCAGATTTAACCCCTCATCTAAATGATATTCAGGAAGCAGAAGAGCGTGAAAAAATTGTAAAGGATCCCAAATCAATTGTCCCAGCAGCATTTGTTTCCTTCCGATCACGTTGGGGTGCAGCAGTTTGTGCTCAGACACAACAAACCAGTAATCCAACTGTTTGGTTGACTGAATGGGCTCCAGAACCTCGCGATGTGTACTGGGATAATTTGTCTATTCCATTTGTCTCCCTTACAGTTCGAAGGCTGATAGTTGCAGTGGCATTCTTCTTCCTGAACTTCTTTTATGTGATCCCAATAGCATTTGTTCAGTCTCTTGCAAATCTTGAAGGGATCGAGAAGGCAGCTCCGTTTCTGAAGCCTCTGATTGAAGAGTATGTCTACTTTAACATGTCATACCTTCTCCACATTTTTTTTATTTTAACATGGCGTACTTTAACATGCTTGGGACTAAAAGGCTTTGTTGTTGTGTAGTTCTACCGCAGTAATTATATTGCTGGTTTTAAATTTCCCTTATGTTGGACATATATATTTGTGCCACTTTGCTTGAACCATGAGTTAGGTGAAACTAAAACAAATGCATGATTATCCCATTTAGGTCACTGCTGCCGCATATTGATGTCATCTAACTGACTTTTGATTTAACTGGGACAAAATAAGTTACTGGAAGAAAGGTAACGAGTACCAAGTTGGCAAACTTTTTTATTTCTCGAACATGCAGGAAGCTATTTTTTATTTGACTTGTAGAATCATACTCGCCAGTGGTTGATTAGAAAACCGACCTCAACCCAAAAAACTAATAACCACCTTCTGGTACAAAAGCGAGGAGACATGAGACACCCCTCGCCCCAGCCAAACCCCATAACTGTAACTCCTCAGTAGCAACCAGACCCCCAAATTGTCATTGTTTCTTTCACACTGTTATATGGGCATGTTCCTCATCTCTGAAACCTTTTAGTTGATTTTTTTTCTCTCAGGCCTACTATTAAATCATTCATCCAAGGTTTCCTTCCGGGAATTGCTCTGAAGATCTTCCTTATATTGCTCCCAAGCATACTAATGTTTATGTCTAAGGTTGAAGGATTGACCTCAATATCTTCACTGGAGAGAAGATCTGCATCCAAATACTATATCTTCATATTCTTCAATGTGTTTCTGGCAAGCATTATTGCAGGATCTGCTTTAGAGCAGCTAAAAAGCTATATTCATCAGTCAGCAAATGAGTATGTCCTTGGCTATCCTTTTATGCCATGCCATTAATCATTGTCATCCTTGTATTGTGTACTGATACATTATAGAGATGCATTAACATAGTTACAAGTTGGTGAATAATTCATCATCTATCCGTTTGGCTTGATGAAAAGATTTGAGATAATCATAGAGATGCATTAACTTAAGCTTTGAGATAATTATATTTGACCTAGAAATATTTATCAGATAATTATATTTAACCTAGAAATATTTATCATTGATAAAATATGAAACAGTGACCAACCATTACTAGAAGTAGCTATTAGAGCAGTTGATATGTTAGTCTTTGGATATAGCACATAGGTGGAAGTATTTTTCTGGAGCTGTGGCAACAAAATTATGCTATGTCTGACTGGGTACATTGGTTCTACCTGTACTCTGAATGTTGCACAGCATTGCAGAACCTAGGTTTTAATAAGTTTGCCATGATGTAACTGTACTTTAAATGCTCACAGTAAGGACATAATCTGGATGCAGAAAACATCCCTAAAATTATCCATATATTTACTTTCTGTATAAGGGGTAACAATACTCCGATTCCCTTCGTTTTGAAATTATCTTATAGGCATGCTAATTTTCAGTGTATTCTCCTTTGTTTTTCTGGTATGGCACTAGTTTGAAGGTCCTGCTATTAACATGTCATATTTGAGCCCCTTAATTTCTCCTTTTGTGTGTATGAATTTATTGCGATTATCTAATTGTCCTCATTTACAGAATTCCAAGGACAATTGGTGAAGCAATTCCAATGAAGGCAACCTTTTTTATAACATATACAATGGTTGATGGTTGGGCTGGGGTAGCTGGTGAAATATTAAGATTGAAGCCACTAGTGATCTTCCACTTGAAAAACTTTTTCTTGGTCAAGACTGAGAAAGACAGAGAAGAGGCAATGGACCCTGGAAGTATTGGTTTTGACTCAAGTGAACCTCAAATTCAGCTATATTTCTTACTTGGTCTTGTCTATGCGGCAGTGACACCATTTTTGCTCCCTTTTGTATTGATATTCTTTGGGTTTGCATACGTTGTATACCGCCACCAGGTAAGCAAGCATATCATAAATGCTTCCCGGTGCTTTTTTTAGCATTGCATTTGGCATTATGTGGTTTATCGGGCTGCGTTACATTTGCATGTGCATAATTATAAATAATTCTTGTTCTTTTAATTAATGTGTTGCATGCGTTTGGTTACAGATTGACTTACCCTGATGTGTAACTTACACAATTTCACTGTTTCAGATAATAAATGTGTATAATCAAGAATACGAGAGTGCAGCAGCATTTTGGCCAAGTGTTCATGGACGTATAATCACAGCATTGATTGTATCACAGCTGCTTCTCCTTGGATTACTTAGCACAAAAGGCGCTGGCCAGTCAACACCTGTGCTCCTTGTTCTTCCTGTAGTAACCTTTTATTTCCACAAATACTGCAAGAACCGCTATGAACCGACTTTTGTAAAATGCCCATTGCAGGTATGTTTCCTTTTAAAATCCGGGAGTTAAAGTCATGAATACATGTTAGAATGCTGATCATGCTTCTTTTGACATTAACAACTCCTTGGTGCATCTTCAAACGAACATGAAGAATGTTGCTTCTAAAGTTCATTGACTTTTGTGCTCACATTTTTATCGTTTAGGTTCAGTTTGTTAGTTTGGCAAATTGGTTGAGATTTAAGGTGTCAAGGAAAGTTTTATAGTTAATGCACATTGGAAGATCACTGTTTCATTTGAAATAAAAGCTGTATCGAAGGAGATACAAATTTCTCTCTTCATACTTAGTTATAGCGCGTGACTGGAAAAATCATGGTGCCATGACCATCTTATTCTTATGATATATTTTGTGGTTGGAGAGCTAGAATTGAACCCATGCTGCTATGACTTGTACTACCTTATTCTGGCTAAAACTGCTTTGATGTTTTTTTCCATATCAGCCATTGTTGTAAATAGCCCGCATAGCTTTTTCAAGGGTCTATGGCTACGATATTGATAATTGTTCTGTTATAAACACCGCTTTTTGGCTTAGGCGCGAAATATTTTAGCACCACTAATCGTGACCAAAGAAAATATTCATTCGTTACTTTGAAGGAGTAAAATCTATGCTATCCATCAGGTTCTTGATTTAATAAGACATTTTAAACAATTATTAAATCGTTGAATTCATTTAGTGGAAGTAATTTACTTGGAGACCTGTTCTCCTAGAGCCTGTACATGTATTTAAGTGTGTTCATAAAACTTTTCTTAGTTAAACATTTTTGTGCATAATTAGTTAACAATTTTCATGTTTTTATAAAAACGCTAAATTAAATAGCATCTGCTGTAGCTTTTAGAGTAAGACACTAAATGTCATAGCCCGCGATTTGGCTCTGTTTGGATCCCCTTCTCTAAACTTTATAGCTCTAAAAACTTTAGAGCACTTTACCTCAGTTTTGAGATCTAAAGCTCTAATGTGAGGTGGGCTAAAGTTTAGAGCTAAGTTTAAACCATCTGTTTGGAGACTTTAGCTCTAGAGTTTAGAGGAGGGGATCCAAATAGGCACTTACAACATTGGTACCAACACAATTGTTGTCCCATTAGACTGTTTGCAAATTAGCATTAGTGTTTCGAAGGTTGAAGTTTTGTTTCTGTAAGAATTGACTATTGTTATTCAGTTCAACCGGTATACCATGTATAAATGTGTGACCAAAATAGTATTAGATTAAAAACAGTATAAATTTAAACATGTTTACAACAGTCGCACAATGAAACGTGACTACCAACACATTTCCATTTTCTTACCAGGAGGCAATGAAGAAGGATACCCTAGAACGTGCCCGAGAGCCAGGATTTGATCTCAAAGGATACCTAATGAATGCCTACATCCACCCAGTGTTCAAAGGTGATGAGGACGATGAGAAGTTCTCAATCGCTGATGAACCAGAAACAGAGCAAGTTCTGGTGGCAACCAAGCGGCAGTCCAGGCGGAACACCCCTGTGCCCAGTAAATACAATGGGTCGGAATCACCTTTTTTTTTTGAGCGGGGGTCGGAATCACCTTCACTTCCTGAAATTGTAAATGATCAACGGCTATAAGATGTCTGCAGTTTTCCCATGTATATTGAGTAAAGGATACAATAATGCTTTTGAATACAAGCAAGCAGTGATGGCCAATATATTTATGCATGTGGTTCCTTGCCCTGTGCCAATTCTCTTGGATTATTTCTTTCACCCTTGCTTCTTGTTGGGATTGTTGGCAATATTTGAATGAGAAAACTCCTTCGTTAACCTAGAAAAAGTTAGGCTTTCTTCTTTGCCCCTTTAAGATTTAAAATTACCTATTTGGCCTGAAATCTATCTTTCCTTCCTTATATGGCCCATTCGTCAGATTTGGCGACTAATGGTGTTAAGTGGGGGATGAAATGATGACTTCATTCCTAGGCGAAATAGGTTAGTTCAGTTTTCATATATTCCATTTTGAGGATTATTTAAACTATTTTTTGCTTGGTTTGAGGTCATACCTTCAACACATTTTCCAAACCATGCGAAAATAGTCTAAACAAACCTTAAACAGAAATATATGAAAACTGAACTTACCTATTTGCCCATGGGTAAAATCGTCATTTTGTTCCTCCACTTAATACCGTCATTGGCCAATTCCGACGGAAGGGCAATATATGGAGGAAAAGTTGGGTTTCAGACCAAACAGGTAGCTTCGAATCTAAAAAGACCAAAGAAGAAAGCAACTTTTTTTAGAGCCAAGGAAGGAAGTCTCTCCTGAATCCATAGCAGGAATTTCACAACTGTTCGGTTGCCATGGTTACTGTGTTTCCACAGCATAGTTTGTGCCAGCAAACACTGTTAAAGTTGGGTTTCAGGCCAAACAGGTAGCTTCGAATCTAAAAAGACCAAAGAAGAAAGCTAAACTTTTTTTGGAGCCAAGGAAGGAAGTCTCTCCTGAATCCATAGCAGGAATTTCGCAACTGTTCGGCTGCCATGGTTCCTGTGCTTCCACAGCATAGTTTGTGCCAGCAAACACTGTTTGGCCGCTGTTATTTTGTTCAGGGATTGTTAAGGAAAGGATGTGATTTAGAATTTTGTTGAAGCTAGGCTGGTTGCTAGCAGCCAAACTGGTCTGTTACATTTTATTGCTTTAAGATTAAGATTGTCATGTTGCTTTTTTTTTTGGCTGATCCTCAACCGGAGTTTTTATTTGGACCATCGGTCATTTTTTTTTACCTCGCACGCCGCCCACTTCCTGAGAGCATTTCCAGGTATCAGACTCGGCTCGCTTTTTTTTAGCTATAGCCCAAGAAATCGAGCCTCTAGCGGACTCGGCATCCCTGTTGCGCACGCCATCGTCAGAGTTCGGCAAGCCAAATCTGGCGGCTCGGTTTGGCTCGCTATCCTCCCTGTCCCTCATCTGAGGCCGACAAGTGACTAGGACCCGTAGCTTAGAACCGGTGCTTCTTCAGCCTTCACGTTGCTTGCTTCAAAAATTCATTTGTTTTCTCCCCTTTCGAGAATCAAAAGATGACTACATCAAAATTATAAAATCATGCCAAATTTACTGTTGATAGAATAAATAACTAAGAACCCATTTTAAATAGATTTATCTCAAAATCACTTGTAGATTTTAAATTAAAATAAATCAGAGTTTACTGTTTTTAGATAGATTATTTGAACATTAGGGTATTGATTTAATTATAAAAAATCAATGGAAAATGTATCCATTCTTGTTAATTGGAATACCTATAAATTATAGATCAATAGGATATGGACAATTTGAATACCAATAAACTATAGTTCAATAGGATATGGAAAAGCGGTTTGGCTAGTCCATTGGAGCGTGCAGCTGGAGATGCTCTCATGGGGTGGAGACTGGACAGATGACCAACGAACTGAAAAACTGGAAGCCAGAACTCTGAATCCGAACCCAATGAACAATTGCTACTGTTATATGAAAAAATGAACAATTGCTACAGCAAAAAAATAACCTAAACTGACATACCTATTGTGTTGTACGGTTTATCAAAAGGAATAGGTTTAGGAAATAGGTAATATATAATTATAACGTATACAGAGAGATAAAATACAGACATTACACCAACACCAGTATGTTTAGTCCCATGGAACACCACAAATGACAAATCACATTGAGTTCCCAGTCCCAAGGGGTGGTTTTCAATCCAACAGCGCTGGAATTTGCCACAAATAAAACTTCACAGCTTCTGTTGACCAATGACCAGCAGAGGCTCAGCTCAGATCAGCCCAGTGCCAGTAGGTGATCAGCTCTTCTGATGCACAGCAATAAGATGAATGTCCATCTCCTTCAGCATGACCGACCGTCCACAGGAATCACATGGTGCTGTCCTGGACCCGCAGATACTCTCATGCTCAGACATGTTTCGCAGCCGGTCACGAACATCAGCGGGTTCTCCACCAGCATGGACTGTGTCACCACAGAAGCGGCACACAATCAATCGCAAGGGGCAGGTGGAGGATTGGTGCTGAACCTGAAAATTAAAACAACAACGGGATTTAGTCTAACTTGAAAGAAAGAATCATTTTAGAAACTGAGTCAGTAGTGTGCCCCTAAACCACAAAGAGAAAAGGGAAGACATACCATATCTTCCTTCTCCAGGACCACCCCACAGGGGCACTGCAACGGTTCATGGAAGACTTTCATATGCTTCTCCATTTCTCTCTGCTGGTAAGCTTGTCTGCACTTGTTGCAGTGCACATGATCAGCTGCTTCTTCCTTCCGAAGAACAACTCCACATCCATCATGCGGGCAGGCAACATTGTGTCTCATGCAGTATGCCTCGTGAAGATGAGCAGACCGGCTGGCTATATGGCGCTTACAGTTCTTACACAGCACTGAATCAACATCAATACTTCCCGAGGCACTAGCATATTCACCAATCCTTTGGCTATTAACATCCTTGATAGCTACAGAGAGCTGGTACTTGGAAGTCCCTTTGAAACCATAAACTCCGATACTGTAAACACCACTGACCAATGTAGCATCCCGTGGTTTGAGTATAAGAACCTTTGATCCCATTTCATGGGAAGACCACTCATGTCGGTGCTGAGTTGGGAATACTAAAGGATGTCTTGAAACATAGATATCAGTGTCGCCACCGCTCGCATCCGTTTCTATTTTAACTTCGATATTTGCACGCCCAGAAGCTACTTTCTCACTCACATTTTCTTCAACGGAAAATTTGTAGTACCTGAACTTTCCTTCTTCCACAGCACTGGATTCTATGTTTCCAATCACAAGAGGCACAAGCACGTGTTGGTCCTCTTCATTGTCCAAAACCGAATCTGATCCCTCGATGTCAACTTCAACATCTGTCTCTAGGACAGATACACTTGATGCGGGCTTCAGTTCAAGAACCTTTAACTTGTACTGCAGTTGCCCATAGTTCACCACAATGGTATCATTTTCAGATAGTGTTGCGTGATTGCGGAGTGCTGTTTCAAGGACTGCTCTATGGTTAGGGAGATCCGAAAACCCAGCTCCTTCTGGCTTCAACTTCGCATAGGTTCCTTTGGGCAAACTGATATATTTGACTTCAATAAGAGGGACCTCTGGGGCGTCACTCCGAAACAGGTTGTTCCAAACATGCAGCGGGAGTTCAGCAGAGCCTTCCCTTGCAGTGAATTCAAGAACACCACAACAGGTCGCCTCGGCATTTTGTTCCATAGAGGCACCTGGGACTGTGTCCCTAACCTTGGACAACCTGAAGTACATGGGACCTTTATCGAGAGCTCCTTCATCAGACAACTCCTTAAACGAAGATGGTGGCAGCTTGATCTTATCCCCAGGGCCATCGTATCGAAGTGCCTCAAACATGTGCGAGAATGAAACCCCCTTCCCCAGCTGCATCACCTCTTCCATTTTCTGGTCAGCCTATCATAATAATGAGTACAAAAGACGATTAGATGAGCACCCAGTAGCAGAACAGAAGACAAAGATTGCAGCCGTCCAAACATAGTCAATATCAGGAATTAACAGCAAGTAGGTGAAAATGAACCGTGCAAGTGGCTTAATCAAAACAATCAGCAAACGCGAATCCTAAAAGGACTAGTATTGGGTTTGTAATTTTTTTTGAAACTCTATTGGGTTTGTAATTGAAACAATCAGTAAACGAGAATCCTAAAAATTGCGCTATTGTTATGCAAGTGGCTAGAAACCAAAATTAATAATCCAACAAAATGGGAAATTGCCCTGAGGCCCGATCAGGTTTCTGGATCAAAATGTTTCTTTTGCTCTTAAACTGAGAGGATTGTGGCGATCGAATTCGAATTGGGGAGCAACCTTATCAAACAGTTTATCGACAAAACAGGAGGGAGATTTTTCACGCAAAACGAATACAAAGGTTCGTGGCGCTAGCAACAGATTTCCTCTCGCACAGGGATGGCATGTATGGAGTGGAGCTGGTTACCTCTTCCTGGGCACGTGCGGCGTCGAGTCGTCGCTCGCGGTGGGACGCCTCGAGCGCTTCCCGGCGGCGCGCCGCCTCGGCCTTGGCCCGGCGCTCGCGCTCGGCCTTGGCCTTGGCGCGCTGCATCCGCTCCCGCTGCTCGCGCTCCAGCTTCTCCCGCGCCTGCCGCAGCTCGAAATCCATCCTCAAATCCTTTCCCTGCAATTCCACGAGTCCTCCGATCCGATCTAAAACGAGTTTCGATTTCTCCCCGGCTCCTCTCGGTAATCCTCGGCGGCGGGAGGGGCTGGGAGGAATATATGGTGGGAGGGAGGCGCCGCGTCCGGGGCGGGTTCGGGTCGGTGGCGGCCGGAGGAAGAGGAAGCTTCGAGAGAGATGGCGTCGGCGAGGAGGACGTCGTCGCGTGCCTGCGTAACTGCGGACGCACGGCGGAACGGGCCCGAGACGTCAGTGACTGAAGCGGCTGTAAGCGTCAAGCGTGTAACTATGGGCTTGACCGCTGATCGGGTGCTTTCAGGGTTGTTTCCTTCGCGTGAATGTTTCGACACATGTACGGAGTATTAAATATAAATTATTTATGAAACTAAAAATATAGGATGATAATAATTTACGAGACGATTGTTTTAAGTCTAATTAGTCTATGATTAGCACTAATTGTTATAGTAAAAATGTGCTAATGACGGATTAATTAAGCTTAATAAATTCGTCTTACGGTTTACTCACAGAATATGTAATTTATTTTTTTATTAGTATCTGAACACCTCATGATCAACCCCGGTAAACATCCGATGTGACACGGACTAAAATTTAGCTCTCCGAACCCAACACCCCCTCGAATTTATGGGTGCGGCGCGAACCGCGAAGAGGGAGTCAGGTCAGAGAGGGCTTCCGATCGAGTCCGACATGGTTCGCAATTTGATTCACCTCTGAGTCCGGTTAGATTAGTGACCACGTCGTATGTCGTATCATCCATAGCTTTTTGCTGATGCTCGTGTCAGGACGTCCGTGTCTGGATGGGAGGGACCCATCTCGCGCCCGCCTCCTGCCTTGTATGGTTGCACCGGACCTGTCTCGCACCGCGCATCCTTGCGTCTTACAGCCTCGAGCTATGCGCCACTGCACCTCTGCCTCGCATGGTCGCACCGGATCCACCTCGTGCAGCGTGCGCCCCGCGTGTCGCAACTTGTGCCGCGCACCCTGCCCGCGCCTCGTGCCCTCGCTCGTGCCTCACGCCGCCCGCGCCTCGTGATGTGCTCCCCCGTGTCACGTCCATAGTCACAAAGTTTCTGGGTCGATGGGGTCGAGGTACGGGGTCGCGGTACGTGGTATGCTACTCGCGAAAGATTTTTTACACTTCAGATCGAAAATGAACCCGTGAACCTGGGTCGGGGTCGATGAACCCAGGTCGAGGGTCGAAGGTGGTGAACCCGTTTTATGTGACTATGGTCACGTCAACTAGCCTCCATTGGGCAGCAACAAGTAGATGAGCACATGTTGCAACCATATATTTCATGCGTTTCAGATGTATGTTGCATATATTTTCATTTGGATGTTACAAAAGTTCATCTGGTGTTGCATATGTTGTAATGGCTATACGCGCATGTTGCAAGTGTATATTTTAAATGTATGTTGCAAGTGTTTTATCTGGATATTGCATATGTTGTACTGGCTATACATGTACATTGCAAATATATGATCAAAATGTTTCACCTGTTTTAGACCTATGTTGCAAGTGTTTTATCTGGATGTTGCATATGGTTCAAACATACGTTGCAAGCGTCTATCAAATTGTTTCGTTGTTTCAGACGTATGTTACAAGTGTGTTTATCTGGATCTTCTAGTTGCTATACACATATGTTGCAAACGTATGTTGCAAGTATGTTTATCTAGATCTTCTAGTTGCTATACACCTATTTCAGATGCATGTTGCAGAAATGCTTTCATGTTGCAACATTAGCAGACGTAGGAAACGAGCACATGCAGATGTGTTCCTCGCGGGCGTAGCGTTCCCCACTTGCGCGGCAAGTGAAGCGGGCGTGTGGCGCGTCAACGGGCATGTGACGTGGTCCACAACTACATGAGCATCAACATGCAAGTGGCGCGCAGCTGCATGCGTATGTGCACGGCGAGAGGCGCAACAGTTGCATGCGACATGCGGGGACGGGCGTGCAGTCACAATAGTTGTAGACGGGGCAGGCGTCATTCTATTTCTTCATGAGAGCGCATTCGCGTGGGAACCGTGCATGTGGAGGAAAGATTGCTGCCACTCCTGCAACTGCACGCAGTAAAGATTGGGTGCTGCTGGTGCATGCAAGGCTGAGGGAGTAGGGCGTGCAGGTGGGTGCTCGACGCTGGAGTGGGCACGCAGGAGGAGGTGAGGTGCAACAGTCAGGATGGATAGCGTGAGTGCGTGACGGGGCAAGCGCGGGCATCCGGACGGGGACTAGCGTCCGGACGTTGGCCACGCCCATAGGTTGTGGAAGGGTTTTAACCAAAAATTGAGGACAATAGTGTTTTGGTGCCTATACTGTAGCAATAGCTTACTGGTGGAGAGCCTAATAAATAACTGCCTAATTTAAATTATGCCTCATGTCCGGCATTGTTGGACCTCTAATTTAAGGGTCCTCTGTGCATCATGTATCAGTCCCTGGATCAGTGGCTGATATGCACAACTCAACAAGATTGATATAAAAAATCATACTTTATTGCTAATGGGAAAAACATGTTACACAGTTTGGGTTTGCATAGCTTGGGCCATCGGTCTTATAGTGTATATTAGAGTTCTAAGACAGCGGTCCTATGTCAACGTGGCTCCATTCCTACAGGCAACTTGGAGTACGGACGTAACCTTAGCCTTATTCCTTATGCGTACTCCTATATCCTAATCGTCGTAGTCTTAGCGTAGCTCTCTTGTACGACTCTGTCTTCAAGTATACTTCGGGTATCCTATCCTTGCGTAGCTCTAGAAGTTCCATCTAGGTAGGTACTCATGTAGCTTCCCGCCTAAAAACATAGAATGGAGGGGGTTGAGTACATAAAGTACTCAGCAAGCCCTAAACTTTGGGTGGAGGTGAGGTGGAAGAGAAGGCTATATTTGGAGGTGGGTTATGGTGGTGGAGGTGGTTAGGATGAAAGTGGTAGGGTGAAGTAATATTAATTATAGGTCAGGCCCTGGCAGAGTATTATCATTCTCACCAGTTCCCGAAGTTAATTATAGTTATCAAATTAGTAAAATACATCTTACTAGATTATCACAGTTGTAGAAGTCTAATCATAGTATCTCATCCTAGTATCTGCCCATTCCAAGGACGTGGCTATTCGAATAGATTCAATAAACTCTGCAGAGGTATACAAATTTCTCCACATGATAGACATAGTTCGACACCATCGTCATGGCTTAGACAGGTCTAACAAGACCTCATACCCGAAGGGACACATCCTTACGTTTCTATATAACTCTCCCACGGCTTCTCAGGGGTTAGAAGAACACACTAATTCCTGAGAGGATACTAAATCGTCCCATCTCATAATCCTGGATGACACCACGTCATCCTATCATATAATCTCGGACAATACAACATCATCCCAACATAAAGTGCCAATGATACCAGATCATCAAAATAAACAATAATAATATGGGCTCGAATGTGGCCAAGTCAAGGGGCTTAACGTGGAGGATCACATAGAAATCACGCCAACCGGACCATGGAAGATCAGATCACATAGCATCCATGTCTGCTCCTGATATTCTACTACAAACATCGGCCTCCTAATAGAAATTATACTTCTATCTAACAGGGTGTGAGATCAAGTTTACCCATATAGATTTGTGGTTGTACGTAACATCGCACTTGGAGAGAGGGACTACGAACCGGTCCTTATGTGACTAAGACGAGTATCTCCCAACAGGAACCCTCACTAGGCGAATCTGCCAAGGTAATTTGTACCACATAAATTACCCCTTACTCGCCCCCTGTCGGGGTTTAGTCAAGTTTTACCAGTTTAAGTTTCATAGTTATTATCCTCAAGTTCATTAAGCTCATATTATATCAAGGTAACCACTACCTTATTATCATTAATCATATTATTCTACTCAAGCTCATAATTCATTATAATCCATTAACTCATAATGAGGATTTACGTATTATTAGCTGAGGTTATTAATTGGTGGAGATGGAGTGTGGAGAGTTTATGATGGAGGCTAGCAAAATGTGGTGGTGGTGGAGAGGGCGGGTGGATAAGGGATGGTGGTTAAGGTGGAGGGATAGGGTAGGTGGGTGTTGGGACTTGCCTCCATTTGATGGTACCCTTCTCTGTTTCCTGTGGCTCCTATTTCTTTCTTCTGGACTCCGTTGGGTTCTCTCACGTCTTCTATTCTACGCGGTCTAGCGTCGGCAAACAAGAAAATACAAACAAGAAAAATAACAAGCAAGGCATGTAACACAAGTATAGGCAATCAAACGATCCTAGATGGGTTGGTCCTAGTTGGGTGATGGGTTGTTATCTAGGGTTATCACTACTATGTCAATTTGATGTAAGGTTGGATAGAGGTATTCCATCCAACAAGGTGGCTCCTGCGGGCTAGGATAGTGTGGTGCGGTTACCTGATGGAAAACTAGACCACATTATTATATTCCACTATTATGTGAACCTGAAGAGTGAAAGCCTAACCAAGTCATCATAGATGACTTGGTCGATTTCTACAGGTCCACGGGGTTAGTGACACATGCACATGCATATGTATGTGCCTCAATTTAGTTAGAATAGGAATAGACGGAAAGTAAAGTTAGCCATACATAAGCGTATACCCGGGTATCGATCATATCCATGTATGTGTAGTTATCCTATTCTTTTATGTGATTGGATGTGGGTATACTCGAGTATGTGTCATGGTACATGCACGTACACGAATTTATGGGTAACTACTACTACGGTGAAGGGTACTATATTATCTACGTGAGGGGGTACAGGTGTAATATCGGCACGTATATTATTTATATATATGCGGTTTTATATATATTCCTACTGCGTATATAGTTGCATGGGTGCAAACATATTACTACTTTACATGTTATATTTATCTATGTATTTATATACGGAGTATAGTTTATATATGTATGCGGACATATGCGGCTACGGGGTGTTAATTGCTAGATGCAACTATGAGTTAATTATTAAACAAAGAAATGAAAAGCAACCATATCTAGAATTTAAATGGGAACCAAAAATTAGGAAAAAGCATTTTAATATGTAGGGTTTTATTTTAGAAGATTTATGGTGAAGGAATTACGGGATTCGAAATTAAAACGAGTGATATATAAATTATTAAAGTTTACCAACTAATCGTGAATGGAAAGGAACATGAAAATTGTTTCTACAATTTTAGTTAATGGAAAACAAGTGGAAATTGTTTATATAGGTTCTAGAGTGACTCTAGTTTATTTTAAATTTTTAGCTCACCTTTTAATATTCTATGTACGTTTCCCGGGTGCACCTAGCATTTTATCAGATGGCTGATGCATGGGTCCAGTCCACTGCTAGGGTTGACCGATCATTGTGCCTGTGGTCCAAACATCGATCGGTGGACTACTATTGGTATATATTCACGCACATAGAAAAATCCCTAAGCGCATGGATATTATACCGATGTAGCACTTCACTAGGAGTACCCAGTTTTATATCGAACTCGAGAAAACGTGTGTGAGAATAACCAAATCTAAGTTAACCCAACTTCATAATCAAGACTAGATAACAGGAGCGTAGAGGAGATTGTTAAGGTCTTCTAGTTCTAACTTCGGTAAGCTTTGTCTTCTATTGTTCAATTCTGAGGATATTACTAGAGAAAACACCGACAGAGTATGTTTCCTAAAGTAACAAGGTCCTGCTAGGCCTACTAATGGGATGTGGACTACAAAGGATTTAACGAGGCTATAAGAGTCACCCTCGCGAGTTACTACCGATCCAGAAAAATAGGGTACATTCACGAGTAACCGAGTTTAAGCACCACACTTACACTACGAATACTACGTTAACTCAGGAGCTACAAGGATTAAAGTACTCAAAAGAGAGTCGCAAACCTGAAGAACAATATAAACATGATGCTTACTTGAATTAGAAGTCGATTACCAAAGAAATCTTAGAAGCAAGCTCAAGAAGAAACTTGATTCCGCCAAGTACAAGCCGTAGAGAGCACCGATAGGCTGGGACTCCTCTGAAACTCTTCCCTCTCACTCTATCTCTCTATCTCTAATACAAGACTAAATCCTATCGAGGACTAATCTTCTCTTGATTGCTAGCCCTGATCCTAGTGGAGATATGGATTAGGGTTTCTGACTTTTCAGCTCTCAGGATCAGACTTGGCATGCCCTGAGGGGTGGTGCAGGAAGGTATATATATGCTGGAGCGTCAATCATGAGCCCTCGGATTAAACCGACTTGAATAAACGGTAGAGATGCAATCCTTAAGGCGGTGAAGAACCGACGTAACAACGAGGCTGACAAGTGGGACCCACAGGGGAAGGGTGGCCTGCATGGCTAGCCCCACATGTCAATGGCTTGGCCTCCGCTTCAGTGATTCGCCTTCTGGAGTCTTCTAGTGTCTTCCCACGTTGTTTACGCGACAGAATTTCATGATTTCCTTTGACGAATAGGTCCTCCTTGGGTTTTTTTATTAAATCCTGCTGGAAATATAGATTCACCAAAACTCATAGAATTTGTTAGTTTAAACCCCTAATTCTACATTGGTGATCCATTTTAGCCATTTATACAAGTTATATTAATGGTTTGTGATGGATGTTAACTACCGTCAACAAGCTCCCCCACACTTAGGCTTTTACTCGTCCTCAATAAAAGGATGGATTACTCAAGACATAACCTTAGGACAAGTATCAACATAAAACCATTCCTAGTCATGCATACTCTGCAAGATTTAAAGTGTCTACCATGAAACTTTGAGCGGTTGAAGAATGGAACAACTTGAAATAGATCACCATCTTCCTTTAGTCAAGTCAATTGGAGAAATAGTTTAAAATTTTGAAAATAAAACATAGCTTACCTTTTCCTTTTTATGGTACTCTCAAATCACTCTATATATGTGGTATTTTTGGATCCTTACCAAGACAATGATGATTGTGCCTTCTTTTTGCCTACTCCTAAAAGCTTTATGTGGAGCTCAGGTAGGGATAAATCATGAAAACATACTTGCATTGCATATATATTGTAAAGTCAAAATAAGGATCCGAGGAGAAAAGTGTCATACTTTTAGATCAAGTTGTGCATGTGTGTGGATATGTATATGGTGGCTAACCTAATTCTACTGTGCTCCTTGAAACATGTCTCTCTTGTTTAAAACTTAAAACACTTTTGCAAGAAAACATGGTCTATCTTATTCATCTCTTTCTCTTCTTTTTTTTCGGGCGGGCATCTAAGTACCCATTGTTTTAAATATCTCGGACACTTGTCCATTTTTTTCAATACTTTTTTTCTTTCTTTTATGAATAACTTTTGCATAGCCCATGCCTCTTTTTCTGCAATGGAAACTTTTCAAGAGAGAGATACAGAAGAACTTGGAGCATTTATTCCTAACAAGCATATTTTTGCGTCTATTTCCAGTGTAGGAGTTGAACAATTTTGGGTGGATGGAAAATATATTTTTGCGTACTCCTAGTGTAGGAGCAACAGATATATATGGAGTGTACATGATCTTGATCTTGAGAGCATGATAAGTTTCTCAACAAGGGTCACAAGGTTTGACCAAACTCAATATAACAACAAGTAGTATATGTAGAAGGTTTCTCTAGTCTATCATTATCATGTTTGGCTTTGGTGGGACATTGTTTACCATAAAGGAGAGGTGTAGCTATTCTTTTTAACTTTTTGAAATAAAATTCTCCAATAACGAGACATCAAGAATTAAGTTCTCATTATTCTACTATATCTCATTCCACAACAACTTAAGTAACATGGAGTCCCTAATAATAAGTTCCTAACAATAGCAAGACTTCCAGGAAAAGTATTATGTGAGTCTATCCTTAAGTCATGACTAAAATAATCTTTCCTCGTGTTTTAAAGTTGAAGTGATTTTTAATTCGGTTCGAAACGGAAAGCAAGACATGTGAAAATAGAACACATGGGCCGCAAACCTGACCGTAGACGAAGCGCGAGGTGAGGTGGCACCATGAGGGGCCGAACAGCCCATGTAGGAGGCTGGACGACCCACTCTCGGACCCGCTTGGGTCCAACTTTAGCGAGCATGGTTCTTAGTCCATCGCTTCCCAAATTTTATGATTTTCACGATTGAATTCTGTCTTGTTGTCATGGTGTGTCTCCCCCACACTTGTTTCCTATTTACCTTTATGCACAACATGTGGAGACAAACACATATCCAAAAAATAGAGAGCAGGTAATAAGACTCCATTAATATATATAAGACACTTTATTACACAATATCGAGCTAACACAAACTTTCAATCGACCTAACAATCTGAGCTAAGCGAGTAACTTAAACATTGAACACTTGACCTAACCACTCGTGCCTTATTATCAACTACCTAATTCTCACTTCCTCATCTTAGCAACAAAATGATTTAAAGCGTTAAGATCGTGTTGTAGGCTCTTGCGGTAGACGTGTTCCTTGTCGATCCTCTGCTCTAGGGTATAGATAACATTGGAGAGATCTTCAATCTTCTCCTCCAAGAGTGCAATGGTCACTCTTGGATGCTTCTCCTCAACCTCTAGAATAGCTGAAGGTGCCTTCCTCTTCTCCTTCGGGGAAACAACTTTGATTTGATTCGGCATAGCTCAGACTCCATCAATGGTTGTACATAGGGTAACCGACTTATACTTCGCACATGCGACGTCTCTAAATTTGTTGGTTTTTACCCCGGTCAACATCTCATTCGCCCTTGGAGGGAGGAGGTTGATCTCCTTTGTCAGCTTGATCGTCGACGGCGTGTCGGGTTGATGTGGCTTGTCCTTGAGAAGTAGACGTGGCAGCGGTGGAGCAAGGACTGGACGATGGATGGCTTGGGCGAAGTAAGATTGGATAGAGGGAACAAGAGATACTCCATGTGGTGGGATGATGTTAAGCGGTGTGGGTTCATCAACTCCATAGGGAACGATCTCTCTTCCGGCCATTGGAACTAGGGAGGAGGAGAGCTTTGCTGCTGTTGGAGAAAGGAGGCTTTGATGGGATGGCTATGGAGGCAGGCAAGGGCTCGTTTATATAGGGGGAGACAACTTGGAGCAGGGGTCAAGATCTATCTATTAGAGGTCTCGTAATGAGGAAAAACCAAATGCGTTGAAAAACTACGGGATTGTGGAGAGGAAGGATCTAGAAGACATGAGAGAATCAACCAGGAGTGAGGTGGATGACAGGTGGGCTGGTCGGCACAGAGGTGGGGCTCATCAGCAATACTCACTGCAGATAGGTCAGCCTGTCACCAGACTCACCACTACTCCAGTGACTCCCGCTGTACAGCCTAGTGGGCTTCAGAGTTAGGGATAGCCAGCTCCTCAGTTTGCTCACCTATAGAGCAGGTTTCTCAGTGGTTTGCTTCACTAGGGATAGAGCAGGGTCCGCACTTTACTCCTTTAGTCACAGGCTTCACTCCTACTCAGTCCACTTCAGTACTAGTGACGGACACCCCTGTCTCCAGGAGTTTAGGTGCTACCTTCAGTGAGCTCACCGGACAGCCTACACCACCAGAGTTCAGAGCCCTTGCTCCTACCACAGCTGCTCCAGTCATCGGGACTACTGAGATGATTCCGTCGTCTGTTGCTTCGTCCGAGCCACCTCAGACAGTCACTCCTACTCTTGAGCTTTCAGTGACAGCGACCACACCGGTTGTAGCTCCACTTCCTACAATTTCACCTTTAGAGCTACAGGCCAAGCAGACCCAGACCACTTCACCTCCACTTCTAGTGACCGAGGGTCAGACTGCTCAGAGTTTAGGGTCAGAGGATGATGCAGCTTAGTTTTAGATATCTCACCGCACCACTGCGCCCAACTCGTCTGCTCCTATCCCACCGTCTGACCCTTAGGTTTTGGTGCTTCATGCCAAAGGGGGAGAGGGAGCGAGTATGTTAGATTTAGGGGGAGCGTGTGAGATGGTCTCAATTCTTTTGTGTGTGATACTTCATGCATTCACGTTTACTTTCATGCATCGTGTTATATACATGTGAGTGTGAGACTTATGTGACATGTGTGCTCTCTACTTCGATATTTATATGTCATGTCACTTGGTTATGCTCATTTGCCTTGCTTCCGCATTTCACTCCGATTCAAATGAGCATTACTTAATGTACTTATGCTAAATTCATATCTTTTGAGTACACCGTGTTGGCTTGGATCATATAAGCATGCCTAACTCCTTTTGTTCTTATTGTCAAATGCTTATATGAACCAAGCATGTTGAAAACCTACTCTTTTCTTATACATACTCGAGGTTGTGTTGCATCAATCACCAAAAAGAGGGAGATTGAAAGCATCTAGGCCCCTAGCTGGGTTTCGGTGATTAATGATGACACGAGATTACTATGACTAATGTGTGTTTTGCAGAGGCAAATTAAGTTAGGTCAGGGTAATGGAAATTGATTGGGAAATTACGGTATTCATGCGCCTATCGATGGAAATCATTTTGGTTTTCAAAGGATGGACGACAAGGTTAAGGACGAACTAGTTCTAAGTGTCGCTTGGCGTTGGAGAGACACTTAGAGTAGTTTAGGACTTTGTTTTTTCTTTGGCCGTACTATTAAGGGGGTATAGACTAGTAGCTTGACCTAGGTGAGTCTAATGGATTAGGTGTGGTGCACACTTATCAAACCTAGCACTAGGTACCTCAGGAATAGCCCTAAGATCAATTGGAGTCAACTTCATTCGCAAAGGATTTCGAATTGGAAGTGAATGGAGGGTCAAATGACTGACCGGACGCTGGTCTGGTTGTGACCAGATGCAGCTGGGAGAGTTCGATCAGTTCATTTAATCGACAACGATGTTAGACAGTGACCGGACGCTGGGGAGCTAGCATCTGGTCAACATTAGAGAGCATCCAGAGAGGGATTTTGCTGACCGAACACGTCCGGTGGGTGTTGACCGGACGCAGGATAGAGTGTGGTCAGTATCAATGGCTACTTGTGACACAACAATGATTACTATTGACCGGAGCATCTGGTCACCCTGACCGGCGCATCCAGTCACCTTGAAATTTGCTGAGTTGGCCTCCAACCATTATGTTTTGAATGAGGGGGTATAAATACTTTTTCCACTCGTCCATGGGAGGTCCCTTGCTCATTTGTTCAGCTAAGCAACACCTTTGGAGTGCAAGAGCCTAGTGGGGTGATTGAGATTTGATAATCCAAGATTAGGAACCTCATTAGTGCATAGGGAGTAGCAAGTGTGCATCCACCTTTCTCATTAGACTTGTCATGGTCAAGTGAGAGTTTGTGCTTGTTACTCTTGGTGATCGCCATCACCTAGATGCTCGGTGGTGGTTGGAAGCTTGGTGATCATCCGACAGATGTTGTGGATGACCCAAGTCATTTTGTGAGCGGTTGTGGGTGATTCACCGTGACGGAGTATCAAAGAATCAGCCCGTAGAGAGCACTTGATCCTTGCGCGGATCAAGAGGGAGCTACACCCTTGCACGGGTGCTCCCACGAGGACTAGTGGGGAGTGGCGACTCTATGATACCTCAGAAAAACATCACCGCGTTCCTCTCCCTCTCTTTACTTTGAGCATTTACATTTTGAGCAATTCAATACTTGTCTTTACATTCCTAGAATTACCATGCTAGACTAGGATTGGAACCTAGGGTGCAAAACTTTTATACGGTAGAACAATAGAATCACTCTTAGGCACAAGGGGGTGAAATGGGCTTAGTGTAGGGCTTAATTATTGCAAAAATTTTAGAATTAGCCCAATTCACCCCCCTGTTGGGTATCTTGATCCTTTCAATTTGTATTGGAGCCTCGTGCTCCTTGAATTAGGCTTAACCGCCTAGAGCAAGATGTCCTATGGGGATGGACCCCCTCCCATATTGGAGGGAGATGATTTTTCTTATTGGAAAATTTGCATGGAGGCGTACCTAGAGGCCATAGATGTTGGAGTGTATAGAGCCGCCTCCCAAGGCTTCACAAAACCTAAGGATCCTGCCAACCTTGTCGGTGACGAGGTTCACTACGAGAAGTGGAATGCAAAGGCTAGAAATACCCTCTTTAGAGGCCTTTGCAAGGACGTCTTTAACCATGTGCGGAACCACAAAGACGCCCATGCACTATGATCGGATATTTGTGCGCTCCATGAGGGAACCAAGAGTGAGCGTGAGGAACGCTATCACCTTGTGATGAAGAAGCTTAATTCATTTGAGATGCTTCCTAATGAAAGTGCTAATGAAATGTATTCTCGCTTAAATGGTCTTGTAGAGGAGGTCAATGGGCTTAGACTCACTCAAATGCAACCATCCGATGTTGTGAGAAAGATCTTGAGTGTCCTCCCCATTGACAAATATGGGCATATTATGATGGTCCTTCATCAAGGTGATCTTTCCACCGCTACGCCAACTCAAATATTGGGGAAGATCAACACACATGAGATGTACATGCACATCACTCCTCAAGAGGGCTCTTCACCCTCAAAGAAGAAAGACTTGGCATTCAAGGCTAGCCACGAGAAGAGAAGCAAAGAAAAGATTTCTCATGATAGCTCAAGTGATGATGAAGTTGATGATGCAAGTCTTGCTCTCATGGTGAGAAGAACCGCCAGGATGCTAAAAAAGCTAAACAAGAATGGTGTCAAGTTTGATGGCAAGAAGAAAAAAATTCTTCACAAGTAGTAGAAGGAAGCCCATCTCCAAAATGGATTGCTACAATTGTGGAGAACTTGGTCATCTAGCTCATCAATGCCCCAAACCCAAGAAAGATAAGTACAAGAAGTACAAGGGCAAGAAAGATGACTCAAGTGATGATGATGATGAAAAGAAGAAAAACAAGCCATACAAGAAGAAGGATGGCAAGAAGAAGGAATTTCGTAAGAAGAAGAAGAATGGCAAGGCTTATATTGTTGGTGATTGGCTCATGGACATTGAAACATCTAGTGGCTCATCCGATGATGAAAGTGATGATGAGAAGGAGAAGGTGGCTGCCTTGATGATTGGTTCTTCACCACCTCCACCACCACCGTCACCATCATCCTCTACACATCTATGCCTCATGGCCAAGGGTGAATGAAAGGTACAAAATGATGATGATGGTAGTGGTGATGACAATGCTAGTGATGATGAAAATGGTAGTGATAGTGATGAAGAATTTGAATCACCTTCTTATGATGATCTTATAAAATTGCTAAACCAATACACTAAGATCATAAGAAAGACAAGAGCTAAAAATGAGAAGCTAGAACTTGAGAATGATTCACTTTTAGCAAAATATGACATAGCTCAAAAGGCTAGTGATGAGCTTAGAGAAGAGAATAAAATTGTGTCATCTAAACTCAAGGAGCTCAAAACCTCTAAAAAGGAGCTTAGAGAAAAACATGATAAACTTGAGAAGATGCACAATGAGCTCACCACTAGTTACAAGTTGCTAAAAGATGAGTACACCGATCTCAAGATTAATCATGATAATCTTGTTATTTCTCTTGAGCTTTTATCCAATGAGCCGCATGATGCTACTAATAATGTTGCTAAGATTGATATAGCAACATCATGTGATGACTTGATTGTTGAGAGCATTGAGCAAGGTTCTAACAGCAAAGGCAAGAAAGTGGTTGAGTTCGATAGCTATGATGATTACATCAAGCTCAAGAATGAGAATGAGAAGCTCAAGAAGGATCTTGAAAAGGCATCAACCACCAACACCGTTGTCATTGAGAATCTTGACAATGATGATGATATGACTCTTGAAAATGAGATGCTTAGAGAAGAGAACAAAAGACTCAAGATGGAGATGGGTCTTAAGAGGCAAACAACAAATGAGTCACTCATTGAAGAAAACAAGAAACTCAAGTTGGAGAAGGAACATCTCAAGACCGGTTTGAGCCAGTTCACAAGAGGCCAATATCTTCAAAGTGAGCTACTACTGAACATCATGATGAAGATGGATAGAAGTGGTATTGGATACTTAGCACATAAAGAGAAGAAAGCTCAAGCTCAACATAAACAACAATACAAGTCAAAGCCTAAGCCAAAGAGATGCTTTGAGTGTGGACAAGAAGGTCACTTTGCTCATGAGTGTGAAACTCCACCACCACAACCCTTGCTCAAGCATGCTAGACCCTTTGCTTTCAATGCTCACTACATGCTTAGAAAGGATTCTAGTGGAAAGATGAAAGTCGTGATCTTAGGTCCACCAAATAAGAATGGGCCTAAGCAAATTTGGGTTGTAAAGTCACTAGTTAAGAAAGTCAAGGGCTCTCATCAAGTTTGGGTCCCTAAACATCAAGCTTGATCTCTTGTGTTTGTAGGTGAACTACAAGACCGGTGGAACTCATTGGGTTATTGATAGTGGTTATACTCAACATATGACCGGTGATCCTCGTATGTTCACCTCACTAGATGAAGAAGTGGATGGTCAAGAAAGAATTACATTTGGTGACAATTCAAAGGGCAAAGTACAAGGATTGGGCAAAGTTGCAATATCAAATGATCACTCAATTTCAAATGTGCTATATGTTGCTTCTTTGAGTTTTAACTTGCTATCCGTTGGTCAATTGTGTGATCTTGGCTTTCAATGTTTGTTCACCAAAAAGGAAGTGGTTGTGTCAAAGAAAGATGATGATCAAGTTATATTCAAGGGTTTTAGATACAACAACCTATATCTAGTGGATTTCACCTTCGAAGATGCAAAGTTGAAGACATGCTTATTCACCAAAACATCACTTGGGTGGCTATGGCATAGAAGACTTGCACATGTTGGGATGAGCTTGTTCAAGAAGCTAATGAAGAATGAATTGGTGAGAGGTTTGAAGGATGTGAATTTGAGAAGGACAAGCTTTGTAGTGCATGTCAAGCCGGCAAGCAAGTTACAAACACTCATTCAACCAAAGCATACATGTCAACAACAAGAGTGCTAGAGCTTCTCCACATGGATCTTTTTGGACCAACAACTTACAAGAGTTTGGGAGGCAATCTCTATTGTCTTGTGATAGTTGATGACTACTCTAGATACACTTGGGTGTTCTTCCTTCATGACAAGATCGAAGTGGCCGCATGTTTTAAGAAGTTTGCCAAGAGAGCACAAAATGAATTTGAAGTAAAGCTTAAGAAGATAAGAAGTGACAATGAGAAAGAATTCAACAACACAAACATTGAAGCATATTGTGATAAAAGTTGGGATCAAGCATGAGGTCTCTGCAACCTACACTCCTCAATAAAATGGTATAGTAGAGAGAAAGAGCCAGACACTAATCACCTTTGCTAGAACAATGCTTGATGAGTATAACACACCCAAAGCTCTATGGGCGGAGGCTATCAACACCGCGTGCTATGCATCCAACCGCCTATTTCTCCAAAAGTTTCTTAGCAAGACCTCCTATAAGTTGCTCAATGGAAAGAAGCCGGATGTATCTTTCTTACGGGTGTTTGGTTGCAAATGCTACATCTACAAGAAGCAGCAACACCTAGGAAAGTTCTAAACATGTTGTGATATTGGTTTTCTTATTGGTTACTCATCAAAGTCCAAAGCATATTGAGTATTTAATCATGCCACCAGCTTGATTGAAGAAACATATGATGTGGAGTTTGATGAATCTAACGGCTTCCAAGGAGTACATGAGAATCTTGATGATGTAGGTGATGAACCATTGAGGGAGGCCATGAAGAATATTCTGGTTGAAGACATCAAGCCTAAAGATGATGAAGATGAAGTGCATATGATTGATCCGCCCTCTTCATCAAGTGTGCCACAAGTTGATGGTAAAAATGGAAGAATAAAAAATGAAGATACTCATGTCTCCCATGATCAAATGGTGGCACATGCTCAAGATATTGATGCTCCACAATCTCCTCCTCAAGTGGTTGAAAGAAGAAATTCACCTCTAGTTCAAGCTCATCCACAAGATCTCATCATAGGGAGTCCTTCAAAGGGTGTAATGACTCGCTCTCAAAAACTTGCTTCATTTGTTGAACATCACTCGTTTGTTTCTTGCATTGAGCCTAAGAATATAGAAAAAACTCTTCAAGATCCGGATTGGGTAGTCAACAGCCACCAAGATGTATTCATAGTTCTTTAACTTCAGAAAAGGTCCCATGTAATCGATTCCCCAGACATCGAAGAGCTCTATCTGGAGGTTGTTGGTGAGTGAAATGACATCTCTTGAATTGATATTCCCGTGCCTCTGACACACTCCACATCTCTGGATGAAGTCCTTCATATCTTCATACATGGTTGGCCAGAAGAATCCACTTTGCCAGGTTTTTGAATGAGTGCGGAATGCACCATAATGTCCTCCATATGGTGATGAATGGCACCGTTCTATAATCTTGATGCCTTTTTATGCCGGTACACATCTCTTGAGTTGGCCATCAGAGCAGACTCTGAAGAGGTACGGCTCATCCCATATATGGAGACAACTTTCATAGATGAGCTTCCTTTTGTTCTCCCCTGGTGGTACATAACCTGTAACCATAAAATTAACAATGTTTGCATACCGGGGGTCGGATTTTGAGACCTTGAAGAGCATGTCGTCCCGCAGCGAATCATTGATGGGCAGTTACTGCGAATTCTCAAACTGCATTCTAGACAAGTGATCAGCAACAAAATTTTCTACTCCCTTTTTATCTTTTATTTCTAACCAAATTCTTAGAGTAACAAAATTCATCTTATTAATCTAGGTTTGACATCTTTCTTAGTGAGCAGGTATTTCAAAGTAGCATGATAATTATAAACAATCACCTTAGCTCCTACTAAGTAAGATCTAAATTTATCAATAGCAAAAACAACAGCCAGGAGCTCTTTTTCAGTTGTTGCATAATTAAGTTGATGTCTTGTCAGAGTTCTGCTAGCATAAGCAACTGTATGATGCTTCTTATCTTTTGTTTGTCCTAAAACTGCCCCCACAACATAGTCGCTAGCATCACACATAATTTCAAAAGGTAGCGACCAATCAGGGGGTTGAATGATTCGTGCAGAGATGAGTGCTTTCTTAAGAATGTTAAAAGATGTTAAGCTTGCATCATCAAATTCAAAGAGAACATCCTTAGCCAAAAGATTTATAAGTGGTCTAGCAATATGTGAAAAATCTTTTATAAAGCGACGGTAAAAACTAGTATGACCAAGGAAACTATGGATCCCTTTGATATTTATGGGAGGAGGTAACTGTTCATTTACTTTAATTTTAGCTCTATCTACCTCAATCCCTCGTTCGAACAACAAGTGTCCAAGCACTATGCCTTCTCTAACCATGAAATGACATTTTTCCCAATTAAGGACTAAGTGTTTTTCCTCATATCTTTGCAAAACCTTGTCTAAATTTTTAAGGAAATCATCAAAAGTTTTTCCATAAACAAAAAAATCATCCATGAAAACTTCCATGATTTCTTTAATCATATCAGAAAATATAGACATCATGCATTTTTGAAAAGAAGCTGGAGCATTACATAGTCCAAAAGACATTCTACGATAAACATAAGTTCCATATGGACATGTAAAGGTGGTTTTGCTTTGGTCATCTGAATGGATCAGAATCTGGTAATAACCTGAATACTCGTAAAGGAAACAGAAGAATGAGTGATTTGTTAGTCGCTCCAACATTTCATCAATGAAGGACAATGGAAAGTGATCTTTCTTTGTTGTCTTGATAGTTTTTCGGTAATCAATGCACATCCACCGTCCAATGATGGTTCTTTGGGGGATTAATTCATTCTTTTTTATTTTTAACAACAGTCATGCCTCCCTTTTTAGGCACGACTTGAATAGGGCTAACCCACTCACGATGCGGCACATGATAGATGATCCCGGCGTGCAGGAGTTTCAGAACCTCTTTCTTAACTACCTCTCTCATCGCATTATTAAGCCTACGTTGGGGCTCCCTAGAAGGTATAGAGTCAGGATCTGTAGGGATGCGATGGGTGTAGAGAGCAAAGCTAATACCCTTAAGGTCTTGGAGCGAGTAGCCAAAAGCAGAACGATGCTTTTCTAAAACAATTAGCAAGTGCAGGGATTCTTCTTAAGAGAGTTTATCACTTATGATCACAAGAGAATCCTGATCATTATTGAGAAAATCATATATAAGACCAGAAGGCAGGGGTTTAAGCTCAATGGTGGGCTTAGGTGGTTCCAGCAATTCATCTAGAGGTTCAGGCTCTATGGGATTTTCGTCCTCTTCTTCGATGAAGAACTAGGCATCATCTTCAAGGTTGGGTTCAACCAAATCATCAAGAGATGCAACCTTAATCTCTTCCATTGGGTCTTCCACGGGAATTGGCTCAGTCTCAACATTTAGAGAGTGAATGATGGGTATAGAGAGCTTAAAGTTTTTCCCGAGGCTTATTTTCCACTTCCCCGTTTGTCCTTCCTGAATAAGTCTTTCAATTAGTTGTCCTATCAACAGGTCAAACTCCATAATATCAAAGATATAGAAGCTCAGATGAGCCTTAGTTCCTTCTTACATGGATAGGGGACATACAAAATTCCCAAACTCTAGAGAATATGTCCCGAAAGACTTTTCAATAACTTTGTTGTTGGGGTTAATGGTATGTGTTTCAACAAATCATGAGCAAAAGATGCATATATGATATTAACACCTGCAATAAGATTGTAAAGAGCATCGAAAGGAGCTTTGTTAATTTGGCAACGAATAGATATAGAAGGTGAATCTAAATGAATCACATTAGAGGAAAGCTCTGATTCTTCTAACCATTCATTGCTTATAATGGACACTAGCTCTTTCATAGTCTTTTTAAGGAAAGCTTCCTCAGAAGGGTCTAAAGGTTCTTCATAAGATGATTTCCTAGGCTTCTGGGGTCTCCTCATAATATGGTAATTCGAGGTATTTGCATATTCATCAAAAGTTTATCCTCGAATTCAAGCATGAAATCCAAAATTGGAGTTTCCTCCTTGCCGAGTGGTTCAGGATCTGGGATAGCTGAAGCTTGTGGTGGGTTAGGTATAGATTCTGGTTTAGCTATCTGGGATTCCTCCTCTAGTGGCTTCTCTACTTCTGCAGGGGTGTTCTCTAAGATTTTCATAAGAATGCTTCTCCCTATATTGGTGGAGACATGCAAGAACGAACCTCTTAAAGTCGTATTAAGACGCTTCGAAGTTTTCCTATCAAGCCCCATATAAAAGCGTCGAAGAAGAATGGGGTCTTGAGTGGCAAGGTCAGGGCCAGTATTAATAAGGGTATTAAAGCGTTCCCATGCCATGCCCAGAGATTCTTTTTTTGTTTAAAAGATAGAATCTCTAAACAAAGGTTGACTACCCTAGAGATGGGAAAGAATTACAAGCAAAAGCTAGAACATAGGGCTTCCCAATCTCCTTGTCTACTCCCTAAGGTGAGATTGTACCAACATTTAGCTTTTCCCGTCAAAGAGAAAGGAAAAAGCTTCCATCGTAAGGTTTCGTCTAACATGCCTGCAATGCGTAAGCATGCACAGGTTTGCTCAAACTTATTTAGGTGGGAATAGGGGTTTTCATCATCTTCGCCCAAAAAGGATTGCTCCTGAACCATGCTAATTAAACACGGACACAGCTCATAGCCAGGTGTTAGGATAGGCTTTGAAGATTCTTGTGGCTGTAGGTGTGCACTCATGGGTGCACCATGGGGATGGATTCTAGATCCATGGTAAAAAGAAAGGAAAAGATAAAAGAATAATGATACAAGGGTAAGTTAGGCTCGAAGTTAACTTAGCAAACCGTTTTTCTGGCAACGGCACCAGAAATGCTTGTTGGTATATATTAATGCACACAGAAAAATCCGCAAGCGCACGGATATTATACCGATGTAGCACTTCATCAGGAGTACATAGTTTTATATCGAACTGGAGGAAATGTGTGTGAGAATAACCAAATCTAACTTAACCCAACTCACAATGAAGGCTAGATAACAGGAGCGTAGAGTAGATTGCTAAGGTCTTCTAGTTCTAACTTCAGTAAGCTTTGTATTCTATTATTCAACTCTGGGGATATTACTAGAGAAAACACAGGCAGAGTATGTTTCCTAAAGTAACAAGGTCCTGCTAGGCCTACTAACGGGAGGTGGACTACAGAGGATTCAATGAGGCTATAAGACTCACCCTCGCAAGCTACCACTAATCCGAAAAATAGGGTACATCCATGAGTAACCGAGTCTAAGCACCACGCTTACACTATGAATACTACTTTAACCCAGGAGCTACAAGGATTAAAGTACTCAAAAGAGAGTCGCAAACCTAAAAAACAATATGAACAAGATGCTTACTTGAATTAGAAGTCGATTACTAGAGAAACTCAGAAGCAAACTCAAGAAGAACTTGATTCTGCCAGGGTACAAGCCGTAGAGAGAGCACTGATAGGCCAGGACTCCTCTGAAACTCTTCCCTCTCACTCTATCTCTCTATCTCTAATACAAGACTAGATCCTATCGAGGACTAATCTTCCCTTGATTGCTATCCCTAATCATGGTGAAGATATAGATTAGGGTTTCTGGCTTTTTAGCTCTCAGGATCTAACTTGGCATGCCCTGAGAGGGGTGCAGATAGGTATATATATATGCTAGAGCGTCGATCCTGAGCCCTCGGATCAAACCGACTTAAATAAACGGCGGGATGTAATCCTTAAGGCGGTGGAGAACCGATGTAACAACGAGGCTGACAGGTGAGACCCATAGGGGCTAGGTGGCATGCATGTGGGGCCGGCCGGCTCCACATGTTAGTGGCTTCGCCTCCACTTCGGTGATTCACTTTCTGGAGTCTTCTAGAGTCTTCCCACGTTATTTACGAGATGGAATTCCATGATTTCCTTTGATGAATAGGTCCTCCTTGGTGGTTTTCTAATTAAATCCTGTTGGAAACACAGATTCACCAAAACTCATGGAATTTGTCAGTTTAAACCCCTAAGTCTACATTGGTGATCCATTTTAGCCATTTATGCAAGTTATATTAATGGTTTGGGATGAATGTTAACTACCGTCAACAAATGCGCTGCTCTGTTCCTTTAGCCCATGAGAACCAAGTCTATGGGAGGGAGAGGGGAGCAATAGAGTCACTGATGTGCAGGGTCCACTAGCGACGTAGCCTGCCCTCATTGGACGAATGACGTGGCCTGGCGTTCGTAGTGGATGGCCACGGCGTAGCGTCGGTTGTCCTCATCCCTATTCGTTCCGTAGTCAATGAGAAGAGCAAGACAAAGAGCGGAAGAGGGAAAGAGAGAGGGAGAAAGAGGAGAGGAGAAGGAGGGAGGAGCAGGAGCAAGAGCGGCAGTAGGGCAAGGGCCATGACAGTGCTTGTCGTGGCGGCGCAGAGCAAGGCAAGGGGAGCAGAGGGAGTAGAGAGCGCTCAACGGTGGTGTTGCTAGGTGGCGGGGTGGCGCAGAGCGGCGGTAGCAGCGATGCTTGGCGAACTAGGCGGCGACAGCGCTTCTGGTGGCCGGGCCGGAGAGAAGTAGGGGAGCAAGGAAGAAGAAGAGGAAGAGGGATGGAGGGAGAGAGAGGGAGAACGCGCGCAGATGGGGAGAGACATACCGGAGGGGGAAGGGGAAGAGCAGAGCGGAGCATGATGACGGCGGAGGGAGTTGAGCTCGGCGACCTTGGCTCCGACGGAATGGAGCTAGCTCCGGTGAAGGAAGGCCAGGGCGTGGTGGTGTCCTTGGCGCGGCTAGGAGGTGGAGGCGCTCGGCGAGGAAGGACGTAGAGCTCATGCGGTGGCAATGCGGAGAAGATGCAGTGGCGCTCTGCGACCTGGGCCAAGCCAGAAGGGCTGCTGCCATGCTGGGCTAGGCCCATTCGGCAAGAGGGAGGGGTACACAGTACAGGGTTTTCTATTTTTTTGTAAATACTAGATGATGTAATCATGTATATTCATGAATTATTTCCTTTTGTAATTAATAGATAGATGATGTAAATCAAGAAAAGAAATCTAATGCAATACTTTTATATTCATGATGTGTTTCTAAATATTGGAGACTAATTACGGAAATTGTAAATCATTTTTGTACTCCATATTTTTAATGTAAAGGATTTAACTAAAATGCAATTTGAGAAAGGAAGGTTGGAAAGGAAATTAAAGCTACCATCTATTAATGCGATGGCTATTATAATTCCTAGAGAATATAATATTGCTTATATCTACGATGTATTACCTACCTCTATAACATAAAGAAAAGGTTTTAAATAATTCAAGAATGCAATTGATAACTAAATGAATATTTCTGATGCCGCAATTAAATTTCAGAAAAACAAACATACACACAAGCAATCAAACAAGCATTCAAACATACACTCAAGCAAACAAGGTGCAGGCAATGAAATCTAAACGCGAAGTGATTTTCTATACCTAGAAAATATCTCTAGCATTCTAATTTAATCGTACGAGACACAAATGCATATGGTGGATTTTTAAATGCAAGGTTTTGGAAAATACTTTTAAAAGGGTTTTGCCTAATTATACTAATCAAGTTTTAATTTGTTGTGAAGGTTTAAAAAGTTCAAATTTTTAGTGGTTTTTAATTATGTGCAAAAATACGGGTGTTACAGGCGTCGTCCGAGACCTTGCACCATCAGCCATCTTCATTCTCTCTACCGCCGAGCTGGAGTGCATTCATCATTAACTAGACACTGCTGCCCGCGCTTCGCTGCGGGTGATGTGCTTGGTATAGGGTCTCTAGTGGAAAGCTTCTAAACCAATGCTGCCAGCATCGTATTCATCAAACAAGCCCACCGATGGACACGACCTATTCCCCTCTGGCCCACCAGCAACTCCCGAAGGCCCAGTGCTTCAGCGCATCTCCTAATCCCACCGCATGGTAGGCTCAAAAAAATCCCACCGCATCCCCACTACCGTCGTCCTGTCATCAACCTCCCGTCTCCGATACTGCTGTACACCGAAATGCCGCTGCACCCGTGCGCCGGGAATCCTAGCGTCACTCGGAACCGGCGGCCCGATGGTCGTCTGTCCGGCAGATTCGGCCGATCCACCCACCATAAGCCCAGGTGCCCACACCCAGTCGCCCAGCGTGGGCAGCGCTCAGGCCCCCGACCTCGGTCGCTCACAGTCCGTCCTGCGCCTAGCCTACACCGGCACGAAGGCACCCCAGCGCAGCGGCGTGCTGGTGCTCTACCTCCCTACCCCAAAGGCGAGGTCACCACGACTGGCTGCGGCGGTTCCGCAATCAGCATGGAGGCGAGAATCGGATGCTGTGGCTGCGCAATGAGGCTAGGGTTGACGGTGGCGCGACGCACGGAGGTAACAATCGATGGCTGCTGCGCACGGAGGCTTCAAGGGCAAGCCTGCGCTCATCACCCTCATCAGCGCTCGCCACCCCTCATCGGTGCTCATGTAAGTTTCTGGTTCTTTTCCCCAATTCCTACAAAAATGCTCGGCAAAATCATTTGTGTACTGCTCTTATATTTGTAGGACCTTGTTAATTGTTGTTACTATGCAGCTGCTTATTCAACATTTCAATAGATACGTATGTCAGGGTTTCAATTGTTAGCAGTTCTATAGTGAAGGGGGGTACTAGTGGGGGCTGATATGAAGTTTGATCCTGTCACCTTCCGCAAGGTGCAGGTGGGAACTCTCCTCTAGATAAGGTACTAACCTACGTATTTTTGTTCGCACAGATCCTATTCGACATCTAGTTACAATATTCTTAACCGAAATTAATAATGTCGGCCACATCAAAAAACACCCAAAATTCGTGAATACTGGCCGAAATTTTGCCAAAAGTTTGAACCCTGATGTACGCAGAAAATGAGTTAATGGCAGCTCTGCCAAGTTCCATCCACCCATAATTTTTTTTATTTTTAACACTTTTTAAAAACTATTTTTAATTTTAGCACCGAAACCTTTTTTTATACCTAACACTTTTGGTTGCTCCCCACGTGAGGGAGCGGCATTTCAACTTTGCTGCTCCCCACGTGGAGGAGCGGCAATGTGCTGATGTGGTAGTGGCGCCACGTGGGCACGGGGCTACCGCTCCCCCCTAGAGGAGCGGCAAGGCTGCCGCTCCCCAGATCAAGGAGCGGCAAGGGGGAGCGGCAGCGGCTCCTTCTATTCTGTTCTCGTGTTCATGTGTCACCACTTGTTGTTCGTCCCTGTCCACCGCGCCCGCGCCCGCACCCCCCCCCCCCCCGCGGACGTGCGCTGCCGCCGGCCTCGACGGGTTCCCGAGTTGGACACAACGCCCCCCCCCCCCCCCCGCACGGGAGAGCAGCGCCCCCACCGCTGCGGAGAGCAGCGCCTAGCGCCCCCACGGCCGCGCCCTCCACGCGCGCCCGAGCCAGGGCGCCGAGAGCCCCCCCAGCACTTCGGCCCCGATAGCAGCCCCCCCTCCCCCGCGCCCGAGCTAAGGTAATCCCGTTTTCCTATTTTTTTTGAATTTTTGATGTATTTTGATTGTAGTTAGATTAGTTTATTTAGTTAGTTTAGTTAGTATTGTTAGTATAAATAGTTAGTTTAGTTGGTATCATTAGTAAAGTTAGCATAGTTAGTATAGATATTATAAATAGTTATTTTAGTTAGTATGATTAGTATAGTTAGTATAGGTATTATAAATAGTTAGAATAGTTAGTATGTTTAGTTTAGATTAGTGAAGTTAGTATAGGTGGTATAAGTAGTTACTTTAGTTAGTTTAGTTAGTATAGTATAGTTAATAAACTTAGTATAGTTAGTTTGTTTGGACGACTTGATGAAGTTTGCTCGAATGGTTTTCAGATGGATTGTTGTGTCCGAGTTTATTTCGGAGGAATTGTTAGGAAGGAAGATGGTGAGTTTGAGGATATGGAAGAGGAGTTGGAATGGTTTGATGAACCGCCGAGCTTCAATGACCTTTGTGTGCGTTTGAACGCAAAGTTTGGCGGTGATTTCACAATCAAGGGGAGATTTGACAATGGGAAGACTCGGGCAAAATATGTCCTCATGCCTTTGCGCGACCCTGCTCATTGGTCCCGCTACACTAGGGTCCTCATAGACTCGAACTCACCCATTGCTGAGGTGGTTGTGGAGAATGGGTATAGGTTGGAGGATGATCATCATGATGATGTTGGAGGTGACAAAGAAGCAGTTACATTCACATCTAGTCAGTTGTATATGGATGGTCAGTTGACGCAGGAGCAGTTGCATTCACATCCAGTCGGTTGTATAAGCAACGACTTCGATGTGAGGGAGTTCGAACGTGAAGAGCAGGAGCAGGCGGAAGAGAATTGGTTCGGTCATGACGACGACGACGACGATGATGATAGACCTGCCCATGCGATGCTGGTTCATGCTGCAACGTCCAATGTTCCACTTTTGGTGCTTCATGCCATGCCGACTTAGGGCAGGCTGGTCCATGATTTGCCAGAGGGTGGTGCGCCGTATTTTGATTTGTGGGGTAGGATCAGCGAAGCACAACATTATGTTGCACCGCCCCCTTACACAGAGGCAGAACTCATGCAATTGAGCCAGGGTGGTGTACCTTTAAGTGGTGGTCCGAACTATAGGGATGTCAGCATGGTACATATGGTAGTTTGTGACACAGGTCTGCAGATGTGTGTAGAATCACTGTATAACTATGAGCATGTAATCCTTTAGAAGGGCATGATATTCAATACAATGTCAGAGATGAAGCTCTTTGTAACACCCCAGGTGTTTGTCTTGCATCTATGCATCATATGAGCATGACATGAGCATGTGCGCCATCATTTCATGTGCATTGTTCTTGAAACATGACCTTGCAATAGTTGCAACATCCTTGATTGAATGCATGTGCTATATATATATATATCTGTTGTTTGCAAGTGATAGCATGTGTGTACTAGACTTGTAGTAGTATGATGTGTGGCACCACACCTCGAAACATGATCACAAAACATGAAACACATAGTTGCAACCAATGTTAGCCTAAACGTTAAACGGTGAACGGTCGGTCACCCATCGTTTAGCAAAAAGTCGGTATACACGGCCGTTTACACGGCCTTTTAAATGGTCAAAACGGTTTTGTACAGCTTTACACGGCTAATCGGCCTACACGGTTACCCATCGAGTAGCGTTTACACGCTGTGTAAATGGCCTACACGGTCGTGTAGGCGAACAGTGGTTGCAGCACCATGTTGCATTAGCTGGTTTGTAATGTTTCAATGCACTTTGGTGTGAATTTTGCTCATATGAGATGCTATTGTGTAAATTGTTGCTTGGAAACATTTTTAACATGTTAGTGGAGCAAAATAAGCTAGGGTTTATGTTCATGTTTGGACCAAATTCCAGTTTGGCTAGGTTTGACCCCAGTTTGACCACAAAACCTATCTGGTTTGACCTAACAAAAAGTCTAACTAGGGACTTTTCATGTGGGTACCACCTTAACAAAGTTTGTAGTAAATTTATCAAGGAACAAAAGTTTCAATTTGGCCATCTCATGAAAATGCCTAGAACCTGCTCAAACAGGGCCCACAAGTCAGTAGAAGTGTTGTTTGACACTTAGCAATTTTTGGCTAAGTCTTAACTGGATAACAGTTCAAAGTGCCCTACTTTGGGACCTTATAACTTGCAAACTAGACCTAACCAGCCCTAACCCATATTGACATATTTGTAGTGCTCACATAGCTCTATGATTTTGTCAATAGCATCATCACCTAGTTCTCACTAGTTAATGAGTTATAGGGCGTAGGAAACCGGGTTTCAGTCGGGGTTTAACTGCAACTCAGTTTCAGTTTCCAGGTGGCCTACTTTGGAGAGCTATAACTCCCAAAATAAGCCGAATTAGTCCAAGCTCCTATTAACACTCTTGTAGTACACCTATAGCTCTACCATTTTGTTAATTGTGCTTCTCGCTAAATCCGGCTGGATTAGGAACTAGAGGGTCATGTAGGAGGCGGTTTCAGTCGGTTCCTTCGTCTGAATGGAGATGGAGGGGGAGGTGCAGTGGCTGTCCAGGCTCAGGCCCTGCTCGCCACTTGGCAAGCCATACGCCGGCGTGTGTCCACCGGCTGGGCCACGGCGTCCTACATGGTCGCCACGACGTCGTGAGCTTGTCCCCGCTCTCATTTTCTTCTTCTCCTCCCCTCTATGCTAGCCGAAGCGGAGGAATGTGCCCCCGCCACTGCCGCGAGCTCGCTGGGCTCGTGAGCCATCGTCGTCGCGCCTCTGCCCAATTCCAACCGCGCAAAGCTCCGCTGCAACCCCCTCTACCTCGCCATTCCCTACGTGGAACCATCCGAGCACCGGTGAGGCTGCATTGCTCGGTTCTCTGCCACGGTGACCTCGCTGGAGCTCCTCCGCGTGAGCGCTCGCCGTGGTCCCGCCTCTCCATAGCACCTCCGTGCGTGTGCGTGCGCGCACCGGAGTCGCCTGGACAACGTGTAGATGTGGAGCCCCTCACCGGTGACCGCCGTGCCTTCTACCATCGGCGCGCCGCCGCCTGATCACCGCCGCCAGCCATCCACGCCGGCAAGCACCTCCAGTGGTCCTGCGCTCCACACCAGCCCATCCCATGACTCGTCTGGGTGAGTAGAGCACGCCGGTGCTCTCACCGGCGCCCGGACCTCGTCGGCGGTGAGTTACCACCAGCGGCCCACCATCCCCTGCTCTGCTCCCTATGGCCTACGGGACCCACGTGTCAGCGCCCTCCCCTGTGCTGAGTTTGAGCAGGCCAGCTCTTGGGCCGGATCGGGCGTAAGCAGCGGCCCAGTGGCCATTAGGGCCTGTATGGATGTTTGGTTTTATTCGTTATCCTGAAATGATTTATTATTGCTGAACTTTGTTAATTCATACAAATTAGTAGAAAAATCATAAAAAGGTAAATGAGAACTTTTTGGAATCCTCATGAAGTGTACTTTGCAGTAGTGTATTAAATGATGGCATGTTAGTTTATGTTTTCTGGAGTTAATAATTACTTTTACTAAGTGCTTTATTTAATTGTGTGAATTTGATAATTCCATATCTCACTGTGTGGTGATCCTTTTGCTATGAAATTTTTGTGGGATGCTAAGAATGCTTTGGTTATGCTTCAGTTAAATTTTCATGAATTTTGGATGACATGTGCTTCAATTATCAATTCCCCTTTGTATATGCTTTATATTGATTATCCTTTTGTTTATTATGATATCTCTTAAACTACTGGTCAAATTGAGCTGAAAATTTTATGGTAGCCTGCTGGTACCATGTATGTGCCTCTGTAAGTTTATTAGAATTTTCTAGGCACATTGCATAAGTAATGTTATTTGTGCCTATGCATTTAAATAAATAGAAAAGTCCAATTAAATAAATGTTTACATAAGTAACATGATTTGATCTGGTGTTCTTTAGACATGTCATAATTGATGGTCAAGTTGGTTTGGCCATTTGCAATGTTTTTAGATTGTGTATTATATAATTTTATAATTCGGTGATTTCTGGACAGTTTTGAAAGGATTACATTTTGAGTAAGGATAGGATGGTTTTCATGATCTAAGTTGTATACAAGAGTTGTATTAAACTTCTTGAAGTAATTTTTGTTCAAATTTGGTGGCAATTGGCCCCATGGTTTAGGATCTATGCATGTTTTAAGAAGTGTCCAGTTGCAGTTTGCTCTCTGTTTGCCCAGAACAGATTCTGGGAATGTTTGAATTCAACCTGATAAAGTTATGAATCATGCTTTAGTATCTGAAGAATAAATATAGGCAATTTCATAAGCTTTCCAAAAATGCCCTCTTTCAAGTCATTTGGAGTTTTAGAACTCCATTTATGAATTTTCTTAGCTACTGCTATTAACATGTTGGAAATGCTAAATTTCTAGAATCTTGTTATGGGTGTGTTTAGTCTTAACTTTGTGGCACTTAGTGGTTTCTTAGGGATGTTTAAACATGTTAATACCAGAGAGGAGATTTGCACCTAAGCTTAAAGTGATTTGAATAGAGCACCACCTGACTTGGTTTGTGCTTATGATGTTGCTATGTCATTACATCCATCTTCGCATCATTCATACATGTTCATAAATCATCATGTCATCCTTGGTGCATACATGAAATTCATTGGGTGCATATACATGCAATAGGTTTGCCGAGAATCGTGTCACGAGCGAAGCTCCGCAAGGCGTGAACCCCAAAGTTGGAGTTCGTTCGGGAGCCGGAGGTCCAGTCCGACGAACCCGGAGGAGACGTGGGAACTGTTCTTGAAGCCGAACCTTGAACTCTCTTCTTTCGGTTAAGGCAAGCCCTGGAGCATTATAAGCCTCCTACTTTCAAAGCAATTATCTATATATATGTTATACATGTATTGTTGCATTATGTTATAGGAGTTGGTTGGAAACCCTTGCTGCATTGATAACACTCCTTGTCCAGCAATTTGAACCTTGAATCCTATGTAGACAGGATCGTATCTATGCTTAGCCCTGCTTAATTAGACCGGTAGAAGTCGGATGATTTCCTATCACCTGCGAGATATAGGGCTTTACCTAGTCACGGTTGGCTATATTTTCTATCGTGGAAAAGAACCATGTGTTAATATGAATAAAAGACCGGGCGGGGTCTTACGGTTGTAGTGATGCCGCCTGTGTTGATTAAGGACCGAGACCTGGAGCCTTCTATGTCATTTTAAACACATGCCTGACATTTAGCTGGTCGGCCTGAGGTTTTCGACCGTGAAGCCGAGTAGCTCAACTCAGGTTGCGAAGTCAAAAAGTGGAAGTCGCCTCGGAGGGGAGCCAGGGGAGTCCAAGGGCAGGTGAGTTAAAAGTCCTGAGCTTCCTGGCCATTGGTATCCCTGAGAACGCAGCGCTGTTCGGGCCCACCCTGAGTTGTACCAAAGGTTATCTACGGCTGCCTTTAGCGGGGTTTGTCGGGTGAGTGTCAGGAATACCCCCTCAGCTGAGTTGGAATCGATTCGAGTCGCCGTCTCTCCCGAATAGTGAGAAACTTGACTGGTTATCTCCAACGTAGATACACTAATTATATTGATGGTTCGGAATTGATGATAAGGATGATGATGACAGCCATGATTAAACCGGATATGGTTATTATTGCTTTCTTAGCTTAATCAAGTGATTGCTATAGTACAGGTGCTAATCTAGTTAGCAGGTTAATGATGATTAACTTGATGCTTAAGCAAATAATGGTTACTTATCTGTATGAAGTTTTTCTGCAAATGAGTCAAGCTAGCCCACTTTACAAAGCCTTGCATACTCCTTGGTGTCATCTTATTTCTGGTTTTTGTCGGGTAAGTCTAGCTGAGTACCTTCTTGTACTCAGGGTTTATTCCCACCTGTTGCAGGTAGCAGATTCGTACTTGTTGCCACAATTATTGTCTTGGCCACGTGGGCGTGAAGACTAGACCATACGGGCGTGGTCTCTGTAGCTTCTCTTCTTTTATGCTTTTGCAGGATGTGACTATGTACTGGCAGTATTTGACTTCAAATGGTTTTAGAAATTATGTTGCTTCCCCTAATCTTTACTTTGGCTTTGTAATAAATTATTCGTACTCCAATGTATGAGATTACTTTTGGACTGTTGTAACAAGTGGTGTGTTATGTTGAATCACTACGATCTTGGCTCGTTATGGTTTGGTTTGGAATCCCTCAGGATTTCGTGGACTACCAGAGTTATATGGGCTCAAGTTTGAGAACTTGATCGCTTCGGCGATTGTTTTTGGACTTGTGCTCTTATAATTTGGATGGTTCCGTGACACTCTTTCTTCAGGATTATGCTGTGTACCACCATAGGCCATACTTGGTGACTCATTCCGACAAGAACTTGAGGTACCACATTACCTGCAAAGCAGGTTTTCCATGCCATTGGAGGCTTACTGCAAGGAAGAAAGCGAGTGATGGCAAATGGAGGATAAGTAAATTGGTCCAACCCCATTTATGCTTAGATAACAAGGGGAAGGAATATCATCTGTAGCTCACGGCACGTTACCTTGCCTGTCGTATATTGGGGCTCGTTGACAAGGACAATGACATCTCGGTGTCTTATTTATAGCAGTCCATATATGAGCTGGTAAAGTATCATGTGAAGTATGGCACGGCTTGGCGTGCAAAGGAAATTGCACTGGCGATCCGATGGGGTAGTTGGGAGGAGGCATACAACCGGGTTCCCGAATACTGTCTGCAATGAATTACTACAACTATGGCATGAAATGGTTTGTGGACACCGGTGGGATGTCTTTGCAGAACCCGGTGAGGCATGTGCTACACCATGTTTTCTGGTCGTTTGCTCAGACGGAGCATGCTTTCCAGTTCTGTAGGCTAGTGGTACTTATTGATGGCACTTTCTTGATGGGAAAGTACAGGGGCACTTTGATGATGGCTGCAGCAGTTGATCCGGAGGACCATACCAATGGCTTTTGCTTTGGCAGAGAGAGAGAACAATTTGTCGTGGTCATGGTTCATGCAGCTTCTACGTACCCAAGTGCTTGGGGCATCACGCACTATATGTTTGATCTTGGACTGGCACGCAGGGATTCTCCACGCCGCTGGTGAAGATATCGAAGGGTTCCCGCCTTTGGTGCATAGATGGTGCATGCGTCATTTTGCAGCTAATTTCTGGTGGCATCAGAGGAAGAAGAAGGTTAGTGACATGGTTAAGGCTCTATGTTGTGTGCGTACAGAGTATCAGTTCAAGGAGAAAATGAGAGAACTAGACAAAGTGATGAACCAAGCTGCCAAGGCATGGTTACAGGACCAGATGGAACTGAAGGAAAAGTGGGCACTAGCATACGACGAGGGTGGATTCAGGTATGGCATCATGACCACCAACTCGTCTGAGTCTTTCAACCGTGTGTTCATCGGAGTTCGCTCGTTGCTAGTGTCTGGGATTGTTGAGTTCTCTTTCATGAAGTGCAACGAATATTTTGTGAAGAGGTGGGAGCTCGCGTAGAGGAATATAAGGGAGGCTGGGGTGTGGGGAAAGGCTGCCGCTCATTTTATTAAGGAGGGAGAGGAATTGGCAAAGCAGCAGATTGGCGAGCCATACGAACCTCACAGGCATATCTACAGTGTACGGGGGTTGGGTGGCACAAGCATGGCGGGGAGCGTTTTGGTGGGAGGAACTACCGTGTCGATTTAGACAAAGTTGAGTGCAGTTGCAACGTTGAAAGTCCCTAGTTTGGTTTTGGCTAATTGATGAAACCTAGGACTAACCTTTGTATCTAAGTGGATGATTTAGATAAAGGTGGTCATTGAATATGAAACATGACATTGACTCATGTGACCAAGATGGTGAAGACCAAGATGAGGCTTGGCTCGATGGACCGGTTGTGAAGGTGAAGGGCAAGTCAAGGCTTCGAAGCGAAGGACCATGCGATGGTGAAGCTTGAGCAAGACTTGGCGCCGACGGACCGATGCAACGGTGAAGAGCAAGTGAAGTCAAGGTCGATGGATTGAGACGGTCATGTGATGATATGAAGTGGATCATATCATTTGGAGAAACAAAATGGGCTCAAGGCAAAGGTATAACCATAGGGCCATTTTGTTTTGCACTCAAGACACCATAGAGGGTGTGAGTGGTTTAGGATCGATAGCCGAACTATTAAGAGGGGAAGTCTTATCGGTTATTTGACGCACGGGTGCCACTAGGTGAATTCATGAAGTGCATTGCATGTAGGGCCTAGTGAGCTAACTGGAAAACCTTTGAAAATGATTGAGAAAAAGCTAACACACAAGCACATGGAGATGTACACTTGATGGTGTTGGCACATTTGCAAAGGTGGCGTTGGTTGCGCTGTGGTTTGCGGGTAGAGAGGGGTTTGGGTTCCTCTCTCCCTCTCGCCGAGCGTGCGAGTGCGGGATTCAGGCGATTTCGGGGAAATGAAATGCCTATTTTCCACTACGCCGGAAGTCGAAAAAGAAACGAAGGCGAACGGAGGTCACAGAGGTGACCGGACGCTGCACCAGACGCGGTCACGGTGTGACCGGACGCGTCCGGTCAGTACAGCGCAGCAGTCAGGCGCGCGGGCTAGGGTTTGCAACCGGCGCGTCCGGTCACTCGTGGGACCGGCGCGTCCGGTCAGGCGCCCTGAGGGAACTGAAGTTCGTAAGGTCGATCGGACGCGGTGCGCGTCCGGTCACACACGATCGGACGCGTCCGGTCGTCGTGGGAGCTTACTGGACTCCGACCGGACGCTGGCACTGTCGCGTCTGGTCGTTCTCTGGAGCGCGTCCGGTCGTTGATTCGCGGGCGCGGGTGCTGTGCGGATTGGCGCGTCCGGTCGTTGCGAGGAGCGCGTCCGGTCGTTGCTTCGCGCGCGCGGTGCTGTGCGATCGGCGCGTCCGATCGGTTGAGCAGCGCGTCCGGTCATAGCGTTTGACCGTTGGCGCGCAGTGACCGTTGGAGGATCTAACGGTCGTGTTTGAATTCGAGGGACACGTGGACGTCGCAGGGCGACCGGACGCGGTTGAGCGCGTCCGGTCAGTTTCGACCGGCGCGTCCGGTCATCCCGAAAAAACGGTCAGTGGAGTAGCAATGGCTCTATTTGGATGGGATGCTTATAAATACTCGTTGGCCGGCCCTTGGGGAGGTGGCTTGGCATTTCTAACACTCTTGTGCATCCTTTGAGCTAAAGCAACTCCTCCCACTCATCTCTCTTGCTTGATTGCAAATCAAAAGTGAGATTGAGTGATCACAAAGTGCATTGCATAGCTTGAGGGCATCTAGTGGCACTTGTGGGTGGTTTAGCCGGTGGATTTCTTGTTACTCTTGGAGAGTACCGCTCCTAGCCGGCTTGGAGATTGTTGGAGGCGTTGGCAAGAGAAGGTGATTGTTCTTGGCCACCTCCGGTTGTTTGTAAGAGGTTCTTGTGCTCTCCTCGGCGGGACGCCAAAAGCAACTCTAGTGGAATCCGCGTGTCATTGAGTTACCTCACTTGAGAGTGGCGTCTTGCGGTGCCTTGCGGGGCGTGCCTTGAGGGGCAAGTGACTTGAGGGTCACACCGGGGAACCATCTAAGTGTTGGTCGACACAACCGGTGACGTAGCTTGTCGGTGCACAAGTGAACACCGGGTGAACAAAAATATTGTGTCTCTTGTCTCCCGGTGATTGGTCTTCATATTGTGTTGTTGTCAATATTGATTGATTGTATATGATCTTGGTGATTGGCAACATCTTCATTCCACCGTCGGTATAAGATTCACAATCCTTTCTCTCGCATTTACTTTTACTAGATTATCTTGTGTAGCTCTAGTGGTAGCCTTTGCTAGTTGTTGTTAGCTTGCTCACTAGTGTAAGTTTAGTGACCTAGCCCTTGTGTGAACTAGAGATCATAATCTACTAGACTTGTGGATAGGAGGCTTGCATCACAACCTTTGGCTAAGCAAAACTCGCTTTACGCCGTTTGTTATTCTAACAAGTTTGCTTAGTGGTTTTTATAGAATTTTTTATAGGCTATTCACCCCCCTCTAGCCATCTAGGACCTTACAAGTGGTATCGGAGCTGTGGTCACCGTTTTAATCAAGGCTTAACATCCTTCGGTGTGATGGTGGAGGCCGTCATTTCTTCAGATGCCCGCGAGGATTTGTATATTTCCTTTTAACTCTCATTTTTTTCAGATTTGCATTTGATTTGTAGAAGTACTTATTGGTAGATGTGTTTTCAGGATTCAAGCTGCCTAGATAACTGTGGGTTCACTCGATGGGTCGATCCTCCTCCTATCTATCCCCATCAACAATACATCACATATCTACAGGGACACATCTTTGATCTAGAGTATGGCCCTCGAAGTGGTAACAGGGACAAGTCAGAGGACGACAGCATCAACGATGCAGATGAGCCACTATGCAATAATCCATACTGCCAATTGAAAGGTCTTGATGGCTAGAGGGGGGTGAATAGACTTTTAAAATTTCTACAAAGACAAGCTAAACAAGTTTATCAATACAACAAATAGCGAGATGCGAGTTTTGCTTAGCCTACGGGGTGTTTGCAAGTCACCTATCCAATTCACAATTCTAGTATAATGGCACTCAACCGCACAAGTCAAACCAAGAAGGTAACTATAACTACAACTAGCAAGCTACACAAAAGAGCTACTCTAGCAAAGCTAACTAGCTAGCAAAGATAACTAAGAAAGTAATGCGGAGTTGAGTTAGAAGAGTTTCACCGAGGGGTGAAGTATTGAGCCAACCAATATGATCAACAATGAATACCAAGACAACCGAACACCGGGATCAATCAATCACAATATGAAAGTGATGACACAAAGATTTATCCTGAGGTTCACGTGCTTACCGGCACGCTAGTCCCCGTTGTGTCCCTCTTCACCACGTGGTTCGGTGGCTAATCGGTCTCACACCGAGCCTCTCAAAAGGCGCCACAAGAACCTACCAAATGACAAAAGGTTACAATGACACGAGCAATTTACTAATGTTGCCTTTGGCGCTTCGCCGAGGTAGGCACAAACCCCTCACAATCACCGGAGGTGGCCAAGAACAATCACCAACTCTTGCCAACGCCTCCAAGCTGCTCCAAGCCGTCTAGGTGGTGGCAACCACCAAGAGAAACAAGAATCCCGCAGCAAATCAACCACCAAGTGCCAACTAGATGCTATCTCACAATGCATATGCACTTGGATCACTCAATCTCACTTCGAATATGCAAAGAAGCAAGAGAGATGAGTGGGAGGGGAGTTGCTTAGCTCAAAGTGCTCACAAGTATGTCAAATATCCAAGGGAGAGAGCCTTGAGCCGGCCAACGAGTATTTATAGACGTACCCCTTCGAATATAGCCGTTACACACTTAAATCAGCTGAAGTCGCACTGACCGGACGTGCTGGTCAAACTGACCGGACGCGCCGATCGCACAACGGCTACTTTCGCGAACCACCGACCGGACGCGCGAAGCTTGACCGGACGCGCTGGTCCCATAATGGACTGGACGCGCTGGTCAAGCCTAAGCAGCGCACAACGAAAACAGCGACCGGACGCGCTGGAGAACTGACCGGACGCCACAGTACCAGTGTCCGGTTGGAGTCCAGTAAGCTCCCTGATCGACCAGACGTGTCCGGTCGACTGTGACCGGACGCACCACCGCGTCCGATCAAAAACCGAAAAACGCGCAGACGCTGAACACTGACCGGACGCGTCCGGTCAAACAAAGACCGCATCCGGTCCAGCGTTCGGTCACCACTGTGACCTCCGTTCGCCTCCGTTTGCCTCCGTTTGATTTCCGACTTCCAGCGTAGTGGAAAATAGGTGTTTCAATTCCTCAAAAATGCCTGAATCCCGCCTCGCAAGCTCGGCGGGAGGGAGAGAGGACCCCAAACCCTCTCTACCGCTCAAACTCCACCGCCAACCTGATGTTAGCACATTTGCGAAGGCGGTGGAGTTTGAGCGGTAGAGAGGGTTTGGGGTCCTCTCTCCCTCCCGCCGAGCTTGCGAGGTGGGATTCAGGCATTTTCGAGGAATTGAAACGCCTATTTTCCACTACGCCGGAAGTCGGAAATCAAATGGAGGCAAACGGAGGCGAACGGAGGTCACAGTGGTGACCGAACGCTGGACCGGACGCGGTCTCTGTTTGACCGGACGCGTCCGGTCAGTGTTCAGCGTCTGCGCGTTTTTCGGTTTTTGATCGGACGCGGTGGTGCGTCCGGTCACAGTCGACCGGACGCGTCCGGTCGATCAGGGAGCTTACTGGACTCCAACCGGACACTGGTACTGTGGCGTCCGGTCAGTTCTCCAGCACGTCCGGTCGCTGTTTTTGTTGTGCGCTGCTTAGGCTTGACCAGCGCGTCCGGTCCATTACGGGACCAGCGCGTCTGGTCAAGCTTCGCACGTCCGGTCGGTGGTTCGCGAAAGTAGCCGTTGTGCGATCGGCGCGTCCGGTCAGTTTGACCAGCGCGTTCGGTCAGCGCGACTTCAGCTGATTTAAGTGTGTAACGGCTATATTCGAAGGGGTACGTCTATAAATACTCGTTGGCCGGCTCAAGGCTCTCTCCCTTGGACATTTGACATACTTGTGAGCACTTTGAGCTAAGCAACTCCCCTCCCACTCATCTCTCTTGCTTCTTTGCATATTCGAAGTGAGATTGAGTGATCCAAGTGCATATGCATTGTGAGATAGCATCTAGTTGGCACTTGGTGGTTGATTTGCTGCGGGATTCTTGTTTCTCTTGGTGGTTGCCACCACCTAAACGGCTTGGAGCAGCTTGGAGGCGTTGGCAAGAGTTGGTGATTGTTCTTGGCCACCTCCGGTGATTGTGAGGGGTTTGTGCCTACCTCGGCGAAGCGCCAAAGGCAACATTAGTAAATTGCTCGTGTCATTGTAACCTTTTGTCATTTGGTAGGTTCTTGTGGCGCCTTTTGAGAGGCTCGGTGTGAGACCGATTAGCCACCGAACCACGTGGTGAAGAGGGACACAACGGGGACTAGCGTGCCGGTAAGCACGTGAACCTCAGGATAAATCTTTGTGTCATCACTTTCATATTGTGATTGATTGATCCCGGTGTTCGGTTCTCTTGGTATTCATTGTTGATCATATTGGTTGGCTCAATACTTCGCCCCTCGGTGAAACTCTTCTAACTCAACTCCGCATTACTTTCTTAGTTATCTTTGCTAGCTAGTTAGCTTTGCTAGAGTAGCTCTTTTGTGTAGCTTGCTAGTTGTAATTATAGTTACCTTCTTGGTTTGACTTGTGCGGTTGAGTGCCATTATACTAGAATTGTGAATTGGATAGGTGACTTGCAAACACCCCGTAGGCTAAGCAAAACTCGCATCTCGCTATTTGTTGTATTGATAAACTTGTTTAGCTTGTCTTTGTAGAAATTTTAAAAGTCTATTCACCCCCCTCTAGCCATCAAGACCTTTCAATTGGCAGTATGGATTATTGCATAGTGGCTCATCTGCATCGTTGATGCTGTCGTCCTCTGACTTGTCCCTGTTACCACTTCGAGGGCCATACTCTAGATCAAAGATGTGTCCCTGTAGATATGTGATGTATTGTTGATGGGGATAGATAGGAGGAGGATCGACCCATCGAGTGAACCCACAGTTATCTAGGCAGCTTGAATCCTGAAAACACATCTACCAATAAGTACTTCTACAAATCAAATGCAAATCTGAAAAAAATGAGAGTTAAAAGGAAATACAAATCCTCGCGGACATCTGAAGAAATGACGGCCTCCACCATCACAGTCGTTGTACATCTGCACGACGCAATCCTCACCGTGGCGGCATTTTGGCCAATCTTCCGTGCGGTTATCATATGATCTAAGAGGTCTCTCGCAGGTGAAGTCACTCTTGCTCTCCAAAGGAAATTGTTCTATAGATTCCTCAAAAGAATCAGGACCCAGAGAACCCTCCCACACAATCGGAGGTCCCTTCCTCACTCCCTTTCCTCTACCTCTGCTCGACGAACCTCTGCCCGACATTTGAACTACAACTAAACAAGAAAACAAGTTGTGTGATGGCTGAGGGGGGGCGGCGCCGAAACGACGAATGGCCAGAGCTCAAGAGGAGAAGAGAAGACAAGGTGCCCTGCGCTTGCCGCTCCTTGATTTGGGGAGCGACAGGCTTGCTGACGTGGCAGTGGGAGCGGCAGCCTTGCCGCTCCTCCAGGGGGGAGCGGCAGCCCCGTGCCCGTGTGGCGCCACTGCCACGTCAGCAGAATTGCCGCTCCTCCACGTGGGGAGCAGCAAAGTTGAAATGCCACTCCCTCGCGTGGGGAGCGGCCAAAAGTGTTAGGTATAAAAAAATGTTTCGGTGCTAAAATTAAAAATAGTTTTTAAAAAGCCCGTAGCTAATATCAGGTTCCTAGTGTCTTTGCTGTTGTGTTTTGGGATAATACTTCGCAATTACAAGGAACCATTTTAAAGCTGAGCAAGTATAATAATGGCACGCTGAACTATAGGCTGCACGAGCACTGGAGATTTTTGTTTGGATGAATGTGTTCCGACTTGAACAATATATTATGATTCCTTCCAAGCAAAACTACAGCAGGTCTAGCTGAAAAATCACACGCAAGTATTCAAGATTGCGATGCCAAAACTTGAGCGAATGCCTTCATAAAAGCATAGTACTCCTTTTATCTATAAAAGAATACAATTATAACATAGTATCCAAGTAAAATATTCTAAATTTGAGTATTACATAGAAGAATATCAGTATTTTATGATATCAACTAAGTACCATTGAATTTGTCATGAGGCATATTTTCGTAGCATATATATTTATTTGGTATCATGGACATTAAATTTTTATCTATATATTTTGATTGAACTTTAGATACTTCAACAAAGAATGTTCCTGGAATTGTATTTCTTTTCCTACAGAGGTAGTAAGTCATTGGTTCAATGGCATGTCGAACCATATTTTCCCCTAAAACATTAAGTATTTGTTGGATCAAGTTTTTTTTGCAGAGATATGACTTAAAAATCTCCATGGGTACCCAAAAAAAGAGACCAAAATCTTGTTTTGGCCTCGGCAAATATCTCAGGCAAAATATGCTTCATAATTATATTTGAATATTTGTAGGATTTAGTAATACACCAAAAGAAAAGTGGGCAAAGCTGCACTTGACGAATGCCTAATAAATTAGGGCAGCATAATACTCTGTCCCGTTCATAGAAGGATGCAATTTTCGAGTTTTGAGGACTTAAACAATTTGAATTTTGACCCGAGTTATATAAAAATACTAACAATTCTGGTACACAATAGGTACTATCATAATAATTATGAAATCTAGTTTGCAGTTCATTTGCTAGAAACCTAACATGGTAATAATGTTTACTACACATATGGTGAAAGTAAAGTTGGTTTTGTTTACATAAATTATATAGTTCCATCCTTTTATGGATTGTTACATGTACCAATGCAACGTGGTGCAGCCGGGTCTCCAAACTCTAGCTTGGCCCCTGATTGATAGCAGGGAAAGCCTTAGGGCATGTACAACCCACAGACGGGGGGTCGTCTGCAACATTCTCGAATCTGACAAACAGACAGCTAAAAAGACAGGTCATACAATGGATAGTGTGTTGCACTATCTGCAAGCTGTTTAATGCTTTACATGTAGCTAGATCAATGGTGAACACTATTTTGTATACCATTGTGTTGCTATTTCATAGAAAACGGATCAAGCATAAATAAGATGAACATGATTACAATATTTTTTAGAAAACATCAATATAAATTAATATAAATCATATATTTTTTTTAAAAAACATCAATAGAAATTAATATAAATCATATATTCGTACATCAACTTAGCTCCATACATCATGAGACGAAACAAAATCATGTGGCAACTCAGCTAATTTAAAATAAAAAAAATGACAGCATGCAACAGGCTGATATGATCTCAGTCCTTGTCCAATTTCAGAAAAGTAGCTTGCAACACTAATAGAGCATGGTAAAAATTAATAACAGCCGCAGCATACACAGATTAAACTGAACAAACAAGAGAAGCGTTGATCAACTATGAGGTTCATTCACAACAACAAAAAAATTCAGAAAGCATATAAACAATTTCAGGTAGCAGCTTCATGAAAGGACAAAGGGCAGTCCTAACTTGCTATTCAAAGTTTCAGTAACTTGCTGAGATCACGGAATTGATTCAATCACCTACTCTGACCAAGCATTTCATTTCTTCACCGAGTCAGCAAGCATCAGCTTCCATCGAGCAGCCAAAGCACAACAAAGCCAACATTTCTCTAAGTAGCAGCACACCTATCGCAAATGGCCAAATCTCTCTCTCTCTGTTTGTTTTCCCATCGAGCAACCAAATCAGACTGGGCCCTAATCCACCTACAGCTCAAGCTCCCCCTTCCAGATGATCAGTAACAGTAACTAGGTAGTCCACTACTACTCAAGTTCAGATAGCTGAAATGTCAACAATATCATCAGATATTCAAAAATGCATCAGGTTGAAATGAGGAAATCTAATGTTGACTCATGTAAATAAACTGAACAATGTCATCTTCATCAGGTTGCTAAACGGTGTATTCCAATTCAGTAGTATGGCTTGCCAGTTCAGTTTAGTTACATGGCTTGAAATTTTTCAGTTGCATCGCCACTAAAAGAAGACATTTGTGGACTGAAAAAGTCACTCTCAATCACTTGCAATGATGCCAAATACATGTCATCTAGCTTTAGGGACATCGTCCTTACCAGGATAGCAACAAAATATCACACATCAGTGAAGCAGACAAGGAAAAGCATCGGGATGCAGAAGCGTAAGGAGTACCCGTCACCTCGATCCGCCACTTCTTGTCCCCGTCCGTCGCCCCGCCTCCACCAGCGCATACACCTGTCTCCGCTCCCGCACGGCCACCATGGCCACGGGGCCGTCGGGCGCAGCCTGGTCTTCCCTGCCGATGTTGCGCTCCTGGGCTCCAGCGCCGCCGCAGCGCACCTGGGCTCCAGCGCGGTTGTTGCGCTCGACATTTGGTAACAGGGATTTTGGCGCGGGAAGGTTGGATTCTCCCGTGCCCGCAACCTGATCCGCGGCTCGTTGCTTGGAGACGACGACGTCATACAACGCTCCCTCCTCCGGACGATTGAGCCTGGGAGCACGAGCCGTCATCGTCGTCTCACCAGACGACGGCCTCGTCCGTCTCCTTGATCGCGAGGGTGTTTTCTGCAAAAAAACAAAAAAATAGAGACGGGCTGAATTGCCCCATTATACGTGCCCTTATCTGTAGATTGGAACAGTGGATACAACAGAGGAAGGAATATTTTTTAACAAAAAGAAAAGGACAAACCAAAGGGATGGTCCCTCTCAATATTTCCTAGGCAGATAAAAAACAATCTTCTGAGTAAACACTACTAACCATCAATGGGATTCTTTGAGTGTGGAGTGCAAACTAGAGGAAGGCTCTGATCCCGTATCCAACACAAATCATTTGGGTTGCAGGAGATCACACACTTAGTAGTGGCCATGAAGTCTCCATCCATGTTCTTCTCGGTGTTACCATGATGGTAATCAGTTATGGTGGTTGCCTCAATGACAGCGGTGGCAGCAACACCACCATCAGTAGCGGCGATAGCGCTGTTGGTAGTGTAGGGAACACGAGCGGTGCAAGGAAGCCACACCTTTGGTCGTAGTCCGCAGCGATTGGGCATTGTGAGGTGGATGCGGAGGTGTTCAAGGATAATAGGACACTGCATGGCCGGGAAGTTGAACTTGCGCTGGTTGGGGAGGCGCTCACCATAGAAGCAGAACATAACAGCACCACCGCCTGAAGGCCATGCTAAAACCTGCCGATCCACAGCCTGAATTGGGTGCGCGGATGCGGATCTCCGTAGCACACCCTCCCTAAAGCCGCTCTCTTATGCCCGTCCAGGCTAGGCCCTTTTGCGTGCGATAGTGAGCAGACATTGTTGTTACCGTAGCAGGACACGGATGCCCCTCGCGGTGCTGCTAGCAACGTCCCCTCACTGCTGATGCCACGCTGCTGCTTGCCGTGGTGAAAGCCCTATGTTTGGTGTTGGTAATTAGTGACAATGCCTAAGTACTAATCCTATGCCTAAGTTGTATGTAGCATATGAGGATTAGTACATTCCAAGGTTGGTGGTAAGATGGACATGGTGATCATGATGGTCACACTTGGATTTGGATGCAACCCTACGTGATCAAGGCAAAGGTATATGCTTAAGGTTTGTGTTTTAGTAACCAAGACACCTAGTGGGTGTGGTTACATTATAGGATAGATAGCCGTACTATAAAGAAGGGAATGACACGGCTATTGAACTCCTAAGTGCCTCTAGGTGTGCATTTCATAATCATATGCATTTGGATAGATCTAATAACGTCTCGAAAAATGATTGTGAAAATGCTAACACACTTGCACATGACGTGATCACTTGGTGGTGTTAGCACTTTTGCGATGGCATTGGAGTTTGAGCGGTAGAGAGGGTTTGGGTCCCTCTCTCCCTCCCGCCGAGCTTGCGAGGCGGGATTCAGGCGTTTTTGAGGAGTTGAAACGACTATTTTCCACTACGCCGGAAGTCGGAAAAGAAACGGAGGCGAACGGAGGTCACAGAGGTGACCGGACGCTGGACCAGACGCGGTCTCTGTTTGACCGGACGCGTTCGGTCAGTGTCCAGCATCTGTGCGTATTTTCGGTTTTTGATCGGACGCGGTGGCACGTCTGGTCACAGTCGACCGGACGCGTCCGGTCGTTCAGGGAGCTTACTGGACTCCAACCGGACGTTGGCACTTGGCGTCCGGTCAGTTCTGCAGCACGTCCGGTCGCTGTTTCGATGGAACGCGGCTCAGGCTTGACCAGCGCGTCCGGTCCTTTACGGGACCAGCGCGTCCGGTTCACGCGACCAGCGCGTCCGGTCGGTGCTTCGCGAAAGTAGCCGTTGTGTGATCGGCGCGTCCGGTCCGCGCGACCAGCGCGTCCGGTCAGCGCGACTTCGGCTGTTTCAAGTGCGTAACGGCTATATTCAAAGGGGTACGTCTATAAATACTTGTTGGCCGGCTCAAGGCTCCCTCTCTTGGACATTTGACATATTTGTGAGCACTTTGAGCTAAGCAACTCTCCTCCCACTCATCTCTCTTGCTTCTTTGCATATTCGAAGTGAGATTGAGTGATCCAAGTGCATTTGTATTCTGAGATTGCATCTAGTTGGCACTTGGTGGTTGATTTGCTACGGGATTCTTGTTTCTCTTGGTGGTTGCCGCCACCTAGACGGCTTGGAGCAGCTTGGAGGCATTGGCAAGAGTTGGTGATTGTTCTTGGCCACCTCCGGTGATTGTGAGGGGTTTGTGCCTACCTCGGCGAAGCGCCAAAGGCAACGTTAGTAAATTGCTCATGTCATTGCAACATTTTGCCATTTGGTAGGTTCTTGTGGCGCCTTTTGAGAGGCTCGGTGTGAGACCGATTAGCCACCGAACCACGTGGTGAAGAGGGACACAATGGGGACTAGCGTGCCGGCAAGCACGTGAACCTCGAGATAAATCTTCGTGTCTTCACTTTCATATTGTGATTGTTTGATCCCGGAGTTCGGTTGTCTTGGTATTCATTGTAGATCATATTGGTTGGCTCAATACTTCGCCCCTCGGTGAAACTCTCCTAACTCAACTCCGCATTACTTTCTTAGTTAGCTTTGCTAGAGTAGCTCCTTTGTGTAGCTTGCTAGTTGTAGTTGTAGTTACCTTCTCGGTTTGACTTATGCGGTTGAGTGCAAATATACTAGAATTGTGAATTGGTTAGGTGGCTTGCAAACACCCCGTAGGCTAAGCAAAACTCGCATCTCGCTACTTGTTATATTGATAAACTTGTTTAGCTTGTCTTTGTAGAAAATTTTAAAAGGCTATTCACCCCCCCCTCTAGCCATCAAGACCTTTCACGTGGCCGTAGCTCATCACCTACAACGTGCAAGAAACAACAGCGAGGGCAGAGCGATGGTGCGGTGTAGAGACGAATGGGATAGAGGGTGTGGTTTTAAAGGCGTAGCCAGAGATAGAGTGGTGTGATACTACTTTGCAGTTCAATTAGCAAAGTATAAAGCATTCATCCAGCCACTTGCTACAAGCATAATCAAGCGCCAACTCAGTAAGTGCACGTTCAAATCATCTGTTCGTGCGAGTTCGCAACATAGACCTATCACGTAGTCTTTGTTATGCAATATGTTCTTGTTAAAGGTGTTTCTTGTGTAAACAAAGACCAACACCAACAATACAAACCACTGATTCCTCAGGTATGAACTACAATGAGGACACAACCACTCATTCCTCAAATATGAACTACAACAAGGACACATATAAACACTGGGAGGGGTGAGCGGTGTGATGAACTCACAATGAGGACACAACAACTGATTCCTCATATATGAACTACAACAAGGACACAAACAAACATTGGGAGGGGTGAGGGGTGCGATGAACCAACGAATGGCACATGCTTATATAGGAAAGATAAGCCTCGGTAGGCATGCGAAGTTGTAGGAGGAGCGGGCGTCTCTGCGTGTGTGAAAAATCTCTGCATGTAAAGGAGAGGCATTAAATGTGCCCACCTGCTTTCGACCTACTTCGCGCGTGTAAAAAATCTCTGCATGTAAAGGATGGCATTAAATGTGCCCACCTTCTTTCAACTACTCCGAACATAAAAAAAATATATTGCCATGCATGGTGTAAAGTAAGTACTGTTAGTTTAGTTACAGAATATATGTCTCTCGTGAATTTAGCTGGAGAGATGTGTGGTAATACTATGATCCTAAAAGTCACGAACTGTTTTTACTTACTAATAATACATTTTTAATTTTTTGGACTTACTGATAGTAAATTTCTATTTGTACAGGACAACAAGCATTAAATGTTTATCCACCTACTTACACCAAAGTGGTGAACGGTGGCGGTAGATGGCCTGCATTACATGCTCTTCTCATTTATCCACCTGCTGCATTCAATGCGCATGCGCCCACTTGGATGAGTTGTTGGTTCATCTACCCACGTGAATGGTTGAATGCATGCAAGGACAACAGGGTGATTCATCTAGTGCAGTTTCTATCCAACGTACCACTCAAATGAAGCTTACGTGGACACGCTAGGAGGCCGCCTAGGCGGCACGGCCTCATATCTCTAATTGTCTAATTGGTTGCATGTATTAGCCTGCGCTATACGCAAGCTTGTACAAAGCTTAAAGTAAATCAAATATTGCATTAGCTAGTATCCGTCTACAAAAGAATATAATTCTAGTACAGTACCATGTTAAAGTATCTTGAGCTTGATTAACTACAAGTAAAAAGTATTAAAATTTATAATTCAAATAAGTATAATTAGATTTGTCATGAGATATATTTTCATACTATACATACTTGATGTCGCAGCATTAATATTGATCAAACTTTTGACATGTTAACCAAGAATGTACGTAGAATTGCATTCTTTCTTGGACAAAGGTTAGACGCCATATTTGATCATATTAGGCAATGCAGGTTTACACATGCTGAGGCATATACAAAAATAAAATATTATTATCCTCACATACCTCTACTAGGAATATGAGACCTCAACTAGAATATGGTGGTGACCGTAGATAAAATTTTCTGTATAGAACAACCAAGTATCAAGAAATTACATATGTGTACATTGGCTTATATTATGCTATATAAGGTCTAATTTAGGCTAAGAATAATGCAAGCAACCAATCTGACCCAAATAAAATCGAGATGATTCAACAAGAGAGACCTTATCTACTTTTGGAGCTCACGATGGACGATTAGTTTGTTTGAGTGGAACGTTCTAAGGTGAAGGTTGAAGTTGCTAAATCGTTGTGTCTTGTAGCTTTGGCAAAATGCCATGTAACCCATTCATTTCTCAGGTCTTGTTTGGATGCGCATGTATTTATCTCAATCCACATGTGTTGAAGTGGATTGGAGTGGAATTAAAATAAATTCCATTCCACTCCAACACATGTGGATTAAAGTAGATACACATGCATCCAAACAAGGCCACAGTAATATTAATGATGCCTATGTGCGTAGGTGCATTAACTGTTCCTAGGATTTCTTCTAATATGTGCCTGTTTAGTATGGCTTCCGGAGAGGCTCCTGTCTTCAGGTCCTGCTTTTGAAGGAGCCACATACTAAACACCCCTGTGAAAGGTCCTTGTTTGACTTTGGTAATTGAGTGACAACCTTAGATGGACTAATATGTGTTTGAGTGAGATACACAGGTGATTAGTCCACAGGTACATGTGTGTGAGCAATACATGCCATGGAGGTTAGATGGCTTGAACTTGGTGCAAAGCTCATATATGTGATGAAGGAGCTTATTGCATATGAGACATGACATGGAGTCATGTGACCAAGGTGGAGAAGATCAAGATGAGGCTTGGCTCGATGGACCGGTTGCAAGTGTGAAGGCCAAGTTGAGTGATGACTTGGCGCCAATGGACCGAAGCAACGGTGAAGAGCAAGTGAGGTCAAGATCGATGAACCAATACAGTCACATGATGATATGAAGTGGATCATATCATTTCTGATTGGTTGGTGCATGTGTTGCATCAACATCGGAGGAGATGGAATGAAATGCGCAAGGCAAACGTATAACCTAGGGCATTTCATTTCACCGATCATAGGTGTGTAGAGAAGTTTATGACCGAGTTTAGGATATATGGCCGTACTATCAAGAGGGGCAAACTTGTTTGCATATCGGTCATCTAGTGCCACTCGAGTGATCTAACTTTGCGTCGTTGCTAGGATCGAGTGGCATGGCAAGTTTAGTGACTAATCCTTTGAAAAATATTTGTGAGAAGCTAACACACGTGCACAAGGTGTTGTACACTTGGTGGTGTTGGCACATTTGCAAAGGAGAAGTTGTTGGAGTTGAATTGGATCAACTTAGAGAAGAGAAAAAGGTTTTTCGGTGTACTCAGAACTATAGGATGGTCCTTGGATTGGAACTCTGCATTGATTCATTGTGCTTTGGATCAAATATGCAAGTATGGTGTGTAGCCCTCTGAATAAGCTTTCTAAAATGTCCAAGATCATCGAAATCGGAGTTCGGAGCTAAGAGTTATAACCGTTTTAGTGTTGAAAGGTCTATGACTGGATGCTGGACCGGACGCGAGTCCGGTCAGCACCTGTGAGTCTGGTCACAGAGTCCGGTCAGTGTTCTTTGTGAGGGCTGTTTTGGGGCTGTGATCAGACGTTAGCTCTTGTGTGTGACCGGATGCGCCCATGCCACTGTTCCAGGCCTAGAATTGCTGAGGAAAAGTGACCGAACGCTGCGGCGAGTTTGGTCAGTGTTGATCGGACCCGTCTGGTCGATGAAAAACCTCTCTGGATCCTCTCTGTTTGCGACCGGACGCTGGGTGTTGGCGAGTACGGTTGATCGACCTGACGCAGAGTTCGTTTGCGCACGTTGGGAGCCGTTGGCGCCCAACGGTAACATTCAAACGACAAGTACACATGGCGTGCATAGCGTGACTGGACTCTGGACCGGACTCTAGGGTGAGTCTGGTCAGCGAGTCCAGTCAGTGCGCAGAAATCAAGATGAAGGGGGTAACGGCTATTTTAGCCCTTGGGGCTATAAAAGGAGTGTGTGGCCCACCTTGGCACATGCTTAGCACCCTTGGGACTCAGTGTCCATGCTTGGGGAGTGCTAGGAGAGCCTCTAACTTACTTGTGCACATAGTGGTTGCATCCGATTGCGAGTGAGTGTGACTCTAGTGCGATTGCATTGTGAGGTTGCATCGAGTGGCACTAGGTGATCGAGTTGCAAGCTGGTGGTGCTTGTAACTCTTGGAGGTTGCCACCTCCTAAATGACTTGGTGGTGGTCTCCGTCGAAGCACGCAAAGAAGATTGTGTGGTGCTCTAGAGAAGGGCTTGTGAGGGGGATTGTTCTCACCCCGTGGAAGCCGCGAAGAGCAACTCTAGTAGAGCGAGACGCGAAGGGTGACAAGTGGTCTGGCCGAGTCAAGTGCTAGAGCTTGTGGTAAGCACTCCACGTGGGAGAGTGTGACTTGCGGGTCACCACTAGCAAGAGGACTGGTGGCAACCTTGGAGCTTGTCTCAACGGGAACTAGTGTGTTGGCAAGCACGTGAACCTCGGGATAAAAATCACAATGTCATCCTTGTCTTCCCATTGATTTGTATCCTCGTTAGCTTGTATTTACTTTCATTTACATTATGCTTGTGTAGTTGGTCTTGTAATTAGTTAGCTTGTGTAGCTTGCTAGTTACCTTCTTGCTTGTGTAGCATAGAAGTAGCTCCCTTGCGTGACTAATTAGGTTTTAGTAACCTTGTTAGTTACATTGCTTAGTTTATGTAGCTAAGTAATTTGCGCTCTCTAATTCGGTATTAGTTGCCTTGTTATTGAGCATTGCTAGTGAGCTTAGGTGGCTTTGTGCTTTTGCTTACTAGTTTATATAGGAGCTCCCCGTTGCTTGAAGTACTAGTGGCATAAGTTTGTGTGACTTTGCTTCTAAAATTGTTTAGGTGAGCTCTAGCTAGCCTGGCACCTTTGTTGCCTATTTAGGACCTTTGTAAGGTGCTTGAGAACTTAGATAGAGGGGCGTAGTCTTGGCTAGACCGATAGTTTTAATTCCGCATTTGTTTTGGTTAGCTGGTACGATTAGATTTTAGAAAGGACTATTCACCCCCGCTCTAGTCCGCCATCTCGACCCTACACACTGCCTAAAACGGCTTCACTAGAGAAGCACCTGGCTGAGCCGAAGCCCTTTTACACTAGGAAGGAGGAGCTAGGCTTCTCCTGGCTTCTCACGGATCCGCCTGATGGTTGTGGATGCATGGACGTTGTTGCCCTTCTCGGCATGCTCTTTGCTCGAGTACAAGACGAAGCCGACGCCAGCATAGTGCTTCACCTTTGGGTGAATCGTGTGCGAGTGGCGGTGCAGGCGCCTGCGCTGTGTGCGCTAGCGGCGGCCTAGGCAAGCACGTCGTGGGAGCGTGCGGTGGCGTGGAAGATGACAAGCCCTGTGTGGGCGAGGGCGAGCGGTGGCGCAAGCACCCGGTAGTGCCCACAGTGCGAGACGTTTACGAGTGGCAACCGTGCGGGCAACACACATTTTTCGTTGCTAGTACACCATTTGCTGCGGCATGGGCACGTTGCCATTGCGAGGTCCTACAACACCCAGGCGTTGCAGTAGTTGTTGTTGCTATACATACAACCATAGCAAAACCTTAGGACTGCAACATCCGGGTGTTGCAATTGTGAAACACATTTGCAACACCGCCCAACAAAGTGTTGTCCAAGGCTATACCCACGGGCGCACTTGCAACGCCTCGCAACGCCAAAGTCGTGCTGCTATTGCAACCATTTCGGATCTATTGCAACACATTTGGGGCATTGCTACAGGGTAAAAATTTAGTAGTCATGCCATATTGAGGTTGCTTAGAAGCTGATTCATCAGCGAATTCATCAACATAATCAACCATCTTAACCTAGTCTATCAAAGCGTGACATAATCATTTTGAGGACAGTATTATCAGTAACCGTCTTATGATCTTGCAATATCTTAGCATTATCAACATGAATATGGTAAGAATCTTCTACCTCATTATTAGTTTTTACCTCTGGTGGAGGTTGGATGTAGAAGCATTGGGATCACCAAAGATGGGCTCATGATATTGAGTAACCTTGCCCCACCGATCTAATGCAGCTCGCAAGGAACATCTGCAGATCGGCAAGGGGGTTAGTGAGCACATAAGATTCCGGTGTATTGATGATAGAAAAGGATGTATTGCTGATAGAAAACAGGGTAGGGAATGCTTAGGGGCGTCATCCCCTTATTTATATACACTGTGGGCCTTGGGGCCAAACGAAGGTTTAGGGATGTCGCCGATCATAGCAAAGCGTTATATAATAAAATAGGCATTATTTGGTGAATTAATAATTATGACCAATTTAATATGTTGGTTGAGATCACATTCCAACATTTTTTACTTTTACATATAACACTAATTTTTCATCCCAATCCACCTCAATACATGTGGATTGAGGTGAATACGAGTGCAGCCAAATAAGGCCTAAAATGGATCGGTTATGGCTCATGAAATTTGTGTAGATGCATTAACAAAACTAAAGATGGCTTCCAGTGACTTTCAGTTTATCAAGCAATTTACGTAGAGCTTGTGTGGACCGAGTTTACATATACATGCAAAAGAAATCCCTACTATTACATCCTTTTGTATTCCACAGCACGGCATAACGAGCAAAAGCTTCTTCTGAGCCCATTCAATATTTACCTCTACAAACTTGGGTACAACGACCTAAATCGCCACTACAGATTCACATAGTTACATAAGTACATGAAAATTCTGAGGCTGAAGAATCGTTGTTGCTTATCACAGAATAAGAATTAACTTAAACTAGAACTTTGAGTCGCAACCTTTTTACATCGTACCCAATCCATGCATGTGAGGATTATCTAACTTTTGAATGATGCCCGACCTTTCATTATATCATGCAGAACTGGAGCTTAATTAGCTCAACAAGCGAAGCTAAGCTTAGTAATCGCCTAATTCTACAATATTAAAGGATAAGATTAACTTCAAGTTGAACTTTGAGTAGCAACCTTTTTACATCTTACCCAATCCATGTGAGGATTATCTAACTTTTGAATGACACCCGACGCTTTGTTGGATCATGAAGAACTAGAGCTTAGCTGAACAAGGGAAGCATATGTGCCATCCTTTATCTGCATCAACTCTTCATGCCTGCCTTTCTCGGTTACTGCCCCATTCTTCAGGACAGCAATGATGTCTGCACCTCTAATTGTTGACAAGCGATGTGCTACCACTACCGTCGTTCTACCAACCATCACTTGGTCCAGCGCCTCTTGCACCACTCGCTCTGACTCTGCATCTAGCGCGCTTGTTGCCTCATCTAGCAGGAGCACCTTGGGATCCTTGATGATGGCCCTTGCGATGGCGACACGCTGCTTCTGCCCCCCTGACAGTTGGATTCCTCTTTCGCCGACAATGGTGTTGTACCCGTCAGGCAAAGCAGATATGAACTGATGTGCATTGGCTGCTTCAGCAGCAGCAACAATCTCTTCTTCAGATGCTGCCCCATGCTTCCCATAAGCTATGTTGGAGCGGATGGTGTCATTGAATAGTACGGGCTCTTGGGAAACTAGTCCAACTTGCTGCCGAAGCCAGCTAACTTTGAGGGCTTGAAGTTCCACATCATCAAAGAGGATCTTACCGGAGTCTGGATCATAGAACCTTTCAAGTAGTGCAATCGCTGTGGACTTGCCACTTCCACTCTCCCCAACTAGTGCAACAGTCTGCAAGTGGTAATGTCACAAAATATTAGTTCAGTTCAAAATTGTATATTACTACTTTGTTCTTATCGAATTTCACCTTTCCAGAAGGAATGCTCAATGATAGATCCTTGAAGATTTGAACATTTGGTCGTGACGGATACTTGAAGCACACATTCTTGAAATCAATTTCACCCCTCACACTTGTGAAGGTGATACCATCCTCACAGCTATAGTCGATCTTAGATTCCCGGTCAAGAATTTCAAAGACAGATGCAGCCGCATCATTAGCCTTGGTGCTGTCTGCGCCAATTGCACTTGTTCGCGAGATTCCATTACTTGCTAAAACTAATACGAAGAAGACCTGAAAGCCACTACTAGACCAGTTAACCACAACATGTGAAACCATCAATTCTATGCACAATAATAATAAAAAAATGATCTCACCCTAAACACTTCAGGAAATGTTGCCGTTCCTTGCTGAACAAACTTGGCACCAACATAGAAGCACAGAGCATATGTAAAGTAGAAGGCAAGGAATGAGAAGCCAAACCCCAAGCCACCAACAATGCCTTCCCTTATTCCTTGTTTTATGGGAGATTCACATTTCTTCTCATAGGCGTCCATCACTTTCTTCTCAGCAGAAAACGAAGCTATAGTTCTGATGCCGCCGATTGCATCAGTAGCTACTTGACTCGCTTCTTCATACTTCAACTGCGTCCCACCAAACAATTAGAGAAAAAATATTTTTCCATATGACAAATGCTTGTAGGAACAACATTTGTGATTTATCCATAGCATGTACCTTTGCATTTCTGTTGAGACCTTTAAGGAACTTCATTTGGGCATAGCCTTGGAAACCCACAAAAGGAACCACCACAGTGATGATCAATGCTAGCTTCCAGTTTGCAACTACTGCTATTGTGAAGCCTGATATGACAGTGGATACAGTCTGAACATTAAGTGCTAAGTTGTCCCCAACAAGTCGCCTAACATTCATAGCATCAGTTGATAGCCTTGCACCAATTGTTCCACTAAAGTAAAATAAAAGGAAATTTATGGTATGAGTGATGATGGTTGTTGTAGTGCTAACTGCATATAAGTTATTCATAAAAAGCATTTGGTCATTTATACTTCTCTTAGTACTGAAAATAGGTGTAACAAAGATGAATGATGTCTGATAAAAATATTTGACAACATAGTAATATTGTCTTCTATGGTCAGGTCGACATAATTAATGATTTTTGTAGTGTTCATAATAAAAAAACTATGAATATGCTTTTATAAGATTTCTGCATCACTTGATTGAATATATATATATATATATATATATATATATATATATATATATATATATATATATATACACACACACACACACACACACACAAATATTTTAAGATATTTTAAGTGAGAGCAACAACCAAGACATTAATTTCATAGTTATACATGAAAAAACCAACTGGAGGAATGTTTCTTAGGATAACAGGAAAACAGGTTATTTTGAAACATAATGAATTGAACACACCTTGAGTGTTCAGGTTTATCAAACCAGCTGATCTCTTGGTGCATTACACTTTGGAATGTTAGTGATCGCACGCGCTCCACAAGCTTCCCACCAGCTAATCCAAATAGGAAGTATTCTATTGGAATAAGAACAAATGCACAGGCACCCAGCACAACAAACATGCTTGCCCAGAACTTGGAGTCCTCTAGTAGTTCTGCCGGTGGCTCATAAAACACCTTTATTGCAGTTGAAATTAATGTGCCATATATTGGAAAAATGACTCCATGCATCGCGGCAGTTATAGAACCAAGTGCAAGAACAAGAGCTTCTGGTTTGTTCAGATAGAAGAGTCTACCAATTGGAGCTTTCTTTGGAGCTCTAGTCATTTTGTCGGTAGTCTCCTCTACATCAGGAGATCCATTAAGTTCCATAGGATCAGGTAGGCTAAGTGGAGCAAGGAAGGAGTGCCTACCACTATGCCCAAAAGAGGAAGATCCTTTACTAGTTGATCTCTGCCTGGAGATACTTTGGCTTCTTGGTTTGCTATTAGTAGATCTTGAGCCAAAACCATTTGTTACTATGATATAAGGGTCAACACTAGAAAACTCTGCCCCTTGTGTCTCTTGTAGATGTATGAGCTGAGAGTAAGCACCTTCAGGTATCTTCATTAGTTCTACATGTGAGCCTGCTCAGAGTTCATACAAGGAAAAGTTATCTACCTAAGCATGCAGCTCAAATATCATGTTGAGCAAAAAAGAATGAATATTTTATTACCATACAAAAGGACTAACAATTTTTAGGATGACAATAAGGGCATATTATGGCTATTACATAATTAGTAGATAGACTGTCTGCTATCTGTCAATTAGTTATCAGAAACATCTTGCATTGGTGCTTTACATGATTTCTATTTATCTAAAATAAAATATGCTCCTAAGATTAAAAATATGGCTGTAACTTGTATCTATTTATAGTTTCATTTGGTATAAACATTGTACTTTGCGACCTACAGTCTTATAGGACAGCACATGGGGGCAACATGGGAACAATATTTTTTTTCCTAGAGATTAAAGGAAAACACATCTATTTCTAGGATTTTAATTAGTCTTCAAATTTCACATATTATACCTTGTTCAACCATCTTCCCATGTTGCAGGACAGAGATCACATCAGCATTCTTCACTGTGCTTAGGCGATGAGCAACAATAATTGTAGTCCTTTCTAACATTACCCTATTCAAAGCTTCTTGAACTACCCTCTCAGATTCCATATCCAATGCGCTGGTTGCTTCATCAAGTAGTAAGATCCTAGGGTTCTTTACGATTGCTCTAGCAATTGCTATTCTTTGCTTCTGCCCTCCAGACAGTTGAGTCCCACGTTCCCCAACCAATGTGTCAAGACCCTGTAATGTTCACAAGATATACTGATTAATAATGTGTGGCAGAAAGTTAGCGACTAATTAACATTGTGAGTGCATTAGTTTATATGTACATTTGGTAACTTATCAATGAATTTAGCAGCATTTGCAAGCTCAGTTGCTCCCTTGATCTCTTCTAGTGTTAAATTTTCCATTCCATAGGCAATGTTTTCCCTGATTGTAGTTGAGAATAACACTGGTTCTTGGCTGACGAGACCAATTTTTCCTCTTATCCATCCAAGGTTCATTCTTCTGATGTCAACTCCGTCAATCAAAACTTCTCCAGCCTGTGGATCATAGAACCTCTCCACCAAGCTGATCACGGTCGACTTCCCACTGCCACTCTCCCCAACTAGGGCCATAGTTGTGCCATTTGGTACTCGCAATGAGAATCCATCAAATACTAAATGTTCAGACCTGGTAGGATAGCTGAAGTACACATCCTTCAGTTCAACATCACCCTTTACGTCCTCCAATATGACACCTGTGGTATCATATATATCAATATCTGGTTTCCGTTCAATTGTCTTGAACATTCTATATGCTGCTCCTTGACCTTCAGCAAAAGCTGTTACTGATGGTGTTGCCTGACCTAAGGACCTGCATAATAGACATATGTAACTAAAATTAGCAAAGCTGATTGGTTTGCAAAAAAGAAAAAAACAGCTATGGAAAGACCCTGCTAAAAGCACATGAGATTGAAAATATGTTATACTCCATGTTTTATAACATTTTTTTTGAGAGAATGTTTTATAACATATTGAAGTAGATATTAAGATATATTCACATCGAGGGTGTGAGGCCCATCCACGTAGAAGCATTTGGTCATTTATCATGAACGTTATTGCTCATTTAAGAATCTTCAGTGATCATGATCACTTAGGTTATGATACTTACATTGCGCCGATCATGACAGCCATTATGATAGAAATAACCATGCCGCCATTGTATCCTCGCTCAACTATCAGTCTAGATCCATACCAAACGGCCAACCCATAACTGCAAAATAAGATTGCCATTACAGAACCCAAGCCAAGTCCATTTACAGCACCTTCTTGTAGAGCAGATTCATATGCTTTTCTTATGAACTTGTTATATGTTCTTATAGCTTGCTTCTCACCATTGAATGACACAACCTTCAAAGCATAAGCAGATCAGCTAGGTTACCAGAACATCACAATACTAGCTACCTTATTACAAGTAAAGGAGGCAAGAGTGAATAACCACAAAGAAGTTGCACTAACCGTTCTAATTGCTCCAAGCATTTGTTCCACAACATTCCCAGCATCACCATATTTTGCTTGCATGCGGGTGGAGAGTCTTGTCATCACCTTTGAAACAATCGCACCAGCAATGGCAGTTGGAGGAATGCTTGAGAGCATAACAAGGGCCAAGAGCCATCCTCTCACAAATGCAATAATAAAGCCACCAACAAAAGTAGAAAGGAGCTGTATGGACTTCCCAACCTAATGAAAAATATGTGCATAAATACCCCAAAGAGTTAACAAGGGAACAGTTCTTACGGTTTATCAGATGTTCATAAACAAACCGAGTACATATATTTTTCTTCTTGAAGAATATTAAGGTACAAAACTATGCAATACTTGATAGCAAGTTCATGTTACCAACATTGTTTAACATTAGGATTTGGCTTCTCTGTCGACTTTGCTTTTCTACACACTTTTTTTTGTAAGTCATGTGCAAAAGTATATGTTTAATCATTGTACACACTTTTTTGAAACTCATCTCAGGGAAAAAAAATCTTCGCCATGTTGCTTATAGAAATCTATAGCATAAAAAATGCAATCAAACATAAGCCTTTTTTTGTACACGCTCGACCATATTGGTCATGGATATCCAAAAAGGGAAAAAAAAAGGAGAACATGCATTGCGCATATTTTATTAAGAGGAGGGACTGCGACCACGCGTCGAAGAGTTCAAAATATGTACATCAAAGAAGAAATGCAGTTTAGCTATTAGCCTTTCACTTCCTACAGTCTCAAAGGAGCGTACCTTTTCTCCAATGGCATCTTGAATTAGGAATGTATCCCCTGCCATCCTCTCAATCACTTGTCCAGTGCTCATTTCCATGTCAAAGAATGCAATATTCTGCCTTAGAATTGCCTTGAGATACAAGGCTCTGATTCGTGCTGCTTGTCTTTCTCCAGTAATTGTCCAACACGATACCTCTAGCAAAATATCAAGTTACTAAATTGACAGAGATTTGTTTCTAGTAATATCCATTACTGAAAAGAAATTCAGGAAAACAAATCTTCTGTATAAGTAATCATTTCCTAAAGTTGGCAAATTCTGAAATCAAAAGAGGATTTCTGCCCAGTAATGGCTATGACAAATTTTGGATAGGAAATACAGCACTCACGAAGTGTTGACGCAAGCCCTGCTCCAATGGCAAGATAAACGAAGTTCGTTATCACCTGGGAACAGGAAACAGGGCATTGTTCAAAGAAAGAAAAAGAAAACAAAGCCAGTTACCCCATAAAACAAGCGCTAATTAACCTATATATTTATTCTTTCTAGATGACCAGTACAGTTTTGTTTCAGATTTGAGTTCCCCTCATTTACAATCATTTGTAAAGGAGTCCTTTGTAGTTTTACATGAAAGCTATTTAACAGGGGCAATATTACGGTACTCCCTATCGCAGGATTGTAACCGCGGCGAGCATCATGGTTGTTCATCGGAAGTCGATGTATGGGTCTCCGATAGCTTGGACACTCAATCCACGGAAGGGACACTATTCGATTTATCCTAGTCCGGGTTTCTAAGCCCTACATCCAGCAGTGTATAGTGATCTTTGTGTTAGGAATGCCCAATCGGGGGAATAGATTTTGAATGGTAATGTAGGCAGGGGTTTCCGAGGAATCCAAATAACCTCTGGTTTTTTTCAGATTTGGCGAGCATCCGGAATAACTAGTGAATTACAACTCTATATTGTACCACAATTGGTGCATTGACTTTTGCATCATTAATGTTTTTTGCCGGTTGGTTCCATTATCACAAAGCCGCTCCAAATTAGCTTGGTTCCAAGATGTAGAATCCATGTTGAATCACCACTTCGCGAGGTTATTAGGACTTATGTCTCTTTCTTGGGCGGGACACCAAATCCGCCCATGGAGTTGGTGGAGTCCCTTGTCTTGTTGTGTCACACCCGTTGCGTGACCCTACCGGGAGAGTGGCCGACAGGGCCTCATGTCCGTTGAACGGACAGATGGTGCAACATCTCATTACCTATCAGTCCTCGAGCGTTTGACGGTTCCTGAGCTAGAGCCTGGCAGATGGGCCAGATCCTAGCAAATAGTTCAAGACACCGGTTGCCACCCGGGCACTGGGTGGAGGTCAAGCTCGGGCCACTGTCGCTCGGTCCAGGGCTATGGCCAAACCCCGGCCCCGAGCATTGGGCGACGGATGCGGGGGCGCTTGGGCTCGTCTTGACTCCCTCCGAACGGTACACGCGAGCGTATTTGATGGGTATAACCGAGCGATCTATGGGATTGGTCGAGGTCCGTCGGTCAGCTTCCTGATCTTTCCAAGGAACTTAACATATCCTTATGTTAGACTCTCGTCAGTTACCATGTAAAAGTATTTTTTTTTAGCAAGTTCATAATATATACAACATTATGCTCATGTACATCGTAGTAAAAAAGTATACAAAAGTCATATGAGGAACACATCGTTCGAACCGGGAAAACCCGTTAAACATGTCATGTCAAATTATGGTCTGATGTAATGATAACTAATATAATTTTAGAGACAAAACACGTTACAGACACGATTAAAAACATGTTACATGCATGCTGAACTAACTTGAGCATAACGGTAATGCTGCTGCTAGATGTGGCGACACGGCCGGTGAGTAGAGAGAGAAACGGAAAAGAAAGAGAAAGAATAGAAAGGGAGGGAGTTGAGAAGAAAGGGCTAGAGACAAAAATAATATCTCAACGTAGTTATTTTTCTCTCGAGTCGAAAATGGACATTTTAATCTGTATGGTGTTTTTTTAGCAATTTTATAAATCAGATTGTCTACTAGCCAAGTAGATTTTGTTTCATTGTTCGCTGGTAACAAGATATTACTTTTAACGTACTGTAGTATAATTTTTTTAAAATATAATATGAGATAGAACCCACCATTCAATCACTAAATTTATAAAGCTGGCCAGTCATTCACAGGTCAATTTTGTCTTAGAAAGCCCTAAAAAACAAGTCCATCTAATCACCACCGCTCTAAAAAAATTGGTCGGCTTCGGATGACGCGAGTGTACACGGAGACGAACGCCAAGCCCTGGGTCGCTTTCCGAGCTTGTGCACGAACGACCTAGGAAGGGCTGCCCGCTTCATGTGTTTTTTCCATGAATATCGGATTTGGATGATTATTTTTTCTCTCTTATTGGTTATATTTAATTATTTAGCTAATTCGTAAAAAAATTAATGGTTTATTAGATTCATCTGTGCTACTACCTCCAACCTCTCCGTCTTAAAAATATAAGAGATACAAGTTTTAATTTAAGTTGTATTAACTTTGAACAAAATTATAGAAAATAAGTATAATATAAAACTAGTGTCATTGGATATGTTGTGAAATGTATTTTCACATTTTACATCTTTGAGCTAACTCCGAAGTTGCAACTTCAGACTGTGCTACCCCAGTCTGAGAGACGAGCTGGGCTGTCTTAGTTTGTTTCCTCGCTCTTTCTGGGTCAAGTCTCATCTCTCCCGTGTTTCTTTAGAGTAATTCAACCCCTCATAGCTCGGCTCGGAGTGAGGTGGTGGTGATTGCAAGGGGCCGGTTTCTTTCTCTCTATAATACAAAGATACGAAGCTCTCTTTTGTATTCGAGAAAAAAAAAAGTTGTGCTAAACAGCCATTTGTACTTGTTCCAGTGGATGTCCTTAATTTTTCAGTAAACAGATTCTATCGATATGATCCAATGGGACCCCATCACCGAAATTCAATCGCACATCTCTGGAAGCAGGGATATGTCCAATTCTGAACATGTTCCCCATAAACTGACAAAATGGGAATGGTAACTTGTATGCTTTAGTGTTTGGAGAATCTAAAACGACAGGTAGCAATCTCTTTACAAATCTCCTTTCTAATATGAGCTAATGCATATTTATTCAGACCATTTGTTCCTTCCTTATTGTACTTCTCTTCAAGACAATGTCATCTGTTAGGAGTCATGCAGCAGCTAGCGATTTTTATATAAGATGTTTCTCCAATTCCTTTAGACCTTGTTGATTCAACGTCATCCGGTTACTCTTCGGTTCCATATTCAGTTGCCCCATGGCTCTAAAGTATACGAAATTGTGTCATATATTATTATCTACGTACTTTATGAATTCGGTGCTCCACAGATTGCAAGATTTTGTAGTGGAAAATATTTAAGGCTTGGTGTGAACCTAAAAATCAGCACTGTACAAATGGTATAGATGCAAAGTTCATTTCAACTAAATATCTGAATTTACTGCAGCATCTAACTGTTTGGTTGATTTTACATTTTCCATCTAGGCATAGGTAACTAGCATAATACCAATATAATTATAACATAACTAGCATAATACCAATATAATTATAATATATAGTTCAGTATTAGATTACTAGTGACCAGTCCACAAGTTAGATAACTACAATATCATATTTTCAAAGAATAGCAGTCATATATCTCCTGTGCCAAGATATTACAAAGTTCTTTTCTCTGAACTTATGTACTCTGATCCCCTGGAAAAAAGAACTTACAAAAACAAATATGTGCACTTGCACTCCGAAGTTTGTGACCATGCCTTACTAACTGATGAAGGCTGCAACTCACTATCATTTGCTCAGCTATGTTATCTAACTGGGGTAGCACAGTCTGTAAGAAGATGAACATTTTATGTACTGAAATTGTATATACTATCTTGCTACTCAAAATGTATATTATCTTACGGTCTTGGTAAAGGAATATGAAGCCCCTCTTTGAACTGAAATTAAAGCAACATAATTTATTTGGTTGCAATTACATTCTTAATAATGGCAGCAAATGTCTTTTTGACTTTCATCTTTCACTTTTTCCTATTAAAGTCTCTTTGCAGATCTCCATCTCTACTGTTAAACTGGAGATTGTCTTTTGATCAGAAAAAATCAGGAAGCACATATGCAACCAAGGATAGTTAAACACCGCATAGATTAACCCAACAACAGAGACAGGCTGGGCCACTCGCGTAGGGCGCGGGCGCGAGGCAAAGCCACATTTGGTTTTCTAGTTTTGTCTTAGAAAGCCCTAAAAACAAAGTCCATCTAATCACCACAGATCTAAAAAAAAATCAGTCCGCCTCGGATGACGAGTGTATACGAAGAAGAACGCCAAGCCCAGGGTCCCTTTCCGAGCTTGTGCACATACGACCCTAGGAATGGCTGCCCGCTTCATGTGTTCTTCCATGAATATCGGATTTGGATGATTATTTTCTCTCTTCTAATTTATATTTAATGGCTCATATTCATCTGTGCTATCAACGGGTTTGCGGCTGCCGTGGTTTTTCATTATGTAAATATTTTGTCTTGAAAAATAAATAAAGCTGTCATCAACCATTAATTGCCACGCTGCATGATGTATATGAGTTAAAGGTGGCACGGACCTTGACGACCCTGTGGAGCACGTCCGGGGATGCGGAGGAGCCGTAGGCGTCGATGACATCGCCGAAGATGAAGGTCATGGTCGGCTGCGCCATCCCGTTGGCCACCGCCATGACGGCGCCCACGGCCATAAGCAGAGCGTCCGTCCGGTCCGCGAACGCGAAGAGCCGGTACAGCGGCACGCGCCCCACTGCCGCCGGCTTCGAATTCCGGCTGCCTGCTGCAGCTCCCTCCCGTCCTCCTCCATCTCCGGCGCTAGCTTCAACCCTCTCCCTCCTGTCGTCGTCTCCCATCAGGGTCAACTGCTACTATCCGATCGAGGATTATTCAGATGCACTCTTGATCTTGATGATGTGTTAGTTGGCCGGCTTGCTTGCTGGTGGAGGATGCTGGCTGGTAATAAAGCGGTCAGCTTCCGTCTTCTTGGCGCGCGCGGGCGGTGTGTTTGACGCCCCGGCGGCCCGCGCGGCGCGGCTGGCATATAAAACGGTCACGACTTGTGCGTGCCCGCGCTTTGGCTGCACGGCATGACGTGACCATCTGAAGAGTGTTCCGTCTGTACGCGGTGCTCCCACAGATTTCCAGCACAGAAACACTGTTCTTGTGCGTCGGCTATGTACTCGCTCCGTTTCAAATTACGAGTCACATTGAATATTTTTATACATTTTATTTTGTTATGCATCTAGATATATATTATATTTTACATACATAACAAAATAAATGTACCAAATAAGTCAAAACGACGTAAGAGAAAGTTGGTGGGATGCTTTTATTTTTTCCGTTTTCTGTAACAGTAGGGATGATCGTCCTCAACCCTGATCGATGTGTGTGGCCCCGAGCATTTTTTTATAACAATGAGTGCCCCGAGCATTGACCTTCTAGAAAAACCTATCTACCGCTGCTTGTAATTAAAGGCAGTCCCAATGGGATATTTATGATGGTTTCTATATGTATTAATTAGCTTGACAGCTCAGTATTTTGCTGATGTGACAAAGGAATTAATGAGGAGAGAGAGCACAAAATGGAGAAACGATTTCTTCGTAAAGGAACCGGGTCAACACTAGCACGTGCACGAAGAAACGAGGGAAACCCCGTTAGGGAGGCTTGAGTAGAGTGGAGCAGCTTCCGCGCGGATCCTGTGCGTCGCTGCCGACGTGCGCTCGCTCCCGCGCTTTCCCTCCCGCCTCTGCGCGTGCTCGCCTCTCGCTCCCGCGTCTGCTTTCCCGCGTACCCCCCCCCCTCCCTCATTCCCCTCGCGTTGTTCCTGCCGCCGCCTCGCCATTTTCCCGCGTTCGGTCGCCTGGCTCTCCCGTGCACGGTATTTTATCCCGCGCTGCTGGCCCCAATCGGTCTCGGTCAATCGGTCTCGCTCGGCGGCATTGCAAGCAAGAGTAGCAGTGCAAGCACGCCGGTGGGGTGGGGGCGCGGAGCATCAGAGGGTCGAGGGCGGCGCTTGAAGGCCGTCGCTGCGCACAGGCACAGCGCCGCGATGCTGCTGAAGCAGCCGGCGGCGGCGAGGCTCCCGTTCCCCCTTCTCCTTCTCTCCGGTCTCCAAGCCCCCAATTCCAAGACCTAGCATCTTCCACCCCCAATCCATCCCAAATCTCTACGAACATGAATCCACTTCGGCTGCCTCATCAAGTTCCAGGCAAGGCAGGGGTGCTCTGGCCGCCCTCACTGCCCGATTTGCTTCAGTAACCAGTGCTTCCGCCACCCCTGCTGATGGATCCACTTCGGCTGCCGGTAATCCCGCTCGCCTAGGTGCAACAGCATCTCCAACACTTGCAAGTCTTCGAGCCGCCGGTTTTTCCTGCGTGGTGGACAAGTTCCTCTCTGATGGGCTCCAATGAAGGGTAACATTTACTTATCAATTCTATTGTTCCAGTGATGGTTGCATCATCATCTACTAGTTTAGTGTGTTGAAAACATTCAAGTGATGGCTGCATTATCAGTTTTATTTAGTTGGCAAAACATTCCACCTTGAGGCATTGAACATCTGTCTTTATTTTTTTTATAGGATGTACCCACGAGGTGGGTTTACCAATTTTCTCTAGTCAAACAGTAGTCCAGAAAATTTCCATTTAGTTGGCAATACAACAAGCACAACTAGAATTTCGCCAACTACTCTAAGTTTTAGAGGAACCCTGCCTGGTGAAAGCAATGCACAAGACAAAGAAACAATCAATGTTGATGAGGATGTTGATGAAGATGAACCCGTCGAAGATGGTAGGATTGAGAGACGATTGAACCGGACGAAAGATGAAGATATTAGATTGGTAAGCAACCTTTCTTAGTTTGTAAACTGAGCTTGGACTGATCTATGTGCAAAGTGTGATGAAATTCTGGGATCCATGATTTGGTACATATCATACTTAACTGGTGCAGTTAATTTGCATGTGCTTGCACTTGGAATCATTTTATTTTCTGGAATGTATGTGCAAAGTGTGATGAAATAATTGATGAATATTTTTTTATATTTATTTACACTGGTGTAGTTAATCTGCATGTGAGCAGGCAGATGCTACAGCTAGACGCACTTGCAAAGGATTGTTGAAAATTAAGTCATCATTGTTTGCAATCTAATTTAGCATTACATATTTACAATATGATTTAGATAACATAAATTTGTAATAATGATCAAGAAAAAAATGCTCTTTATGTTTTGCCGTTGTGTTGGCTTAAGCTCTGTATCTGTGATCATCCTGGAAGCTCAATATATCCTCAGCTGCCCATCTACTATACTGGGCTGGTCTTCTCACAAAAAATGTTGACTATGCTATGTCTAGCTCTATGTTACTGATCTCACAGCGGACACCATATTTCTCACATATATCTCACATGATTGTTGTTTCTCAAGAGCTAGCAGAACATGGATTTCACATGATTGCTTTTTCGCTAGAGCAGTACATCTATTTGTTTCAGTTGCAAAAATTTGAGCTTTTGTTTGTAAATGTAGGCTTTTGCTTAGGTGCGTAACTCAAAGGACCCGGTGGATGGAACTGACAGGAAGTCAGATCAATATTGGGCGGATGCTGCTAAAGAATACAACAAATCCACAGAGGTTTGCCGTAAGAAAAACCGGAACCAACTAAAAATCCGTTGGGATCGTGTTAAGAAACTAGTAGGTGATTTCTATGGTTGCTGGGTAAGAACCAACAATGTGTACAGAAGTGGTTATAGTGATGACCAATTGAAGGAAATTGCTGAAAAGATGTATGCCTCTAAACATCAAGATAAAGATTTCACGCTGAAACATATATGGAAGGTTGTGCGAGATCAAAAGAAGTGGTCTGCATATGTCAAAAAAAATATAACAGGAAAAAGGGAACAAGAAGAGTGCAACTAATAAGAGGGCTAAAGTGGTGAATTTGGAAGATAATCCTAACATTCGTCCTATTAGACATAAGAAGGCTAATGATGAAATATATGGGAAAAAGAAGACACCTCAAGTTTTTTCTGCTATTAGTGAGAAGCTAGACAAGTTCATTGAAGTAAGCATAGTGGCTAGGAAGGACTGTGAGAAGATGGTGGAGACGTAGCAAATTATGACAAATAGTAAGGTTGAAGCTGCTAGGTTGAAAGATAAGGCAGCAGAAAAAACAACTTAAGTGTAAAATGTTGGACACTTATAGAGAGTTGTTGTTAGCATCGACAACTAATCTAAATGCTAATGCTTTGGCTGAGAGGGAGAAAGCACTGGAGTGTATGAGGTTGGCTGTATTTGCTACAGATACTTAGGACAAAATTCCTGGATTTATGTCCTCTAGTGTATATGCTGATGAAATTTGTCATTTTCATATGAAATTTTGCGAAAAGACTTTGAATCTCAAATTTTGTGACAATGCACATCTATAAATGCACTGTTGGTGTGCATAGTTTCAATTTTTTTGAAAACTCCTAAGTATAATTTTAACGGAGTTTTCATATATTGCACCGAAGATATGGTTTGCACCGGATATTTTGCAGTATGCACTACCATAGATTTTAACATTAAGATTTCAAGCCCTAAGCGGATTCAAATGAAAAAACTTTCAACTACAAACTTTTAGATCTTGTCGAGATCTACAACTTTGCTTTTGATCGTTTTCCATCTAAGGCCATTTGAGAAATTCAAAAAATATAAATTTTAAAATCATTAATCTTAAAACATAATTTCTGTGTCCTAAATGATTTTAAATGAAAAAGTTGTCAATTAGAGAGTTGTAGATCTTTTTGAATCCTACAACTTTTGTTCAGACCATTTCTCCATCCAAGATCATTTGAAAAACTCAAAAAAATTAATTTTAAATTATTTATAGTGGCACTAGGTTTTGAAAACCACCACTATAAATACATTTCCACTGATTGTTTTCTTAAGACTACCGTCACTAGAAATTATATATTTTACTGACAGTAAACTTAAGAAAACAGGCAGTAAAAATGAATTTACACTGACGGTTTATGGTCTGAACCCATAGTTTTATTTCTAGTGGTGCCAATACATTACGAACCGTCACCGAAAAAAATGGCTACCATCAAGAGAAATCGTCGCTATACTAGTGCAACGAGCGTCGCTACTCCGCTGGAGATCTCGCGTAGTGGGGCGGCTCCCGCACTACCAGCGGAGGAGGAGGCGCACGATGAGGCACGGGGTGGCAGGCGAGCACGGAAAAAAATGAGCACGTGGATGCAGGAAAAGAGAAGGGCATTTCAGTCATTTAGCCAGTTTTAGTTGCCGTTAGTTGAGTTGGAACCATTAGTTGGCCTTTTGCTGGGTTTAAGTGTGGGCTGTTTGGATCCACCATAGCTAAGTTTAGCCGGCTAAAGTTTAGCTGGTGAGTCCAAACAGGGCTTAACTACAGTAGCGGTCTACAACTATCGCATTTCAGCTTGGTATATCATGTTATTAGTATAAAAAAACCCAATAGGCCCCCTCGTCAATCAGCGCACCGTGCGTAAACAACTAACAAAGCGCAACGTCCCTGCAAACTAATAAAATTGCTTACCATGCGTCACGTCCCTGCTTGGTGCAAAACATATACAACATACAAATATAATAAGTTGTGATTGAGCATCCACAACTTAAAAACATTTCTATGGACGGGTTGTATTCTGTTTCCACAAGGCTTGAAATTAAATTGTGGATTCTACAGGGCAAGGCAGGCAGATCATAAAGAACAAGGAAAAGGAAAAAAAATGAAGGCAGAAAGGTTATTGTCAGTCTGCGACCACAGAAACAACCTTCGCGACAACATCCAAAACTGTATGCACCGTCTGTGCAATATGTTCCCCTGATCCCCTCCAATAATAATTGCTCCCTTTGTTCCAAATATAAGCATCTCTAGCTTGTTCTAAGTCAAACAATACTAAATTTGGCGTGGCCGATGTTTAGAATGGGTTGAGCTAGAATTGAGATTTTCTAAATAGCAGGCTAAGCCATTTAGCAATAACCTCCTCCGCAAAGCTATAAAAAAACTACAGTGAGAGATGGTGGAAGCTATTTTATTGATTTTCTAAAAGGATATTAAAAGGAAATAATTGCTTAATTCTAATTAATAGTATGGATTTCGGAGTTTGTATATTTTGTGGAATGAATATAAATGTTCATCATGTGCATGTATTTGAGTATTTGTGTTTATGATTTTTTTTCTTAATTTATATATATATATATATATATATTTTGTTAGTCCATAGCTAGTTACATAATACCATATTTTAGTTACATAATACCATAATAAGTTATATAGTAGGATTTGGCTTTGACTCAAATGGTCCCCCATCGAATAAATGCATGCATGCATTGATTGCCCCCAGATTTCTCTATTTCTTTTCACCGGCCAGCACACCCCAGAATCCGGACACAAAAACACATTTTGCTTCTTCGTGCTAGAGACGTTCCACCACATGGGACACTGCGACGGCATGTCCACCATCTCGTCGGCGGCGGCGGCAGGGCCCCTTCATCCGGCGGAGCCACCTCCCACACTGCTTCAGCCGACGAGTGGCTAGGTGCACGCCTACTCCACCTTCACGCGATTCAGCTTGCCTGTTTGCGCAGGTTCATCTCTCTCCTCACATGCAGAGTTCCAGAAGCGGTGCCATAGGATCCGGTACCTCCGACGAGCATGGAGCATCATCGTGGCGAGTGGCGAGCAGCTGCGTTCGGGGCTGCGGTGTCGACGGTGGTGGCAGCCGTAGGGCCTCTCCCCTGTCGTTGCTAGCTGCGACGCGCCTCCCTATCTCTCGCCGATGGTGGTGGCGGCCGCTGTGGCCTTTCGTCACCCGCGGCCTCGACGTTCGCATCCACTGCCTCCCCGCCGTCGAGCCCCCAACGGACCACGCGGCCTCAGTGGAGTTCATCTCCCTGGTCGTGCAGCTGCACGCGGTCCACGTCAGGGCGGCCATCTCGAGACTGGTGTTCCCGGTGGCCGCGCTCGGCGTCGACGTGGCCCGCGAGCTCGCAGCACCGGCGTACGTGTACTTCACCTACAACGCCGTGGCGCTCTCCTTCTTCGGTGCGAGGAGGTGGCCAGCGAGTTCTGGGAGATGGACAGTACGGCGGACGTCCCCGGGCTGCCGCCGGTGCTGCTGCTCTGCTCCGATCATGGAAAAGAAGGCCAAATGTGTGTGGTACACGTACCATGGCAGGCGTTTCATGGACGCCGACGGCATCATAGTTAACACAGCTGCCGAGCTCGAGCAGGGCGTCCTCTCGGCCATCGCTGTTCGTATGAAATATGACGTAGCTTATACTGATGTTATAGTAATTAAATTTAATCATAGTTCAAAATTCTCGTAAATACTTGTATTCACGATACAAAGTTCTCATAAATATTCTTTGTTCAAATTCTCGTAAATTTCAAAGTACGCGATATTCATAATATAAAGTTCTCTTAAATATTTACAGTATAGAATTTGCAGTATAAGATTATCGTAAACAACGTTTACCGTAAAAATTCTCGTAAATATTTACACTTTAAATTTACAGTATAAAATTCTCGTGCTAATTATCTGAGTGCTAATTATAGTAACCAGGATATGTGCTAATTATGGGAACAAGATGGTGCTAATTATAGTAACCAGAATGTGTGCAAATTATCGTAACAAGATCTTGCTAATTATAGTAACAAGAAAATTATCGTAGCAAGATCATTTCCGTGTGCCTACAACATTTGCGTGTTAATTATAGTAACTATAATATATTTTCTACTATTTTGTTTGGACAAGGTATATTATAGTATTATCGTAACATGAAGGACAGCCAAGTTACGACATTTTTTAGACACGTCTCCTGCAGAAATAGAAGCCTCCCGATGTGGCGATTATTTAAAAACAAATTAACGTAATTAGCGGCAGCGTTGACGAGAGGCTCTCATTAATTAATTAATGTACAGGAAGGTTCCCGCATAGCTAGATGTAATTAAGAAAAAAAACCATAAACACAAATACTCAAATACATGCACATGATGAACATTTATATTCATTCCACAAAATATACAAACTCCGAAATCCATACTATTAATTAGAATTAAGCAATTATTTCCTTTTAATATCCTTTTCAAATCTCCAATTGATGGCTCCGTTATAGGAACACCTGCTAAAAACTAAGAAAAAAATAATAAAAAGAACTTCAGACAACATTTAGCAAACAATTATTCAATGGTTCCTTGTCTCATCAAGTAAAGAATGAATATTTGGCTATACCAGTTATTTCACAACTAAGCCAAACAACAGTGTTTAGTGGCGGACCCTATGGAAAAATCATCGCATTGTGTCCATTTGCATCTTAGGAAACCGTAGAGCTCCAGAAGCTTCTTTGCCATTTTAGCAAGATCTGTTTACCTAGATGATGATTAGAGCTCTCTAGTATACAGTAACGTCTCTTTCTGCATTGTCCACTACAATTTCATGGGGGTGCTTCAGTGTCTGGTCCGACTCTGGACCTAATCCATTCGTTTCAAAACTACAATATTGTTAGTAAAATAAACTATGTAACAATACAGATATGAAGTGATAAACCAAGGAGAATTGTCATATGTTATTGGTAACTTTTGCTGTTACAAAAGGAACAAACCATGCTACATGCTACAGATAGTTGGAATTTTTCAAGAATTCTGCACAAACCGTTGGAAAATAAGCGTTGGCAGAGAATGAAGATTGTGGCATCCAAATTACAAGAGTATCTATTCAATGTCTCAAACATGCTTCAGTCAACTGTTTTCCATAATTCCATGTGAGCATTCTAAGAACAAACAATCTTCATTCGACTTTCTTGGGTTCTGCTCGAGGCTTCCAGAGACCAAGACGAAACTTGTGGGCAAGACTCAAAATCAACTTTCTCTGCATTGCAGGAAAATAATCAAATATGACATTGATAATTTAGATCTATAGACTCCAATTCTCAATCTTTACATTTTTAAATGGAACCCTACTATATGTATGAAGAATTTATCTGCTAAGCCGCTACAACTACTATTCATGCAATTCCATTGTTCCCATCAAAAGAAGAGCCCACACATCTTCCTTTTGTTGACCTGTCCAGCTCCCCAGCCCTTGGACATGCTCCAGTGGCCTCAGTTCAGCAGTGTAGACCTCAGTCTCAACGAGGTGATAGTCGAGCAAACCCAAGCAACATTAAGGTTGATTTGGTCTACCAAGAGCTCGATTCAGGTGAGCAGCCGAGCAGGCGTGTGGAAACTGAGCTTGATCTGGTGGCACACTGAGAAGCATGTGAATTTCACTTCTATGCGAAGGAGGGTCTAGCGTTCAGAAACTGGAGCAACTAACCTTGCAAAGCGAGGCTACTTTACACAAAGAAAGAACCATTCTTAATGCTGCTAAGTGCCAGTCCTTTATTTCAAAAAAAAAAATCAATCTTTTCTGAACATGGTGACGTGAGCGGTGAGCCCTGCCTTGGAACCAACAAGCGACCATGGAGGTGATGGGAATAAGAGAGCAAACAGAACATATTGCAGGAGAAGCAAGCGAACAGCAATGCTTGATGCCTCTTTGGTGGGAAAGAACACTACACACAATCATTGAGCTTTATCAATGGTGGCCCTGACTAATTATGAGAGAAAAGATGAGGATGCCTACGTGGTCACATGCTTAGCTTTCTTTGAACGTGTTCCATAACAAAATGCTCGTGCACAAACTTTTCCTCAAGGGGCCGTTTGGATCCTTTCATTTCGGAGGAATTGAAATCTACTTAATAAATTAGGCTATTTGGCTTGGAATTCGACATTCCACAACTTTCACAGCTTCACAAATAAGCCCATCCCAAATTCATAGGGTGGGAGACGGAAATTGATTCTACAGATCACCATGCTATGTTTCTACTCCCTAACTTATAGCACGTTCTTCAACTCGCTTCCCTACAGTAGAAATGCTTGCATGGCTAACAATAATATACAAATATATTCCATATAGAACCATATTAGCTTAATTTATTTGTGTCTAAATTATAATTATTAGAATGAATTCAATTCCAAGGATCCAAACAAGCCCTAAAGAATTCTGAACCAAAACAGCTAATTCTAACAACTTGATTCAAACATATCCGATCAGGATAAAATTGTTTGTTATCAAGATCCAACAGGTTTTAACCCATAGTAAATGTTACAATTAAAATTCAGTGGTTAGCTAAACGTTGACCAAATTTTGTTTCATCCTCACATTTAAACAAAACCAGATTATGTTAAACTTGATTTAGATGGCCACCAAAACCAAAGTTGGGGAGATATTCAGCCTGCTCAGCTGTGCTAGTCAAACAGCTGCAGCAAGCAGTTCCGACCAGAGCCACAGCCATTTACACAGAAACAAGCTTGGATATTAAATGCTAACTTGTTTCCCCGAGCACAAATAATGGGCTCTATGTGAAAACTGCTTGTACATGGCTTACGCAACAAAGAAAATTATGGCAAAAAAAAATCCATTTTAGCTAAATGTTGCAACTTAATTAAAATTAGGATGGCGTGAACTCCAGCTATGTTATGCCAGACCAATTGGGTCATGGTCTCATGGACGTCAACATAAAGCACATTCTTGGCATTGAAATTGGGGGAATGCAAAATTTGGAGTCTAGGAAAGGGAATCTCTAGGCAGCTTTTACAAAGGGTTGATCCGAATAAGGACCTCTGGGATGAGTGGAAGGACACTACCACTGTGCCAGGCACAACTTTCTAGAAAACGAATTCCAACATCAAAAGGAAAAACTAGCTAGAGAGAACATCAACCGAAAAAAAAAACTATTTAGTGTTTACAAAAAAAGAAAAACTGATCGTGTTCTTGTCAGCTCATCAATCTTTCAACACCCAATGCATGGTTTGAGAGACCTAGATTCACTACTTGACGCCAAATTTGCTATGAAAACAATCTATCAAAAGGAAACTATTAACTATGCAACTGGTTTGATATTCACAAGAATCAAAGCAACGTATAGGCTACGAAACTATTTGAACAAAGTAATTTACTAGAAGGACCAATTTATTCTACAAACATGTCGATTTGATCTGTTAACATGCCAAGTCACCTCACATTTTAGCCAATGGAACGTCGGAAGCAAATTTATATGGAGAAAAGTATTTTGCATCTCAATCAGAAAACACCACAGGAAATCTCCCAAATCAACATTTGGCTATGGCCCATAAATTCTATTTAGGGATCGAATTATATAATAGACATCAAAACCTCACCGAGCTACAACAACATTTCCATGGCAAAATACTCAAACTAGAGGAACATCCGACACTCGTTTCGTCGTTTCTCACCCGAGAGAGAGGAGAATTTGTGGCTTACACGCTTGCAGGGGATGTGGATATTCTTGCGGCGCAGCTTGCCGGCCTCGATCAGCCTCTGGATATCGCTACCCACTGCGTCGTCCGGCTTCGCGGCGTGCTTCTCCACCCGCTTTCCCACACCGTTGAGGAACTCCACCACGCCGACCCTGGCTGCGCCCGGCAATGATCCAACTCCAATCACCAAAGAGAAGCACCACGAGATTCAAGGAGGCGGAGAAGGAGCGGGCGTACCTTGGTAGGGCTGGGCGTGGAACGATCTCGCCGGAGCTCCAGCGCCGGAGAGGAGGAGGCGGCGGGCGTGAGATGCGAACGCAAGAGCCATGGGATGGGAGCAGCGAGGATTGAGAGAAACGACGAGTGCAGGTGAAGGCCCGGTGACGGTGAGGAAGAGAGGCGCCGCCGCACCCCAAGAGGACAGGGGTTTATACAGGGATAATTATTAGAACGTTTTCAGAGATTATTATTTCAAAACAATAGTAAATCCTTTTCAATCCATACATATTATCTATATCTATACCTAATAATAAAGAGGCAAAATTTTCGTCATGATTTTTTTCCACCAATAATCTTACGTGTAAGATGTAACCGTCCGTGACTCAATCTCACATAAGACTCAATCTCGCATCAGCACGACAGAAAAATAGATATGCACACATACAGCACGCATACAATCCTAAATGTACTCTACGACCTTTCTCTAATAGGCATGTGGGCTCGAGCACAGAAGCATACTCCGCGTCGCGTTAGGCCTCGCTAGCTCCCGGTGAGGACGATGAGGTCGCCGACTTCACCGCCTCCCTATTGCAGCTGTAACGATCTTGATTTTCCACGAAAGGAAAATCCACAGATCCGAATTATAATGTGATCGCCCATGAGAGCAAATCATCACATTATCAATTAATAGCTAATATCATAGTCATACATCATAGAATTGCAAGTTTACAAGGTATTACATCACTTGGTAACACACATATATACATCGTTACTCTAGCGAAAACGCACACAAATCTTTATCAGAGTCGACGTAGCATCATCGAGTGAAGGCTCCTCCCTCACGGGCAATTATCAGAGTAAGCGTAGAGCATCTGCGGGCGTAGACTTCATCTACTCGATCAAACTTGAGCGTAGGAACGAGGCCATCTAATCCTTCTATTCTTCGTTGTCGTTGTCGCAGATGACATTCAAAACCTGCCAAATAATTTTCAGTACGATTTGTACTAGCCACTGGTTCCCACCCTATGCTTTGCGTTTGCTTTGTGATAAGTGAAATGCAAGGCAGAACAAAAGGCCTATATATGGCTATAGTTTTCCTATGCATGGTTCATCATAAAATTTATAGTAGTTCATCAAGTTTTAACCCATCTCATTCACACATTCACCCATCCCATCACACATGTCTCACCACACTCTCACTCTCTAGGCGGTAAGGACGACTCCCACTTGTGCCTTGCCTCAACGGCCAAAACCGAAAACCAACACCAAACCTAGGGGGAAGAGAAGAAAGGACACCTCTTACTAATCAAGTGAAGCGTAGGTCATAGGAATATCCATATCCGAGGACACGGCTATACATATAGATCGATCAACTCTGCAGAGCTTGTACACCTGGAAACACAAGATCACCATCATCGGCGGTGCCCCACCTAGGCTGATACTCACTGCCTCTCCAACCGGTATGGTGCCACCCTACCACTCAGCCCTGGGCCACTCCGGAGTCCACCGAAACGCTGAGACTGTGAGACGTAGTACCGGGTCCCCAGAGGTCACTACGCTGTCTTAGGAGGGTGTGGGTCCCACGCCCGTACCTCCCTACACTATCACCTTCTAACCCAGTAGTAGTGGCACCATCCTAGTTGGTCGGGTAATCGTCCCCCGTCCATTCAGGAGTGAGTGGTGTATACGTAGGGTCCTATGATCCGGTTCTCAAGACATACTAGTCCTTAGGGGACCAGATAGGATATCTTCACATAGGGTTATTTAAACACCCCATGCCTCAGCAGCACCTTCACCTCGGGGCTTCATCCCACAAAGACACTCCACCTGGGATCTACTCATCTCACATGCACCGCCATAGGTACCTCTCACGGGGAATGCCCAGGTTGCACCCCCCGGCAAGACTTGTCCCAACGACTCGTCGTAAGATTCTGCCCGATCGACTCAACCCTCACCACACACCCAAGACACACGCCAAGATCTCCCCCATTATTACCACATTATTGGCACCACGTGCCTTAACCACTCACAAACAGTATTCCACCGAGCATCACATCACAGATATAATGCGTAGTAGAACAGTAGTAAGAAAGCGAGCATCTAGCCTAACAGCGGGTATGCAAGGATATAGGTTGCGTCAAGGTAAAGGCTCACAAGCAATTCTACCATGCAACCTCTCACAGTTCAATTGCATAAAATAAAGCACTAGCAGCTAAATTATAGCATGCCTAATAGGATTCTATGAGGTTGGGCGGGACGTGGCACCTGTTGATTGGTTAACTCCGATATCATCAGTGTACTTGTAGTTGTCCTCCTCAGAGTCCTATTGTCATGCACGTCTCCTTGCTCCATCGGCTTTTGGTTCAATCCACGTTATCCCCAATGCAACTACCTCGCTCGTACAACAAACAAAGGAGCAATCAAACACTAACCAAGAAAGACTGCAAAAGAAGAGGCAACAAAGCACAGAAAGATCGAATAACACCTAGAGAACATAGAAGGAAAAAGGACTTTGCCCTAGCGGAAGGTTTCCAATCCCTAGGCCTAAGAAACAGGAGCGATTGTTTGTTAAGCAAAGGTTCAAGTCTCAGCCTAGCTTGTATTTCCTAGGCCGATCGTGTCGACCTGTATGACTTCAGGTAAAATGGCCTAGAGCCTAGCTCAGCTTAACCAAACACCATGGAAAGAACAAGGCTAGCCCTCATGAAGCGAGTTCGTTTTCCTCGGGCTTAAAAAGGGGTGATGGAGAGAGCCAACTAGGCACGTCCATGTCACATCTTCGATAGAGAATGCACTCTAATGGTCAATCGAGTCGACCACATGGTTCTGAGAACACGACATAGACGCTAACCTTGCTAACTAGAAGTGATAGCTTGGTCTTCGATTCGATCATCATGGTTAAAGACGGGATTGAATAGAACAGGCTAAGGAGGAAAGAAAGGGGTGGCACCCAAGAGAACACAACGCCTGATCCACTCGTAGGGTACCATGACCTATGTGCACTAAATGGCACTAGACACCCCTAGGGTTCTTAGCGGTGCGGTTGTCACCGCGAGGACCTAAGGCGTGCTATGGTTCATAGTAGGTACGAGCATACAAGGGTTTGGGCATGAAGATCCAAAAGAAAGGGGCAGGGTTTCACCTTCCTTTGATCCACTCACCATAGCAACTGACGGGGATTAAAGGAAGGGAAACAAAAGAGCACAAACAAACACTAAGGGATGCAAACAACGAACTAGGGACTTTGGTTCCGCGGCACTTTGATCAACATGTCACAGCAAGGACATGAGCCGAAGTAGTTGGAACAAGAAGATTGATCCATACCTTACTGGATCGATGAGGATCGATAGAGGGGGAGAGGAGAGAAAAATGGTCTCCACATCTTTCGACCAACTTGCCATGGGAATAGGCTAGGGTTGAAAGAAAGGAGGCAAAAACCCAGTGGCTCTTGATCCACACCATATTGTGAGGCTCCATGACCTAGGTGCAAAATCAGCACAAGACTATTCCTATGGCCCCTAGCGATGAGGTTGTCACCGCGAGAGTCACAGAAATGCCTGGATCTAGGTGACACATGCACACGAGGTGGTTAGGAGAAGAGCAAAAGAGAGCAAAAGCAAAAAAGGTAGAGCTTGATGATAATAGCGAGGCAACTCGCAGTCATGAGCTTTACCCACACGAGTTGGCTCCCATAAGTTCCACGATGGTCATCCCCTAGTTCATATTCTATAGACTAGGCCATGATGGGCTCATCGTGTGTGGGTAGAAGGCGCACCGATATCGAGCCCATGGTGGCCACGTTCTAGAGCCGTAGGAGGGGACAATGAACCTGGCACTACGAAGTCAACTAAAAGCGAGGGGTTGAGCTACGCTTGGCATCACGGCCATGATGGGATGAACCCACGTTCGTGACGTTCAAGCGAGGTACAACCCCTTGACCGGCTCGAAGGCTTAGCCCACAAACGACCACAAACAACACACAAACGACGACTAAACCACACAACAACAATGCAGGAGTAGCACATAACCGTAGCACTTGGGATAGAGACCATAGCATAAGAGATAGACACCATAGCATAAGATGTAGACCGGCACAAAGGCACGACATAGGCATAGATAGATCACATGTATGAACAAGGATAGATGACATGAATGCAATGAAACGAAAAGCAAGGGTTTGTCGACGATAGGGTTTCGAAAGGCTTGACCTTGGTGATGAAGGTGACTAGGCTCGCTGCGGTGTGCCCTGGTGGCTACGACTAGCTGCTGGCCACCCTTGGCCGGCTGCGGCTCACTGCTGGCCAGCTGCAGCTTGATGCGGCTTGGCTGCGGCTGGCTATCAGCTTGCTGGACATGGCGGGGGCTAGCTGCTGCTGGCTGGGACGTGGCAGTAGGCATTCGAGAGGTGGTTGGAGCTCTGGTGAGGTACACGTCGACGTCTGGTAGCTGCTACTCCTAGTGGCGTCCAAGGTGGAGGTCGCAGAGGCACTGCGGGTCGATAACTTGGAGCAGAGGCACGCCATGGTCGAAGCAAGGCACAACCTTTCCTGTACATCATGGAATTCTGCACGACAGCCGGTCTCAGCGGTGAATGGCAACAGGAAGGGAAAAGAAGGGGAAAGATGGGATCTTTGGGGCCATGGTGGCTCACCAGCAGGTTGGATGTGTTGTGGAATGACAAGGGGGCAGACGTGCAGGGTCAAGGTTACACGGGCTGAGGACAGCGCCAGTCCTAGTCGCGGTCCTCCAAGCTGGACATGGCGTGGACGTGGCTAGCTTGGTGACGCGCAGGAGGCTCGGCCGCTGCTCGCGTCAACGTGGCCTGCAACGTCACGACGGCATCGAGGCGGAGGTAGCGGGCTTGGCGGAGTAGGGCAAAGGAGGTCGGTGGTGAAGCAGATTGGGGTTTGGCGAGGTGCTTGTGGACGGGGAGGCGCACATGTCGTTGGTGGCGTGGTCGACTGCGGCGTGCCCGATGCAGCTGCAGCGGGGTCAGAGATGGCGGACGATGTCGCAGGGCTTAGAGCGGGGTGGTGATTGCGGTCATTAGGGAGGCTCTCCATGACGCGGTCGTGGCTGCTCTTGGTGACAGCTTCCATCGGTTTAAAGGGGAAGCTTGGGGTGGTGCGGCCCGACAAAGGCGGGTGTGCCGAGCAGCGCCTTGGTGGTGGTGCTCGACGCGGGTGCTGGAGGCGAGCCGAGCCGACACAGACGCGGACATGGACAGGGCTTCAGCTCAGCGTGGCCGCGAAGGATGACATCTCGGTGCGGTGGTTCGACGTGCCATCGTCGTAGTGGAGGGCTCGGACCGAGGAAGGCTAGGGCTCGCGGTGGAGGCATGGCTATGGGTGGAAGCAGGGACACGCGACCGTGGCGGACACACGACTTTCGGTGGTGGGACTGCAGCCGACGGTGAGGCTCCGCCGGCGTGGGCTTGGCCCTCCACGGAGAAGAGCAGAGAGAGGGAAAGGGGTGGTGGCGGCTGCGGTAGGGAATAGGGAGAGTGACGGCTGGTTCTGTTCTTATAGGGCGCGACCGCTAGGGTTATGAGGTGCGGACAGTGGGATGCCACGGCGTCCGTACTCTTCGACGCGTGGCATGCATCCGGTGGCGTGGACGCCGAGGACGCGAATGGGACAGCAAGCGGCGGTGGCTTCCTAGGGGCGTGGCTCGCGCTAGGGTTTGGGCAGGGGTGCTAGTGGTTGGGCCCCAGTGGGCTGCTTAGCAGCTGGGCCTACGAAGAGGAGGAGGGCGCGAGTGGGCCGGAGGGTGAGGGTGCGGAGTGGGCCTACGGGTGGAGGGAGAGAGGTCCTGCTGGTGGGCTGGCTGGCCAAGCTGGGCTATAGGGAGGCGGCTAGGCCACTATGAAGAGGAGAATTTTCCAATTCCTGTTTGGAAAAAGATAAAGGTGGTTCTTTCCATTTTTGCCAAATGATAAGAGAGGGATTAAGAAAGGATTTGCGAGGAAAAAGGAAAAAAGGATTTTTTTCCTTTTATGACTCTAGGAATTTTGGGAGGAATTCCAAAGGAGATTGGAGAGGAATTCAAAAGAGATGAGAGAAACCACAAAGGGTTGAGAGGAAGTTGCTACGGATTTGTGCACTCCAAACTCAAAACCAACTCACAAGCACCAGCACAATCGACAAACAAGTCTATATGAATGCAAAGATTTATTAGCAACCTCTCTTAGGTTGACTCAGGTTTGACCTATCGATTACATGCTCCACACATTGCATGAAAAATTTTAAAAAGCTCGTATTTTTGGTTGCCCAAAAACCCAGGTTGTTACAGCAGCCGCCAGCGACGGAGGTCGAGACAGACGACATGTTCGTCAACATTCTCGAGGAGCAGCTGGAGCTCGTCGTGTAGATCGGCACAAAGTTAGGCTTCTCACCCAAGAACATGTTGGACATCATCGCCAATGTCACTTACGAGAGGTCAAATCAAACAAGCTCCAAGGATTGCGCAACCTCCAGTAGTCCCGTCCTCTTAGCCGGCTCCTCCGGCGCCTGCTCTCCACGCTGATCTGATCGAGGCCTAGGCCAGGCACATGTATGGCTTTGCACCATGCATATGTCTTAGTATCTTCCAAGACTATATTGTACCCTCCAAGTACTTTGCAAACGTTTAACAATTGCAACATGCTACGATTTGGTCTTCAATGAAAAGGAAGAAAAAGCATCCTCTACATGTTCTGAACTAACGACACTGTTCATATTACATGCAGCATTAGTAATTCAGCACGAGCGAATTAACAAGCTACTCCTTTCTAGGCATGACATGGAGTTTGATCCAAGATGAATTGGATTAGAGCACGCAATCATTGAATAAATCTTTATCGTAAATCGTCCAGATAATAGTATAATAATTGGTACATAACCGTTGCAACGCACGGGCATGTTTTGCTAGTACATATAAAAAGATATTGGATGGAATTAGTTTGTTCTCTTTAATAATTCTTATATGCATCGAGAGGTATTGAATTAATCTAAACAAGCCCTTAGTCGAAGTTTGTTCTATATTTAAACCCAGTCACACCAGACACTCACATACACGAGCACATACTCACCCCTATGAGCGTATGCATGCACATCGTACCCCATGAGCACCTCCGAAGAACTGAGTTGGACCAGCAAATCTCGAGATTGATGAAGTCACCACAATGGCTCGCTGTCGACAGCATGTTGCCTACCACTGAAAGAATAGCGCCGTTAAATCCTAAAATAAATCCAGGAAAAATGCGTTGATATTAATTGTAATTATCTTGATTAGTGAAATCTTCTCCATCCAAGCATGTTATAGTGCTTGGTGTTATAGCACTTGGTGTTGTTCTCCTCGTGGGTACCACCATCATAAGAAGGGTGATAGTGGGCTTATGTTGTGTCGTGTAGTGAGAAGGAATGTGTGGGAGAGTGGGAGGGGAGGGGGTTGGTGCTTGTGTGAGGGGGGAGGGATGACATGTGGGCCTAGGGTACATGTCATGTGACTCTTATGTGCATCACGTGTTCCGATGGACTATTTGCAACAGTTTGTGAGACTAACTTGGGTGGAATCTGGCATGCAGGGCATTTGTGCATGCATGCTGACATGTCACCCATGGACAATATCAGTTCATGACACCAAGGGCTCTCTAACTAGGGCTTATGACTAGGTTAACTAAATGTGGTCTTGGGTAGCCTCTCATGTTTCTCTTAGATTCCAAAGTGTTGGGATAGTTCTGTCATCATGCATTCCTTTGTGTTCTTTTGTCTTCTGGTGTTGATAATCCCCATTGATGATTCTAGAGGTGATCCACTATAATCACGTTTGGGCATCTGACTCCCCTAACGTCATGGTTGATAGAGGTCTTGCATTAGAGATAAAGTAGACACTTAAACACTTAGAACATTTAAAAAGCACGAACTTAGAATTAAGTTAAGAATGTATAGAAGATGACAACAAGCTTTTTGTGGTCCATGGCAAAGGGGAAGCATATGCTACATATCAAGATTTTAGTTAGGTCGAAGGTCATTAAGGTGGGGGTCACTGAGGATTACTCAATTCAGAGAAATAAACTGGTATCAATGGTCACTACTCTCAACAAGATGTACATTGGCGCCGCTTTTATATTACAATGGTCATGGCAGCTCACCTCGTTTCCCATGTGCATCCATAGGCTTACCCATGCTGCTGCAGTCTGCATGGAGCTTTGATTCCATCGTAGTACCTAAGGAGATACAATCACATCGTTGTAGAGCATGTCATCGACAAAGGTCTTATTGTGAGGGATGGTACAAGAGGGTTTGGAAAAGGCCGTGATCAGGACACCCAAGGACAGTGGTGTGTTTGTCAAGTTCGTGTCAAAGACTCTAGGCTTGTCAGACTATCTTGGTAAAGACAATGGTTTAGTAATTGTTTTAAAAGTTTGGGTTTTCGGGTCGTTACACTAGGCCCACTACTCAAAGGGTATAATTTTCTAAATTAGTCTATCATGGTTTATTGTATTGCTTTCAATACTACATGTTAGCATGCATGTTAATTTATGAGAATAGCATACTCTATTTAATTAGTATTGCAATGCGTAGTTATTATCTGTTTCTTTATTTATATTCAGATTATAATCATGCAAATGCCTAACTTTCTAATATTTATTGGATCCTTATTTAGATACTTTTTTATATTTAAATTACTCATTTATATAGACAGAAATGAATGGATCTTTTAAGTGTTGACTCTGCTGACTGGGCTCTCAATAATTAAAAGTTCAAAACAACAGGCAGATCTCTTGACTATTATTCAAAAACTATTCATGTTTTCATATAGTCTCTCCATCCAAAAATAAGTGATGTTTTAGGTTTGTCCTAAGTCAAACTATTTTAAGCTTGTCCAAATTTATACAAAAAAGTACAAATGTTTATGATACCAAAAAAGTATTATTGGATTTATCATGAAATGTATTTTCATACTGTACCTGTTCGGTGTCCTAAATATTAATGTTCTTTCCTATAAGTTTGGTCAAACTTGAAATGATTTGACTTAGGACAAACCTAAAACATCACTTATTTTGGGATGGAAGAAGTAACTATTTAAGGCTATGTTCAACCCTTCCTTGTCTATGTGAAACATGTATAGTGTTTGAATAACATGCTAATTAAATTTTAAGCACATTGAATGAAGTTCTCTACAGCATATATGGATGGTACATGCTGTAGTTGTAGACTCCGATTCTTATGAACCAGACTATAGGAATTAATAGAAGCTTGAGTAGCACCCTTAGCTTTTTCATATTATTATGTAGTGGAGTAGTCAAGGCGATGCCAGTCTATCACGAACAGATATATAGTGTCAAGGTCCGTGTCTCCATGCATGAGGTCATGCATAAGCAGAGCCAAGCTGAACAAGCAAAGCGAAGGTTCCGTCCTTCAACTGCATCAACTCTTCATGCTTGCCTTTCTCAGCTATGGTACCATTCTTAAGGACAGCAATGATATCCGCGCCTTTGATTGTTGACAAGCGATGCGCAACCACCACTGTTGTCCTACCAATGGCTACCGTATCTAGAGCTTGCTGCACCACCCGCTCTGACTCTGCGTCCAGTGCACTCGTTGCCTCATCCAGTAGCAGCACTCTAGGGTCCTTCATGATGGCCCTCGCGATGGCAACACGTTGCTTCTGCCCACCGGACAACTGGATTCCCCTCTCTCCGACGATGGTGTTGTACCCGTCAGGCAAGGCAGAGATGAACTGATGTGCATTGGCGGCTTCAGCAGCGGCAGCGATGTCTTCTTCGGATGCCTCGCCTTGCTTCCCATAAGCTATGTTGGCACGGATGGTGTCATTGAATAGCACCGGCTCCTGGCCAACTAGGCCAACTTGCAGTCGAAGCCAGCTAACCTTGAGGTTCCGAAGATCAACACCGTCGAGAAAGATGTTACCGAAATCAGGGTCATAGAACCTCTCAAGCAGTGCAATCACTGTGGACTTGCCACTTCCACTCTCCCCAACTAGCGCAACAGTCTGCAATGCAAGGATAATATATTTATGGTACTCAAATTAAATTTATTCTAAACTCTTCTAATGATTAATAAGAAACTATATATACCTTCCCCGAAGGAATGCTCAGGGACAGATCCTTGAATATTTGAATATTCGGTCGCAACGGATACTTGAAGTACACATTTTGGAAATCAATGTCCCCTCTCACATTTGCAATGGTCACACCCTCCTCGTTGCTGTAATCAATCTTGGATTTGGAGTCAAGAATTTCAAAGATGGAGACGGCCGCATCAATAGCCTTATTGGTGTCTCCACCTAAAGCGCTGGCTCGAGAGATTGCACCAGTCCCCAAAACCAATACGAAGAAGACCTGAAAACCTCTCGATCAGTTAACCAAATACTACTACACATGCAAGACAAACAAATCAATGTGTGCAGAATATATGGGTAAATGTGTCCGCACCCTAAACACTTCAGGAAATGTCGCGATTCCATGCTGAACGAAATGAGCGCCAACATAGAAACAAAGAGCATACACAAAGTAGAATACAAGGAAGGAGAAGCCAAAACCCAAGCCACCAACAACACCTTCCCTTATTCCTTCTCTTATTGGAGATTCACATTTCTTGTCATACATCTCCATCACGTTCTTCTCGGCACATAATGCTGCCACAGTTCTGATGCCGCCAACAACATCAGTTGCGAGTTGACTCGCTTCTTCATACTTCAACTGCATTCCACCAAATAATTACATAAATATACATATACTCACAAAAAATAATTGTGTGAAGAATATTCATGACTAGTCAGCTACGTGTACCTTTGCTTTTTTGTTTAGACCTACTAGTAGCTTCATCTGAGCAAAAGATTGGAAACCTACCAGAGGGACAACTACTGTGATAATTAGTGCCAGCTTCCAGTTGGCCACCATTGCTATAGTGAAGGCTAATATGATAGTTGATATAGTCTGGATATTAAATAATAAGGTATCCCCGACAAGTCGCTTAACAATTAGAGCATCAGTCGATAGCCTTGCTCCAATTGATCCACTGAAACAAAATTCAACCTTGTTGTATTAGTAGGATTGAAACTTGTACTACAAACTAGCATTCATAACTGTACTTTTCATGCAAAGAAGCATTCATAATTGTTTATCTAGATAATTCCTAATTTTTGTACTGTTGGAAATATAACTGAAACCCATGCAAGATATGGTTCACATGGAATATTGTTGGCGCCAAAAGAGTAATATGCCAACAATAATGATATTCTTTTTGTTGTGAGGACAATAATGTATTATAGTCTACGTTCAGGTCAACAATTACATGACTTCCGTGGTGTTACCAAACTTAATCACGTGAGCATATCAACTATTTTCCTACTATTAAGAAAATTAATGCTAGAAAATGGTTAAGAAAACTATTTTCCTACTATTAATCACGTGAGCATATCAACTATTAATGCTAGAAAATTAATCACGTGAGCATATCAACTATTTTCCAAGGACAAAGTTTTTTTTTCAAATAGTGATCTTCTTCTAAAAATCCAAAGATACTTTGCATCCAAACCTAGCCTAGGATGGAACATAACATGTTCTTGATGAGAAAATGGATATACATACCTTGAGTGTTCAGGTTTATCAAACCAGTTGATCTCTTGCCGCATTATGCTTTGGAAGGTCATTGACCGTACATGCTCCACAAGCTTCCCACCTGCTATTCCAAACATGATGTTCACTATTGGATTGAGAACAAAAGCATAAGCGCCTAGTGCAACGAACATGATTGCCGAAAACCTAGAGTGCTTTAGTAGTTCTTCTGCCGGCTCATAGAAGGACTTTATTGCAGTTCAAACCAATGTTCCAAATATAGGAAATTGGACTGCAACCATTGCAGCAGTTATAGAACCAAGTGCAAGAACAAAAGCCTCTGGTTTGTTCAAATAGAAGAGTCTACCAATTGGAGCTTTCTTCAAAGCACTTTGTACTTTCTGTGCATTCTCCTCTAAGTCTAGAGCATCATTAAATTCTGTTGGATCAGGCACTCCAAGTGGAGCAACAAAAGAGTGCCTACCACTAAGCCCAGAAGTGGTAGAGATTTTACCGCTAGAATTCTAGACAAACTTTGGCTTCTTGGTTTACTACTGATAGATCTAGATACTGAAGCATTCATGATTTCTATATCAGGGTCAACATTAGAAATTTCTGCCTCTTGCTGACTCTCTTGCAGATGAATAAGCTGACAGTAAGCACCTTCTGGTATTTTCATCAGTTCTAAATGTGAACCTGCACAAAATATGTCCAAAATGACATAAGCTCTGTAGATCAAATAATATGTTGTGTAATGGAGTAAAATTTTATTCCAATTAAAATGAGTAAAGTTTCTTGATGCCCATACAATGTTCTATGGATAATATATATAGATGTCATGGATCACTAGCCTATCTGCCAATAGTTTATCACATACATCTTCTGTTTGGTGCCTTAATTATGGGATTTCAGGAAATATAGGTCAAGTGTCTTCACGAGCTCACAAGGCTACAAAGATTATATAGTTTCCTATGGTCTAAACATTAGTACATTATACTTTGGAACCTAAATCTTAGACCATACAGGGACAACATAGGAATAATTAATTTTCTAAAAGTCTATGATACCTTGTTCCACCACATTCCCATGCTGCAGGACAGATATCACATCAGCATTCTTCACCGTGGTCAAGCGATGAGCAACAATAATCGTAGTCCTTTCTAACATTACTTGATTCAAAGCTACTTGAATTACCGTCTTTGATTCCATATCAAGTGCGCTGGTTGCTTCATCAAGTAGTAAGATCTTAGGGTTATTTACAATTGCTCTAGCAATTGCTATTCTTTGTTTTTGCCCTCCAGACAGTTGAATTCCACGTTCACCAACCACTGTGTCAAGGCCCTGGGGAGGTGTCACACAACATACTGATTAATAATGTGGGTGGAAGAAAATTAGCAAATAAAGTGACCGTAATTGACATTTATTAATACATCTAGAAACTTATCAATGAATTTAGCTGCATTCGCTAGCTCAATTGCTCTCTTGATCTCTTCATGTGTTAGATTTTCCATCCCATAGGCAATGTTCTCTCTGATCGTAGTTGAGAACAACACTGGTTCTTGGCTAACAAGACCAATATTTTGCCTTATCCATCCAAGCTTCATTCTTCTAATGTCAACTCCATCAATCAAGACTTCCCCAGCCAATGGATCATAGAATCTCTCCACCAAACTAATCACGGTTGACTTCCCACTGCCGCTCTCTCCAACTAGTGCCATAGTTGTGCCACTTGCTACTCGTAATGATAATCCATGAAATACCAAATGCTTAGATCTAGAAGGATAGCTAAAGTACACATCCTTTAGTTCAACATCACCCCTAATGTCCTCCAATATGATACCTGTGGTATCATATATGTCAATATCTGGTTTTCGTTCAATTGTCTTGAACATTCTATATGCTGCTCCTTGACCTTCAGCGAAAGCTGTTACTGATGGTGTTGCCTGACCTAAGCTTCTACAAAAATAAGTACACAACTGAAATCAGTAAATGAACGGTCAATAAAAAATAAGGATATGGAAAGACCTTATTTGAAATACTCAAGATTTAAACCGGCTTGGGAATTGGCATCTTTGTCATGGAAGTGCAAAAAATAGTTTTGTGCATTTTAATAGACATAATATGGATAGTCACAATGACTACAGGAAGGGCATAAAGCACAATTCATGCTCATTTATCATCATTGTCATTTCATTTCCACGAATATTCAATGATGATGGGATGTGTACTGAACTTACATTGCACCCCATCATGACAGCCATTATAACAGAAACAACCATGCCACCATTATATCCATGATTAACTATGAATCCAGATCCATACCAGATTGCCAACCCATAACTGCAACATAAGGCTGCGTCTAAGAAACCATATGCAAGTCCATTCACAACACCTTCTTGTAGTGCCAATTCATATGCTTTTCTTATGAACTTGTTATATGTTGTTATAGCTTGCTTCTCGCCATTGAACGAAACCACCTTCAAAGCATGAACAATAAACTAAGTTACCATAATTTCATGATGTTTTTAAAGATATGTAAGGATGAATATATCAAAAAACAAGCCAGTCGCACTAACCGTTCTAATGGCCCCAAGAGTTTGTTCAACAACATTTGCAGCATCACCATATTTTGCTTGCATGCGACTAGAGAGCCTTGCCCTGAATATTGACACGCATGCAAAGGCAATAGCTACCGGAGGAATGCTTGAGAGCATCACAAGAGCTAGGTACCATCCTCTTACAAATGCTATAGCGAAGCCACCAACACAAGTAGAAAGGAGTTGTATGGTCTTCCCAACCTAATGAGCATAAAACCCAAGAAAGACTTAATTGAAAATGAAGTGTTGTTTGTTTATATTTAATCAATTTTTTATACACAAAATGAGCATATGTTTATTCTATAGAAATGTTCAATTACATTGATTTACAATTTGTGATAAAAATTCATGTTATCAACTTTGGCTGAACTAATGTCCACATAGACTTTAGCGATTCTATTAGGCTGCTTTAAAAAATATCAAATACAAAGAATATCTTGAAGTATTAATAGAGACATGCAAAAATAGTATGAACCCACTATTACTGTACCTATTGCTATGAACATATGTTATCTTTACATGGATATTAGGTAAATAGGTATCCATATAATCTAACAGCTCATAATATGGTTTATCTGCTCATAGTTCTTCCATAATCTCAAAATAGCATACCTTTTCTCCAATGGCATCTTGAACTAGTAATGTGTCTGCTGACATCCTTTCAACAACTTGCCCGGTGCTCATTTCCATGTCAAAAAATGCGATGTCCTGTCTCAGAATTGCCTTGAGATACAAGGCTCTAATTCGTGCTGCCTGTCTTTGTCCGGTAATTGTCCAACATGACACCTCTAGAAAATCATCAAAGGTACTAAACTGAAGAAGGTATGTTTGTGAAGAAAAATAGTAATTGTTTTGTCCTAGAAATGCATTTTCTTTCAAGGAACTCATGAAAACAATACTTAGTAAGTACCCAATTTTATTACGCTGAATTGATACCATATATTCTCTCTGTCCACAAATATACTGTATAAGGGATTTTGTGGTCTAAAAGTTGTCCAAAAACATAAATATGGTTAATACATTGGGATTAAGTGTTAGTATTTAATTAGGGGAATTACCTGCTATTTAAAGCCCAATAACCGTCCCTTAAATTAACTAGGATATTGTTGCATGTACAATTTATTGTTATTTAAGATGTGGTTGTCCCCTAAGTATATCCTAAAAATCATATATTCCCTTATACTTGTGGATGGATGGAGTATTAACTTTGAATAGATAATAATAATGTACTTACCAAGTGTTGAAGCCAGTCCTATTCCAATGGCAAGATAAACGAAGCCCATGATCACCTGAAAATAAGGAATGGGACCTTGTTCAATGGAAAATGACAGTAGTGACAAGAAAACCACTAACCTGCCAAAGAAAAACATTCATTTTCACTTCCGTCCCATATACTATTATACATACATATTCATCTACAAGGACCATTATAATTTGTTTCTTATCTGAGCATCCATGATCTATGAACATTTGTGAAGAGATATTTTGAAGTTTATAATTCAATTAGGAAACCAATATGCAACTATCACTAAGGTGAAATATCTGCATATCATGGCCTTATCTCCCTTCCCACGTTTTTCCACAAAAAGAAACACTACTATTCTCACCACTTTACTTTTCTCTTACCTTCTCTTGAATATAAATTTTAGGAATTAGCGATCCAACATTGAATCCATGAAACAGGAAATTAAGATGCAAATGCTGGTTTGTATGATAAAAGCACCTATAATTAGAATGAAGATAATATATTAAAGAACAATGGTAAAAAGAAGAAAAATTAAATTAACTAGTAGTGCTAGCAACAAAAAGCTAAGCTAAAATCTTGCTCTCCTGGAGAGTAGAAAAAATAGTCCCAAAAATAAAAGGAATACGAGGATCTTCAATAGTTTGGTTTCCAATCTTGTGTTTTTTAGCGTGGTATAAAACCCCACTCCATCAACTCCTTATCCTACACTACTATGAAATTAATTTTTACTGACGCTTGCGATTTTTCATTGGCGGTTCATAATGTAAAGGTGCCAGCAGAAATAAAATTCTGGGCCCATGGCTTTGAACCACCAATGTAAATTTATTTTTACTTGTTGTTTTCTTAACCTAGCACCACTACAGATAATTTGAATTTTTTTGAATTTTTCAAATGATCTTAGATGGAGAAATAGTTTAGATGAAAGTTCTAGTATTAAAAAAGATCTACAACTTTGTAGTTGACTCTTTTTGATTTGGAGTCATTTAGGGCTCCAATTTTTAAGATTAATGATTTTAAAATTCATATTTTTTTGAATTTATTAAATGACCTCGGATGGAAAAATAATCAAAACCAAAGTTATAGATCTTGATGAGATCTAAAACTTTGTGGTTGAAACTTTTCGCATTTGAATTCATTTAGGTGTTCAAAACTCCATTTTAAAATCCGGTGGAGTGAATACTAAGAGAATATTTCTGCTAAGTCATAGGTGATTTTGGGGTGCAGTGGTAAAGGGTGTAATGCGCGAGGCTTAAGGTTTTGAGTTCGATTGCTCAATTTGCAATTTCTCAAAAATCATTTATAGTGACAGTTTGCTTAAAAAAACCGCAAGTATAAATCAATTTACAGTGGAATATTTATAGTGGTGGTTCTTAGATGACGTCAGTAAAATTTGCTGATTTCTACTGGCCTTTTACACTGACGGAGTTTGCTGATTTCTACTGGCCTTTTACACTAACGGTTAGTAGAAGCACCAGTTGAAATATGAAATGTACTGCCAGTAAAGATATTTTGTGCACTAGTAGATCCCAAATGCTTATCCATGCATAAAGATATGGACATGACCGATACTCCTATCCATATTGATGCTGTTGGCACTATGTTTCTTTATTGTTCCTTGGCACTTCCTGTCGTCTCTGCCACAGCAAGCTGGTTTGTCAGAATTGGATCCTTGGCTACTGTGGCCTTGTTTAGATGCCAAATTTCAACCCCAAATTCCACTATACAAAAAGAAAATTTCCATCACATCAAAATGCCGGCACATGCATGGAGTCTAATTAGTCAAAGTTTTGTTATACTTTGCGAGACGAACATTTTGAGTCTAATTAGTCAAAGTTTAGATAATTTTTACCAAATACAAACGAATTGGTACAGTGCGCATTTAATGCGCACTGTACCAATTCGGGCTCCCGAATTTGGGATCTGAACACGGCCTATTTTGAGATATGAGAATAATGGGGGATAGGTCAGACAATGGAGATTGTGTTTTGGAGGTTCTGCGTGCGTGTTATGGTTGATGGAATGTCCAGCTATGGTCCGACCGCCACTGCCACCATCTGGGGGGTTTGCTGGAATTATGACCACTACTATTTTCATATCTGAGAGTAGCGTGAGGTAGAACAGACGACGAAGATTCTATTTTGAAGGGTTTAGGTGTGAGCTACGATGCTAGGGATAGCTAGCCATGATGGCAAGTTGTGGCGACTCATCACGTATGGAGATGATGGCATGTATGTTTTTAGGAACCAATAAAGGAACTGCTAATGCAGTGTATTTTTTTGTTCCAAAATCAGATTTTTAGGACTTAGATTTTTAGATATTGTTTCTCAAAACAAATTTTTAGATATTGTTGGAGATGCTCTTATCCACAAAATGACATTGCCACAGAATTACTCATTTCCACCGGTTCAGACCCCTTTCTATACCAATGATAGAGCGACAGTACTCTTGCAATACAAATAGAGGTTTGTTATTTGAGTCGCTTGTGCAAATTATGTGCATGTGCGGATAACAACCTATCAGATATAACAACATGCCTAGTATATTCCTTGAGGTAGATGTAACACCCTAGGTACTACGAAATATAATTCTACAATGCTACAACACAACACTACAAAGTTGTGGAACTATTAAATTCATCAAATCCCACACAAAAGACTAATGCAAGAGAGAAAAAGACATATAAATAGACATACATACGTTGTACTCAACAAGAAAAAGAACATAAGGGAAAAAGATATGTAGAAATATTATCTCTAAGTACAAAAGTTATAACATCTATTCACTACCAAAATGGTGGACTTCTCCTAGTGTTTTTAAGTAGTAGTAAAACACTACCACTTGTCATAGCACATGAAAATCTCACTAGGAGGCATTTAGTAGGGAAAATTTATACTAAATATGAATGCTAAAACACTAGGAGAAGCCCACCTTACTAGGAGAAGTCTAAAATTCTGGTTGTGATTATCTTTATTACCGCATGACTCTATAATTATATACGATGTATCAATAGTGCAAGAGGTGCGCTAATCCCATCCCCTTCATGTGAGCATTCATCATCAAACACCTCACCAAAGAAAAGAATCTTGATGAGCACACCTAACAACGTTTAGGAGCCACACTTCCTTGATCTCCCAAAGGCCTAGGGTCTGTGCAGCCATTTTCTCTCCTTCCGTTCTCTTTCTACTCTTCTCTCAAATTTCTTCCTTGCTGATCTATAGAGGATGGGGAAAATGGCCTTGATACTGATAGCCAATGGCATAAATTTTTTTGATGGGCTACTATGGTAGTTTTGGTTTTAAAGGCTGCTGCACGTATAGCAGATTAGGGAAGGGCGATCAGTGGTGCTAGTGTGCTGCCCTTCGTAACGAAGATGCAGAGAGACCACTAGCCAGATTAGAAGGGCGATCTTAGGGAATAAGAGTCAACCATGATGCAGCACTGAGGCATCATGATTACTGTAGCATGATCCTCCTTTTTCTCCGTTTTGATGTGCTCTTAGCATCTACAGTCTCCGATTGTCCATCTGAGCGAGGCTTAAAAAGTATATTTTTTTGCCACTCATTTAGAACTCCTGGTCAACTATTGACCCTTTGAGCCTCCAAAAAAGCAAAGTGTATTTGCTACAAAATTTATTCTGATACATAAAACACATGAACGGCCAACCAAAAAAAGCATATAGTTTCTAGTCAATACAAAAGGTGGTAATCAAATTTCTAGGATGTTACAGTAGACCTGACCAAATTAGCATGGCCAATTGGCCGAGATGAAGCCTAGTGGGCTAAGCCTAGCCCATAGTTGTTCTAGGGCGAGGCGAAATCGTAACTTTACTTTTGAAACAACAAATATAAATATAAAGCAATAAATAAAGAGCAGCCATGTTAATAAAACTGAGAAAATTAACTCAGAAAGAATTTTTTTGGAAGCTCCATTGCAGGATTCAAACCTAACCATTAAAGGAGAAGGTGTGGGAACGACAAAACCTATGACTACATAGGATTTTATTCGAAAGAATCCTAACACTTCATTGGGTAGGATGGCGGAACAAACAAAAAAATGCTTTATTTGATAAGGTTTTAAATTAACAAATAAGACAGGAAAGAGTAAATATTCGCCTGCAAAAAGCATATTGTTTCTAGTCCATACAAAAGGTGCTAATCAAATTTCTTCTAGGACATTACAGTAGTCCTGATCAAATTAGCATGGCCGATTGGCCGAGATGAAGCCTAGTGGGCTAAGCCTAGCCCATAATTGTTCTAGGGCGAGGCCTGACAGAGAAAAAATTACGCTAGGCTCGAGCAAGCCCGACACTCTGATATTTTTGAATTATTTTTCTATTGAAAATAGCAGGCCTGACTCTGCCCATGGTAGTTAACATGCACTAATTTTAAGCATAGAAAATTTTAGGTTTTTTCACTCGGTCCAACCCCCAAAGTACTTAAGTCAACTTTGTGACCTGGTGGATCTAATATGTGTCCATGTGGTAGATCATGTTCATTTAATCAAGAGTTAAATGCACCAATGACACTTAAACTTGTATAGGTGTGTTACTTAGCTTTACAAAGTTTGAAAATACATTTCTGGGTCTTTAAACTTGATAAATGGTGCACCATAGGTCTATGTTAGCCATGTGGGCCTTCATGCTGATGTGGCATGCAGCATGGCGTGTTTTTTATATTTAACCCCTCTCCTTCCCTATTCTCCTATGAATGGTTCTCTGTTTCCCTCTACACCCACGCTGACCCCAACTTGGTGGACACCGCTATCCCCTCGCCTCGTTACGGCTGGTCTGCATGTCATCGTTCCTTCTACTGTCTAATGGCCAGTGACCTTGGTAGATCTACATGCACATATTGGCATGCATGTTGTTGCAGGTGCAACCGTAAACTATGGCGCAACAAGGGGATGGAGCAACACTGATACACGCGCGGCAAGCTTTTTTGACCACTGACCATCACCGGCTCTTCGCCATGCGCCTCGACGGTAGTGATGCCTGTGGTGACAAGATCCCGCGTCGCAAGGATATGTGGTGTTGGCCCATGGGGCAAAACAGCAGCACACAAACGAGCAGCAGCGAGGCAAGGGGAGCTGTGGTGTCCGCCGGGCTAGAGTCAGCATGAGAGAAGAGGGATGCAAGGATCCATTTGTGGGAGAATATAATAGAGAAGGAGAGGGGTTAAACGTAAAAAACATATCACTCAGCATGGAGCATCCACGTGGCTAGTATGGACCTGCGATGCACCACTTAACAAGTTTAGGGATAGAAAATTATGTTTTCAAAGTTTGGACCTAGGTGACACACCCATACAAGTTTGAGGGCTGCTGGTGCATTTAACTCTTTAATCAATTTTTATCCCATTTAAATGGTGTCTATTTATCATGAATAAATGCAAAACAATTAGTGACCCATAGACCAATATGTTTGTAATGGCATTTGTGGATAAATATGTGTCCCATATTATGTAAAAATCTAGTGGAGAGTGGATTGTTGCACTAGAATTGATATGAAGTAATTGTGGAATTTGAATCAAAAGTATGCTAGGAATTATAAAAGCTAGAATCAGTGTTCACCTAATCAACAATTGCTAAACCATGCACTACAACCACAACATTAGCAAGGGTGGTACTGATGTCCTCATATAAGGAATGGAATGGGACATATGGGTAATGGAAAGGATGTTATGGGTAATGGAGAGGATGTTATCATGGGTGATGAGAGTCTAATATATGGGTATGTTAAGTCCTGGGTAAGAAGAAGTCGACTGACAGCCTCCCCCACTGATCCCATGGATCACTTGGGGGCTCGGGGCTATACCTATCAGGTATGCTCATGTGCACCCTCTGGAAGGAGTCAGGGCAAGCCCGAGCACCCTCCCTGCCACCACTCAAGGCTCGGGGGCTCGGCCATGGCCCCAGTCCACCGAGCCATGGCAACTCGAGCCTGACCTCCACCCAGCACATGCACACCGGCCCAGCCAGCGCCCTAGCGGCAACCAGCACCCCTGGGTGTAGGCTTGGGATCTGGCTTGTGAACTAGTCAGCCACACAGAACCTGACAGGTACGGAGGTACTACATCGCTTGCTCGTTTGACAAGTGTTAGGCCCTATTAGCCACTTTCTCGGCAAGGTCATGCAGCGGGTGTGACACAAAAAGACAAAGGGCTCCACCAATTCTAGGGACGAAGGGCTTTGGGGCCCGCTCATTAGCCCCTCTAGGCGAGGGCTCCTTACAAGCCAAGGAAGCCTTGAGAAGGCTCACCCAAGGGAGGCCGCATCGTCAGGAGGCAGTTATGGTGCTATCAGCTCCTCCCGACGTGACAAGATGGTGTCCAACAACACCACAGCAGAGGACTCATGTACCGGGTGCATAGACCGTATAGACTACAACCAAACCGACTTGTACAACATGCCCCTCAGGATATAAGGGGATGCACGACTTCCTTTAGGGAGGATCTGAATCAAACCCAACTCAGTTAGAAGGAGGAGGGCCCGCAAAAGAACACTGATGAACTCTAGGATAGCACCAAGCGATCCCCTACTAATTTCTTCTGATTTCCACCGCTAGAACCCTTCGTTTGGGCATTCCTAACACGAAGATCACTATACTACTGAACATAGGGCATATAAGCCCAAATCAGGATAAATTGAGTTGTGTCCCTTCCGTGTTTTGAGTGTTCAATCCATTGGAGACACACACAAATCGACCTCCGATGAACAACCACGGTGCTTGTTGCTGTTACGAACCCATGACAATGGGGAATCAATTTTTATTCTTGAGTTGGGATGAGATGCATAGGAGAGGATGGGAGCATGGACAGTGCCTTCTCTACAAGTGGGGATGAAGATAGGGTGGAAAGAATAAGGGATATTCTAGTACATGCAAGGAATAGATGGCACTACTACTAAGAGTATTGGTTGAGGCGGTCGGGAAGCCTCCCCTTCTACTTTCCCATCTCTATAAATCATGTGGCTGATTTGTAGAGGCGGTTATCTAGCCACCTCTATATATCATAATTCTAGGAGCGGCTAGAAATAGGAGCCTCCTATAGAAATCGAGTTTGTTGAGGTTGCTCCCAGGTAGCCACACGCGCACACTGTGACAAGTCACACAATTTTTTACACGAAAAATGTGTTGCATGGCCACAAGGTTCGAACTCGCAACCTCAGGCCTCGCGTGTAGCTCCATAAGCTAGAATCTAGTATGCAAAATGACTAGTAGCTTTTGGATATTTGACTTTTATCATCTAGCCTACTGCAACCCACATGATCTAAAATTGTTTGTTCTAGATATCCAGAGCTAAAAACAAGCAATGGGATAGAAAGAATCATAGATCTTGCTTATGTAGAATTATAATATCATATAGTGACATGGAAGTATAACAAATAAATTTAATCTAAGGAGCAAAGCTCATCAGTTAAATTTTAGGAGGATATGAACTGCTAGAATAGAACAATACGTAGCTCATATTTCTCACATGTGATGGAACAACTGCTTCTACTGATAAGAAATCGATAGTATGACATCATTGATATGAGAGCAGGACACAAGAGTAACAAGAGGGGGCACTAGAGTGATGTGATATTGCAGCTCCTATTGACACTATTTGAGGCATCTCGTGGCAATTACATTATTGCAAATTGTTGCTTATATGTTTGGTTAGACGTCTAGGGAGCTGTTTGTGATATTTTGTAACTTCAGAGGCCATTTTGCAATGTGGACAAGCAAGACCAAAAGGGAGCTCAAGCTCCTCTTCACAATTGTGTTTATTCATTTGGTTTTGAGGGGATAGAACTAGGTTTTGCGAGATGAAGTGGTGAAGCATTATGTACTAGATACACCAAAAAGAAAAGTTAAATTTGAGGGGATTTAGACCCTTCCAAACCCTATGGTTCCCACCTCCTATATCTTCATCTTCATAGTGGATTGTTTTGCTCATTATCCCCAATAGTTTTTCCCTACAAGGGGTTTCCAAGTAAATCCTTGTATGTACATATGATTTGGTAGTCTTCTTTCCATGTGAGAGTAATGGTTGCTATCTTGCTTGATATTTGTTCAAGTTCATGTGTTGTATGGCATATGGTTGAGTTGGCATATGAGGCTTGTGTTCTTTGATATTTGGACAATTTGTTGTCCGAAAATCAAAGGATTTTCAAGCTAGTTATTACAAGTAACTTGTGTATTGGCAACACCCAAACTTTTAGTCTCAAAGGTCATGAATAGACTTTAGATTTGTGACTTTTGTGCTTGTGAGATACTTTGCTGCAACATATGGACTTTGCTAAGAGAGTGCTTTCATGTGCTATCTATCATTTGTTCCACTCTCCCTTACATTGTGGCCATAAGTAGAAATTAGTGAGGATAGTATAGGGTAGCCTATGAAACACTACTAGAGATTGAGATACATTGTTGCCACTTTCACTGTCATAGAGATAGAAGCGATGGTGTGTTACTTCCACCATTGGTTGTATTGATAAGGAGGCATGGAAATGAATCAAACCGGTAGGTGAAAATTCTAGCACCGACGGTTGAACCATCAATGCGGCGGTGCTAGTGGGGTTGAATTCTACCGTTGTTTGGAACACCGAGCTGACTGGGATAGGCATTATGGCCGCCAGCCCTACACGACCATTCGGTCTACTGGTGGTATATTCAGCATGAGTGTTGAATGTCCCAACTTCCAACACTGTCTCACCACTTCCGCCAGGAACCATAGTATACCTCGTCTTCCCTGATGCATATGCCTAGATCATGCATCTTAACTGCTTCTTTTTGCTTCTCCATCTTGAAGGTTGGCCTATTTAAGCTGGGTCTAGGTGCACCTCTTGGCCTCATTCCACACACTCTTTCTCCTTCAATATCTTTTAGAATAGATACAAATTGACAAAGCTCTTGAGACAACCATCATTTTTTCTTCATCGCCAAGGCACTCCTTGTCCAATTCCTCTAGCGGCTACAACGACATTGGGAGAAGGCTTTCAAGATTGGGTACATCCTGCATCAAGGTGTAGCGGGGGCTGCTTGATCTAGGTGCTAATGAAAGTTTTGCAATTAAGGGGGTCGCTTATTTGGGCAAGCCAAGGGTACTGAATGCACTTTGGTATATGCGGTTTGGCATTGCTGGGCTTGGTCATTAGGGCTGCTAGGGTTCCGGTGGTGGCTCCTATGATGGCTCCGATGAGCACAGGGTCACTAGGAAGGTGATGTCTGTATGTACAACTGCCACCTTTCTGCCCTACGTAGCACTACTGCTACCAGTTCATCAGTTTCAGCGCCCTGGCAATCCTCATTCCTCTAGAGCAGCAGCGATGACGGCAGCACTTCTCTTCCACACCTCTGCTTGCCTCTCTACCGTGAGAGGTGTAGCAGGGAAGGTAAAGAACTTCATTGAGATGCTGGTGGAAGTTTTGCAAGGTGTTGCCTCATCCTTAGCTTGCGTTGCCTGTCTACAATCTAGTAGGCCATCAGGGCGCTCAATAAGAGAGCACCTAGATGATCATAGATCTTCTGTTAGGCTTCAAACCTGACTATGGCCTATACATGTACTCGATAGGTCTTTGTTATTATACACCCAATAGTCTTCGTTAGGTCTATATACAACTTGCCGAATGTAACTAAAGTTATCAATGAAAATTTTCCTCATGTGGCTGTGATGCTTGTTACTATGTCGTTTATATATAGTTTTTGCCTTAAAAACAATTAATAATAATTGAATGGCCATGATGCTTGTTGCTCTATTTTTCAAGTGTTGTAGTATTTGCCTTGGCTACACAGACGTGAGATAAAGCACCTCACTGAGATGGTGCTAGGGTTCAAGTTTGGGAGGTGCTCCTTCTTGTAGCTCTCACAGTCAAGAAGCAGATCAGTAGATCTCCTCCCACAAGAAAACAGAACTAACCAAGAAAGAAAGATACTAAGAACGAAGAGATTCATGTGTGGATGCACTAAAATGATAGGAAATCAATGGACAGGCATCATAATTAAGCAAATTCTCACTATCATAATAATTAACATAACATAATTAAGATAATTACATGTCTTCTTGGTAGAAGGCTCGACCATTGCGATTGCTGTGAAGTTGCAAATTTGTATATGAGGGTGTGAGAAGGCAAGCGTAGAGGTTGTTTGGATCCAAAGGCGTAGGGGGACCGTACCTTCTGCTAAACAGGCTAGCAATTCGTCACTATCTCCCCTAAACCATGTGGTTAGCGCTAGAGGGGCCGAGCCGCGTGGACAACTCAATTTTCTCCGTCCAACTTCAAACACCGTTCCATCACCATTACTTCTGTCGGGAGAAGCGTGCTCCATTAAGATCGTGCGAGACGTGGCCTTGCCTTAACTCCTGCTCTCGCTCGGTGCAATCGAAGGAAACTCCACTGGGCGCCTATCTCGCCCATCCTTCTATAAAAGTGGAGGCTAAGGCGGGGAAGCAAGTACATATTCCTTTCTAAACTCGATACACTTACCTATCTTCTCGTTCAATCTTCTTTGTCTGGCGCTCTGCCTCGACACCCCATCTTCCAGATCTCATCCAATGGAGGATCAAGGAACGAAGCGCCCAATGAAAGAGTCACCGAAGGTTCTCTCAGCTTGTCCCTACATTCATGTGAGGCTATGATGGGACGGGGAGGGCAGCTTGGCGGCATCGCCACAAGAGAGCCAATCCCTGCTTCTGGTTCTCCAACGATAGGGGGAGGCATGTTGGTGGAGCAGCTAGACATGGCCACCTTCATCCTCCATGAGGAGAGCTAGGAGGTGGACTGGCTGCGCCTCTCCATTGCCACCGCGAATCAGAAAACGGTCACAGCGGAGCATGCCGCCGCCGAGGCCCAGGCGTGCCTCGCTGGTAAGGCATTCAGCACAATATGATCTTGCTCTTTCGCTTCGTGCGACATCATGTCTTTAGTTGTAGCGTTTTCTTGTCTTCTTTTTAGTTGTCCAAGAGCAGTTGATCGATGCGTAGGGCAAGGCGGCGAAGGCAATCTGCCTTCGCTAGGTAGCCGAGGATAATGCCCGTGTCTTCTCTCAGATGGCGGTAGAGAGTAACACATGCTACTAGGACCTCCACGCGGCAGCAGGCAACACCGTCTACGTGCTTTCGCCTCCTGTGCCTGTGGGGACGACCCTGGTGGACCACCTCCGCACCATGCCACCGAGGGTTGAGGAGGTGGCCACGTACTGCATTCGCTTAGGGGCTGCTTCAGCCATGGCCGTTGCATAGCTTCGGCTGGGTGAGGACTTGACCGTGGTGGAGCTAGGGTTTTCGGGAGAGACGAGCTATTGGGATCGCGAGAACCTGATCAGTGACTTCTACACCATGGACGATGGCATCTTGGCGTAGTGAATGTAGAGGACATCATTTGTAATGCTCCCTGCAAGTAGTTCGATTGTAACATGCCCCTGCATTCTGAATAAAAATGTTCATAATATTTAGTAGTTATTACTTTGAGTTTGAACATCTCTATTTGCTGTTGACTGGAACGTTCAATTTGTGCACCTTAGAGTTCGAGACCGTATGACATGTCCATCATTAGTAGGTGCTAACATCTCCCAGTCACCACCACCAGTAGCCTACACCACCGCTTTCATCAATTTTCAAGCCCGCGCGTGAGTCCTACGCGTCACTCCCGCGCATATTTTACAAAGTTTTGCAAAAATTTGCATTCCCATGGCTAATACAGTTGCTTACAAAGGATGCTCCCCACCGTGTCTTTCTCCTCCTCACTACTGTTGTTCCTCATCGTCGCTCCTGCTCTCCAGTGCCGAACTACGTGACCGCCCATACTCAGCAGCGTGCAAGCCGCCAGCCACCGCCAACAAGCTAGTGCTCCGCGCCGGTATGCCTCATCGGTAGGGAGATAGCATAGATCCATCGATGACTAGGCTGGTACTCATCACCATCATCGTCGCTCAAGCTCAATGCCATAAGATCTAAAGGCAATGGTAATGCTTTCGCACTTTCCTTATGCATTGTTTTTGGATTTTTAATCCCTTCTTCACTCATCTGAGTACGAATGAAGCTTCCATCTAATTATTAACCAGCTCACGAACACATCCCCATAGTCCTGCCTTCTCTGATTCGGGCGATAGCACCACCACTTCCATCGCCGACCCCACTCCACCAGATCATTGTCAAGATGGATGAGGCCCCCCAACAAGAGGAGCGAAGTGGCCATCCTCATAGACCATGCTTGGTCCTCATCCTCAGCTGCCTCACCGCCCGCTTCTTATGCAGCTGCAAGTGTGTCTATCGCTTCTGGAATAGCCTCATCTAGGGATCCGAGTACCGTAAGGAGCTGCCCCGCATATTCTTCTACCGCAGCTAAAAAGGCAAACGCAACTTTACCAGCATCACCGGTGAATACCCCTCCTTGTCCTTCTTGCCCTTCCCCATTCAGGATGTCATATCTTAGATTGTCCTAGGGCCTCATCCTTTACTGGTATGCTAGGTTTCGCTATGTTGTCTGCAATCCGATGACTAAGAAATGGTTACTACTGCTGGGTAGCAACTATTCTTGTGGTTGAGCTCACTTTGGGTTCTATCCGATAGTCTTCTTGCACTTCCATGTGATTGAATATGATATCAACGATGATGACTCCTTAGGAGTCAACATCTACTCATCTAAAACTAGAGCATGGATCTTTAAAGAATCTGAATGGGGCAAGGGTATTGTAGTATCCACATATGGGAAAAGTGTGTTTCTTAATGGTTTTATGCACATGCAGGAGTTCTCCTAGATAGTTGCTATTGATATGGAGGGAAAGACATCGTGAAAAATTCATAGGCCAAGTGGTGATGCAATCTCCATCCATGAAGCTCAGGGTTAGTTGTATTTATGTACTGCTGATATTTTGAATAGGTATGAGCTTTCAATCTGGATCCTAGAAGACTATAGTATTAGTAAATGGGCATTAAAGCATAAGGTAACCACGTTGGTGCTATTTGGACAAAACAATATTGAAATTGGTACCGAGGTTTGCGATGCGGCCTATAGAGTGATTGCAGTTCATCCATAATGGAATTTGATTTTCCTTGTTGGGGAGGACAAAACACTAATTGCATATGATATGAACCGTAGTAAAGTTCATGTCCTCCCTGAGCGGGCCGTCAGCTATCCTAGAACTGCCTGGAAACTATTATATATGAGTGGCGGACCTCACTATCTTCCTTATGTTCCCCTGTTCATGGAGTCAATAGCAGAGCAGTAAAGGTGCATATGTTGTGTTTTGTTTTTATGTCTTGCCTTTGTTCAGGTAGGTAGGTATTTTGATTCTATATATAGGCCAATTTGGGCTTGGTAACTAAAGGAATGGTGTGTTGAATATCATTAATTTTGCTGCTTTGTGCAGCAGAAGGAGTCTAAGTGGTTTTGAACAATTTTCCTGTATTGGCTAAGGGAGGAAGAAGAGGGGTTCCATGGTGCATTGCCTACCAATTCAAAGGAAGCTTTGCCATGCAAGCATAATCTGAAGGAGTGGAGCACATCTACCTCATTTTCATTACGTAAGTCTATAGAGAGCAAAACCTTTATTTTGCTATCTATGTACTACTGTGTTAATTTATCAATTGACACAGTTGTAATATTAGTGTCGATTGTTATTATAAAAAGTACTCTTCGTTGTAGACATGAAGAATGATGTGTAATGATTACATCTGTATGATGTGTGTGCAGTAAGTTATTAAGGCCCAGCTGAATTAGTAAATAAATTATGAAAACCGATTGCTATCACCGCCGCTATTTGTCTGATGCGACAGGGGTCAATAGTGTATCACTGCCGAATCGTTTAGTAACCCAACACCAACTAAAGGATCATCACGAGCGGATCATACTGCAACGTGACAATGACCATGCCTTATGACCAGACGGTTCATATGCAGAAGTGATGGTGATGTTTGGCTCAACATAGGTGGGTCATGCTCTAATGCGACAAAAATAAGAATCTGATCACGGACGAATCATAAGCCAATGCAGTGGTGTTAGTGCATACCCACATAGGCGGGGCGTGCTCCAATGCGATGGAAGTAAGGACCTAATCACGGATGGACCATAAGCCAATACTATGGTGTTATTGTACACCACTATCGGTCTTAGATGCCGATGGTGAGGGCTATGACCATCACTATCGATAGCTTATTACCAAGGCCAAAATTGGACTACGATGGGGGTTACAACATGGCTGTGATATGTCTAAATGTTGTAGTGCAAACCCACAAGTTGATTCACAGTTCTCCAAAATGATATTATCCAAAGTTGGCACACCCAAAAGCCCTGAGTCATTCAATCCATACACGTGTGTTCCTTTCTAGCCCTTGATAGTCTTCTTCCATTGTCCTGCAAATAGACCACCAGGATCTTCCTCCACCCACCATCCTCTCTCTCCTTGGTGCTAGCTCCCCAAAGTGTCATCCTAGTATCCACCATTATGCTCTTGCCGGTTAGTATGTAGTTGCCCAATTGCCCCTAATTTATACATAATTTATAACTATCATTCTAGGATGCCACTCCATGACAAAGTTCTAAACAAATCATATTCTTCAAGAGACATTCTAACTTTTTGCAAAATATAGTACACATAGCATTCACATATACTGACATACGTATGCACATTTCACTTCTATGAATGTACATACATATGTTCTATGCCTACGAGTGCCTCTAAATGATTATACTAGTGATCACCCATGCTAGGTCAAAGACTCAAATATAGTCATCCAAATAGATAGATTTACTACTACATAAAGATCAACACCACCAATTGGGGACATAATAACCACGATTTTGCAAACCGATGGTAAAAGTGGGTGGTGAAAATGAAGATTATCAATAGTAGTTTGTAGCCAAGAGTGACCAGCGCTGCTATTGCCTCACTATACCCTTCGTCGCTCACCATCAAGCTCATGCCCTCATCGCTGCCACCAAGCTCCTATCAGGCCCATGCTAGGTCCGGTTCTTGGTGGTCCATAACGATCAAATCTGACCGCCAGACACAAAAAGGAGGAGAAACTAGCAAGCTTATATACATATGTTATTTATACTCACGTATTTCCACAAGTATTGGAGAATCGCTATTTCTATAGGATACATGCTTGGAATACATAGAAATAAGGGCAAAAGGCGCAACCTGAAAAGTGTAAAATCATATTCTACACAAAGGTTCAGAAGAAAGGCCCACCTACACATCAAATCTAGGCTCCAAACCATCGAGGCTGCGCTCTAGACCCAACCAACAGCCTATCATGCAAAGGCAGTGGTGAGAGGGGCTAGCCCAGGTGCGGCCGCACCAGGGGTGCACCCACACCTCCTTGCCGCCTCTTAGCTCCACCTTTGATAGGCGGTGCAATCAATGCATAGGAAGTTGGTTTGGAGAAGATTCCCTGAATAATTCCCCCCAAACTGACCTGTAGAGCATATAAGAGGGAGGGACAGCCCCCTCTCAACACACACACCCCATTTGGGAGCCACTACCTCATTCCACACTTGTACTCTTTTATTTCTTACTAGCATTTGGAGTTTGGCAAAGCTTGTAAGAGGCTTGGACATCTTGGCCACTTGGTATGAGAAATACAAATAGTTCCAACTTGTTCTTGTCCTCTACTTATCACTATAGTTTTGCAATTGAATTAGAGTATAGTTCTTATGTTTTGATGTTAGCATATGAACTAGCATATAGTTTTTATGTTATGAACTTAGCGCATAGAACTTTATGCTTAATCATTCAAACAACTTATATGATTAGAATTAGAGCTAAGTTGAGGTGGTGGTTCATCGGTCCTTCGGGTTTTCCCGTGTCCTATGCTTGTTGATCCGTACGGCTGGAGTCCCGGGGGGTGTACGGGTAGTTTCTTTATACATGGACGTGGTGCTTGGGTATACGAAAACCTTGTGACGGTGCTCCACGGTTGAGGGGTAGGCGGCTGGTGGTGACAGCCATGTTCGTCCCTTATAATCCCCCATGTTCGGGTATTCATATAGGAGTTCATAAATGCCTCCCTGGCTTGCTGGCAGACCAGTGCCCAGAGCTCTCCCTGTCCATCTTACACTTAGGTCTAGTTCTAACCATGTATTTGTATGATCATTCACTATTCTTTGTATGACTATATTAGGATAAGCCTACTCCACTTAGAAATATTCTTTTATTCTTTTATTATTTATTTTCTATTTATCCTTCTGGTGGCTATTGATGTTAATTAACTCCAATTTTTAACCATCAACTACTTTAGGAAAAGGTCTGAAATAATTTATAAAGTAGGGTTATAGGGGTTTATTCTAACGAGTTCCATGAGTTGTGTTGTTCTCACTTGTTTTGCAGGATATGCAGTATTTCATTATATAAAAGTATCTCAAGTGAAGAATCTGAGCACACCATTGCGGAGAGCTCGTCAAGACGATCGAGACAGACATATTATTTGCCATATTTGAAGCACCGGAGAGGAAGTCCTCGATAAATACGACTCGGAAGACTCTAGAAGACCCCAGAACCATCATCATCATAAGACCAGGGAATAAACTGACAAGATTCTATAGCTTTACGAAATAATCTTTTCTAGCGATTTATCCAAAAGCTGGGAAGGAAGAAATCCACTCAAGACATGACTTATTACGCGAACGGATCGGAAAGTGGCACTAGAAGGACGTAGAAGACACCAGAAGGCACGGGAACGAAGCGGAGGCCCGGCGGCTGCCAGGTGGGGCCGCCCGGCCTGGCTTCCCTGCTAGGTGGGCCGCCCGGCCTGGAACCGAGCTCTACAACGCATCTTGACCATTGTTTCACGTCGGTTTGATCCGAGGGTTGCGGTTCATCCCACTGGGCTATATAAGTAGAGGCAGACCCCCCTGAGGCATCCATCATCTCATAATCATCCATCATTGTTCAGTTTAGGGTAGTCCCTCGAAAGGATAACCTAGAGCTCCACCAGCTAGGGCATAGCTAGAACGTAAGAATAGGAATTAGAGGAGGCAAGCAACAATTGGATTCTGGGTCTAGTCGTGAGGAGGCTAGGTACAGCCTTTTACTTCTCTCTTGTATTCAACATTATTAATCTATTTGTGCTATTTGTCTTCTAGTTCATTGTGTTCATCTTCGAGTTCATCTACTTGTTCTTCTATTTCATCTTGTTCATCTTATAGTTCATCATATTCTTGTCTAGTTAGTCGTTCTAGTTCGTCTAGTTTATTGGGTTCTTGTCTAGTTCGTGTTGATCCTCTAGTTCTTGTTCTAGTTTGTGTATGAGTCGAATACTTCATAGGACTTGGTATAATTCTAGATTCATAATTATAATGTTCATTGCCTATGTTGATTATATGTTTAGTATAGTTGGAGTAGTTTTGTGTTTACACCCTTGTTCGTATAGCGCTCATTCCGATGATCAAGAGGTGGGTGGTAGAAGTTGTGTAAGCGTGGTGCTTAGACAATATCTATCTGCGAGTGCTCCCTATGTTCTGGGCCATGTGGTAGATCGCGAAGGTGACTGTTATAGCTTCGTTGAGTCCTCTATAGTCCACTCCCCAACATGGCTTAAGCAATGCTAAGAGATGTCCCAAACATTTCTAATGCCTTTGCTAAGGAAGGGTTTGACCCTCCTATTTGTAATCGTATTAGAAATGTCAACAAGCATTTCTGGCACCGTTGCCGGGGAAGGCAAAGGAGGTTTAGAATAATACATATTGAATATCTAGGAATAATCTTACACATGTGATAATTGAGACACACTATTGATCTTTTACTCAAATAGGCTTACCCTGTCTTTTGTCTATTTATGAATATCTTATTACAGGATAATGTGTGTCTGGATATCTTCGTCCGACAAACTACATTGAGGATCCAGAAGAGATAATTAGACAAGCTAGAGCCAGGCTCAGGAAAAAGAAATCTCCAACCACTTTGTCCAAAGAAGACCAACCAAGAAGAAGTTTGACACCAGTGTTCGAAGCCATGGCCAACAAGACTCTCAGTGAATTCTCCGCTCCAACCACTACCAACATCAGGACTAGACCAGCAGTCAATGTGGGAGAAGAAGGATTCAAGCTCAAGCCAGCCTTGATCAACATGGTGCAAGCCAACCAGTTTTGTGGGAAAGCACACGAAGATGCAAGTGCTCATCTCCAACACTTCCTGGAGATCTTTGGCACATTCACCATCAAAGGAGTTGAAAGAGATGCCATACTACTCCGTCTTTTCTCATTTTCACTCTTGGGAAGGGCGAAGCAATGGTTCTACGCCAACAGAGAAAAATACTACATGGAATATCTGCTCCACTGCTTTTCTAGCAAAGTTCTTTTCCATAGGCAAAACCAATACCCTACGTGCAAAGATCTAAACTTTTCAGCAGCAGTACAATGAGTCTGTCCCTAAGGCATGGGAACACTTTCAAGATTACATATCAGAATGCTCTCACCATGGGATGGAGGATTGGTTACTCATGCAGACATTCTATCATGGGCTCACCACAAGTGCCCATGAGAATATTGATGTAGCTACTTGAGGATCGTTCTTGTCACTCACTATTTGAGAAGCCACCACTCTTGTTGAGAAGATAGATTCAAACCAGGGATGGAACGAAGAACACACTCAACCACTCAAGAGAGGAGGAATGCATCAAGTCAAGGAGGTGGACATGATGTCTGCCAAGATGGACCTGCTCATAAAGAAGCTTGATGAATGTGATCAAAAAAAGAAGAAAGTCATGCACATCCATGATTCTCGCATGACTTGTGAAGAGTGTGGAGGCACTGGCCATACAGGAAGCAACTGTCCTAAAGTCCAAGAGGATGTCAACTACATCAACAATAACACCAACTATCATCCTCAATAGAATCAAGGATGGAACCAACAGAATCAAGGGTGGAATCAGCAACAAAGACCTAACTACCCAGGTAACTACCAAGGTAACAATTTCAACCAACCACCTTTGAGAGAGATGATTGTTAATTAGAATAAAGTTATTGATAATATGTCCAGAAAGATAGCTTCCAATGATAAAGTGCTTGAAACTATAAACAATAGAATGGATAGCTTTACTTCTGCCATAAAGAATCAACTCAGCTTTAATAAGATGATAGAATCACAAATCTCTCAGCTAGCCGCTTCAGTACCTATGGTTGAAAAAGGTAAGATTCTGGGAAATCCGGAAGAATTAGAAACTGCAAATATCGTAGACATCTTCAATGTAGGAGAATACTTCGTCGCACCACCCAGACCACTAAGACCAGTATGGGGAGAAGAGGACATGCTAGAAAAGAAAGGAAATCTAGGAAGACCCGTCATCCCCATCCGCATCGAAGCTCACACTTTCGACGAAGCCGTCTGCGATTTGGGAGCAAGTGTCAACATTATGCCTAAGGTAATCTACGAGAAAATTCATGGTCAACCTTTGTTGTACATAACCATGTGTTTGTAGCTTGCAGATCAGACATTGTGCTACCCCAATGGGATCCTTAAAAACGTTCTCGTGGGAGTTGGACACTCAGCTCTATGAGTAGACTTTGTGGTGATAGAAATAGGAGGAGATGATAGAGCACCCATCATTTTAGGATGACCATTCCTTAACACAGCCAAAGCCATCATCTACGCCAACACCACCAAGATCTGTTTCACCATTGGAGACACCAAGGAGAGATTCAGCTTCAAGAATCGTACACTCACAACGCAAGTCCATCCTTAGTACTCGTACGATTACTTGGATTTTGACAAGATCCTAGAAAAGTAGAACAAGATTCTAAAAAGGAAGGTTCCAGAAAAGAAGGTTCTAGTCAAGAAGAACGTCTACACTTATGAAGGCATCTTGCTTACTCCAAACAAGAACAACAACAAGAAGGGGAAGAGCAAAGCAAAGCAACCTGTTCAAGAACCAGTCTTGATGGTCAACACTATTGAACCACCTATTGACCCTGCTTTTCCTCCATCACACCTTGAAAAGAAGGAAGATCCTGGAGTACCTACCATTGATTGTATGATCGAAGGAAGTACCTTCTACAAGATGTTCTGCGACATCGGCTCAAGCATCAACATTATGTCTACGGTAACATATAAACATTTATATCGTGATAGACCCTTGTGCCCAACATTCAGCCTGGGCAAAAAATCACCGAAAATCGTAAACCGAACCAAACCGAGCCGAACCGAACCGAAATATTGGTTTTTTTGGTTTTCGGTTTCGGCTTCGGTTTTTGGTCCCAGCAAGTTTGGTGTTTGGCTCGGTGTTTGGTTCCATGGCAAAACCAAAACCGAAAGCCGAAGAAGCCTAATTACGTTGCGCGAGTGAGCATGCACCAGAGAACAGAGCGCCCACCTCGGCCTCAAAGCTCGGCCCACCAGCCCACAACACGCGGCCACGCCCCCACCAGCCCCGCAGCCCACCGCCTCACCCCTCATCACTCGCTCCTCAGTAGCCAGTCCTCATCCCGACGGGCAACAGCCCGACCCTGACAGAAGACAGAATCAGGAATCCTAACCCTAGCTGCCTAGGACTGTGCAAGGCGCGACCGCTCGAGCTCAAGCATGCGCCGTGCATGGGTAGCGGCACGAGCAAGCACGGGCAGGCGGGCAGCGGCGCGCGGCGGCTCCGGTCTCCAACAGGCTCCGCGGCGTCTTCGGTCTCCAGCAAGCTCCGTGGCGGCTCCGCCTCTCCGGTCTCTAGCAGGCTCCACGGCAGCAGATCCAGCCAAGCCGGGCGGTGGCGACGCAGATCTAGCAGAGCAGGAGCGACCTGCCCTGCCCCAGATCTTGGTTCTTTTGGTTTCAACCGAAAACCGAAGTATAAAAACCAACACCGAATTCGTCGGTACTTCATTTTGCTGTAAACCGATCGGTTGTTCGTACCTGAAAACCGAAGTTTCAAAAACCCAAAAAAACCAAACCGAATTTTTAGTTTAAACCGAATGCCCACCCTGGCCCAACATATTTGCAGCTACAGCTGGCGGACCAATCGTTCCAATTTTCAGAAGGAATAGCCAAGGACGTAACAGTTAAGATCAGGGATCAAGAAATTCCCGCCAACTTCATGGTTCTAAACATGGGTGAAGAAGATGACGTCCACCTTATCTTAGGGAGACCGTTCCTTCATACCACCAGTGCGATCATCTACATGAAGCAAGGGGAGATCCATTTCCACTTCCCTGGGGAGAAGGTACGTTGTTACTTTAATAGCTGTACTACTTATGAGAAGCCCAAGAAGAACAGGAACAGGAGACGTCGCTCTCAGCGTCTAAGACAGCAAGCCATCAAGGAAGAAGGGACTGATCAGAAAAAGGAAGCTGTTGAAGGAGAAGCTACCCTAGAAGAGAAGCTTCTAGACAAGGAACCACAAAAACCGAAGACCAAGAAAGTGTGGAGAAAGAAAGAGATAACACCACCAAGCACTCTCGCACAAGAAATGGAAATACTATCAAGTAAACCAGAGGAAGAGAAGTCTCTTGAGGATCATGGGAAAGAAGTAAATATAGCAGGATTGTGACGAATGGATCAAGAACCTAAGGTACCCTCCCTCTATCATCAAAAAACACTCCCCAATATGCCAACAAAAGAGGAGAAATAAAAGGAGGACTCTGTCCCCTCAGACACCCCTCAAGTGCGTGATCGAGGCAGAAGGTCCGGTTCGACGGACCTAAATCTTTGAACCTTCACCGAAAGGTTACATCGGTAGTTATCCTCATATTTACCTTCCTATATAGTTTTACTTTAGCATATTTATTTTTCCGCATCTAGTCATAAGCATTTAGCATATTTATATTTCCTCCATTGCATTAAAAAGAAAATAAAAATTAATTTATTTTGCATCATATCATTGCATCTAAAAAAATTTAAGCCCCATGTGAATAAGTCTCGGTTGTTTACTGTAGAGGCGTAAAATAATTTTTGCATCTGCATACAAAAATAGAAAATCCAAAAATATTGAGATCTTATTGAAAATTGCTTAATTGGAAGTCCATAAGGTTCCAAAAACAGATAAAGCATAAATGGTTTTACCACTAACGCTTAATCTGTTCCATGAGCTTTGTTGCCTATTTTGAGTTAAGCAGGATTCAATAAGAAGATTAGCCAAAAGTTTTCATCCACTCTGGAAGGACCTCTTCATCGACCATCCACTTTGGAGACCCAGATGGACAAGGAACATCTACGTTGTCAAGATTCAAGACGAACGACTACGTCAACATCCAGCTTGGGGGAGGAGCATCCCCATGTATCTAGCTAAGTATTTCTTTATGTGTGATTTATATTTGAAAAGATAAATAACTTAGAAAACAAAACAAAAAGAGTCTACTATCTATATTAGTTATTAAATGTTTAGGTAGTAAAGAGAGAGTGTACAAGTCTATTTTATCTGCCCTTAAAGGAATTGAGCTCTAAAATAATTTGTTTGCATGGAAATGATGAATAGTTGCTCTGCCGTAATCCCTTTCAAGTGCCTAGTGTTCAACCTTAAATTCTCCTGAGTTTTAGGATAAGATTGTTTTGACATGAAGATTTGCCCTAAACCTAAAACTTGTGGGTTGCAAAAGCTTGATCTAAGTCTAGATGTTTGATGAGTATGATATGAGAAGGTTTTGAGCTGTTATTTATCTTGTTCCTAGTGATACTAGAGTTCTGGAGATTTATTTTTTGAAAACTTAAAATTGTTACATGATGAGTTCCTGTATGATGAGTGATTAAATTCCTACCATGGCTATATATTTGCTAGACTAGGAAAAACAGCTCATATGCTACTTGCTTTGTATTGAGTTTGATCAACCCGTGTAAGACCCTTGTCGAGAGGTTCATCATACTCCCAAGATCAAGATCATGTACACTCCACCCAAATATGCTACTTCTACCCTAGAAGTATGTAGCAACATGCTTTCCACTTAGATCCACAAAAAATGTTATATTCCTACCCTGGGACTGAACAACCAAAAATATTCCTTTTTTCCCATTTCATCCATTAAACCTTGTCATTGTCCTCATTATCATTCAGTAAATTGCTCCAACAGTCCTTGTTATTTATCTCTTGATATGTACTAGCAAAAGAAGCTTGGGTTCTAGTTCAAAAAAAGAGAGAGAGTATCAAGCCCAAGTATTCTTCAAAGTCTTCAAAGTTCAAAAGAGAGAAGTATCCCCTCAAGGAGCAAAGTAAGATAAGGTTTCATGTTTTCACCCTCGCCATGTCACACCCTTTATCACCATTGTTCCACCATATATCCACCACCACATACATACCTATTCCACATATATAGGTTCACACATATGCACATCATGATCTAAGGGTATGATCTCCCCTCCAAGGATCTCGGCTTTGATTGAGCAATACATACCAGGTAAGTATGCTATATCCTTAAAATACCTTTAGCTCCACATAAGCTTGGTAGTTATAGGGAGAGAAGAGGGAAGGTATGATGCTACTCTACCTTATGCCAAAAATACCACAAATCTTGAGAGGAGAGAAGGCAGAACACCATTGTTGCCTTAGAGAGGAATCCACAAATACCACATATGAGAGACTTGAAAGGATCATATGAAGGAATCTCTGAGTTTTATTTTGAAAACCTTGCAAAACTCTGGAATAAAGGTTGATCGAAGAGCTTGAGACAGTGCTTGACTTGATCATTCTGCTTTTCAACTACACAAGACACAAGTGAAGGTTACAAGCCCCACAGCCGAAGGTAATATGGGTAAGTTGGAAGTTGAAATGGTTTATTCTAACTCAGAGGAGAGTTTTTGTTTGAACATCTATGTACTCTTGAGGTGTGAAAGCATTGTGGCAACTCCTGATCCATCATATTAAACCAAACCACTATTTGCTAAGGGACTAGCAAAGGGTAAGCTTGGGGAGTTTGTTGACGTTAATTAACTCCAATTTTTAACCATCAACTACTTTAGGAAAAGGTCTGAAATAATTTATAAAGTAGGGTTATAGGGGTTTATTCTTACGAGTTTCACGAGTTGTGTTGATCTCACTTGTTTTGCAGGATATGCAGTATTTCATTATATAAAAGTATCTCAAGTGAAGAATCTGAGCACACCATTGCGGAGAGCTCGTTGAGATGATCGAGACGGACATATCATTTGTCATATTTGGAGCACCAGAGAGGAAGTCCTCGATAAATATGACTCGGAAGACTCTAGAAGACCCTAGAACCATCATCATCACAAGACCAGGGACTAAACCGACAAGATTCCATAGCTTTGAAAAATAATCTTTTCTAGGGATTTATCCAGAAGCTGGGAAGGAAGAAATCCACTCAAGACATGACTCATTACGCGAACGGATCAGAAAGTGGCACTAGAAGGACGTAGAAGACACTAGAAGGCACGGGAACGAAGCGGAGGCCTGGTGGCTACCAGGTGGGGCCGGCCGGCCCCACATGTCAGGCCACCCAGCGTGGCTCCTACCAGGTGGGTCCCCCTTCGCATGACGGCCTCCAACCGATCTCTACGATGCATCTTGACTATTGTTTCACGTCGGTTTGATCCGAGGGCTGCGGTTCATACCACCGGGCTATATAAGCAGAGGCAGACCCCCCTGAGGCATCCATCATCTCATAATCATCCATCATTGTTCAGTTCAGGGTAGTCCCTCGAAAGGATAACCTAGAGCTCCACCAGCTAGGGCATAGCTAGAACGTAAGAATAGGAATTAGAGGAGGCAAGCAACGCTTGGATTCCGGATCTAGTCGCGAGGAGGCTAGGTACAGCCTTGTACTTCTCTCTTGTATTCAACATTATTAATCTATTTGTGCTATTTGTCTTCTAGTTCATTGTGTTCATCTTCTAGTTCGTCTACTTGTTCTTCTAGTTCATCTTGTTCATCTTATAGTTCATCATATTCTTGTCTAGTTAGTCGTTTTAGTTCATCTAGTTTATCGTGTTCTTGTCTAGTTCGTGTTGATCCTCTAGTTCTTGTTCTAGTTTGTGTATGAGTCGAATACTTCATAGGACTTGGTATAATTCTAGATTCATAATTATAATGTTCATTGCCTATGTTGATTATATGTTTAGTATAGTTGGAGTAGTTTTGTGTTTATACCCTTGTTCGTATAGCGCTCATTCCGATGATCAAGAGGTGGGTGGTAGAAGTTGTGTAAGCGTGGTGCTTAGACAATATCTATCTGCGAGTGCTCCCTATGTTCCGAGCCATGTGGTAGATCGCGAAGGTGACTATTATAGCTTTGTTGAGTCCTCTATAGTCCACTCCCCGAATTTAGGACTAGTAAGGCTAAGTTGCGGGGTGATATTTTGCTCTGTTCCTGATCCACCTTAGCAATGTCTCTTGGGTATGAATACGAGGTTACCCTGACCATGATTGCTAAATATAATTGCACTAATTGATGTAGCTCAATGACCTATAGTTAGAATAACCCTAGGAGTTAGTCTCTATTTTCTAGTTCTTTCTAGAGCCATGCCCAAGTAGGAAAATGCTTGGTGGAACCCCTTTTAGGATTACCATGATATGTTATTAATTATCCTTTATTATGATATGATTGATCCCTGTTTTGAGATTAATCTAGTGGAACTCTTATCACAAGTGTAAATTATAGCTTTTATTCTTTATACCTCCATGTGCCTTCCCAGTGATAGAATTATAAATAACGATACCTGAAACTTTCCTGGGTGAAATGCTACAACGGGTGTATTTTATCTGTGCGCTTGCGGATAACCTTTATTCATATTTTATAAGTGTTATGATCATAAGTACAACCACATCTTTTGGTATTGTATTGAGGATGACAACCTGGCTTAAGCAATGCTAAGAGATGTCCCGAACATTTCTAATGCCTTTGCTATGGAAGGGTTTGACCCTCCTATTTGTAATCGTATTAGAAATGTCAACAGTGGCCTGAGTGTGTGTCACACTATCTTGAAAATCATGACTTACCCCTATTTTGAGTATTGGTCTAGTATACAGTCACATTGTCTTGTCCATGTCCCCGCTAGAACCTTTTACACTATGCCTTCCTTTGGGAAAAATATAAATAACAATACCTTGAAAACTTCTGGGTGAAATGCTATAACGATAATTCTGTGCACTTGCGGATTCTTTCTATAATCGTTAAAAACTATCATCAAGGTGTTACTTGGTGTCATTGCTAGGAAACACAAATCCTAGTAGTGACACTAATAAGCAACGCCAACACTAGTCACACCAGATGTGCCTCCGCTTGTTACCATTGAGAGAAAGAGGAGAAGGTGGGTTGTTGATGCTACCATGTCAGGAGAGGGAGGGAAAGGATGCCACCCGATGTCAGATCTAGCCATGTCTAATGCGCCTATCCTTGCTATTGACGGTAATGTTCGGGCGGTTGATGGCACACTAGAAGAGGGAGAGTTGTGCTAGGGTGAGGGAGAGAGGCCAGGGGACTACTAAGGAAGGAGTTCGGGTGCATGGGGATGTGTGTAAAGTTTTGCACTTATGTACTCAAGGCTGATTCTCACCTCCAATTTGTGGCTTGAATCAGCGGTGAGTGCAGTCCTAGTTTTCATGACTAAATCAAGCCATGAACTATTGGTGAAAATCATTTTCACCACTAGTACTATTACAAGCTAGCGGTAATATATTATCACCAACAATTTTAATAAAACCTGAGAACACATGGTTCATATGTGCCCTTGTGGTGAGTGATGAGGATTGTCAAGGAGATGACTAGAGCCTTGATTAAGTGTGTGTTGGACTAACTAAGGCGTTAGTTAGTGTGTGCAATATGCTTCTTGCCTTATGGACGTGTAGGTGTTATGTATGTCATGGTGGTCGACAACAATGGAGAAGGTCAAGTGAAGAGTCCGTGTGCGATGGACTAGGAGCAGTGAAGGGTTGATATGAAGGCTTGGATTGAGGGTCCAAGGGCTGGAGGATGGACCATGGACGTCTAGCACCTGGGCATGTCAACAAGCAAGCGTACATGCGAGGATGGTGATGGAGACAAAATTGACTAAAGTCAAGTTGATGGTTGGACTAAGTCAAGGTGCGCACACAAGAACTTGGTGATCGGTCGGTCGAGGACATGTAGGACACACATCGACATCATGGAGAAGGCATAGAGGCTACATGACTCTAGTTAGTTTTACAGTTTTGGCCTTAGAACCATGGGCAGTAGGTTTGCTGGATTTGGGTCTCAAAGGCCAATGGAGGATTCTGGTGGCATGTGGCGACATCTCTGAGTTAGCATTGGGGCTAAGTGAAGGAGATGAGGAATCATGGCCTTCTGGTGTGTATTGTGTGCATTTTTATGTAATATCGACCATATCGCTCCTTTGTGGGTTAGTACAGGCAGTGCTAGCTTAGGGATAGTTTGGGGTTTGTCCAAATACCTATAAATAAGGTAGATGGCTGGTGTTAGAGACATCTTTGTAGCCCCTAGTTTTCTTTACCTTAGTTAGCCCTGTGCTTTGAGAGAAAGGGAAGATTAGAATTAGAGAGTGAGATCCTCTTGCTCTAATTTTTCATCTTTAGTGTGAGCATGAAGGGTGGTGCCTAGCCTCCTTTTTGTATAGATGAATTTCTCATGGTTTAATTGAAGTTTGTTTGGTGAAAGTCATGCTCAAGTTTTCTCCTTCCTCTACAAAACTAAAATTTCATCTTTTCGGTGGTCTTCATAGCCATTTTTGCATTTTTGTTCTGCTGGTTTGGTTGGGTTCTAGGCTCATTTTTGGAGAGATTTGATACTCTTAGAACTTGTTCAAATCATGTCTTGAAGCTCATCTCCTATCTCTAAAGTTCCAATCACTAAAACTCAACTTTTTAAGCCTCTTTTTGTGACTTTGAGCTAAAGTTTTTTTATATCTTTGTTGCTCTTTAGGTGTTATAAAGGTCTTAGGAACATATTTAGGTCTTTCCTTCAACAAATTTTCCATGAGCACCTTCAAATCACCTTTTGGAGGATTCTTGACAAAACCCCATTTTGAGAAGGGAATTTTGGAATTCCTATCCAAGCTTTGTTCTTGTCTACTTGAATTCTTGTGAATAACCTCCAAATGAGTTAGTCAAGGTGTGTGCAAAGTTTTTGGAACTTTTTTGGAGTTCGTTTGTTTGTGTTTGGGTTTTCCCGTCTTGTTTGGAAGGCTGTTGTAACAGAACCGACCAAATTATATGAGCACAAGTATAAAAACAAGCACCGAAGCGCTCAAATTTTCGAACTTGAGCCCATATAATCCCGGTAGTCAATCAAAACCACGAAGGATTTCAAACCAACTTGCTTACAACCAAGATCGCATCATTCAACATACACATCACACGTTACATTTCACAAGTAGTTCCGAAATACGCTTACACACACGGAGTCGTAAATTATTACAAACCAAGTTCATAAAGTAGCGGAAGCATAACACACACCAGTTGTTTAAATACTACTGCCAGTCTTACTGATCAACATCCCACAAAAGCATTAGGGAAAGTACATAAACGATGATCACGCCCTAGTGATCTAGTCTTCGTCACCCGCAGGGTGGAGACAAGTCTTGCAGAAGCCTTGGTAAAGCATATCATCTGCAACAGGAGGGAATAAACCCTGAGTACTGGAATGTACTCAGCTAGACTTACCCGTCAAAAACCAGAAATAAGATGACACTAAGGATTATGCAAGGCTTACACAAGAGGCTAGTTGACATCACATTTTGCAGAAAGGCATAAGTAATTGAAACTCTTATAACCTGTACTAGCAGTTATTTTTAACATTTACCTGTCATCTATCTTAGCACCGGTACTAAACATGCACTTGATTATAATCAAACAATTATTAACATTATATCCATAGCAGGTATAAATTGTGGCAACATTGTATCATTCACTTAACCATCTATTCAATTAATGAGATCTACGTTGTCGCTGCTCAAGTCAAGTGCTCACTAACCGGGAGCGACGGTGATTCGAATCGAATTCCTATCCAGCTGGAGGGGTATTTCTAACACTCACCGCGCAGGCCCCTGCCAGGGTCGCACAAGCCACCTTTCGTATGATTCAGGAATCGCGGGTCCGAATTGTAACGGAACCGTCCAAATTATAAGAGCACAAGTACAAAAACAATCACCGAAGTGATCAAATTCTCGCACTTGAGCCCATATAACTCCGGTAGTCCAATAAAATCACGAGGGATTTCAAACCAACCAACATACCAGCCAAGATCGTAGTGATTCAACATAACAAGTCACATGTTACAACCATTTCACAAGTAGTTCAATATACATCGGAGTTCAACATAGTTATTACAACTTAAGTTTAAAAGTAGCGGAAGCAAAGTAATTTGAAAGTAACAACACCCTTATTTCAAATACATGCCAGTACCAAGGTCGACTTCTAACAAAAGCATTAGAGAGAAGATAACTCAGAAGGATCATGCCCGTGATCACACTCCGCCTCTACGGCAGGAGTCAACCAACTCTTGCAGTCGCCGTGATACATCACAACCTGCAACAAGTGGGGATAAAACCCTGAGTACGAGAAGGTACTCAGCTAGACTTACCCGTCAAAAACCAGAAATAAGGAGACACCAAGGATCATGCAAGGCTGATATAAAGTAGGCTAACTTGACATCATTTTGCATAAAAGCTTATTATGGATAAGTAATCATTAATGCTTAAGCATCAAGTTAATTATCATTAACCTGTCATCTATATTAGAACCTATACTAGAGCACTCACTTTATTAGGAGCAAATAATATTAACCATAGCAGGTATAAATTGAGGCAATCTTTCCATCGTTATCCAATTAACCATCCGTTCAATTTAATGGAATCTACGTTGCCGCTGCTCAAGTCAAGTGCTCACTAACCGGGAGCGACGGCGATTCGAATCGAATTCCTATCCAGCTGGAGGGGTATTTCTAACACTCACCGCGCAGGCCCCTGCCAGGGTCGCACAAGCCACCTTTTCATATGATTCAGGAATCGCGGGTCCGAATGATGTCGCGACCCCAAGGGCGACACTCTGCCAGGTGATAGGGACTCTAACCCCCCCTTGGTCTCACGCCAATGTCCCCAAGCACATCCTTTCTCTCCTCCAAGAAGCAACCTACCATTCGATTCCCGGCCTGAATCACATTACTCGGCTTCGCGGTCGGAACGACTTATCCGGCCAACTAAGTGTTAGACTGTGTTCAACATGACTCAAGGACGTACAGCGAATCGGTCCTTAAACGACTCAGACGGGGATAGATCCACACCCAAGACCTCCATGCCTTGTTGCTTCAATATCTTCATCCCGCCCGGTCTCATTTCATTTTATTAACACATGGTTCCATTCCACGATAGCAAATATAGCCAACCGTGCCATATATGAATATCCCTATATCTCGCAGGTGACAGGAAATCACCTGACTTCTACCGCTTAAAGCAGGGCTAAGCATCTACTCGATCCTAGTCTATGTAGGATTCAAGGATTTATATATCTGGACAAGGAATGATATAATGCAGCAATGGTTTCCAACCAACTCCTACCACTTAATGCAACAATACTTATAACATATATATAATTAATTGCTTTTGAAGGTAGGAGGCTTATAATGCTCCGGGGCTTGCCTGGGATCCGACTCAAGTTAGAGTATGTCAGAAGAAACTCGCTGAGTACTTCCGTCTTCGGGATCGTTCCACCAAACACCGTCTTCGGGTTTGGTTCCAACCCCACATCATGTCCTTCACGTTTTTCAGCTAGCGCACCTAAATGAAATGCAAGATGCAAGTGCATGAATACAAGGAAATGCAATAGATGATGCATCACACGTTAATCAAGGCAAGTATAAGGTTATAGTAAAGACATGTAAGCACATCACATTACTTAAGTAACCTTACACAAACAAACATGTTAAAATAGCAAAGAAAGCAATACCAAGCATGACATAAGATTTACAAAGTCTCAGGTGTACTAGCTTAATCACCAAAGACATGAATCACACTTAGCAATACGCAAACAACGTAACCAAGCAATCCTGTATTTTTAACAATTCAGGACATACATGCCGTAGCTGAGTAAATCAATCATATCTGAAGTTCTACAAATCCAAATGACTTGCAAGAAGACATTATGGAAAGCTTATGAAATTGTCCACCTTTCATTTATAAACATCACAGCATGACTCCAAAGTTTAATATGTCGAATTTACACAAATACAGAAACTGGTCTAACAAGACAGAGAGCAAGCAATTCTGTAACCCAACTTTAAACAGCTATAACTCAACAACTACTTGGTCAAATACCACCAAATTTTAACAGCAGCTAGATCATGAAATTCACAACAACTTTGTTATAGCACACAAGACATGAAAACATCGTTTGCATAGGGTAATTAACAATATTCTCAAATCTGTTCAGAAACCTCATTTGCAAGAAATAATTATTAACTTATGTTGCAAACATATAATTGAATAAAACCAACTTTACCAACATTTCATACATGACTAAAGAACACCAGAAAACATAGTGTCACTTACTAAATAAATTCTTTTAATACATTTTCTTAATTTATTTAGATAATTAGGTGGAATTATGACCACATCATAAGGATGCTCCATAAATTCTACCAAAATTACAGGGGTCCACAAATGCTCTCAAAAGTCTACTGTACAAATTTCAAGCCATTTAGACATGTATATCAACCTCTATGAAAAAGACAAATTGCTATAGCAATAAATCATGTGAGAGCAAGTTAAACCTAAAACTCAATATTTTCTGTGAACACATGGCCATAGTATGGATCAAAATGATAGAACAACCTCATACTAAGGTAATGGAACAACACTTTCCATTTTATCATTTATATATTATTTATAAGCTATTTATCAAGCCTTAAACAAGTTAAATCAATAACTAGATCATACAATAAGCAATGACCATGAGATTTATACCACAATACATCCATATCATGACAAACCTACCATAAAAATTTCACATCATTTGGAGCATCACAACTCAAGATATAAAAATGACAAGCAAAATAATATAGATTTCCTTATTTATCAAGGTCAAATCAAAACCTTAAGAAAACAGTGAACAAATAGTGTGTTTAATATTTTTCTTAGCAAGTACATGTCATCACAAAATTAACAAAACAAGAATCATCATTTTTGGAGTTCTAAAACTCCAGATCTGGCTCTGGTCAAGTTTAAAGGCATTTCTATAGCTCTTTTTCAACTTAAATAAACACATTGAAAAACATCTATAAACATATAGAATTTTATGACTCTACTGCATAGATCTATTCCCAAGGTTTCCAAAAAGTCCACTTTTACTATTTTTGGAGTCTCCTAGCATGAGATATGAATATTTAAAGATTTACATGAAATCTGAAATTCAAAATCGGAATTACTTAAACCCTATGGAAAATGCTAGGCGCACCCGAACCGATACCCAACCGCGCCACTCATAACTATGACTTGTGGGACCTGCTGCACTTTTGGGCCCACTTGCCAGACAAAGGAACATGTACACAGCGCTTCCCTTTCTCCTTCCTTAGACCGGAGCAGAGAAGGGGGGGGGGGTGACCGCCGGGCCGGTTGCGCCGGCCGACCGCCGACGGCTCGACGGCGATGGAGCAACGCGGAGGAGCAGCACGGCGGTGAGGCGCACCTGCGGCCACCCGCAGCATGGCCAACGGTCGACCGTGGCCCTCTGGCCACGCGAGCCGAGCGCACGGCGGCGGCGTTGCCGCGGCGGCAACACAGCGGTGCGGCGCGACGCCTGAGCCGCTGCGGCGTGGTCCGCCCGGGCCCGCAGAAGGCCGAGGGAGGGTTCGGTGAGCGAGCAAGGGGGCGTGGAGGAGCAACCGCACCAGCGACAGCGGCTCTGCTCGGTTGGGATGGCGGCCATGGCTGTGCATGGCGAGGCAAGCACAGAGAGGAGTGGGAGAGCGAGGCAGCGGCGAGCAAGTGGGAAATGGAGCGTCTGGGCCTCACCTCGTCGACTCAGGAGCGCGGGCACGTGGAAGGGCATGCGGCAGAGGATGGCACCGGTGGGCGCGTGTCATCCATGGTGGGGGCGCGAGCAGCGCATGGCAGCCACATCGACCTTTCATCGAACAGATGGCGGGTGCCGGGTCAGGGCAGTTGGAGCACGTGTTTGAGCTACATCCGGGCCGAATTGAACTATGGGCCCAATACGAAGTTTGTTGTGTTGATGATGCTCTACAACTTTTATTAAGGTAGCATAAGCATTAGGGCTCTGGATTAGGAGGTAATTAGCTCCAAAGTTTGCACTGTCAAAGAATTAATAGCAATGAGCAATTATCCAAAATGAGGGTCAAAAAGAATTGCAATTGATGCCATCTTCTTGTATGCTCTTCCCCATCATGTAAGCTCCAACTTTTGTATTTGCCTCAACTTGAGTTGCTTAACAAAAATTGGAGAACGCGGAATGCCGACGTGTCGATATCGAAAGGTAACAAAGTACACTTTTGCTGTTTTGGAAACTCTTATTGAAGGTCCAACTAAACTCCATTTTGAGTGACACTTGATCCATTGTATCCCTCATGAACAGTACTCCAACTCATATTAAGGAACCTAATTGAGCCACTATATGGAATTGGAAGATAAAATGACGTGAACATGTTGACTTGATGCTGCCGATTAGGGGACTTAGAATTTGCTAAGTGTTGAAAACAGCCCTCAATCTGACTTGTGGGCACTTTTTGAGCATGTTCCACACATTTTCATGACTTGACTCTTAAACAAAGTTTGTTCCTTATAAAATTCCCTACAACTTTGTTAAAGGGTGCACAGTCATGCAAAGCTTCTAGGTCACACTTTTGAAACGGTCAAACAAAAGGGTTCTAAGGTCCATCCATGGTCAACCATCACTTAGAAGCACATTTAGGCAAAATGATCAACATGAACATTGTTCCATGGAGTGTCCTAAGTGTAGTTAAGGTGTTGTAGTGACCAAACATACCCACCATGCATAGGTTGCACAAAAGTGCAGGCCTCGCATGCCTTGAAACATAGAACCCAAGTGAAATGCTATAGTCATTTCATGTGGTTGTTTCAAGATACATGCTACACATGTTCCACTAGGGTGTTCCACATGTGTCCAAGACGTGTTGCACATATTGCATTTGTATGTTGCACCACTAGTTCCCATGGGATGTAAGACAGGTTTTAGTCATAATCCAAACAAGCATATAGCTTATCATTTCATGTGACTTTTTGATTCCAAACTTCATGAAACTTTTCCAGGGATCAATATAGATAGTTATTGATGTGAGACATGTGAAGATACTTTGATAACACACCCAAGCATATATCTTTCAATTGAGCCTGTATGTAAGCAAGGGTGCAAATCCAAGTTTAGGTTAGGGTTTATTTCGATAGGTTTGACATTGGCATCGTCATCTCCACTTGATCTATCATGTTTGAGCTTAACCCACTACTTAATTGGTGATAAACACCTGGGGTGTTACAGCCCTCCCCCCTTAAAAGAATCGTGTCCCGAGATTCGGAATGGAAGACCTTTTAAGGAAGAGAGACACGTTATCTAGTTCCCAACATCTGCTATAGCATTCAGCTATAGAGCTTCAACATCGGTGAACAATTTGGTCAAAGGCACTTTTTGATACTTACTCTTTTATGGTAAAAATTTGTCTGAGGAATTTCCTTCATTGACTTCCATGAAGCATTGTTACTTTGGGAGGAATCCAAGATAGCACGTACTGCATTCTCAGTGTACGGAGATCATTCGGTCCGTGAGCTGACCACTCACAAGTATCTGATTCTTAAGTGAGCACAGCATAGTCCGTATGAACTTTACACTAGACCGAAATCCAAAAAAAAATACTCATTGAAGTGATCCTATGTTCACCAAGTTTGAAAAGCAGTTCTCTACCGAAAATGGCTTGAGCACAACCTTCCAAAAGGGTGAGATCATAGACGACAAACATTCTCTGAGGCCATAGGATACTGACTAACCAATAGACAAGGTCTATGTTAGTCGTAAATGTTCATTCATTTAGACACCAACTAATGGAAAACTACTTGCGGTTCCATGTGTGCAGTTCTCTTTCTCAGACGACAACACTGTATTATCTGAGTCTATCGATGGTCAGTGAATGTGATAGCTGACTTGTCGGCTTCCTATTTCTGCCAACAGTTATCTAAGAAGATTCTTCTATCCAAAGGCAACAGTTATCTGAATTGAATCAGATGCAACCTCTTGGGTAAGAACACCTTAAGGTACCAAAGATCGGTGAGTATTAGCAATTATTGCTAAAGAAAGATATAGCAAGGTCTGGTAGACAGCAAAATTTTGCAAGTATTTACCAACTTCGGTAATTAACTCACTGCCGAGCAAGTTGAGTACAATCCCCTTCGTGAGGCAGTTGCACAGTAAGTTGAGTTTGACTTGCAACATAGTGAAACTAGCTTGGTCAGGCTAACTTTTCACCGTGAGGCTTCCTCTTTAGGATCAACATCAACTCTAAGCTGGGAAATCTGTTGTTTGACTCTTTTCAATTTGCTTTTGATTTGCAAATTTACTCGGAGAACCCTTGATTGTCCCAATAATTATTGATGAGAGGACATAAAATCAAGGCGAAAGGGTGTACAATAGGATCCTTAAGACCACTTAAGAGATCATCCCATGGAGTGATGAACAAACCATGTGTGGCACCTAAGGGCACATGGATACTAATTTGAAATTATGTCATGTTTTCTCTAATTCTTCGCTTTACTTGATAGAACACTTTGCACTATCTGTGTGATTGCCAAGATGGAATTGGCTCGGTCACAATGGCTGTGGAAGATAGAGTAGCACTCAAGTTGCTGGCTAGTTGATTAACTTCTTGTTGGTTATTGCTCTGTAAGACATAGCCTTCGTAGCTACCAAAGAGTCGTTACCTAGTCGGAGGTTAACGTTCCTATTGGTAACTAATCAGTTGTCTCTCCACACTAAAAATTCTAAATCTTCACTCTTGACCACAACAACTGTGGTTGATGCAGAACAGATGGTTGCCATCGAAGTTAGCAAATAAGGAGTCACACCAGAGATGGTTGATTTCGACGGTATGGCCATTATGCATACAAAGGTTAAAATTTGCATAATGTGACGATCGAGTCTTATCCAACGGATGACTTGTCCAACATTAAGTGTTGTGTCCTTTTTATCCAACAGGGATGAGATACTTTGCTCACTAAATTGAGTTGTCAATACTGGGACAACTAAGAAGAGTCACTTGTCTACCACCTCGTGTAGTATGTTAATGTTTATGTTGGTGACCTGTTCTTCAAAGATTATCCTTTATATAACTTCAAATGGAAGTTCTACTACTTTTGGTCTGAGATATGGGTCTTACGATATGATTTGGAGAGATAATCAAGAAAAGGAACACGAGAAAATAACACATCGACTGTCGTTTCATAATGGATCATGACTAGAAACCGTGATACCAGCGCGTGCCAAGCAGCCAGCCATGTGTCTGCAGCCACAGGAGGCCCTTGGTTTCGTCGCGGCACCATCAGCGGCTACTCATAACACCATTACTAAACGCACAACGAAAGTGAAATTTCAAGTGGCACCAATGGGCTGTAAGAGCAAGCGCCATACAAGGAGGGATAGCAAGCAAAGGTAGTCACAAGGTTTAGAATCAACACGAAAATGATCCGAAGATCAAAATATAGCACAAGAGAACATCGCACAATTGCCAAGGATAACTGAGCAAGAGACTCTTGCTTAAATTCTACGTATGACTTGCGCCCACCGAGGGGAGTACCAGATAAAAGATTAACAGAGATTCATTCATGTTGGGCAACAACATGAGATCAAGACTGATAAACATCTCGAGACTTGAGAAGGTTGGGGACGGATTAAGCAAATTTTAAGGGCGAAAACCGACACGTAGTCATAGATTGAGTTGATAAGGTAGATGCATGAATTTGCAAGCACATGATTTAGAGGCCATAGCAGAGATACATTGCGTCATACTAGCTAACCTTTGGGAGAGGTAACCGGAAGGTCCAACATGGATTTGGGTACGGTCTCCACAATTGGCAACGTACGAACCATGGTCAAAGGCTAGCGTTGATGGAAGTTAACTTGGTTGGTCAGTTGATAAAGGTCTTCACAAAAAGGGTTGCAAAACATCCGCGGCTTATGCAAACATATAGGAGAACTAAACTTTGGACTTTCGGTTCAGCAAAGGCATGGATACAAACATTCAAGGGCTAACCACCAAGTCTACAGGCTCAGGCTCCTAATAGAGAAAACCTAATTGAAGACAACAACCATACAATTACATACGTGAACGTTGTTCTAGGATAAAGCTATGTGACCCTCGTATGCTTACCGAGGACAAACGAGGTGACAACTAGGACACTACCTAAATAACAAGCATACATACAACATCACAATCAAGCAGTCATTTGAGAAAATTTAAACGGATGGGCTTAAGCAATCAATATACAGCACAAGGCTCACCCCAAATAAGCATTTATCTCAAGCACGAACTAACTACAAGTTTAGCTCAAAACAACGCTAGCTAAAGAAGCCAACTTAGCATGTGCCCAGAATCTGGACAGCAACGCAGTAGTTACTTGTTTCAACCATAACTGAGGTTCTAGACATCCCACAAAGGTGATCCTAGACTTTCTAGAAAGCTTAGGAAGATGACTACACTTTAGTTATTTATACCAAAAGCAAATTCATAGATTAACATGACCAAAATTGCTAATGTTTCAGATCTGTACCAATATGGACAGAAAACTGACAAGAATTATAAAAATGCAAAACTGGAGTTCTAGGGACACAACAAGGCTGAACCTTAACTTTATGTAAGGATTATTAAGTTTTCTATAACTTTCTTATTATCATATTAATGTGATTCTACAGCTAACAAGGCCAAACAAGATAAAGAAGACATTTCTGCCCAGATTTGGACAGATTCTGTCATTTCCCTTTGCAAGCTCATAACTAGAGATTTAGACCACCAAACTTAGTGCTATAGGACATTTTGGAAAGCTTAGAAAAAGTACTACACTTCTTCTTTTATCTCCACTACATGATTTCATAAGCACATAGGTCAAATAAAGCAAACATTCAGATCTGTTCTGAACATGAGCAGATTCTGATAACAAACTTCTAAAATTTATAACTCTCAATCCATAAGACCTAGGGTTATGAAATTTTAGGACAAGCTAGAAAAGTAAGTTAGCTACAACTTTGGTATTCTCCATAACTACAGGAAACACCATTATGATCACGAAAGCATTACTACAATAGAAAACGTTCTAGCAGCCAACATTCGACAAGCAAAACTAAACTTGCCTTTGTTCTAGTTAACAAGAGAGCACACAAACATGTTATCCTAATAGCTCTAAATTTTGTTACCTTAGACCAACACGAATTTAATTCATTCATGGGAATCCACAATTACTTAAGTGGGGTCTAAAGCATTAGCAAACGCTTGTATGAACAACATATTCATCACTTGGCTAAACTAGAGGACATCTATAGGTTCAAGCATGTAACCACAATCATTTCTAACAAGGTTAAGCACACCCTTTTCTATTCAAGCAACATGGAACAAGGCATTATCGTTAACTCCACACAAGGGAGATAGTGCAACACATTGATCACAAGTTACTTATTATCGAACAAGGGTGAGAGGAGCATAGCTATGCATAAGGCAACAATCATGAAGATGCATGCTTCGTCCTATTCGTCCTCACAAGATTGCCAACCTAATTGGCAATCACGTTCTATGTCGGTGGCATAACACGCACTCTCTCGATATATAGCTAGTCGTCAGCTACATTCGACTTACGCATTCGTGGTTAGCGTACCTGCAGAAAAGTTTCATTGCAGCCCAACATTTCCCAATATAGCACATAATAAAAATAGAGAAGTAAAATTCTAAGTACTCCCATGTACATATACCCCCGTATATATACATGTAGCACCAAAACTACCCGAATCATCAATCTCCCACAATTAAGTACCTTCATATATACATGTGTATAACATGTAAATAATCCAGTAACCAAAACTAGCTCTCCCCTAGACCGCAGGTTGTACGGTCATGCTCTCACAACTCACACTTACCTGAGCGTAGGTGCGATGTTACATAAAAGTAAACTAGCGACATATATGACTATCTCATATATGAAGGCTACCACCAATCTAACACACCGGGTAGCATAATGTGGGAGAGTCCTCACACATACATACCTTGGCCTGGGCGTAGATGCATAAATAAAAACCCCCAAGTTAGTATTTATATAAGCCACCTAATAATCCTTATATGGGCATAAGGAAATTGACCACTGGCATACTTAGATTTAGAATTCAGTTTTCACAAACCTATATATAGCTATAAGTTGATAAAACTGATTTTATAAAACAAAACCTTTGTTTTAAATACACATACGACAAGTTTAATGTTGAATCTTGCTCCGATACCAGCTGTAACGGAACCGTCCAAATTATAAGAGCACAAGTACAAAAACAATCACCGAAGTGATCAAATTCTCGCACTTGAGCCCATATAACTCCGGTAGTCCAATAAAATCGCGAGGGATTTCAAACCAACCAACATACCAGCCAAGATCGTAGTGATTCAACATAACAAGTCACATGTTACAACCATTTCACAAGTAGTTCAATATACATCGGAGTTCAACATAGTTATTACAACTTAAGTTTAAAAGTAGCGGAAGCAAAGTAATTTGAAAGTAACAACACCCTTATTTCAAATACATGCCAGTACCAAGGTCGACTTCTAACAAAAGCATTAGAGAGAAGATAACTCAGAAGGATCATGCCCGTGATCACACTCCGCCTCTACGGCAGGAGTCAACCAACTCTTGCAGTCGCCGTGATACATCACAACCTGCAACAAGTGGGGATAAAACCCTGAGTACGAGAAGGTACTCAGCTAGACTTACCCGTCAAAAACCAGAAATAAGGAGACACCAAGGATCATGCAAGGCTGATATAAAGTAGGCTAACTTGACATCATTTTGCATAAAAGCTTATTATGGATAAGTAATCATTAATGCTTAAGCATCAAGTTAATTATCATTAACCTGTCATCTATATTAGAACCTATACTAGAGCACTCACTTTATTAGGAGCAAACAATATTAACCATAGCAGGTATAAATTGAGGCAATCTTTCCATCGTTATCCAATTAACCATCCGTTCAATTTAATGGAATCTACGTTGCCGCTGCTCAAGTCAAGTGCTCACTAACCGGGAGCGACGGCGATTCGAATCGAATTCCTATCCAGCTGGAGGGGTATTTCTAACACTCACCGCGCAGGCCCCTGCCAGGGTCGCACAAGCCACCTTTTCATATGATTCAGGAATCGCGGGTCCGAATGATGTCGCGACCCCAAGGGCGACACTCTGCCAGGTGATAGGGACTCTAACCCCCCCTTGGTCTCACGCTAATGTCCCCAAGCACATCCTTTCTCTCCTCCAAGAAGCAACCTACCATTCGATTCCCGGCCTGAATCACATTACTCGGCTTCGCGGTCGGAACGACTTATCCGGCCAACTAAGTGTTAGACTGCGTTCAACATGACTCAAGGACGTACAGCGAATCGGTCCTTAAACGACTCAGACGGGGATAGATCCACACCCAAGACCTCCATGCCTTGTTGCTTCAATATCTTCATCCCGCCCGGTCTCATTTCATTTTATTAACACATGGTTCCATTCCACGATAGCAAATATAGCCAACCGTGCCATATATGAATATCCCTATATCTCGCAGGTGACAGGAAATCACCTGACTTCTACCGCTTAAAGCAGGGCTAAGCATCTACTCGATCCTAGTCTATGTAGGATTCAAGGATTTATATATCTGGACAAGGAATGATATAATGCAGCAATGGTTTCCAACCAACTCCTACCACTTAATGCAACAATACTTATAACATATATATAATTAATTGCTTTTGAAGGTAGGAGGCTTATAATGCTCCGGGGCTTGCCTGGGATCCGACTCAAGTTAGAGTATGTCAGAAGAAACTCGCTGAGTACTTCCGTCTTCGGGATCGTTCCACCAAACACCGTCTTCGGGTTTGGTTCCAACCCCACATCATGTCCTTCACGTTTTTCAGCTAGCGCACCTAAATGAAATGCAAGATGCAAGTGCATGAATACAAGGAAATGCAATAGATGATGCATCACACGTTAATCAAGGCAAGTATAAGGTTATAGTAAAGACATGTAAGCACATCACATTACTTAAGTAACCTTACACAAACAAACATGTTAAAATAGCAAAGAAAGCAATACCAAGCATGACATAAGATTTACAAAGTCTCAGGTGTACTAGCTTAATCACCAAAGACATGAATCACACTTAGCAATACGCAAACAACGTAACCAAGCAATCCTGTATTTTTAACAATTCAGGACATACATGCCGTAGCTGAGTAAATCAATCATATCTGAAGTTCTACAAATCCAAATGACTTGCAAGAAGACATTATGGAAAGCTTATGAAATTGTCCACCTTTCATTTATAAACATCACAGCATGACTCCAAAGTTTAATATGTCGAATTTACACAAATACAGAAACTGGTCTAACAAGACAGAGAGCAAGCAATTCTGTAACCCAACTTTAAACAGCTATAACTCAACAACTACTTGGTCAAATACCACCAAATTTTAACAGCAGCTAGATCATGAAATTCACAACAACTTTGTTATAGCACACAAGACATGAAAACATCGTTTGCATAGGGTAATTAACAATATTCTCAAATCTGTTCAGAAACCTCATTTGCAAGAAATAATTATTAACTTATGTTGCAAACATATAATTGAATAAAACCAACTTTACCAACATTTCATACATGACTAAAGAACACCAGAAAACATAGTGTCACTTACTAAATAAATTCTTTTAATACATTTTCTTAATTTATTTAGATAATTAGGTGGAATTATGACCACATCATAAGGATGCTCCATAAATTCTACCAAAATTACAGGGGTCCACAAATGCTCTCAAAAGTCTACTGTACAAATTTCAAGCCATTTAGACATGTATATCAACCTCTATGAAAAAGACAAATTGCTATAGCAATAAATCATGTGAGAGCAAGTTAAACCTAAAACTCAATATTTTCTGTGAACACATGGCCATAGTATGGATTAAAATGATAGAACAACCTCATACTAAGGTAATGGAACAACACTTTCCATTTTATCATTTATATATTATTTATAAGCTATTTATCAAGCCTTAAACAAGTTAAATCAATAACTAGATCATACAATAAGCAATGACCATGAGATTTATACCACAATACATCCATATCATGACAAACCTACCATAAAAATTTCACATCATTTGGAGCATCACAACTCAAGATATAAAAATGACAAGCAAAATAATATAGATTTCCTTATTTATCAAGGTCAAATCAAAACCTTAAGAAAACAGTGAACAAATAGTGTGTTTAATATTTTTCTTAGCAAGTACATGTCATCACAAAATTAACAAAACAAGAATCATCATTTTTGGAGTTCTAAAACTCCAGATCTGGCTCTGGTCAAGTTTAAAGGCATTTCTATAGCTCTTTTTCAACTTAAATAAACACATTGAAAAACATCTATAAACATATAGAATTTTATGACTCTACTGCATAGATCTATTCCCAAGGTTTCCAAAAAGTCCACTTTTACTATTTTTGGAGTCTCCTAGCATGAGATATGAATATTTAAAGATTTACATGAAATCTGAAATTCAAAATCGGAATTACTTAAACCCTATGGAAAATGCTAGGCGCACCCGAACCGATACCCAACCGCGCCACTCATAACTATGACTTGTGGGACCTGCTGCACTTTTGGGCCCACTTGCCAGACAAAGGAACATGTACACAGCGCTTCCCTTTCTCCTTCCTTAGACCGGAGCAGAGAAGGGGGGGGGGGTGACCGCCGGGCCGGTTGCGCCGGCCGACCGCCGACGGCTCGACGGCGATGGAGCAACGCGGAGGAGCAGCACGGCGGTGAGGCGCACCTGCGGCCACCCGCAGCATGGCCAACGGTCGACCGTGGCCCTCTGGCCACGCGAGCCGAGCGCACGGCGGCGGCGTTGCCGCGGCGGCAACACAGCGGTGCGGCGCGACGCCTGAGCCGCTGCGGCGTGGTCCGCCCGGGCCCGCAGAAGGCCGAGGGAGGGTTCGGTGAGCGAGCAAGGGGGCGTGGAGGAGCAACCACACCAGCGACAGCGGCTCTGCTCGGTTGGGCATGGCGGCCATGGCTGTGCACGGCGAGGCAAGCACAGAGAGGAGTGGGAGAGCGAGGCAGCGGCGAGCAAGTGGGAAATGGAGCGTCTGGGCCTCACCTCGTCGACTCAGGAGCGCGGGCACGTGGAAGGGCATGCGGCAGAGGATGGCACCGGTGGGCGCGTGTCATCCATGGTGGGGGCGCGAGCAGCGCATGGCAGCCACATCGACCTTTCATCGAACAGATGGCGGGTGCCGGGTCAGGGCAGTTGGAGCACGTGTTTGAGCTACATCCGGGCCGAATTGAACTATGGGCCCAATACGAAGTTTGTTGTGTTGATGATGCTCTACAACTTTTATTAAGGTAGCATAAGCATTAGGGCTCTGGATTAGGAGGTAATTAGCTCCAAAGTTTGCACTGTCAAAGAATTAATAGCAATGAGCAATTATCCAAAATGAGGGTCAAAAAGAATTGCAATTGATGCCATCTTCTTGTATGCTCTTCCCCATCATGTAAGCTCCAACTTTTGTATTTGCCTCAACTTGAGTTGCTTAACAAAAATTGGAGAACGCGGAATGCCGACGTGTCGATATCGAAAGGTAACAAAGTACACTTTTGCTGTTTTGGAAACTCTTATTGAAGGTCCAACTAAACTCCATTTTGAGTGACACTTGATCCATTGTATCCCTCATGAACAGTACTCCAACTCATATTAAGGAACCTAATTGAGCCACTATATGGAATTGGAAGATAAAATGACGTGAACATGTTGACTTGATGCTGCCGATTAGGGGACTTAGAATTTGCTAAGTGTTGAAAACAGCCCTCAATCTGACTTGTGGGCACTTTTTGAGCATGTTCCACACATTTTCATGACTTGACTCTTAAACAAAGTTTGTTCCTTATAAAATTCCCTACAACTTTGTTAAAGGGTGCACAGTCATGCAAAGCTTCTAGGTCACACTTTTGAAACGGTCAAACAAAAGGGTTCTAAGGTCCATCCATGGTCAACCATCACTTAGAAGCACATTTAGGCAAAATGATCAACATGAACATTGTTCCATGGAGTGTCCTAAGTGTAGTTAAGGTGTTGTAGTGACCAAACATACCCACCATGCATAGGTTGCACAAAAGTGCAGGCCTCGCATGCCTTGAAACATAGAACCCAAGTGAAATGCTATAGTCATTTCATGTGGTTGTTTCAAGATACATGCTACACATGTTCCACTAGGGTGTTCCACATGTGTCCAAGACGTGTTGCACATATTGCATTTGTATGTTGCACCACTAGTTCCCATGGGATGTAAGACAGGTTTTAGTCATAATCCAAACAAGCATATAGCTTATCATTTCATGTGACTTTTTGATTCCAAACTTCATGAAACTTTTCCAGGGATCAATATAGATAGTTATTGATGTGAGACATGTGAAGATACTTTGATAACACACCCAAGCATATATCTTTCAATTGAGCCTGTATGTAAGCAAGGGTGCAAATCCAAGTTTAGGTTAGGGTTTATTTCGATAGGTTTGACATTGGCATCGTCATCTCCACTTGATCTATCATGTTTGAGCTTAACCCACTACTTAATTGGTGATAAACACCTGGGGTGTTACACGAATGATGTCGCGACCCCAAGGGCGACACTCTGCCAGGTGATAGGGACTCTAACCCCCCCCCTTGTCTCACGCCAATGTCCCCAAGCACATCCTTTCTCTCCTCCAAGAAGCAACCTACCATTCGATTTCCGGCCTAAACCATATTACTCGGCTTCGCGGTCGGAACGACTTATCCGGCCAACTAAGTGTTAGACTGCGTTCAACATGACTCAAGGACGTACAGCGAATCGGTCCTTAAACGACTCAGACGGGCATAGCTCCACACCCAAGACGTGAAGTGTCTTGCGGCTGTACTATCGAACTCCCGCCCGGTCTCAATTTCATTTTAAGGCATGGTTCCATCCACGATAGCCATAAGCCACTCGTGACCCGTTCCTACATCTCGCGGATGACCGGAAATCACCCGACTTCTACCGGACTAAGCAGGGCTAAGCATTGACACGTGCCTAAACCTAATTTAGGATTAAGTACGATATCTGGACAAGGACAGGTATAATGCAACAAGTGTTTTCATACAACTCCTACAACTTAATGCAGTAAATAATTAAAAGTACTCAAGATTGATTTATAAAACAATAGGTTCAGCATGCACCGGGGCTTGCCTTTCAGAAAGGTGGACGGCCGGTGGTCAGGACACTCAGGCAGATCTTCTGTGGGAACTCCTCCGCCGGCTGGTTCCTCTGGCTCCTCCGGCTGTTCCTGGATTTCCTCCGGGATCGCTTGCTCAAACTCGAGGAGAGTCACCCCCTCCGGAACACCTATTGCATGAGTGCATAATAAATTTCATGGATGCATAATGAAAGATGCAACATGCTCGGAATGAAATGCATTACACCACTCCTAAAGCTCTATTCAAATCACTTCAATTATTAAGTACAAATTTTCTCTCCGGTAGAGAAGTACTCACCTAATCTACTCAACCTAAGGTATAGCTGTTCCTCCTCTGTTAAGGCCCTAACACCTAACAATCACAAGAACAACTTTACTTAAGTTACCACATCCAAACACAAAATATCACAGCAAGACATTCTGGACAGCAGCTAAATGTTTCTATCATAACTGGAGATTCCTAACTCCAAAAGATATGATCCAAGACAATCTGGAAAGCTTATAAAATGCCCTACAAATCATTTTCAAACCTCAACCCTTAATTCCTAAGTTTTCTAGGTCGAATTTCCAAAGTTCCAGAAATCTGTCCTCTCTAAACAGAGAGCAGCCATTTCTGGACAGTCACTTAAAACAGCAATAACTCCTAAACTACTAAGCCAAATGCCCCTAAATTTGGACACAAGCTAGTTTATCAAGTTTACTACAACTTTGGTATTCACAAGTTTTCCAGAAAACACCTTTATTAAGGGTCAACCCCAAAGATACTACCAGCTGTCCAGAAAACCTAGAATTGCGAAGATTAAATATTTATTTATGTGGCAAACTTCCTCTAAGACCAAACTAATGTTACTAAAAGTTCACATAGGTCACAAAAAACACCAGAAAGTAAGGTGTGCCCACCTAGAATATTTATTTACACCCCTTTCTTAATTTACTTAATTAATTAAGTGGAATTTTAATCATATATGTAAACTGCTCATAAAATTCTACAAAAATTACAGGAGACTCTCTGATCCAAAAAGAGGCTACTGTAAAAATTTGAACTAAAGTTATTCACAGAAACTCCCTACACAAAATTCACAAGCCAAAAAGGCTGATTTTTGTATAATTAACAATTCACATTGAAAAGTATCAAACAACAGAATTCATATTTTTCTTAAACACTTTAGGGTACCAGGACACTCTCCAAAAATTTATATGAACATTGCACATGTAGAAAAATTACTAAAATTCATTCAAATATTCCTTAAAATAACATGACACTATCATAACTTGAAAAGTACTCAAGCACTAGTGCCCAAATTTTTACCAGAGCTAATACATGTATAAATTAACCTACCCACCAATTTTTACAATTTTTGGGACAATAGAACTCCAGTTATTCATTTATCAAGTTTATATCCCAATTAAGACACATTTCAAAACCCTAACTATTTCTTCCAGAAAATAAACATCACATATCTATTTTATATTTTTCTTAAATACTACACATCATGCAGAGCCCAACAAATTTTACTTCATAATTTTTTTGAGCAAGTAAAACCCTAGATATTCATTTCCTCAACCTTATCTAAAATCTGTGACAAAAATAAAAAGGAAAACAAAAACTAAAATCAAAACCCACTAAAGGGCCGGCCTAGAAAACCGACGCGGCCCACTTCGCGCGGCGCGGCCCGCTCCTGCGCGCGGCCTGCTACGGCTCCCGCCCGCGCGCGTGCGACTGCCAGGAGGGCCCCCTTTGTCAGTGGCAGAGGGACAGGGGAATGGCGACCGAGAGCTCCGGTGAGCTCAAGCTCGTCGGAGGGGAGCTCGCCCGGAAAACCGAACCCACCCACGCATTCCCCGTCCCACGGCGCTTCGATTTGTGCAAGTGGGAGAGCTTGGGTTGGAGCGGGAGGGGCTTGCCGTCGTGAGCGGCGGTCGGTGAGGGTCGGGTGACGGTGTGCCGTCACCGGTGAGGCCGCACGGCCATACCTGAGCTGGTACGAGCTACACTACAACCAGGCGGACCGATTGAGGTAGAAAAGGGGGTGGAGAGAGGTCCTAACTACCCCGGCCACAGAGCGCCCATCTCCGGCAAGGAGGTCGCCCATGGCGGCAATGGCGGAGATGGCCCCAGTTGCTTACCACAGCTCTGCTCGTCAGGTCAGATGGTGGGAAAGCTTGAGGGTTAGGTGAGGAAGCTCCGAGCGGAGGGAATTGGACTCGACCATGACGACACGGCGGTCGAACACGCCGGCGGTTGCGGCAGTGAGGAGGAGCGGCGTTTTTCTGCCTCGGTTGCACACGGGAAAGAAAGGAAATGGCCGGGCGGGTTTGGCGAGGCAGCAGGGATGCCTTCTAAACGTCGGGCAGCTGGCCACGACGCCAGGTCGCACGCGGCGCGTGGAGGGACACGCAGCAGCGACAGTCTGCCCCTGTCGGCCATCTCACTCTGATGTCTGACTGAACTGAAATCGAGACCTCCATGACCGACTGACAGAGCAACTTCGTCGACGATTTATTCCTAAACCAGCTCGAGTTAGCCGAAGGCAATAACACCAATTTTGTAGAGCTACAAGAGGGCTATAACTTTGTCAATTGGCTCCAGGGCTGGTTCGGCTTAGTTATTGAGATAATGCGTCCTAAAGTAAGGCACCCGAAAACTGAAACTGAGTTTCAGTCAACTACACCGACTGAACCCCATTTTTCAAAGCACCATATCTCCTAAACCATTTAGAACTAGGTGATGATGATGTTGACAATGTTGTAGAGCTAAGTGGGTACTACAAAAGTGTCAATATGAGTTAGAGCTGGTTTGGTCTAGTTTGCAAACTACAAGCTCCCAAAGTAGGCCACCATCAAACTGAAGGGTCACTTTTGAGACTTAGAAATTTTCTAAGTGCTGGGGCAGCCCTCTAGCTGACTTGTGGGCCATCTTTGAGCATGTTTTGATTATTTTCATGAGATGACCATATTGAGACTTTTGTTCCCTAAGAAATTCTCTACAACTTTGATTAAGGTTGCTCCTCCATGCAAGGTCTCTAAGCTAGACTTTTTAATTGGTCAAACTAAAGCATTCTAGGGTCAAATGTTGGTCAACAGCACCTTGGAGGGCATTTTGGTACATTTGGTCAACATGAACATTGCCCCATTAGTTACCCTAAGTGCAATTAAGGTATTGTAGGATATAATTAGCCACTCTACCCCTTAGTTACACAAAATCCTAGGGTCACATGATTGGAAACAATTCAAAACCCTAAAACACCCAATATTGTTGCAAGCAAAGTAAAACATAATGAGATGATGAATGTTCATGCTTATGCAATGCAATGCAATTATGGAGCTCAACACCTGAGGTGTTACAGCTATTTTCCAGGCTGTCGAAACTTCCGAAGGAAACTTTTGAACTAGAAAAACTTGCTGAAACCTATAACTTGTGAACAATCTTTTAGAACTTTCGAACTAGAACAAACTTCTGAGCCCTAGAACTTCTGAACAATCTTTGGAACTTCCAATAAACTTCTGAACTTTGGCATTTGAGTGATGTTTTTGCTTCCACTTTTCCTTTAGGCTTTCCTAGCATTGTCCTTAAGTTCAATAGTCTCTTTATTGCTATGAGAAATTGAGTTTGCTAGAAGAAATGAGTTTTTTGGGAAAAATTCGGGGCATAGGCCAAGTGTTGGGGGCTCAACCTTGGATAACACAATCCCAGAAGTCACATAACATGTTTCGGCTAGCGTAATATTGAAGATGCAATTGTTCCTATTTTCAGGATAGTCTTTGCTCAAGCATTCAACAAAGGAGAACCTTCAGATAGAAGCAACAAAGACCGATGAGCAAAGCCAACGACAAGAATGCAAAGACAAAGCCAAAACATAGGACCAAAGGCGAGCGGCTCACCTCGGGATGTGGTGAAGTCGAAGCCAAGCGAAACAAAGTCAACATGGGTTCAACTTACGAGGACACACTTTGTGTGGAAGGTTCACTTCACCCAGCGGAGCCAAAAGGTGATGCAGTAGTGCATTTCCATTGTGTAATGACTGAATTGCCCTTGACTATAATGAAGGCAATACTTGAATGTAGAAGCAACGCTAGGGGTAGAAAGGGGATTGTATAGGGATAATCGAAGACTCTCCCCACTATGAATACCCCCTGACATGTACTATTTGCGGACATGAAAAATTATACAACCAAGTTAAACCTACTCTTTGATGCTTGTGTGAATCCTCACCAACACCAGATGCCTTCAATTCAACAATTTGAAATTGTTTTGGCTCTCATTCACCTTCTTCTGGTCGTCGTTTCGGTCCTTTAGAATCGACGATAAAAATATCACTGGGGAAAACCATTTCTTTAGTAGTGATTCTAATATTAAGAAGCCTACCTATACACTTTGTTCACGTATTTTGCTGCTCTTAATTTAAAACGAAAATAGAAGTTTTCTAGCGTCATGGCATGGTATCGCTAAACTAACAACAACCAAAGTGAAGCAATTGCTCATTTAATCTCTACAACTAAAAAGATTCACATGTTATCGTCTGATAGCGACTCATCGCTTCACTCCGTACGTAATCCCCCGCTAAACACCCCCGCCCCCGCGCGCTTCGTCTCGCCCAGCTACGCAAAACCGCCCCACTCGCGCACGTCCCCTACCACCGCAGCTCCCCGGCGCGAATAGCCGAACCGTCGCCCGCTCCCGCCTCCACCCCCGACCCGCTCTCTACACCAGGCCATGCGCTCGTCGACGCCGCCAGAAGCCACGCCGCTAAGGAAGAGGCAGCGGTGTCCAAGCGGAGGAGGCAGACCAGCGTCCCAGTGGCGGCGGCGGCCCGGAGGCGAGCAGCGTCTGAGTGCAGGAGACAACGGAGGCAGAGCGGCTTCCCAGCTGCGGAGGCAGAGCAGCGTCCCGGAGGCGGAGCAACATCCGAGCAGAGGAGGCGGCGGAGGCAGAGCACCTTCCCAGCTGCGGAGGAGCAGCGGCAACGACGACGTGAGCGAGCCGGCGTCACAAACAGGCGGTGCTCCTCCGCTAGACGCTAGACCTGTTTATCAGAGTCAGGTGCCCGGCCCCCGGTGAGCTCCTCTCTGTCCTACCTGTCTTTTGACTATCTGAATCTGGATCTACCAACCTGTGCTGACGAATTTGGGAAATGAGATTGGGATGAGGAATCTGCTGATTTGAGATTGGTAAGAGGCGGAAATGAGATTGGGATTGTGTCTATCGTTGATTTTTGAGGGAGAAGTGCTGATTAGTTGTTCTAAGCTACAAGCCTATCACTTCTTGTAGTTTAGGTGTTTGAAAAAATGTCTACTTTAGGAGAGATTTGGTGTTCATTTATTTGATCAGTGGGGAATAGTTTAGGGTCCATTGCACTCTTCATTCATGGATGCATCTTCTTTTTCCCTTCTAGAATCTTAGAGTTTCCAGATTGCACTGTGACTCATATGGCTTTTAATGTGTGCACCCCTTGATCATTTTCCTGAGTTCGTTTAAATACAGTGTATATAGGTGTGTTGCACGGCTACTTACATTTCTTCCGCGTAATTGTCAGCACTGAAATTATCGTGGTCTGTTTGACTTACAAGGTTCAATATCCCTAAAGAACAAATTCATTATGTATTCGTTACAGAATCAATTGAGTTATTTCAATGGTGCACATCAGTATCACTCTTATTAATAATGTGCATTTGTCTATCACACAACTGCTCAGCCAAAAGTGCTAATTTACTTTGCACTTCTTTGCAATATCTTGGTGTGCCAAGAAACAAATGTAAACTTTTAAACTTAGTAACCTGCCAGTGTGGATTATGAAAAGAACCTGCCTGAAAAATGTGGATGATAGTCTACTGCTGTTCACTAAAAGAACCTATCTGGCCTTAATCCAGGAGAAGGAACGCCGGCGTCGATGGTGACCCTGTCCCCATGGCCGTGACGTGCAGCATTTGGTCCAAAGCACTATGAGCACAACGCAGCTGCTAAGAGGTACATCTTCCTTACTCTTACTTGCTTTAGAAAATCTCCCTTCTATTCTATGGAAAGCTCTGCCATATTCTCAAAGGAGAGGATGGATGAACAATTGAACATATTTCCCTACGTATTCCACCAATTCTTCTTAATTGATGTGCAGCAGGAGTAAGGCACACTAACCTCCACTCTCTCTCATTTTTTCTTTTCTTTTTTTGGCAATTGGACCCTTTTTTTCAATTGGACCTGTTGAATACTGTCCCCTGATTCCTTTCCCTGAAACAAATAGATCTGCAAATATTGGTTGTACACCAAGTTCTGAAGAAAATGCCTCACTGGAATTAATTGAATATGAATGTGAAGCCTCATGAGATTGAGATTTTTTTTATTTCTTCACACCAGGTCGAGGGAGCCTTGGTGGTGTGGACAAGCACTAGCTGCTGCTGCCCTCACTTGCACAAGACAAGACCAGGGGCACGGGAGTGGCCGCTGCTGGGAGCCCGAAAGCTTGGGACAGAAGAGTGCAGAGTAAAGAGATAGTGTGATCGTCTTTCTCATGTAAAGAGCGCAGAAGGGGAGTTCTTGTTCCTCATCCGCTGTTTGCTATCACAACACTACTCGGCTTCTATCAGGTAACTATGTAAGCACTTGTTTTATCTACTAGGTGAGTGCCCGTGCGTTGCTACGGGTTTCAAAATCAATAGAATTCTATGTATTTTTCAGCTAATAACATATAAAAGAATGTCTTGTGTGCATGATAATTTTGATTCAAGTATAGGCATGGGTAGCCGAAATATTTTGTATGGTCAAACGTCTTGCAAGCACATCTTATAGTTCACTTCAGCTAAGCCAATGATTAAAATTCTACCATGCCCGCCCAAGCCATTTAGATTGCAGTGGAGATTATCATCTTTGTCAACTGCAAACCTTTTAGATCAACCTTCAACTTCAACAAAGGTAGTATAGAATTGCATTGCAATATACTCCCTCCATTCCAAATTGCAAGTTGTTCTACGTATATAACTTTTACTATGTATCTAAAGATACATCATCTCTAGATAGAATATCTAAAACTGTATATTTACAATTTCGAACGGAGTGATACAACCCAAGTCACTAAAACCAAGAGTTCAACATTCATCCACTAATTTTTTTTACCATAACCTAAATGACAATAACAACCTCATCAACAAGAAAATAGTTTTTTTAAAACTGTACAGGTCAGGAATCCACCTATGACAAACCTTATTGGCATTACACTTGCTTGAGATGTAGTAGTGCATCTCAAGCAAAAAGAAGGTAATTTAGCCACAAGAGATTTTGTTGATGCACGCTTAGGAAATGATTTGTTAGTTTGTCATGGTGTTTACATTTGTGGCACGAGCTAAGTTTTTCCCTGCTTCTGTAGGTAGATGGCCAGATGCTACCTTTTTGCATTTCGTTTCTTATAAGGGCTAAAACTCTAGAGGAATGAGCCCTTGTGGACTTGGAAACATACGAAGGTAAGGAACTAATAATGCATCCGTTATCATTCCCCATTTGATGAAAAAAATAGCTTTTACTTTTTCAGATTCAGATTCACTGCATCACTGATATGTTTGATTTAACCACTCCTATGCAGGAACACCCTTACCTTTCAGATATGCCAATTTCGATCTCACAGAACCTCTACCTCCACTATGGAGGTGAGTTATTGCCACTGCCTTGTGATTTGTGAATTGATTGTATGAGCTGGATGCCTACTATATGATTTGGATTTCATGGACCTGATTTTGAGCAACATGTGTAGTAGCTTTATTTAGGTTTCATTGCTTCCTTGATGTGTTGTTTAGATCTAGAGTTTTTAGATTGGGAGGATGCTTTGTTCCCATGGCAATCTCGCTATTAATTTGAACAAACCCTTATCCCAGGCTGATCTGGGGCGTGCCGCTGGTGGGGGATGAATCACTCCTCGACGTCGACCTCAACCTACTGAAGCTGGAGAACATGGTCTTCTACCACAACGCTGACTGCTAGGGCCAATGCGTGTGCTACAACGTCTATGGCAAGTTCTAGAACAAGGATCTCTAACAGATGGCCTTCGGCGATGAGGAGCAGGAGCTCTTCCTCAAGTGGCAACAATGGAGATACTCTGAGGGTCTCAAGCTTTTTTTTTGTTGACTGACAGCTGATCGACAGAAGGTGTGAAGGGAAACTAATTATGGTATGACCTTCTCCTGCCTTCCCTCTTGTTCAAAGAAATTTTAGTTGGATCTTGTTTGAAAAATGGAAGTATTAGAAGACTGTAGTAGAGTTACAACTTTGAAATAGAAGATTGACTGTATTAGACTGTAGAACCGAATTGTAATCTAACTATTTGAAGTCACGGGCATCACATTATTTCGCTGTGCAGCCGGCTACCACCATGGAGAAGGTCTGCCGGGCAAGTCAGTTGCATGCCACCTTTTCTAGGCCTGGGTGGTCCTTCCTGCTGCTTCTTGCAGGGGCACACGCAGGCATCTTCAGCCACCTGTGACGTGGGGGAGAGCACGAGCAGCACACGGCCTGACTTGAGGAAGAAGATCCAAGGAGTATGTCATTCCCTGAATCTCAATCAATTGGTGCTCCTTTCCTGACAATTTCTGCACCTTATTATCCTTTCTGATTGGCCTATAAACACTATTACACTACCTTATTTTTCTCCTCCATTGAATTGCTTCAGTTAATTCTTTAGCTTAACTTTGAGGCATCATGGAAAACAATCTTGATTCGCATAGTTCAGCCGTTGATTTATTATAGATAGCAACATACATATTCAGAATAGTTGCCGAGCTATTGATTATGCATGTTAATGTGTAACATGCCAACGGGTCATCTCAAATTAAGAGGGCAAAAAAGTTAGGATAACTGCAATAGGGGGATTTCGGGTGATAAAATTTTTCGATAGGCAATCGAGAATGTTGCATCGCTTGTAGTTTTAGTCAGGCATGTTGTTTTCTTTTGAATTGACAATGATCAGCATGAATCTACACACTCCATTTGTTTTAGTAGACAATAAGAAATAATCTAACAGTTCTTTGTTGCCTGATAGTTTTGTTTTTTCAAGGGAATGCCTAAATGACTTTTAAGGGGATATCTTTTGTCATATTGTGTTACTATGCACTTTCTTTTGGCGGAGAAACAATATGCACTGCTTGTTTATTGTAGTAAGTAACATTAATTTTCATTCCTACTCATATAATTTGGTCAAGGTGTTTACTGATGTTCTATTTAAATAACTGATTAGTACATGAGGTCAAGTTTGCTGCAGGTCAATGTCATAAAGGACAAATGACAAGAAGTTGGAGATCCAAGCACCACAACATTAACTATTTGTTTTATTATACATGAGATGGCACAGAAATGAGATGTCGTTCATGTAAAAGTCTCAGGATCCTTGATTACGATTGTATTTGACCAAAACGTTACTTTATTTTGTAATTCATTTTTTCTGAACACAATAGGGGAAAATAAATATTTCGATAAATATATGTCCAGACATGCGTGATGCGTCATCTATTGGTTGCTATCAAGTAACATGCATATTATCGTGTTATTTTTATTTGTCCCGTTGCAACGCACGGGCACTCAACTAGTATTGAACTATAAAAGGTAAAATGAAAAGGAAATATTTGGAAATGAAGTTTTTGTTCACGGAAATTCATCAATCAAGTGAATATAAAAAAACGGGCCTAAGCGCAAACCGAGGTTCCGAGGCACAAGTGCACAACATGCAGAGCGAGATGGAGTTGTTTGGATAGTACGGTTGGCCAGTTGGTTGTTGCGGAGGCGAATATAGGAAATGAGTCCGGCGTCCCAACAGATCTCTCTTTATATTCATAGGCCACCGTAATAATAACATATATCTTTTCATTTTATTCGTCAGAGGCAATTTCATTAACAGAAGTACTGCGTCGTGTAGTTGTTTTTTCATCACAAAATAATAAAGCGCTCATGCAGCAGGAACAAGCAAGTGGACGCACAACACACGAACGTACCTTGGCGACCCTGTGGACGACGTTGGAGGAGTCGCTGGAGCCGAAGGCGTCGATGACGTCGCCTAAGATGAAGGTCATGAGCGGCCGCGCCATCCCGTTGGCCACCGCGGCGACTGCGCCCACGGCCATCAGCGCGGCGTCCGTCCGGTCCGCGAACGCGAAGAGCCGGTACAGCGGCACGCTCCCAGCGCCCACCACCGTCTCGGCCGTCCTCTGGCCGCCGTCGGCTGCTCTCTCGGCGCCGTCGGCCGTCGTGCCTCCCATTGTTGAGTCAATTAGCTAGCTAGCTCCGTCGACCCCCGGCCCCTCTCCCCCACCGCGGCCACTACTTAGCTTTTTTTCTTGGATCCCTCCCGGCCTAACGATCAGCTTTTGTTTACGTATGTATATATAGTGGCCGGTCGAGAGCGCGCGAGCGGATACGTATGACCCAGAGAAGAGTTGTAGGCGCGGGGCGTGCACCATGCGCTTAATTATTGCTGCACAAGACTACAAGAGTAGTGCTTTCGTCTGCCAGCCCAAGATCATGAACCTCAGATACGTTTGACGACGCGGAGCTATTTTTGCTGGGCGTCCTGTCCTGCAGGGTGTCCGGCAATAATCCATAATGCCACCTCTTTTAATGGACTCGTTTCTTTTCCTTGCATTAACTCGGATTATTGCTGCACACACTAGGACGCCAAGGAAAATACCATGCACATACATTGGGACTTCACATGCCCAAGGCCCCAAGCTAATGGTTGGCATGTGTGCGTGCACGCAAGTGTATATATGGACACAAATTCAATTAGGTTATATGTTTATTATTAGATCGAGTGCCCACACACTGCCTGCCACGTCCATCAATATTTCTCCCTTCACGTAATAAAACCATTAAAAATCAGCTTAGATCCCAAAACGGCTTTGGTACAACTTTCAATCTGACTCGTTATACTTTGCATTGATGGTCTGAAATTTTCTTTTTTGGGATTTTCTTGAGATGGTGTGACAATATCTTAAGAACACTACTACATAAATGATTTCTAGCAATAGCTCCTCTTTTTCCTCTGTAGTGGCCCCTAGACCAAGTCGCCTCTAAAGATACATCTGTAGGTAGCTGTTATTACCAATCACCTCTGGAAATAGAATCATTTTTAGAGGCGGTTAGTAATAACAGCCGTCTCTACAAAAGCATTTGCCGCCTCTACAAATGCTCCGGTATATAAGTAGCAGCCCTCCTTCCTCCTTAGGATTTCTACTGTAACCTTTCTCTGAAGATAGAACCATTTCTAGAGGCATCTTGTAATAACAGCCACGTCTAGAGAAACATTTGCTGGTTCTAGTGTGTAAGTAGCGGCCCACCTTATTCCTCCTTGGCATTTCTACTATAAGCCGAGGAGGAAAGAAGGGAGGTCTTGGGCTACCTCCAAAAATTGCAAATCTAAGGGAGGGGGAGGTTTTGATTTTGATTCCTTTTGGTAGATGAGGCTTTAAAAGGTAAGTGTATGCTAATCCAAGCCAAAGTTTTAGTGGTAGATTAGTGGGTAATTAGGGTTCTCATTTTCTCTCTCTTCCATGGTGGGCGAGGCATTATGGGTGGATTTATATCAAATCTTTGAAGGTGCTAAGCTGAGTAGGGAAACAATATTCTACCATAATATAGATGCCATGTCTTTATTTTAGTGGTCTCTTTAGTAGTTTTTAGGGAGAGATTGGTTTGTATCTAGATCTAGATCTAGAACTAGGGTTTGGGATTAGTTTTTTATTTTCAACATTCATATTATTTTTTTCATTTAGTATGAGAGACTAAGTTTACATAAACAATAACAACTGAAATATTATTTTGTGCTAATTATTTTCTTTAAACTAGTTTAGTGGTACATTAGTTTGTTAACTAGGTTGTTTTAATTTCTTGCATGAAGAATATGTAGTACTTGTGTATTTTACGACAACAACATGATGAAAAAAGTTGAACAATATTATCTATAATTTTAAATAAGAATGACCCCTTTCAGAATTATGTTATTGTTATATGCTAATTATATTCTTCCAGGTTTAAAGAACATATTGTATCCAACTTAGTCTTTTTGTTTTTTTGTTTCTCGTTGATCCTTGTAGGAAAAGATGGAGTATAGAAACTCATGGATGTATGGTTCGTTAAGGTGGAAGCCTGATTTCCAACAAGAAGTCAATATATTTCTTGTAGCCGCAGAGAAGAATTCTATGGAAATAAAGAACATAATCGAAATTCTTTGTCCGTGTAGCGATTGCAAGAACTATCTCGCATGGAGTGATGTGACTGTCGTTAGATCACACTTGATTATGCGAGGTTTTGTGAAGGACTACTCACTTTGGATCCATCACGATGAAACACCCGTTAATGTCGTTGAGCCACGAGAAGAAAATATGGAAGAAGACGACCAAACTTACCTTGACAAATTTATAGGTTAAGCTTGACGCAGAAGTGCTGAGTGCCTATGAACAAGGTGGCGGCGGCAGTGGTAGTGGTGGTCAGTCTGCTGAGGACGAAACTGGTGTCAATGATGGTCGAGGATGTGGGGTGATCAAGCTGACAGCAATGATGGTGGAGGACGTGACGTAGACAAAGCTTGATGGGGATTTTTTTTGGAGAAAGTCTTAGGGCATTGCACCAGAGGATATACTCAAGAGCGCGAAAGCTCTAGAAAATTTGGAAACTTCGTTTTATTTATTTTAGAGTGGCTATTTTTCCTTCTCTTTTTTTCTTATTTTTTCTTTCTCTGTATTCTTCTTTTTTCTCTCTCTTAGTTCATATCTTTCTTTTTATTTTAGGGAATACACGGAGAAAGGTCCATAACCGGTGTCTTTTTTTAATTTGGTGGAAAGTGGAAGTAGTCTGCTTTCATTCCAGCTTCTAGGGTAAAATGCTAGCATTCCGTGCACATGCATGATCAATGAAGCTATGACACTTCCCTGGTTGGATCAGAAAATTAATAAAAACTTTCTCCACAAACTTAGGAGGCAATAGTTGCTATACTAGACCAACATTGAATATATATTATGCCCTTAGAGCAAGTACAGGGATAGTTCATTCATGTATGAGTGGATTTTAGCTCATGGAGTATATCGGAGTTACGGCCTCGTAGGACAGACTGAGCATATACATCATTATCATATTTGGTTGCATGCATCTACTTAGTCTAGCTGAAAAGAGATGTCGTACCTGTGTTAAGATACGTTGCATCAGATACAAATAACACAAAGTTATGACCATGATTTTTATTTTGTTCCAGTATACTCCCTCTGTCCCTCAAAAAACAGATTTCTAGCATAAAAATTTGTCTACAAATAAATCAATCTCCAGGATGTTGAATGGTCCACCAACCTATTTGTTTTCCTCATAGTTCTCTCATATTTATCACCACTCCCAAATTCTCCAATCCATGCTTGAGTTTGTGCAGTTGGATGCATATAGTAAATGCTATAATTACTGTGCAACTTGAATAATCACCGATAAGGGTCTGTTAGGCATAGCTCCACTAGCTCAAAATCCACGAAAAAAAATCTAGATCCAATTTTTTTAGCCATTGAAAAAATATTCAAATGCACCATGAGCAGCCCAGAGGCTGATACGAACTGATAAGGACACACCTACGATATCCAAGAATTTGCTCAATCTTTCATAGTGCTAAAATACCAAAAATTAATATAATCTGAATTTTGTTCCTTGAATTATTCTCATATGACAAGCTGAATTTATATCCACTAAATTATGCACTAGCTTGACTGAACTAACCGCAATCTAGAAATAAATTTATCGCTGAAAGGAAAATGGCATGAGGCAATAATGTTCCCATTGCAGCAGTGCAAATATAGTACGTATATTTCCAATGATCAAGTAGTCTCTAGCAGCAGCACGAGACAAAAATCCAAACCAACATGGCAGACAGCAGGTCATGGAAGGAACCAGTAGCAGCAGTACACGCCAATTTAATTGCATTTCCTTTACGCAAAAAACAATAATTGTATTGCCGCAATTTCAACAGGACACGCTAATTTAAATATTCAGCCAAGCAATGACAGTGAGCAATTGAAGCTGATAAAGTAGCAGCACCTTTCGACAATCAGCAAGTCTCAGCAACAACGCAGACAATTCTTCCGGTAAATCAAACACAACATAAGCAATATCAAAGATAGATGGGATCGGCTTACATAGCAGATGCAAATCAAACCCTTAAACTTATTCCACCCGTAGCCACGATGAACCACGATCAGAAGATGGAGAACTCTGAGAATTCCAAACGACGCACTCAAGCAGTAGTAGTTTAATCACGGACTACAAGCAGATCCATAAGAATCCGAAAGATAATCTTCAAAATGAAGAACCCAACTAGAGTTTCTCTAGCAGGAATAAACTCCACAATAAAATCTAAACTGATTACAAGGGCTGTCAGTCCTGGAATATATATGACACGCAGGCCACCAAAATATGACTCAGGCCCAACCAAATGATGTTGAGTCTTGTGATTTTTTTTTGAGAGACAACCAAACCTGACCGTTCTCAATGTGACAAAACAAATAAAACCAACTATATTTAATTCTACTAATAAAGAAGATAATGGCCAATTGCCTTCCACGCTCATGTGTCACATTTTTTTGAACCGGGGAGATTCTCCATTCCCACGCACTTTGTGCACGGAAATACGCTGGGCACCGGGTTCCAACCCGGGTGGTCGAGCGCACGAGCCAACGAGCAACATGCTCGTTCTCAAACCTTTGGCCAGAATAAATCGCCCCCGTGGAGGATCTATCCCTGGCCAGTAGGGTGCCAGCCGGAAGTCTCAACCACTAGGCCGAGCATCCGTTGGCCACTCACGTGTCACGTACCACAACATGTGCATAGAATATAGTAAGCAAAACGGTAGCCAATGAAATAATCCCACAATTAGCCACCTACTTCATGCATATCGAGAGTCATGGAGCCACATCTTATTATATATCTTTTAAGCTCCTTTTCTTCCATCTTTTTGACCACATGAGCACCTCTAAAATTGATCTTTGATGACAAACCCCCAATAGTAAATATTTCTTCCGCCCAGTGTTCGCCTACACGGCCGTGTAGGCCGTTTACACAGCGTGTAAACGCTACTCGATGGGTAACCGTGTAGGCCGATTAGCCGTGTAAAGCCGTGTAAAACCGTTTTGACCGTTTAAAAGGCCGTTTAAACGGCCGTGTATTTGACCGTTTAAAAGGCCGTTTAAACGGCCGTGTATACCGACTTTTTGCTAAACGATAGGTGACTGACCGTTCACCGTTTAACGTTTAGGCTAACATTGCTTCCGCCTTCTTTATATATATTTCATCAAAAGAAATTGCTCCAAATTTAAGATCAGATGACTCCAAAGAATCACCAATTACCATATTTAATATAATACTAGACTTACTATCTCACCAATTAAAGAGCCATGGACTCATCAAAAGAGCTGAAGTGTGGGGCCTAGGTGGAAGTGAGATAGAGATGAAGGTGGAGCTATACCAAACACTATGGCAAATCTTAGATCCACGGTGGATCCAAGTGGATGAGGTGGAGCTTGTTGACACGGTTTTTGGCTCACCGAGAATATGTGCAATATTTGCCGTGAATAAATGTAAATAATGTATATGGTTAAATTCCACATGAATGAGAAATAAAATAATAGTCAAAATGATATTGGCTACGAAATTTAGTACACTCAAGAATACATGAGTGGAAGGTGGCGTATGCCATATGAGCACTCTCTAGATACGGGTGATATACGGAAGAAGAAAATATTTTGTTGGTTGACTAAATAGCCAAATACTTTTCATTTTAAAAAAAGAAAGGAAATGACGTGGTGATTGGTGGGAAAAAAGAGGAAGAGAAAAATAAGGAAAAGGAAAGGAGGACATGTAAGTATATATATATGTATGCATGAGCATGATTATGCCTCGATAAACATGTACCTTGGCAGATTCCAAAATGAAGTGACAAAGTGTGGCCCATCTGCCCTAATATACATATACGCGATTGCACATATAGATGCATGGATTAATCAAAGACATGCATGGTTCATGCAACGTACGTGTGTGTAACATATACACGCATATACACAGCAAGGCTTATAGCACACTTACGTGCACGTCGGCCTACAAATGAGCTATTTCCCGCTTTCCTTAATCACTGCAAGCAAAAAAAAAGATATAGGAAAAGCAATTAATAAATAAGTGACAAACCATCTAAATATGCTTGGTAAAGAATCTGCTGTGCGTGCGCGCTTAAAATATTCAAACAGAGTCAAGCGCGTCACGTTACTGCCTTGACTGGGCTCATCGTGAACTGCTCTGACCAAATTCAAATGAAGTCACGATCCTGGGCAGCGCGCGTAGCAAAGCGAAGAGAGGCGCCGGGCGCCGCTTATAGCCATCATTTGAAATCAAATAAGAAGAGCGCCAAATCTGAAGGCAGCCATTCCCGCCGCTCTAAACCTGCACGCGATTTCAAAATGCAGGAACCGCCTCACCACTTGCTCTATAAATAGCAGGCTATGGCGTACGGTTCAAACCCCCGGCTCCCAGATTTAGAGTGCTGCCAGGCTGCCGCTCTCGCCATATCCGAGAAGAAACCGCTAGGCTGCTGCGCTCCCGCTCTGCATCCCTGATCATATAGTATCATCAGCACCAGGCTGCCGCCGTCGAGAGTTCCAGTTGTGCCGGAGTAGATCGCTGCTACAAGCTGCAGCGCTCCTGAAGGATCCTGAGAAGGTGAGAAGCCCATCGTGCTTCTCTGCTAGTTCTCTCTTCCATTCTTGTTCTGGTCTCCGACTACTGCATCGAGCTTCATCAACAACTCGTCGACGTCGGTAAACGGCTGGCCTATGTCGCTGCGGATGAGCAGTGCACGTAGGTCTTACCCCGGTTAAAGGTAAAAGGCTCGTCGAGGCCGGCGCCCCGCGCCGAAGTTTGATCTCCGGTAAAAGGTCGGCTGGCCAGCAGCGCCATGACCGCACCTTGTGCATGGGTCTCGTACCCTGGTAAAGAGCCGGCCAGCAGTGCCATGACCGCGCTATGCGCATGGGCTTCGTGCCCCGGTAAAGGTGTAATAGGCCAGCAAATATGCCTCGGTGAAATGCGGGTTTGGATGCGTTTTGGCTCCACCCCATGGTTGAAAATTGGGTCGGACGCGCTTTGGCTCCACCCCGGTTATGTTTATGGTGCAAATTCGGTTGGACGCGATGTAGCTCCAACCCAGTTAAAGGTTCATGGTAAATTCGGTTTGGCCTTGATTAGTTGCCCAAATTCATCCCAAATTCCACTATGCAAAAAGAAGATTCCACATCACATCAAAATGTCGGCACATGGAGTACTAAATGTAGATGAAATCAAAAACTAAGTGCACAGTTTTGTTGTACTTTACGAGACGAACATTTTGAGCCTAATTAATCAATGTTTGGACAATTATTACCAAATAAAAACAAAAGTGCTACAGTATAGCACAGTAAATCAGGAACACCCGATTTGGGCATCTAAACGAGGCCTTGGACGCGTTTTGGCTCCATTCCCAATAAGTTTGTGTTGATCACGGCCACGGTTTTGCCGGCCTATATCTGCATTCGTACGGTTCATAGAAGAAAACAAATTTTGCATGCCACAATCACCAAGGTTTTGCATGCCAAAAGACAAAGCCTTAATTAAAACTGATAGATAAAACAACGGTGTTGTCTTGCATCCTGCACTTGTGTATTACGTCATGTCTCCTGGTTGGGCGTATGTGCTCAGTACCAATCAAGTTGCATGCTCAAAATTTAAAAGCCTTAATTAAATCAATGAACCGAGTAAAAGATGTTGCATATGTGCAAGCCATAGGCTAGCTAATTAGCATCACTCTCGCCAAAATACAAATTAGAACGGGTGTATGATCAAACCGCCTATACCACATAGACAAAGTCAATTAGTGTTGCATTGATCAACACGGCTCATTTACATATACTTGATAAATTATGCAGTGATAAAACCAAATAGCCATTCCCATGGTCTTAACCTAATTAAAATTAGGAAGCATATAAGAAAACCTGCACACCATGTCGTGGTCATGACAGGGAATCAAGTATGTCTAATCATGCATTAGATGAAATTACTCCGTTTTAAATTACAGCTAGATCATACAAATAAACTCAAATAAATTGATTTCATCATATCAAAATCTATACCATGATCGCCCGTGCTAATTAATTTGCTGCGGCGCCAGAGTTAGAATAACCAAAATGTCATGAACATCGATATAGACTTAGCTAAGTCAAATAAGCTTTGTCATATTTATCATAATTTCCAAGCGCATCATCCACGCCCAGCGTAGGCCTTCCAAGTGCCATGCATATAATGGATAAATTAAATATTGCATCTTAGCTAGATTGCATCCATGAATGTTCATGCTTAGCTAAGTTGTTAAAAAGGGCAAACCAAATTAAATGGGATCATATAGCACTATGCATGCAAATCCCTGGCCAAACGCCATACCATGAGTGTGCATGCGAACCTTGATAAAATGAATTAATTACACGCGCCCCGAGCGAGCCAGACGTTGCAACATGTCTTTTGAGTCTTAGCAAGGTCAAAATATGTTGTCCTAGCCTAAATAAAATATTGCACCAAATGCCGAGTGCATCCATGAACATGCATATCAAAACATGCTAAATCATGATCTTAAATGATCCAAAGAGACTATGTCAAATTTAGTCTTCAAAGTAAATTACGTGCATACATATATGATATGATGCACCAAAGAAATGTTTATCATTCTAACATATCAGTTCCTCTTAGCCGACATATACACGTGTTGCACCACGTAGTGGACGAATTAAATACATATATATCTTGGTCCGCTAAGAAGCTAAACACGCTGTCAACCAATCATATAAGGAGTATATGTTACTCCTCGACAAATGGACTCATGTCATGGTTAATAAAATGACATTCATGAAGCCCAAGCATGCAAATTTATTTATCCGCAGCTACAAGACTGAAGACTTTGTTTTCTTTAGTAGTTTGTAATAGCACACCATATGATGTAATCTTATTTTTCATGTACTCATGTTGGAACTCTTAATCAGGGGTGTTCTCCTCGGAGATGTAATTAACATAATTTTTATGTAAATATAAGAATTATGGAAGTATGGAATCGCAACACCTGTTCTTTTATTTTTGTCCCAATTAAATTTAACCAAAACCAAATTTGTCTCTACTGACGCGGAGGCAGGTCATAGCCGCCCGTTTCCCCGCCATCAGAGCTCTACCAAACACTACTCCAATTATTGAGGGTAGTATGGTCTTTTGTCTGTCATACTAATCTGTTCTAAACTTGCTAAAAATTTATTTAGTTAGGGAGAGAGGGAGTACTCTTAGAGTTCTTTTATATCTTATCATGTCATTAAACTTCTTTAAAATAATATGTACTTAATTATACACTAATAACAACATCAGCTAGATAAGTGTTTGCATCCATAAAAACCCATTTGGTTGGGTGGCTAACGCCCAACCAGGCTCTAGTAAGCCACCTCATGTGTGTTTGGTGGGCTGGTTAGCCAGGCGACCACACCCAAGCCTGGCTAGTTGGGCACGCGGGTGAGGGTCGTTTCCCACTAGCCAAGTTGGCTAGCACCCAGTCCTCCGCTCACCTCCTTCCTCACTCTCATGTGCATTCGTCATAGCCCCGCCTGGCGCCCGCTGCCGTGCTCCCAACCATGAGCTACACCTACCTCTTCCTTCCTACGTGGTCTTCATCGTCGCTGGCAACCCCCGGTTGTGGGCCCTAGATTTCGTGATGTGACGCTGCCCCTGCCCACAGCTCTCGTCTTCCTCGCGCCTCCGTCGAACCCGGTTGGGCCTGCGCCTCCGTCTAATCCGACTTGGCTCACGCCTTCACCGGATCCCGCCAACTTGCGCCTCCGCTGGATCCCACTGGCCTCGTCTCCACCGGATCCAGCCGTGACATGCCACCTCCCCGCATCGTCCTCCTCCCCGACCGCCCAAGCACGAGATGGTAGTGATGCCATCGTGGTGGCCACGAGCCGCGGCTCCATCCCCGCGCACCGGACATGGTGGTGGTGGTGGTGGTGGATGGGGGGTCAGTCCACCTCCATTCTTATGCAAGGTGGTTTTATCGTCATAGCCAGGACCAACCAAACAATCTAAGGTTGCATTGCTCAAGCTGTCTTAGGCTGTCTGGCTTAAAATGTTAGCCAGGCTAGCTTTAGAAAGACAACCAAACAGGCCCCTAAGATCTACGTATCTATAGAGCTAGAAAACTCTTTTGCATCCCCTAAGCTAGGCCTACAAGAGAGTACAGGCAACCAATCAGACAGTCCTGCCAGTTATACAATCAACCATATGACCCTACAATTTGGCCGCATGGCTAAGGGTGTCCTCAATGACAACTTGCAATAGCTAGCCAAATGAGGCTTACAAAAAATAAAAAAAACATTGTAACATAGGGTTGTGTGAGCTATGAGAGAGTTGTTTCTAGAAGATCATGTTGGACTAGTTATTTGAGAGTCACTCGCTATTTGATCTCTCATCAGCTATTTGGAACACCTGGGACGCCCTAATCGGTGGCTCAAGGATTTCAGGATTCGAGAAGAAGGTATGGATCCAAGTGACACGTTGCATCTGCACCATCTGTAATGTACAGGAGATGGAGGGAAAGGCCGCTAGTTCCGCCGAATCAGTTAAGGCGTTAAAGCCCAAAAGAAAAGAAAAGAAAAAAAAGAAGAAAAAGCCGAGAGAAACGGAGTGTATACTGCGGCCATGGTGGCGTGCAGGTCGGACGGGAGTCGCCTGCTCAGGTAGGTACGATGAGTTTCATTTTTCTTCCTAGGAATAGGTTATTGCTTTGATCTAATGATGTAGTAAAGTAGAAAAGAATTACTAGGTAAAGCAGCTACCTTACCTTAGGTGTAAAGTAAGGGTTGGTAAAGTCTCACCAAACAGCGATAAGAGGAAATTTCCAATAGGTCATTGGGCAAGCAATGTATTGGCATTTTTTACAGTTGTGAAAGCATAACTTCATTTTTCGGTGGGGAGAAGAGTTGGCCATGGCACAGGTAAAGAAAAACAATACTATTATCTATTGAATGAGAGTCTATAATTGCTATTAACTGATCAATTAGAGTACTGAACCGTGGAACCTTATTGATTCACTCCTCGCATACTTAACTACACGTTTTTTCTTTGCAACCAAGGGGAGCTACACCACGCTGCTCCCCTGCCACTGAGCTTGCTACCCCTTTGATTTCTACCAATGAACCTTCCCTAAATACATGTATTTATCTTTCCAAAAGAAAGTTGATCTCATAGCCTCTGACAATTCGAAAAGGTAGGTCTCAGTCTCATTTTGAAGATGACATTTTCCACCGGATTTTCAAGATGATATTCTTTAAGCCAAGCTGCCTGCCAATCCTATGGTCAATGCGGAACTGGAAACCATTGCTATTTGAGCAGTTAGAGAATCGAAATTCCACTCATTTAGAAATCGATCAGCAAATGCCAGAAGAAGGATAAGGGGAGCCCACACCAACGTAGTCTTAGCCCTAGAACACATGGAGCTTGGAGCACTGATAATAAGTCTGTATGATTAGAATGGAGGAACAATCACCACATCCATATTGAGGAGAAAGCTCACTCTGGCTACTGAACTTGTAAATACAGTTGCGCTCATGATAGGGAATTCCATTTATGGCGTGAGGTTAAGTTAGTAAAGATCTTAAGTTCTGGTAAATAATAGGCAGGAACTGAAGAATGATAAGAATAAAGTACCTCTCAGAATAGCTACTTTCTTACTTATGTTTCTGATCAATAGAAAAAGAGTTGCTGTCCTCAAGTTCAAGGCCTTAGAATTCTAAGGGAATTACGTGGAACCTCTCTTTTCAATAAGCATTCTACCACTAACTATGGTGTCTCAACTCTTACCTTTTGGTACGAGAACGGATGGTCAGAGGTTTAAGGATACACAGGTAGTGCCGGACTTCTCAGATTTCACTGGTAGAGGATTTTTGCTTATTAACGTACAAAGACTATGTTAAGATTAGTATAAAGAACAGGATGCTGTTAAGCACACCACTTCGGTAAAAGTGGAATGGAACAGTGTTAAACCATATGCCTTTCACGGAACTCAAAATTGACTATTTATTAAGAGAAGAGGGTGTGTAACTAAATCAATGACTCACCTTATATATCATAATGGGCTACCTCGTCTCAATAGGTGAAAATCAAGGTCTCGCCCCTTTCTCCTATAAATGTATCGGAGAGTCAGAGCTCTTTCGCTGATCCAAAGGCGCTCACAACTGGGTACAGGTACCTGAGGAGGCATGAGCAGCTAATGGAATTTCTTTTCTCACAGGGTTACCTAAATTGGAGGGTAAGGGGGTAATATTGGTAATAGAGGAAAGATTAACCAAGTATTGCCATCTCTTTGCCCTAGCTCACCCCTACACTAAGGCGTAGCACAAGTATTTTGAGATGGTGTTTAAAGGCTGCATGGCTTACACCCACTATGGTGACCAAAAAGATACCCAATAAACCGTACTCCCAGCACAGGCTTAACTCATTCCCTTACCCCCAAGAAAACTTTGTCGAAAAAGGTTGTCATCGTAATAGGGATTGCACATCAACATGGCAGCCCTCAATTCTTCCAATTGTGACTTGTACTCTTCTAGGCTTCCTCTTTGCCTCAAGTGATTAAACTCATCAACTACACCAACCACATTTCTGACCTCAAACCTCTCTACAATCTCTTGAATTCACTCTTGCCAAGATACTTGTCCCCTATTCACTAAGAAACTGTTGTACCAGCTTTCAGCTCTCTTTTTCTTCATCAACAAGCTCAGCATTGAGGGGATCCATTTGGATCAAGTCTTGCTTGAATAGAATTTCATTTACTTTATTTCCGCATATCCTCACTCTGTCTCCAGTTTTTCCGAAAGATTGCTTATCCCATGCTTTGAGCGCTAGTTTGGTGTTCTTCAGTTTATTCTTTTTTGAAGAAACATTGGATTTCTCGTGACCGGGAGCTTTCTTCACTACATCAATAGGGGTGGGATTCCCACATGCGAAATTTCATGGCTTTGGTCCAGAGCTGACAGCCGGAATAAGACGAGGATCGGGGCATGATCACTGCAGCCCGGCGTAAGATATTCCGCACAGGAAGCATGAAGCTTTTGGATCCACTCAGGATTAACTAAGGCTCGATCTAGTCTGCCGATGATGCGTCTGGCCCCACCGGATTGATTGCTCCAATAGAGTATGTGCCCCGAGGAACGAAGATCGGTCAGGTTCGCATTCTGCAGACAGTCAAGAAAAAAAAGGCTGGGCTCCTGTTAAAAAAGGAACTCTACCTCCCATTTTCGACGGTTCTGACAGTATGAAAATCACCCGCTGCGAGCCATGGTCCTTGTATGCTAAGGCGGAGATTAATTAATTGCTGCCACAGCAGGCGCCTATCTGTAGACAGATTGGATCGATAAATCTAAAAAAAACTTGTCAAGCTTTGCAAGGTCCGTCCCCTTCTCAGAACAGCAGCAAGTCAGCACCAGGTCAAATTCTCCAATTACGGTAATATACCATAAACAATCATCCTTTAGGAGCTATATTATCCCTCTAGGGGAGCTAGTATAGTTGGCCATAAGGTCACACCCCTTCTTCATTCATCCATTTAGGTCAGAATGGATCCAGGGAACCTGGCTCGGGAACAGCCCTGAAAAAACACAGTAAGAGAGTCCAATCTCTGAAATATAGCATTTTATCTCCTAACCTAAGTAGTAAACCTAAGTAGTAGTAGTAGTAGAAGGCTTAGTATCTGACTTGATCCAATAGAGTAAGAACACACAGTAGATCCAGATTCCACACCTTGCTGTGGACTGGGGAGAGAGCAGCTCTGCGAAGCTGGGCGTTCTGTGTGATTATGGAGGAACTGTAGTACTCGCCCCAAAATGCAAGCCGGGATAGATACTTAAAGAAAGGGGGAGCGGTGGGCCTTCAAAAAGGAGTGAGGGAGTGATGGGCAACCTTAGTCTTACTTGTATAATATCTTAAACTCTTATAAAGCAAAATCCCACTAATCTATTTTTCTCATTCCATAGCCCTCCACGTCATCACTCCCTCCTGACCCACTGCCTCCACCTCTGTATCCCACCTTGCCATTCAGAAGATGTTTTTTTTTTAAAAAAAAAAGAACCGCAACAATCTTAATGAATCAGAGGCTCCACTTTCATCTACGTACTCTAGAAGATGGGCAACCGCATCAGGTATTACTCACGCATCCACCTCCACCTCCACCAAAAGCCGCCGTCTCCACGAAAAAATACAGATAGCCATCCGATTTGTATTTTCTCGACCTGGCCGTCCACTCATATGGTCGTACCACCCGGCCCTCTAACGGCAACCAAACAAACAGGTTCCATCGTGCTGGATTCCAACGATCCATTTTCCTTCCCTATTAATTCTTTATCCAATTGGACTTTCAAACCGGAAACATCCGTCAGAGTGTCTCCTGGACGACTCCATCACTCCCATTGGAATCACACTCCACCAAGGCTGCAAGGCACCACTAGCACACCATTATTCAGGCTATCTCTTCGTGTCCTCGTCCAAGTAAACATAGAGACGCATTCCGTCTTGCTGAATGTCCCCCGCTCTCCTATATGTAGTAATATTGATTCGTCCTCCCATTCCAGTGCACTCCGCTCATTCCACAAAGCAAAGCAAGAAGAGAAGAATAGGAGAAAAGAAAGAAAAACAAAAGCAAACCTGGTGACCAAGACCAGGATAAAAGAAAGAAAAACGGAAGAAGAAAAAGCCTCCGATTCCTTCAGGATGGGCTGCGGGCTTCGGCGCTAATTTACAGGGCCAGAAAATATGCTGCTTGGGTGAGTGTTCATCTTTATGGCAGCACACACGAAACTATTGATTTTTCTATGTTTCTTCTGCATACGCCGCTAATAATTATTGATTATTCTATGTTTCTTCTACCAAGAATTTTGGAAAGATCGAGGATTGCGGGTCACTCCGTATGTAGATGTGCAACATTGATAGGTAATGAGACGTTAGTCCCTCTCCAATGTGTGTGCATATCCTCAAAACCTCTATAGTCACATCGATGTAAGCTATACACGTCGTCCAAACTAAGTACATGCAGTTACTATTTTCAATCTATCAAAAGTATAAGGTATCCATATATAATATAATAACTGTTTTCCCATTCCATCATCTTATATATTCTAGTTTTTTATTAGATTCATTTGTTATCTTATCTTACTTTAACTAATATATGCAATAGCATTATTTATAAGAAAATCCCGCGGTAACGCGGGGTATTCTTCTAGTTACTAATATTTTACATGATGTACAACCGTATGATCTCTTCTTAATGCAATTTTCTCTCTTATATTTGTCTTCTATTTTTCGTGATGTAAAGCTCAGGAAAAATCCCGATGGATCGGTGAAGTGCGGGAGGAAGGAGGGCATGCGGGAGGGAAGGAGGGATAGCCTGGGCCTACGAAACAGCTCAATTTCGCACGAGCGCGGGACAAAGGAGGGCACACTGGAGGGAAGGAGGGAGAGTCTGTGCCTGCGCAACGGGCCAATCCGTAGAGAGCATGCATTGATGGAAAAAGTCTACTTTGCCTCTTTAACTATCGTAAAAGTCAACTTTTCCTCCCTAAATGACCTCCCTAACTGTTTCTCTAGGTAGGTTTCTCTTTTTTTATATTTATTTCGGTTGAATCTTTTAAAAATCATAGTAAATTATAGAAAATCATAAAATGGAAAATCTAAATTTGTTGGACTCCACATGAGTAAATCTCCATGATAAACATATGATATGGTATGCTTTAGTATAAATTTTTTGTTCTAGCTTTAAATCTATGCTTTACTGTGATTGATTCATAGTTGTAGTTTTTGTGGTCCTATTGTGGTGAAATTTTTATGGTTTACTAATCATTGTATGCTTGAGATGTAGTAAAAATTTCATACTAATTGGATCATGTATGACTCAATTATAGATTTATTTAGGTTTATGCTTATTAGATAGTTTTTAAACAGTTAAAAGTGTGTAAAAATTGAAAATGTGTGTTCTCTCTGTAAGTTTTTAAACACTTAATATAATCACATTGTCACAGAGAAAATTACTCAGTCATATATCTATTCAAAAATATGTTTAATAAGCATAATCATGTTGTCACATAGAACATAATCATGTTTTTAAACACTTAACATAAGAATGTTGTCACAGAGAAAATTACTCGGCCATACATCTATTTAACATAATCATGTTGTCACAGAGAACATAATCACGTAGTCACGGAGAACACACATTTTCAAATTTTACACACTTTTAACTATTTAAAAACTATTTAATAAGCATAAATCTAAATAAATCTATAACTCAGTATAAAATTCAATGAGCATGAATTTTTTACTATATCTCAACCATACCATGGTAGTTCACCATAAAAATTTCACCACAATAGGATCATAGAAACTGCAGCTATGAATTAATCACAGAAAAGCATAGATCTAAAGCTAGAGCAAAAATTTTATACTAAAGCATACCATATCATATGTTTACTGTAGAGATCTGCATGTGGAGTCTAACAAATTTGGATTTTTCATTTTATGATTTTTCTATAAATTACTATGATTTTTTAAAGAATTTAGCCAAAATAAATATAAAAGAAAAAGAGAAAGTCATATGTCTGGTTTGAAAAGACGGGGAGGAGCTATGTTCGGACTTTTGCGATAGCTGAAGGGAGTAGACCTCTTTTGGCGTTCGATAGAGGCGTGTTGTCTGTATATTTAAATTTTTTCTTCTAATACAGTGATACGCAAATCTTTTATATGGCCCTGATCATCCGGCTTATAATCCGTCTTTTTCAGCTTGTTTTTTTAGTCGGAACAGTATTTTTCTCTCACAGCAAATCAACAAACGGTATTTTTTGAGAAAGAAAAAGCTGAGGGGAGTAGACTTTTTGCCGAGAAAAATAACGCAGGAGCGCCCATGACGTGCCACAGGCCACGGCGCCAGTTTTTTTCCTCTTTCCAGCTCGACCGGACGTGTGCCGGTGGCCCGGGGCAGCCGCAACTCGGAGACCGAGCGGAGAAAACCAAGCCAAAGCAGCGCGCCTCGAAAAAGCGAGGGAAAAAGCTCTTTCGTCTCTTCTCCAGTTCTCGCCGTCACGCGGCTAGGCTAGCCAAGCAGAGGGGAGTGCAGAATTCCTTGCTTCCTCGGCGGGTGGTCGAATACGAATACTGCGGTTGCCCCGCCGCCCCCGCAACCGCACCTCACCTCATCTCCCTTCCTCCATTCCTCCGTCAGTCCCCATTCTCTCCAATGGCGTATAAATCGCGCCGCCGCCGACCGCCTTGCCCTCATCATCGTCATCACCATCACCATCACAATCTCGCGTGCGGCGATGGAGGCGGGGCCGTCGAGTTCGGCCGCGATGAGCGTGGCGAGGCGGAGGCGAGACGCGCTGGCGCAGACGCTGGCGTCGCGGAGGCTGCCGGAGGGTATGGCGGAAGCCGGGGAGCGGGTGCCCGGAGCCGTCGCCCCCGAGGTCATGCCCTTCCTGCGCGCCGCCGACGAGATTGAGCCGTACAACCCGCGCGTCGCATTCCTCTGTGAGTAGTCACGCGGTGCCGCGCCTTGCCTCCCAATATGGATCATTCTCGTCCCCCGGGTGCATTGTGGTAGCTACAGGAGTTGGTTGGGGATTCTACCTAGTAAGAATTTTCTTCTCTACAAGAGTAAACAATGCCACATCTCAAACCTTAATGACGTTACCACTTACCAGTAGATGTGACAAATATGTTGCTCTGCAGCTATTAGCAGAGCCATAAGTTTTTAGGAGCCCGGTTATTATACAAAAATATTTAACTAAAAATTTATAGGATTCTACTCTGATATAAATATAAAGAAAATTTCCTTTTGAACTTCGGCGACCTGCATCCTAAAATGAGTCTCCATATCGCAATCTCAACTTTGACCAAATATATATAAAAAATACTAATATTTGTGATACCAAATAAGCATCATTACATTAATCATGTCATATTTTTTTAGTAAACCTATTTAAATATACAAGTGCTGATACTATTTTTTTTATAAATCTAGTCAAAGTTGAAATTGGTTTGACTCCTCATACTGTGAGACGGAGACTTATTTTGGGACAGTGGGAGTACTTTTACATTGTTGAGTTGAGATTTTGAGGCGTTAGCAACTTGTTGATGCCATTAGGAACAAGTGCTACTCAAAATGGTGGGCCAGTTCAACACTAAATCAATGTACCCTGGATTTGCACTTTTTTATGTCTCGAGTCCATGATTGCTGTAAACAAATAATAGTTTGCTCTTTATCCAGTAACTTTGACATAAAGGATCTGTCCTTGTTTTGTATGGTTATAGAATGATGCGTCGATGTAAATCCATATTGCATTCAGAAACTGTAGCGATATACAGGGGTCCTTCATGCCAATACATACTACTTTATTAGGCAAACAATTCAAGTGACTAGTAGTTCGTACTTGTTTGTTCAACAAAATCAATGTATGATTTTTTTTGCAAGCTGTTGTTGCAAATGTCTTGTATTTGCACAATATATCTACAAAACAGCCTATTTTTGAGCTTTGTGCAAAGAATAATAGTAGATTCTCTACATAATACAAGCTATCTTGTGGAACAAATGGAGGACATGGCAGTAGGCAAGTGGGGACCTAAGGACCCAGCTTTGCCTCCAGGAGGCTCTGCCAGGTTGTTTGTGGTGCAACAACAACAACAAAGCCTTTTAATCCCAAGCAAGTTGGTGTTGGTTAGAGTTGAAACCCAACATGAGCCACATTGTAAAGGGGAAAGAAAGAGAAAAAGAAAATAAAAGTATGTAAAGCGTCAGTAATAATGATCTTGGGTTTCATCTCCATATGAGTGGCAGGTTTTTATGTTGGCATGACAAGCCTGTCACTACCTTTTAGGGAAAATGCATGGGGCCAGTTATGTTGAAACAACACAGACGGGGTTTTGTGGAATGTGCATAACTTATTGAATTAAACTCCCTGCAAAAAGTTTTATGTAATTGTTTACTTTAAAAAAACAGTAACTAGGTATACTGTGCAAATCCTGTGCAAGCTTTCTAAGTTAAATCTTAATATGTTTGATTGACATTGTATATCTAGTTGTATCATGCACAGCTTTGATATGTGTTCAATTTTTCTCTACTTTATCAGGGTTTTAGTTCCTCCTTTTAAAAACATGTATCTGTTATTGCCTCATCTATTTATGTACCACGTAGTAGAGTTTATTCTGATATGAAGTTGGATCTATCAAGGTCGCAAATATGCTTTCAAGAAAGTTCAAACAGTGGACCCATCATCAACCCAACGTGGTGTTCGGCAGTTCAAAACTTACATGTCAATTAAGCTAGACCAGGTAAGCTAGTTTTCTGTTGCTTTGATATCTTCCTATCCTCATACTAGCTAAGTCTTCTTCACTTGTGCTTAGTTATAATTCATATTCCTTGCTACTTCAAATGTATCTTACCATCGGAAATAGTGTGTGTTGCCAAACCATATTCATTATTCCTTTGGCTTCTTAGAGGATCAAACTAATCACTTAGTGTTAGTGTTTCCTGTTTCCTAGTCATGATTCATCATTAATGACACCCTTGCATTCTTGATTTAGTTTGATAACACATATAGCAGATTATTCCTTGCAGGGTTGGCTGGCATTCAAAGCACACATGTGCATTTTGTGACTATGCCTGCCTTCACTTTGAGCCAACTTATATTGATCCAGTTTTTCTCCTTTTCAAAATTTATTTACTTGTCACCTTTTGTTCAGTAGTGAATACTTGAAGTTAATCTCTGTCTGACAGGATGACACACAAGTTCTGGGCAATGATGCAAATGAGATTCAACAGTTTTATAAGAAGTACTGTGCTAGTATGAGTCATATTTCAGAAAAGAGAAACTTGTAAGGAATCTATAAACTTTTTTATTGGAGTAGAAACATTACACATGTGAGCTATTTCTTCTCTGTTGTACTGTTAATAAACCTTTTTCTAATATTGAACAAGTGAGGAGATGGCTAGATATTACCAAGTGGCGTATGCTCTTTATGAAGTGCTACGGGATGTAACAAATAATAAAGTTGATCCTCAGGTGATGTATTTTAATTGTTTGTTAGAATATATGCTATTTTCCTATTTCCTTGGTCAGCTTCTTCAATACAATTTTCCACTCTAGGTGATGCGGTGCGCAGAAATGGTTGAGGAAAATGGTCGTCATTTCAAGAACTACAAGTACAACATTATTCCCCTCAATTTTCCTGGCTCTTCTGAGGCAATTGTGGAACTTCCAGAGGTCTTCCACTCATCTTTGATAACAGTATTCTACTTTTTTGTGAAAGGCTGAAGTAAGTTTTGATTTTTGTTACCCTGTAAATGATGTAGATAAGAGATGCCATTGATGCAATTAGTGACATAGATGGCCTTCCAATGCCACACATGTCTTCTATCCAAAGTCAGGGGGATAAATCTGTCCAAGATGTAATTGACTGGCTTTCACTAGCATTTGGATTTCAGGTAATGTCGTTTTTTATCCATTCATGTTCTGACATCGATACGTTCAAAGGAGGTCTTCATTCTTACCCTTCACTTGTTTGGCAAAAATCCTTCTTTTGGAACTGAATGGTGTGTATTTTTTTTTGGCAGAAATCGAATGTAGAAAATCAAAGAGAAAACTTGGTTTTGCTTCTCGCAAATATTAGTACAAGAACTGCTGGACAGGAAGGGCATCCTTTGGTAAGATCAATGCTACTTTGAAGACATTGTATGAGACATTTTTTTATATTTCAAGTTTTTCTATGCACCGGTGAACTACACATTTTGATTTAAACAAATATGAAGAAATCTTATACTGATCTGGCATGTTATTTTTCAGGTTGATACTGTGAATGAACTGTGGAAAAAAATATTTGGAAATTACAATTCATGGTGTTGCTATTTGCATATTAGTTCAAGTATCATGTAAGTGGTGTAGTCGTTTGACAAATCTTTATCATGTAATTATCCTACAGTTTCAAGTTTTTTTTTATCTTTCCTCATCTCCTCCATTAGCATTTCTTTTTTTTTTTGAACGAAACCATTAGCATTTTATACCTCTATTGTTCTTAAGAGCACGTACATGCCATTTTAACTTCTTCAATTTTATTTTGTCTTGTAGGATCAGTCATGATGTTACAGAACATAAGAAGCAACAGCTCAAGCTTCTTCACATTGGATTGTATCTTCTTATCTGGGGTGAGGCTTCTAATGTTCGGTTTATGCCTGAATGCCTGTGCTACATATTCCACCATGTAAGTATCTCTCATGAAAGAAACAGCATTTTGAGCTTCCTTCTGATTTACCCAGAGATAAACCTTTGAACTTAAATTATTTCGCAAGAATGGCTTGTCTATTGTTGTCTTTCCAGTTTCCATAGAAAAAAAAAGAACATTGTTGATCTATTCAGCTTAAACATATGTTTCAATGATAGTTTTCAAGATGTTTGTGTTGGACTAGTATAGTAGGTGCTGGTTGGACTGGTATAGTGCAGGTGCTGGTTGGACTGGTATGGTGCAGCTGCTGTTTTGCTGATGCACTCACGTTAGTTGTGAGGAGGAGGGAGTCTTGGTTTTGGCTGCTGCAAGCTGCAGCTGGCTGGTGCCTTCACTGGTTATTTATGGATGAAAGGGAGTACAGATAACAGCCCTAGTGCTTTCTTACAACCTAAGAAAAAGATTTCACTTGACCCAAACTTGCAGTCTAAGACTTGACTAACTTACAAGTTACAACCTAAGGTAGAGACCTTGACCTCTTGACTTGATTCACTAACAGAAGACTAACAGCAGCAAGGACTACTCTAACAATTTGAAATCTCCTAAGTCTGACTCTGACTCTGACTCATTTGCTCCAACAGATTTTTTTTTTGAAAGGACGGCAAAAGCTTTGCCATTGTTTTATTCTAGGTTCAAAAAGGCGACGCCGTAGGCGCGCCTAAGCGCGACTAGGCGCTAGTCGGAGGGGGACCGCGTCGACTTGGGGCTAGGCGGGCTCCTAGGCGGACTAGGTGGTGTCGAAGGAGTCAGAGCGGCGCAGGCAGTCCAAATTTTGGCAGGCAGACGCGCGCAGGGGAGGGAAAGCGCGGGATTTGGCAGGCGTGCACGCGGGAAAAGAGGAAGCAGACGCACGCAGTGGAAAAGAAGCAGGCGCGCATGAGAAAAGAAGAAAGCAAGCGCGCAGGAAGGATAAAGAGCAGGCCCGTGAGCTGCTTCCTCCCCTCTCAGCTCTCCTCTGCTCCCTGTCTGGCTGTCTCTTTGTCTCCTCTGCTCCTTGTCTGGCTGTCTCTTTGTCTCCTCTGCTTCTTTGCTCCCGTCTCCTCTGCAATTCTGCATCGCCTAGGAAACGCCTAGAGAACGCCTAGGCTTGCCTAGGTGCGCCTAAGCTCTAGGCGGGAGCTTACCGCCTAGATACCGCCTTGCGCCTAAAAAAACATTGGTTTTATTAGAAGAGATTAGCCCAGGTTTTAAGAGAAAGCTGAGCTCAAAAACCTTACAACTGTGAGAAGAGAACTACTCAACTAAAAAACAACTCAACAAGCTTGCCGCACTGAGGATAACTAAGCACACGCTAGCCAAACAAATAGAGCACTCACTCAAAAATTCACAAACTAAACAAGAGTAACCAAGCACAACAGCTGCAACTGGGAGGAATTGATGACTGACAGCTAGGAAAAAAAAAACACAACTACAGAGACCACCGGAAACTACAAAGACCAACAGATATATTGACAGTTTTTTGATGCTTAGTTATTGCGGGATTGAAGCTTCAATGCTTCATCAAAATTTATACCTTTTTATAAAGCATTAATATGTGGTTTGATCATCAGAGGCAACATAATCCACTGACGAAAAACTTGTGTTAAATGATAGGCTGAGATCCTTAATACTTGTTATTCTACTCTTCCAGACCCTAATAGCTCAACACAAATCACATTGGTCCTTATACTATGTATGAATATCCATGTAAAGTGTTGAATTTGTTAATAGACAATCACATGGTTCAGAACAATGGATATATGAGCCTCAGTTGAAATCCAACCCATTGGTACTGAATATGAGTTATTTCTACACTAAACTACAATTTCCTAAAATTAGAGTTTTAAAAAAGATGGATTAAAGCCCTTATAACTATGGGAAACTTGGCATTCACTTCAAGGTCCAGTTGTAAGCATAGTTCACTGAATATCCATTGTAAAATGTTAAATTTATTAATAGTCGATCGTGAACTATACTACCTATTCAACCAGCCTGTCATTGTGCACCATAAAGTTGAATTGTAATATATGTGTAGTTGCAAATTTGTTGAGTCTCTTGTATATACTATAATACTAATATAAGACTTTGACAGCCACACAATTTTAATTTTAATTTTAATTTATGTGACAGATGGCAAAACAGTTGCATGACATGGTTGATGAAAACTATTTTCAACCACCACCAGGGTTTGAGGAAGAGGGATCATTTCTGAAAAATGTCATTGAACCTATCTTTAAGGTTCTGCAAAAAGTGAGTGCATAAAGTTCAGGAAAAATCCACATTAAACTTCTAGATGTCTTGTGCTTACAAAGTTATTATTCTTCATTCACCCTGAAGGAAGCACAAAAAAGTAGAGGGGGTACAGCAGGCCACTCAGCTTGGAGAAATTATGACGACCTGAATGAACTATTTTGGTAACTTCTCTGCCAAACTATCGCAAACCTAGGCTATTAGTGTGTGTGTGTTTTGCACAATGACATTTTGTTCGACTTCTTGGTTTGTAACAGTAATACTATACTTTAATCATTTAGAACAGACCTCACAGCCTGGGCCCAGTGGTCCACAGGCCACAGGCCACAGGCCATACTCGCATGTGTTAAAACTGCATCATTTGCTGATGTTTCAATGCTTGCTTCACGGGTAGGTAATACCAAAAAACTTGATAAAGATTAAACATCTTATGTAGCAATTGACGAAGATAGTGTTAAACTGCTGGTGTGTACAAGAGAACCCCACGCAACAGCACCTCATGTATGCAAACAGAGCTTGTTCAAGGTTGAGTATAGAATTTAGGGCCTGTTTGGGACTGTTCTGCTCCACCTTTTCCAGTTCCTCTCTCAACTTTGCTATCCAAACAGGGACAGCTCCACGAACTCTTCTCCTGAAGAAAGGTGGAGTTGAGGGGCAACTCCACACTTTTAATGGAGCACCTAAAGGGGTACTCCAGAAACTCCAGGTTTTTGGTGGCTGCTCCGTGGTGGAATTGGTGGAGCAGAGCTGGTTTGGTGGAGTGGAGCAGTCTCAAACAAGCCCTTAGGCTTGGGCTGTGAAGCCTGGATTTTGAGTATAGTTTTGTGTTAAGAGAGGTCAAAAGAAACGTGAATTAGAAGCTTAAAGCTGTAGTTTTGTGATAGTTTATGCAATATTAGTGTAAATTTGCATAATTTACTTATTATTATTATTATTATTTGGATTTCTTTCTCTCCTCATAGGTCCAAGAAATGTTTTACTAAGCTTAAGTGGCCGTGGGATCTTTCTTCTGACTTCTTTTATCAAAGGGTAAGTAACAGTTGTTATTAATTTGATTACCTTCAGTATAGTGCAACACTGCAACTCCTAAACATTGCTGGAGTATGAGCTTAGTGTCAATAGTCTAATCAATAACATTATGACTTAAGTATAGTGCTCAGTTTTATTTTTCAAGGTGCTCAATACAATCTGGAACAAGTGTGCTCATAACTAGTATTCCTAGTCCATATAAATTTATGTGCTCATTACAAAGATTGCAATGTGCATCCTGGTAATAAATCCAATGTTTTACTTTTAACTTAGGAATAAGTTTTTTATTTGATATTGCAAATGTCTCCAATTCAGAAAATGCCATCACAAAAAGTCAAATTGAAAATATGCCAATGTAAAAAGTCTAATCTGAAATATGGCATCCATGCTCCAAACCTTAGCTTTATTTGCCACTATTGCCCAGTCAAGCCATGACGGACATGAGAATGAGATCAAGCTTGTATGGCCTACATGCTCACTCTCTTATCAATCATCTTGAACAAGCAAGGGCATTAGGACACTATTGTCGCATTGATTGTGGGTTGTGGCTAACGACAAGTTAGCCGATGCAGTGCCACTGCGACATGCACCATCCCTCATCATGAATGTCCACTCATCCATGCTGAAGAGTGACATCGCTGCAGTGCAGCATGGCTGCCACTGCAGCCACCAGCCCACCACCGTGGGCACAGGTGGGAAGAAACTGCACTGCCTCTGCACATCTTCATGTAGGTGCTGGAAGTCTGGAACTCCTATTAGTGACAGATGCTGGCACCTCCAGGTGGATGCCTCTGCACTGTACTTCCTCAGGCTGCTGAGCTGTGAAAAGGAGAGCGAGATGATTAGAGGTGGATAGAGGATGATGAGGAACTCTGCCTACTGCTCCACATGCCTCCCTTTATTACTTGGTCAATCTTCATGGGAGGGCAGAAGAGAGGTATGGGAGACAGAGAGTGAGCTTGAACTCCAAGACGGGCAAAATGGCCAGTTTTGAAGAAATTTAATGGAAAGTAATGGAACTGACGGCTGTGGTAAATATGGGCAAGATTTGCAACACATATGGGCATATTTGGGATTAGGCCTTTTGCGTTGGTATCTTTCGGATTGGAGACATTTGCAATGGCAATAGAAAATTATTCCTTAAACTTGTGCACGGAATGATGCCATGGATCAACTCATATTGTAAGCAACTAGACTTACTGTCATGTGCAAGATACTATGACAATGTAGATCCTTTGCACACTTAGGCATTAGATGTTTACAGAAATGACATTGGATCAAATGATATTGGATCATCATGTAGTTCCAGAAAACAGTTCCATCAGTACTATCCTAGAGCTACTTTAAGCAGCAGGTGCATATAATATTATTATAATCACCTTTTTTTTAATAAAAAAGGTAATACATCAAAACCGTATAGCTTTTACTATAAGGCATGCTAACATGTATCCTGGAAAGACATTGGATCATCGAATTTGTAATTGCATGGAAACATTAAGGTATTGTTCTTCTCAGCCATAGATTGTCCCTAAAAAAGATCTATTAAACATGATTAGAAATATTTGAAATTAGAAGAGTTTCATGTTAACTTGAACCAAATGTTTATGTCAGGTGCTGTTCTCAAACTATTTTTCCTTTTTTTACAGCGCAGTACAGCAAGAAAGCCCAAGACCAATTTTGTTGAAGTGCGCACATTTCTGCACATATTTAGAAGTTTTAATCGAATGTGGATGTTTTTTATACTTGCTTTCCAGGTAATTCCTCTTCCTGAAGTGTGTGAAGATTTTTTTGAGTTTTTCCTTGTGAATGTTCAGAAGATATACCTTGACTTTCCAGGCAATGCTCATAATTTCATGGAGTTCTTCTGGATCTCTTTCTGGAATTACTGATGGAACTGTTTTCAGAAATGTCTTAAGTGTTTTTATCACAGCAGCTCTACTCAACTTTATAACAGGTGGATTACTTTTTAGTGCATTGATCATGATGCACATGCACTTTATTTATGTTTAAATTCAAAATATTTTTACATGGCATAACTCAAATTTCTAGTTTCGACTTGTGCAGTAACTCTGGATATAATGTTTACTGTACAAGCATGGGGCAGTATGGAGTGGACAAAGATAGTCAGATATTTACTAAAATTCATTGTGGCCATTATTTGGATAACTATTCTTCCATTGACCTATTCTAGTTCCATCAAATACCCATCCGGTGCTGGCAAAATCCTAAATAGTTGGATTGGGAATTGGTATAATGAATCAGTTTATAACATTGCGATTGTCATATATATGGTTCCGGATATTCTTGCTGCCTTGTTTTTCTTGTTGCCACAACTTCAGAATGTCATGGAGCGCTCAAATTCACGAGTGTTGGTTCTCCTGATGTGGTGGATTCAGGTCAGTCACTCCTATTTGTCTTTACACAGTTGCTTGAAGCATTGAGTATCATTAGTTCTTACACAATGTTTTGCTACGTGTAGCCAAGATTGTATGTTGGACGTGGGATGCACGAAGATATATTGTCGATCCTTAAGTAAGTGCTTCATATTTCTCAAGTATTGTTTTTCCTTACCATTGACGAAATTCAAATGAAATCAACAGGTATGTCTTCTTTTGGGCTGTGCTGCTCATCTCCAAGCTTGCATTCAGTTTCTATGTGGAGGTATGTTAAGACACACTTTAAGCAGCATTTCTGTTATAGAAAAATACATATTTCGGTTTGGCACGTTGCTTCTTTAGTCTTATACTGCTGAGCTGATGCACAATGGGTAACATTTAGGAAAACAATTACTTGCATGAGGAGTTGAGAAATCTATTGCACCATATATGATGATATGATGATTCTGTTCCCCTAAAAAGTTCATTGCTCAGTTTTCTAACAATTTTTCTGGTATTTGTTAGTTTGTACAATTGCAAATCGTCATGTATAGATATGTCCCCAGCTCTTTCATACAAAGGTTTAAATAATGTCGAAATTTCCTCCATGGTATTTGATTCCACATGTTATGTGGGATTACCAAATGTTATTAGGTTTAGTTGGCCAAGCAACAATGACCGGAGTCATTGTCTCGATTCGTTGGGCAACTTGCTAGTCTAGTTGATGACAAATGTCAACTCTTTTTGTTTGGGCAATGAAGCTTGCCTGGGCGCTCGACCAGGCCCCTTCAGCCTAAAGGCTTTGGTTTGAAGTGAGAGAAAATAGGGAGACATGATCTGGTGATATGTTGTCACATATGTTCTTTTTGCCACCAGCTGACCATACACAGCTGTTGCACATGTCTTCTTACACAGGTCGAGAAAACCCCCGGGCATTACGTTAAGAAGAAGACCTTCTCACACAGGTCGAGAAAACCCCGGGGCCTTAGACCTGTGCTTTGGTGTGGGACATATGAGGGTATTTTTTTTAGCCCCAGCCTGAACTTTGCTCCCATGGGGAGTCGAACCCAGGACCTGAGGAGTGCTACTCAGGCCATCGAACCAACTCAGCTAGTGGCCCTTTGGCAATAATTGGTACCCTGAGAGGATGAGGTAACAATGAGTGGCACAGAAAGGAATTCGTGTGAGAGCAGGTTTTGAGGTAAACTTAGTTAATTTGTTTGTTAGCGAGGCATTATTTCCTTTTTCTGATTGAGGTTTATAAGAGATGATTAGGAAAGGTGAAGAGGATCATGTACCACTACCCTCCTCCTTTCAGAAACATGAGTTTTATAGTGGTATATAAAAAGTTTTAGTGCATGGGATATTTATCAAGATTGCCTCAAAAAAGAGAGACCTGCAAGTCGAACTCATCTTGCATGTGTATTTTTGTGGGAAAATCTAGAATATATTTTACATAGATAATATTGTTACATAATTTTGTTTGCTAATTCTTACATTTCAAGTCAAAACTTAAGAACAGCTTCTTTACTCTATCCATGATCATTTTTTTTTTTGACGGCATATCCATGATCATTTTTGTACAGATATCACCATTGATTGATCCAACTAAGTTCATTCTTGACCAACAAGTTGGGAACTACGAATGGCATCAAATCTTCCCTTTCTGTAAGCATATTGTGATGAGTTTGCTATTATGTTCCATAGTCCATGCGATAATGTCTATGCTGTAGTTCTGTTTGTAAAATGTGAATGCTACTTATTTTTCTCGAACGACACAGGAGTTGTGTGTCATTTCATTAGGAATAAGAAGAGAGAAAAAAACAAAGGAGAGGCAGAGCCTACTCCCCAAGAAACCTAGTACAGGACTTTTAGCACCACACGCTATAAAACACACACAACCACAGTCCACTAGGTGCCTAAGCAGCCATAAGCAGAGACCTACAAAGTTGCTGTTGCAATGACTTAGCACCAGCCCAGCACCACAAAATGCATTCCTCAGAAACTACAGCTAAACCTTTTTGGACACAAGGACTAATGTCCTCAATGACATGCATTCCTATGTTTCCAAATTTCCCAAGCACCAAAATGATGAGTGAAGTCAGTCCTTTTCTTTGGTCCTTTGGAACAGCCTTGATTATATTGCACCACCAGCTAAAAACCAAGAATCCTCTGGCTGCGGTGCAAAGGGAAGTAGCCCAACACATGGAAGATAGCTGTCCAAACCTGCCTTGCAAAAACACAAGCAACCAGGGTATGTTGTATTGTTTCATCAGCCTGACCACAGAGAACAAACTGGAGGATGTGGAAGTCCTCGTTTTGCAAGGTGGTTAGATTTCCAAATCCGCTTCCAAGGTGCAAATTTGATGCACCCGGTAAAAAATGCCATATAAGCTGATTTGCTAGAATAAGAATCAGATCCAGTAAGCTGCCACTGGTGATGATCGGGGATGTCCTGGTGAAGACTAATATCATCAACCATGTCCCAGATTTGCAAGTATTCTAGTAAGACCTCTACTGTCAAAGCCCCCTTGATATCTGTCACCCATCTTCTGTTGTGTAAGGCTTGGGCCACCATTCGTTGCTTCAAGACTCTCTTGGGGATGATCTGAATCAGATTGGGAGCATACTCAGCAATTGTTTTGTCTTGAAGCCAGCGGTTTAACCAGAACTTGGTTGAAGTACCATTGCCCACCATGGTTTGCACAGCACCTTCAAAGAAAGCCTGGGTATTGCGTGGAACCTGTACAGGCAGTCCTACCCAGAGGCTTTCCTCGTGAATGCTACTTATGGGGGAACATATGATCAACAAAACCAAAATGTGAAGTTCCAGGAAGAATAGATTTGAAAATTAAGACATCCAAAATGGAGTAGCCATGAAAATGACTACAGGAATTAAGTTATTGAAATACGTAAACATACTATACTGGGGAATATGCAATAGTTATAATGTTTTGGTTTGAAGCATCACTACCTATAACTTTAGAGTAAACAAATACTTCCACTGATCATGAATAAGTGATGTTTTGGATTGCGTGAGTCAACCATTTTAAAATTTTGGTTTCAAATTACTCCTTTTGTGTTGACTGTGGTTATTTGAATATGATACAAGTAGATTTTGTTGGAGTGTGAATGTATTAGGCCCATGAGGCTAGGCCCATGTGGCCCATGTATGGTACCTATATAGCTACCCTTCTAGGGTTAGCCCAAATCAATGAATCACAACTTCTAGAATGGTAATCAGAGCCTAGTTTTTTCTCTCCTCTTCCCTGTGGCTTCGCTGCCTCCCGTTGTGCCCGATGCTGCTGTTCCGATCGCGGGACCGAGCACACCGACCCCAGCTCCTCCCGGGCGCTTCGGACTCGTCTACCAGCGTCAGCGGGAGCCGCGTCCGCCCTCACCTCCTCCCGGACGTTTCGGGATCGTCTACGAGCGCCGGCGTGAGCCGCCTCCGCCGCTCTCGTCACCAGCGCCGTCGTCGCCGGTGCCTGCTCCGCCGGCATCACCACGCTCTCGCGCCGACCCGCCGGTGTACCACCCGCCTCTTCTTCACCGGGACCCTCGTCACACTCACCCGATGGTGACGAGGCAGGCGTCGCGCCCGCAGGCCCTCACCGCCGCCGCCTGCGAGCCGGCGATCTCTCCGGTACCCTCTTCCGTTCGCGCGGCCTTGGCAGATCCTCACTGGCGCCGCGCGATGGATGAGGAGTATGCGGCCCTCCTCGCCAACCAGACGTGGGACCTAGTGCCTCGTCCGCCGGGTTCCAACATTGTCACCGGCAAGTGGATCTGGACGCACAAGAGGCGGGCTGATGGTTCCCTGGAGCGCTACAAGGCTCGCTGGGTCCTCCGCGGCTTCACTCAGCGGCCCGGCATTGACTATGCTGAGACTTTCAGTCCCGTGGTAAAGCCAGCTACAGTCCGCACCGTCCTCTCCCTGGCTCTCGAGCGCTCCTGGCCTGTGCATCAGCTGGATGTCAAGAATGCCTTCCTTCATGGCACTCTGACTGAGACGGTCTACTGCAGTCAGCCGGCAGGTTTTGTGGATGCTTCTCGTCCTGACTTCGTCTGCCGGCTCAACAAATCTCTCTACGGGCTCAAGCAGGCACCCCGGGCTTGGTACTCTCAATTCGCTACCTTCCTGCAGACTCTTGGGTTCACGGAGGCCAAGTCTGATACCTCCATGTTCATATACCACTATGGGGGTGAGACTGCTTACCTGCTCCTCTATGTGGATGACATTGTTCTCACTGCCTCCAGCGAATCTCTGCTCCACCGCATCATTGCCTCACTACAGAAGGAATTTGCTATGAAGGATCTTGGGGTGCTCCACCACTTCCTCGGCGTTACTGTTGAGCCCCGACCTTCCGGCTTGTTCCTCCACCAGCGGCAGTTCACTTGTGACATTCTGGAGCGAGCCGGGATGACCGCCTGCCAGTCTTGCTCTACACCGGTGGACACCCAGGGCAAGCTGTCAGAGGCTGGGGGTCCGATGCTTGGACCAGCAGACTCCACCGCCTACCGGAGTCTTGCTGGCGCACTTCAGTACCTTACCTTTACACGGCCGGACATCACTTATGCCGTCCAGCAGCTCTGCCTCTACATGCATGCTCCGCGGGAGCCTCACCTGGCTGCTATGAAGCGGCTTCTCCGGTACCTCCGTGGCACACTTGGCTACGGACTGCTCCTCGGCCGGTCTTCCACTGCCGAGTTGGTTGTCTACACCGACGCTGACTGGGCGGGATGCCCGGACACCCGCAGGTCCACCTCCGGCTACGCGGTCTTCCTCGGCGGCAACCTGGTCTCTTGGTCGTCCAAGCGCCAGCCGGTGGTTTCCCGCTCCAGTGCCGAGGCGGAGTACCGTGCCGTGGCCAACGGCGTGGCCGAGGCCGCCTGGCTTCGCCAGCTCCTGGCCGAGCTTCACCGCCCACTCGCCAGGAGCACGCTCGTCTACTGCGACAACGTCAGCGCGGTCTACCTCTCCACCAACCCCGTGCAGCACCAGAGGACCAAGCATGTGGAGATCGATCTACACTTCGTCCGCGACCGGGTAGCCATCGGCGACGTCCGGGTTCTTCACGTCCCGACCACCTCCCAGTTTGCGGACATCTTCACCAAAGGCCTCCCTTCCTCGACCTTCTCCGAGTTTCGCTCCAGCCTCAACGTCTCCAGTGGCTAGTTGTGGCTGCGGGGGTTCTGTGTGTTGTGCTCCTACTTGTTTTCTTTCTTGTTCAGCCTTGAACTCCGCTGCGCCGGTAGTTCAGACTGCGGGGGGTGTTGGAGTGTGAATGTATTAGGCCCATGAGGCTAGGCCCATGTGGCCCATGTATGGTACCTATATAGCTACCCTTCTAGGGTTAGCCCAAATCAATGAATCACAACTTCTAGCAGATTTGTCTAATAATGTACTTTCATAAAAGAATACTTTTAGTACGTTTATAAATATATTACAACTGATTGTACTTGTGATTGTGAATGATATGTTTTGGAGATGGTGTTGGTGTCCATAATATCACTTAGGAGGGAATATTTAATAGGAAAGTTTGTTAGACCTATACCTCAATACCAATCTGAGAGTGTTAAGGTGTTGGTGTGTGTTTTGTAAGGTTTTTTCTACCCAGTTTTTCTTCTTGTTAATACGATGATATGCAGCTCTCCTGCATGTTTGAGAAAAAAATAATTAATGATAGCACAAATAAATAAAGTAAAAAAATCTTAAATTTAGAACACTGTGTTTGATATGTTATACAATTCTACGATGAATAAAGCATCATGGTATTGTTTGAAATATTACTGACTTTAGACTTCTGAATTTGCTGATATATATTCTATTTTTGTTAAACTCCTCTGTACTTCTCATCTTTTAAGTTCATTAGCCCTGATATCATTTTCCTTGTCTTAAACTTTTTTCTTTTTAGGACTATAGGAGACCATTGTGCAACCATGATACAAATTTGTAGTTGTATATTTTTAATATTTTTCCTACTTTTGCAGTGCCACGCAACCTGGGTGTTGTCATTACCATATGGGCACCAATTGTCATGGTATTTAAATAAATTATTACAAGAGTCCTGATGGTGTTCCATTAGTCATTTCACCTACCCCTGTTACTTGTAGGTTTACTTTATGGACACACAAATATGGTATGCCATTTTTTCCACTATCTTTGGAGGTGTTTCAGGTGCCCTAAGTCATGTGGGTGAGGTCAGTGATCTCATTTGTGATGTGGTGTTTAGAATATGTGAGGTCATTTTTTTTCTCAGGCAGGAGACAGTATGTAAGAATTTTTTGTTACCACTTACCAGATCTTACATTTGCTTTTAATTTAGATACGAACCCTTGGCATGTTGAGGGCCAGATTCAAATCAATTCCAGAAGCTTTCAGTAAATGCAATGCAACAAAACAACGAGAGGTTTCATACTGCACAAATAATCTTCTTTTCTTTTTTGCACTGTTTTTAATTGTTATTAGCCAATGCTGCGAGATGCTGAACAAGTTGCAACCAGTTGTTTGTATTTGACTAATTGTGTCATTCTTAACTGCCAGCAAGCATTTGAGCACAGAAGTTTCTTTTGTGTATGGAATTCATTCATCAGTTCCTTAAGAGAGGAAGACTTCATTAGTGATAGGTTGGAACTCTAAAAGTTTAGTATGTCAGACCAGTATGTTATTCACCTTAAGGCTAAACAAGATTTGCTTTTATTATCTCAGAGAGAAGGACATGTTGATGGCTCCATCATATTCAAGCAATTTATCTGTCATTCAGTGGCCACCTTTCCTCCTTGCTAGCAAGGTGAATAATCACCATATCTGACAAAATGACCAAACATGTAAAATTAGGAAACTTATGGACTTTGAATTTACTAGGTACCTGCAGCTGTCCATATGGCCATGAATTCCAAAGAAGGGGATGAGCATGAGCTTATTGAGAAAGTCAAACTTGATCGAGACAGATACAATGCAGTTATAGAATGCTACGAATCCTTGATGATTATACTCAATGGCCTTCTACTAGACTCTAATGATCAGAAGTAAAAAAACCAAATCAACTAATTTCAATTTGAATTAACTAACTTCTTAATTGAATTACTCAGATGGTGTTGACATGTGCATTGCAGTATTGTCAATGATATTGATAGAAAAGTGACTTATAGCATGAGAAATAAAACATTCTTGGAAGACTTCGAAATGGCAGAAATCGGCAAAGTAAGTGCTACATTGGCAAAATTGTTACAGCTGCTGGTACGTAGTAGTGCTATCTTTCTCCATTAATCTCGTATGTCCTTTATATTTAATATTATGTTTTTGCTTACTATCTTACATTTGCAGAAGAGTGAACCTATTAATGATGTTGAAGAGAGGAAAATTGTTAATGCCTTGCAAGATTTTATGGAAATTACGACACGTGATTTCATGAAAGATGGACAGAGGTAAATTTTATGATGATTTATATGGTCTTAACAGTTTGAGTAAGAACATTCCTCTTAAAATGTGATACTTACTTGTATGGGAAATTGTGGCAGCATTTTGAAAGATGAGAATGAGAGAAAGCAAAGATTCATGAATCTAAATATTAATATGATAAAGGAAGATTCTTGGAGGGAGAAGGTCTGCAATTACACTGTTTTTAAAAATTCATGCTAATATTTCTGTCGTACTGAATGGTGTGTTTTGGTTTCAGTTCGTTCGGCTGCACTTATTGTTGACTATGAAGGATTCTGCATTGGATGTTCCAACAAACTTGGATGCTCGCCGTAGGATCACCTTCTTTGCAAACTCGCTTTTTATGAAAATGCCAAGAGCACCGCGTGTGCATGATATGATTTCATTTAGGTGTGTATATTATCATCCGTGGGTTTTATTTTAAGTAGCATAGTTGGTATGCATATGTACAGAGTAGCTTACTGCACAGTTGTACTGTTATTACACCTTTTGGTCTTTTAAAAAAAGATATTTTTGTTTCAGAATTGAACATATTGAAATTTGTGTTTCATAAGAAAAAAATATCAAAAGTATATTTCCTGTGCAGAAATGTTGTTTATATTATGCTTTTTTCCCTTATTATGCATTTATTTTGAGATGCATCACATTCTAACAAGCTTCCATGTTCAGTGTTCTGACACCATACTACAACGAAGAAGTACTCTATTCATCGCATGAACTGAATAGAAAGAATGAAGATGGTATCTCAATTTTGTTCTACCTACAAAAGATCTATCCAGGTGAATTGCTGACTCCTATTTATTTTGTTTCTGAAACAAAATTTATAATATCGCTATAGACTTAGGTGAAAGTATTACTGAGGACTCGTAGTCTAAATTTAATAACTAATTCTTGCCACTCACTAGATGAATGGAAGAACTTCCTAGAACGTATTGGAGTTGAGCCGGATAATGAACTGTCAATAAAAGGGCGCATGGATGATATCCGTTTATGGGCATCTTACCGTGGTCAAACGCTTGCCAGAACTGGTAATATGGTTATCCTATCTTTTATTGACCTACCAAACTGTGTATTCTCTACCTACCTTATTCTAACTTGTTATGTATAGTGAGAGGAATGATGTACTATAGACGAGCTCTTGAACTACAATGCTACGAGGATATGATAAATGACCAAGGTTAGCTATAGAGTTCTTTGAGCATGCACATTTTTATTTATGTGGATGCAATTGAAAATAGTATCCAGTGGTAATTCTGTGATGAATTGAATTATCAGGTTATGGCTTAGCTGATTTGGATAGAGCTAAAGCTGCAAGGTCCAAGGCCATTGCTGATATTAAATTCACTTATGTTGTCTCCTGTCAACTCTATGGCGTGCATAAGGCATCCAAGGATCCTCGAGAAAAAGGTCTCTACGAGAATATCTTAAACCTCATGCTGACGTAAGTTCCTGACCTTTTTTCTGGTTTGAATTATGTTTTCTGTGTTTCCCTCAGTTTCATATGCAAAAATACAGGTATCCAGCATTGCGCATTGCTTACATCGATGAGAAAGAAGTACAATTACAAAATGGTAAAATAGAGAAACAATATTACTCTGTTCTTGTGAAAGGTGATGATGAGGTATTGACCTTATGTTGCATGAACTTAAATCTTTACCTTCCTTCTGTTCATATCAGTAACCACAATTATATTCATTTTACATTTAGCTTTGACTAGGTTCCTAGCACATGTTGGACCAGTAGGCAATGCAACTATGCTAACATCATAATTTGATTGTGTGTGTGCATGTGTGTGTGTGTGCCTTTTTGTGTGTGTGTGTGTGTGTGTGTGTGTGTGTGTGTGTGTGTGTGTGTGTGTGGTGGAGTGTTGTAGTCTCTTATGTACATTTCTTCTTGTTGCAAAGATGCTTTGAGAAAAAAAAAAGAATTGTAAGGGAAATAACAACTGATTGAATATCCTTCACTCACTGTTCAGTATGTGAGCTGTCCTTCAACTTAGATGCATGCAACAGAATGTAGACCTTGAATAACTGTAGCTTTGTCTCGCTATCATTTAGCCAGAGAACATGATTGTATTAAACTGATTAGTGTTGCTGCCTTGCTGGTGTATTAGAATCGATTTATATTTATTTTGTTGTCAGGAAATCTACCGGATAAGGCTCCCTGGTAAACCAACAGAAGTTGGAGAAGGCAAACCTAATAATCAAAATCATGCCATAATCTTCACTAGAGGAGAAGCACTTCAAGCAATTGACATGAACCAGGTACACTAATCAATTATGTAATAGGTTTCAAGTTAGCAGACTTCTTACATTTTTCTGCTCTGTAGGATAACTATCTAGAGGAAGCATTTAAAATGAGAAATCTCTTGGAAGAGTTCCTTCTTACACATGGAAAGTCGGAGCCCACCATATTGGGTGTTCGGGAGCATATATTTACAGGAAGGTTGGTTTTTCTATTTCCTACCAATTTATCTAACTTTGTGAGCCTTCATTTTTTTCGTTACAGATTTTTGAATAACTAAATTTGTGTTCTAATGCTAATGTAATTCTGTTGTCACCTGACATGTAGTGTTTCATCCCTCGCCTGGTTTATGTCCAGCCAGGAGACCAGCTTCGTCACTATTGGACAACGTGTTCTTGCCAAAACTCTTAAGTATAGCTCCTCTCTCTTTCAAAATTTAACAAACTTTCATCTTGTATAACTCTTAGTTGTTACAATGTAGTCGTGGATTGTGTTCTTGACAAGGAACTCATAACAGTTGAATGTTCCCATGCTGCCCATAAAGGTTTAAGATTTGCTGATATTTACTCATAGCTTTTATCAATAGATTATATGAACAATATTCGATGATGAATAAGCATAGCCTAACCAACTGCAGGACATGTAGATATGCAATTTGTTAATTGCATCAATAATTATGGTCTTGTCAAGCTGCTCCCATTAAACTTGATGGCTCTGTTAAGCATTGTTTTAACTAGAGCTTGCTGTGGCTCTGTAGCAGGCCCTTCGCTTCTGCCCTGCATTGGTATAGCCTAACATATTTTTTTTGGATAACCACAAATACAATTCAAGCTTCCACATGATCAATTTGATGTACCTATAGCTACCTTCCATTTGGGTACTTAGTACAAGATTTGTAGCATGTGCACCAACAAATAAGGTTAATATGAGAAAGTGATGTTAATGGAGAAAAGATAAAAAGTGAAAGTTTGGGGGATGAATTCTGTGTTTATTTGTTGTCTTCATTTGACCATGTAGTTGTATTTTACTTTGTGAAATGATTGATTCATAATGTTGCAATTATAGCTTTGCATGTCACTCCAACTGAATCAATACACTATCATAATTAAAATACTTTATCCCATCAGATGTTTAAAGCGTTGGTGTCTATTAATGAAATGCCATGAGCAAAAAGCAAACCTTTTGTTCTGTTACATTGCCCACACCCTTGGAGCTGATCAGTTGTAACCTGTAAAATGTCAGTCTTTTGGTTATAGTTATCTTGATTTATAAATTTTAGAGGAAATCATGCTGTGGCTAGATATGTTTTGTAATTATCACACATTGCTACCTGTTGAAGTAATTCTTAAGTCGTCTCAACATAGCCGGTCCCAAGCCCGGGTAAAGGAGGAGGGTGTGTTAAGGTCTGGCGAACCAACAGTAAAAAAACAGCCACTCTCATAGATTTGAAACCCACAAGAGATTCGTTGGGGCGTAACCCTCTTAGCGACGCGCTACATCGGAACCTGGGTGTGGTGTTAAATGGGCAAGGGCCGGGTCGTCATCCCCTTAGTGGCGCGTCGTATCGTGACCCGGGTACGATGAAAAATGAGCAAGGGTCGGCCCGTCGCAACCTTAGTGGCGCGCTACATCTACGCCCGGGTGTAGTGAAAAATGAGCAAGGGTCTTCGCACTTCCCTCGACGGGTGCGAAGGGTAAGGAAGCTAGCCGAGCCAACTAGGATTCGTCTAGGTAGCTGGAACGTAGGGTCCCTAACGGGTAAGCTAAGAGAGCTAGTCGATGCAGCAATTAGAAGGCGTGTAAATATTCTATGCGTTCAGGAGACTAAATGGAAGGGCCAGAAGGCGAAGGAGGTAGAGGATACTGGCTTCAAACTTTGGTACACGGGGACAACATCGGGTAGGAATGGTGTAGGCATCTTGATCGATAGGAGCCTTAAGGATGGAGTCGTTGATGTTAGGAGGCAAGGCGACCGGATTATCTTGGTCAAGCTGGTAGTTGGAGATTCGGCTCTGAATGTGATCAGTGCCTATGCCCCTCAGGTAGGTCTTAGCGAGGGCACCAAGAGGCAGTTTTGGAAAGATCTTGATAGCATGGTTAGTACCGTGCCTATCAGCGAGAAACTCTTTATAGGAGGAGACCTCAACGGCCATGTTGGTGTGACTAATGTAGGTTTCAAGCGGGTGCATGGGGGGTTCGGGTATGGTAGTAGGAATCAAGAGGGGGAGAATGTTTTGAACTTCGCGCTGGCCTACGACTTGTTGATAGCGAACACCCTCTTTAGGAAGAGGGAATCTCATCTAGTAACCTTTCGTAGTGGACAACACGCGAGCCAGATCGACTTTATCCTTGCAAGGAGGGAGGATAGACGTGCTTGCTTTGATTGTAAGGTGTTACCTGGGGAGTGTGTTGTCCCTCAAGATAAGCTTGCGGTGGCGGACTTTCGCTTTCGGGTACGTGTCCACCGGGACGAACGGGCCAAGATTGCGAGAACGAAGTGGTGGAAGCTTAGAGGGGAAGAAGCGCAAACGTTTAAGGAGAGGATGCTAGATGAGGGGCCTTGGGAAGAAGGAGAAGATGCCGACGACATGTGGCTAAAGATGGCAACATGTGTCCGAAAGGTGGCTTTGGAAGTGTTTGGCGTGAGTAGGGGAGGCAAACGGGAAGCGAAAGACACATGGTAGTGGAATGACGAGGTGCAAAGGGCTATTAGGGAGAAGGAGTGTTTCAAGCGTCTCCACCATGACAAGAGTGCAGCCAACATCGAGGGCTATAAAATAGCGAAGAGGGTGGCAAAGCGAGCTGTGAGTGTAGCAAAAGGTCAGCCGTATGATGGCCCTTTATCAGCGACTAGGCACGAAGGAAGGGGAGAAGGACATTTATAGGATGGCTAGAATCCGCGAGAGGAAGACAAGGGACATCAACCAAATAAAATGCATCAAGGATGGGACAGATCGACTTCTGGTGAAGGATGAGCAGATCAAGGACAGATGGAGAGAGTACTTCGACAAGTTGTTTAATGGGAAGAATGAGGGTCCTACCCTTGAGTTGGACGACTCATTTGACGATACCAACAGACGTTTTGTGAGGAGAATTCAGGAGGCAGAGATCAGAGAGGCTTTGAAGAGGATGAAGGGAGGTAAAGCAATGGACCCTGATGGTATCCCCATTGAGGTGTGGAGATACCTAGGCGCTAGAGCGATAGTATGGTTAACTAAGCTTTTTAACCTTATTTTTCGGTCTAACAAGATGTCTGAAGAATGGAGAAGTATATTAGTACCTATCTTCAAGAACAAGGGAGATGTTCAAAGTTGTACTAACTACCATGGGATTAAGTTGGTGAGTCATACGATGAAGCTCTGGGAGAGGGTTATCGAGCATCGCCTAAGGAGAGTGACACATGTGACCCAAATTCAGTTTGGGTTCATGCCTGGTAGGTCGACTATGGAGGCGATTTTCTTATTACGACAATTGATGGAGAGATATAGGGAGCAGAAGAAGAACTTGCACATGGTCTTTATTGACCTCGAGAAGGCATATGACAAAGTACCGAGAAATGTCATGTGGTGGGTCTTGGAAAAGCACAAAGTCCCAATTAAGTACGTTACCCTCATCAAGGATATGTACAGGGATGTAGTGACGTTTGTTCGAACATGTGATGGTGACACCAGTGACTTTCCAATTAAAATAGGACTGCATTAGGGGTCAGCTTTGAGCCCTTATTTATTTGCTTTGGTGAGGGATGAGGTCATAAGGGACATACAAGGTGATATCCCTTGGTGTATGCTCTTTGCTGATGATGTGGTGCTAGTTGACAACAGTAGGGCAGGGGTTAATAGGAAGTTAGAACTATGGAGGCACACGTTAGAGTCGAAAGGGTTCAGACTTAGTAGGACTAAGACCGAGTACATGAGGTGCGATTTCAGCGCGACTAGGCATGAGGAGGGAGACGTTAGCCTCGATGGGCAAGTGGTGGCCAAGAAGGATACTTTTCGGTATTTAGGGTCGATGCTACAAAAGGATGGAGACATTGATGAAGATGTTAGGCATAGAATCTCAGCCGGCTAGCTGAAATGGCGTCAAGCTTCTGGCGTCCTCTGTGACAGGGTGCCTCAGAAGCTGAAAGGTAAGTTTTATAGGACGGCGATTCGTCCGGCGATGTTATACGGTGCTGAGTGTTGGCCTACAAAAAGGCGACATGTCCAGCAATTGAGTGTAGCAGAGATGCGTATGTTGCGATGGTGTTGTGGGCACACAAGGAGGGATAGAGTTCGGAACGACGATATTCGGGATAGGGTTGGGGTGGCACCAATTGAGGAGAAATTGATTCAACATCGGTTGAGATGGTTTGGACATGTCCAACGGAGGCCTCCTGAGGCGCCGGTGCGTAGTGGAGTTCTAAAGCGGGCCGATAATGTAAAGAGCGGTAGAGGTCGACCTAAACTAACTTGGGACGAGTCCGTCAAGAGAGATCTTAAGGAGTGGAGTATCTCCAAGGATTTAGTTATGGACAGGAGCGCTTGGAAATTGGCAATCAACGTGCCTGAACCGTGATCTCTTTTTGTCTTATGCCCTTTATGTCCCTTTATGTGTCTCTCTGTTTCTCGTCTCTTTTGGGTTTCATCTCTAGCCTACCCCAACTTGCTTGGGACAAAAGGCTACGTTGTTGTTGTTGTTGCTGTTGCTATGTGTTGAAGTAATAATTTAACAGTGTTTTCAAATATATGCCAGGTAGAATTTGCACATAAAATAGTGGTATGATGGTATGAGATAATTTGCAGTTCATATGGAGACTTTTGGAGTCTAGGATGTAAATTCTGCGTTTAAGTAATTTATGGGAGTGGAAGAATTCAGATGTGGTCGCATTGAATTCTCCTGTTCTAACTTGTTTTGGAGATCCACATTAATATTGGAGTGTAAGTTAACAAATTTCTGATGCAGGGTACGATTCCATTATGGCCATCCTGATGTTTTTGATAGACTCTTTCACCTGACAAGGGGTGGCATAAGCAAGGCATCAAAGGTTATCAACCTTAGCGAGGATATATTTGCAGGTTAGTTTTCCTGAGACTGTGCAAAAACTAAGTTGCTTATTTCTGCCCACTAAGCTCACAGTTGTTATTTGACATCAAAGGGTTCAATTCAACCCTACGTCGAGGAAATGTTACGCACCATGAATACATACAGTTGGGCAAAGGACGTGATGTTGGAATGAACCAAATATCCAACTTCGAGGCCAAGGTGGCAAACGGAAATGGTGAACAAACACTATGTCGTGATATTTATCGACTAGGACACAGATTTGATTTCTACAGGATGTTGTCTCTGTATTTTACCACAGTTGGCTTCTACTTCAATAGCATGGTATGAGTCTCATACTTGGACTTATCAACTTAGTAACTGACAAATACAACTTCCAGAAAGTAGAAAAGCAGATTGATTCACCCTATAACTTCTTTTTACAAAAGGAAAAAAGATGATATCTGGGCTTTGGAGTTTCAACTTTTGAGCAATCAAACATGGAAAAGTTCTCACTGCTAGAACCATTAGAAAAGTATGTTTTTTGAAAAACTAAAACTGGTACTTTGCACAAGATTAAGCTGGGACTGGAACACAAAAGTATGCTCCCTGATGTTTTATTTATTTACCTCAGATAATTCATATAAAGCTTTGCATGTTGTATAGAAAATGATTAATGTGTTTTATTGATGTTTTCTGAAAGCAAGAACCAACAGATTGTAAAGAGTATATTATTTGAAGCACATAGTATACTAATCTTGATGCATTTTATGATCTTCGCTCTAATTTTCATGAGTTGACTTAAACATGTATATTACCTTCAGGTGGCTGTTCTCACAGTGTATGTATTTTTATATGGGAGGTTATACCTTGTTTTGAGTGGCTTAGAAAAGTCAATACTCCAAGATCCAAATATCCAAAACATCAAACCGTTTGAAAATGCACTTGCTACTCAATCTGTATTCCAACTTGGGATGTTGCTCGTTCTCCCAATGATGATGGAGGTTGGACTGGAGAAAGGATTTGGCAGAGCACTGGCAGAGTTTGTGATCATGCAACTTCAGTTAGCTCCTGTATTCTTCACTTTTCATCTTGGAACAAAGACTCACTACTATGGCAGGACAATACTTCATGGTGGAGCAAAGTATAGAGCTACTGGGAGAGGATTTGTTGTGCGGCATGCGAAGTTCGCTGAGAATTATCGGATGTACTCCCGGAGTCACTTTGTGAAAGCATTGGAGCTGCTTATTCTTTTGGTTGTTTACCTAGCATATGGGAGTTCATACAGAAGCTCAAGTTTGTATCTGTACGTCACAGTTTCGATATGGTTCCTTGTTTTCTGTTGGCTGTTTGCACCTTTTGTCTTCAACCCATCCTGCTTTGAGTGGCACAAGACTGTTGATGACTGGATTGACTGGTGGAAGTGGATGGGCAATAGAGGTGGTATTGGATTAGCACCTGAGCAAAGTTGGGAGGCTTGGTGGGTGAGTGAACATGACCACCTGAGGAATGCAACAATTCGAAGCTTGCTCTTGGAGTTCATCCTTTCCCTGCGATTCTTGATCTATCAATATGGTATTGTTTACCACTTGCACATAGTGCATGGCGACAAAAGCTTCTTGGTATTGTACCTGCTTATATTGGCCCTTGTTTTAATCTTCATTTTTTTTGAAATAAAAGGCAGGAGCTCTGCCGCTCAATTAAGTAAGGGTAAAGAAGTCTATGTACAAAAGACACCCCCTGGTGCCACACACTACGGTCCTAGGACCGGAACAGGACAGTTAATCTTCATTTTGAAACTCAGTTAACTTAATGCTTGCTTTCTCCAACAGGTTTATGCACTGTCATGGCTGGTTATAGCAGTTGCTCTTGTGTCGCTAAAGGTAACAGTCTGTTTTGTCTTGTAGTGCATCCTATTTTGTTTGATACTGCGCTTACAGCTAGAGTATGCTCCCTTGTTCCAGGTTGTTTCAATGGGAAGAGAGAAGTTTGTTACAAGGTTTCAACTAGTGTTCCGCATCCTCAAGGGCATTGTCTTCCTTGTGCTCATCGGTTTGCTTGTCCTTTTATTTGTTGGTTTTGATCTCGCTGTCGCGGACGTTGGCGCCAGTATCTTGGCATTCATTCCCACTGGCTGGTTTATTCTTCTGGTGAGCCATTCTTGGGTTCTTCCACACGTCTTTTTTTTAGTTACTTGTGTTTGCCATAGGATACTTATCACTCCTGTTATCCTGTTAATCTTCATTTAGATGTGTTCTGTTTTTAGATGTATTGGCTATTCTCTGATTCATGTTCGTGCCACCTTCTGTTGCTTTAGATTGCGCAATTATGTGGACCGCTGTTTCGGAGGTTGATCATAGATCCACTTCACTTGCTGTGTTGCCCATATGGTACTGGTGGTGCATGCAGAGGTCCTTGCTGTGCCAAGTTCAGGCAGAGGACCGGTGCTGCGCTTAGGAAGATGGGACCATGGGACTCCATCCAGGAGATGGCGAGGATGTACGAGTACACCATGGGGCTCCTCATCTTCCTGCCCATTGCCGTGCTGTCGTGGTTCCCCTTCGTCTCTGAGTTCCAGACACGGCTGCTCTTCAACCAGGCCTTCAGCAGGGGGCTGCAGATCTCTAGGATCCTCGCTGGGCAGAACGGTAGTGGCACAAAGAGCGACTGATGCTTTGACTTTGACGGAGTGATGCATTCCGTTGTGCCATGTGGTATCTCGTTGCTATTGTCCTTTGCTATCATGTGTAGCATCAAGTATGTTCGTCGTCTGAAAAAGTGGTATCGCACAGTTTGAGTGTGTATGTTGGATTTTCGCCTCTTAATTCATATTGATTGGTTGTTACAATTTGATTTGCACGTATACTTTGGAATCTGATTGATTGTCGGTGTTGAAAGTAAGTGTTGTTTGTTTCTAGGCAGAACTTTTTTTTTCTAACCAGAACTTTTTTTTAAGTGTTGGAGATAGTATCTCATTGCATGTTGGTAGCAATCATGCAGTTTGCAATCGGGACGTGACACATTTTCCATCAACGACATGATAGACGATCATTTTGGTTTGACCGCCTTGATTCGCAAACTAGTTCTCCCACAGGTTGTGTTTCTCTAGTTGAATGCATGATTTACTGTCGAATGTTTGCTCCTGAGATACTTCAATTCACGATGTCAATATTTATTCAAAGCTTACCAGTAATGCAATTGGCCCTATCTTGTTGTCAAGTTATGATCATTTTGAAGGATCATACGGTGTATCTAAAAAGATGCTAGTTTGGCCATTATGATCTCAAGTCTTCTTCTTTTGAATTTGATCTCAAGTCTTGTTTGTTGAGACCGAAGTTAGTGATCATGTTTTGTTCTGGGGCAATACAAAGATTGGATGATTGGATGTTGGCTGTACCAAATTTAGTTTTGAGAATATCAATAAGGTTAACTATGGTTGGTGGCAATTTGATCGCTTTGTGCACATGTAAGAATCTAATAGAAGTTGAGGACGTCATTTCAAATCAGTTTATAGCAGCCGTCAGAAGATATTAGCGAAGGAAGAGAGCAGATTTTGTCATCTCAAAGCAAAATTTGATTTTTGAGTACGATGAGACTACGTGCCCCTAGAAACAAAGGTATGCTATACATTTGAGGTAATCACCATGATGAGTCAATTTTGGTTTAGATGATGTTTTTAGTACACAAGCTTTACTAAAAAAAAATAGGGAGAGGCTATATGTTGAGAATCAAATTTTTAAAAAGGAGGTGATACCAAATTGGGCTGCTGAAAACTAGCTAGGGCTGGTTTCCAAACCGGCCTGTGCTGGTTTTCCAACTTTGTAAAAATACACTTGAACTCCATTGTGTTTCTCACATCGAGACGATTGAAAAAAGTATATAGAATGTCTAATTTTGAGTCTTGATGAAGAAAATGCAATTTTGAAAAAGACCAAATGATTTCCAAATTACTTTTTCCAACAAGCTTTGTTTATTTTTTTATTTTTATTTTTTGTCCTTGGCTTCAGCAACTAGATCACAACTTACGCTCTCAAGTTTTTATGGGAGCAAGCGCAATCTTTTGGTATATTTGGTTGAGCTAAAATGACTTGGTTTTTGATAAAAAGATATTATCTTCTTATTTAAAAGTTATTTTTTAGGGCTATCCTGGAGACAACAACAATGGAGATCCAGGCCTTTTTCTAATAGGCTTACTGCACAGATTACAATTACATCTTGTGAGCTTTTTTGAAAGCTTGTTTTTATGTGCCATAGACTTCTTTTGTATTAAACATTAATGTCACACCCATTTTTAAGGAACACATAGAGTGCATAGTCTTATATGCGCCCAGAGATCAATCACACATAAGCTGACAAATTCATCACAATTGTTTATTACATAACAAACAATATCACGTAGTCTTCTCACAAATGTAGCGGAATTAAAATATAATTCTCTTGTGGTAGCTAGCTCCATGGCACAGGCACGTCAACTGGTTGACCACAAGTCTAGTAATCTTTGGGGAAGTAGATATAATGATCATTACCTGAGCAATCTATTACCCATTCGGGATTTTTATCCAAATACAGAAAATAAACAAGTGTAAGTACATCTCGTACTCAACAAGTGTAACATGTGGTTCATGAGGCTCAAAAAGGCAAGACTCAGGTTTAATTACATGTAACTTTTAGTTGGCAAAGTTTTTAGCATATGAGTAGCAACAAGTGGTCTTAAACCCATAGTAAACATATGATCATGTAAAGTGATTAATGAATAGCAAAAATATAAGCATAATACAGTTTAATAGTGTTCATCTGTTCTGTAAGAATTCCCAAGGCCGCTCGTGTCCGTGAGCACGGCTGATATACCAGTTTTACACTCTGCAGAGTTTGTACACTTTTACTGTGAGTCGTGATCCCTAAAAGCCCGAGGTTTGCGAGGCCCCAATGGGCAGACAGGTTTCACTATGAAGCCTTTTAAAGGTTCGTCTAACAAGTTAGGGTCATTAGATTCACTCGGCAAGCAGATGTAGGAACCCCTTTTCAAATGGAACAATTCTATCCCGGCTATACTCATAAGACTAGAGGTTGTCCTACACCCATCGTGGCAAGCCATTCTTATGCCATAAAGGTAACCACTAACAAGCTAGAAAAGGTCCTTTTATATGACTAAAGTCCGAGCTATGTAGCCCCCACAGTTGTACTATAAGTTCCGGATGATCACTTACAAATAAGTCCTAAGGGAGATAAACTAGAGCACCAAATAAACAGCCCAATGCTCTAGCCCACTTATTCCATGTTGCTAAAAAGTATCTTTTAAATGTTTATTGCATATACCATTAGTCAAATTACAAGTTCATTGTTTATGTGAGCTCTAGCAAAAGCTACCCAAAGCCATAACCATAGGAATCAAGGTATAAGAACAATCCTAGGGCATCCTTATCAAGGAGACACATGCATGATGAATTATTTGCATTAAAGGTAATTAGGAGACAAGGATGATCCCATGCTATAGTTGCCTTGATCAAACTGGTCCTGCTGGTCAGGTTCGTAGAAATACTCTTGATCACTAACGAATGGCTCACCGTCTATACTTGATCAACACATCCACAACAATCATCTAAGGGCAATCATGCAAGGCAAACAAGGCTACAATGAGAATAGTACATCAACAGTAGAAAAATAAGATGAAAAGTTTGTAAAACGAATCTACATCTCGCTATGATCACATAGACGCGAATTGCACGTAAATCGGAGCTATACGAAGAAGTTATGAATTAAACAATATTGTCTTTAATAAAATAATGGATTAAATCTAACCTCAAAATTTAAAAGTTGGAAACATACTTAACAGTAGTATTAACACGTAGATTACGAAATTACGAATCTAACGCAATTTGAACGGACCAAATCGGAGTTAAAACGGAGATTTTATGAGCAAAATAAGATTGACAACAAATCTATAAATATCAGAAAACATATTTTGAATCTACATAAAAGAATCTACCCTTCTGAAAAAGAAAAACGTATTTTGGAAATATGCCATGGACCACGGGTTTGAAAACAAGAAAACATAGGGGCCCTTAAGCAAAATAGACAGCCGAAGGGGTATGGAGTAATCTAAGCCATTGGATTAGATTTGGACGGCCCTGATCAAGTTGGGGAGGGGGAGGGAGATCAAACCGGCCGGAACAGTGGCCAACGCGGTGGTTGGCCATGGCTAGCGGTGAAATAGCTCACCGGCGCACACGGTTAGGGCCCTAGAGGCCGTGGTTCGGCTCGGGAACTGCACGGGAACAAAGAGGGGATCAAGGCGAACTCACCAAGTGACTTTTCACGGGCAAAGACGGGATAGGGTCGACGGAAAACTTGACGGGGCTGCAACGGCTTCCTGTAGATGGCCGGTGACTGTTAGTGGGGCACAGAGAACAAGAGAGATCAAATGGCTGGCTACAAAGCTTCGTCACCTCGTAATAAAGAGCGACAAAAGCTTGGAGACGGTGCAGTGGCTTCCCACGGTGGATGCGACGGTGGCGGCTTTGACCTTGCGTCGGCGAGATCCAAATCCGACGCTGCTAGGCTAGGGCGTGGGTAGCGGCTCGTAGATGAAAGCGGTGCCGCGTCAGGGGGGGTCCTCACGCTACTTATGGGGTCGAGCTGCGTGGAGGACACGTCAAATCCCGGATATCGGGTGGCGGTAGGAGTAGAGTCCTACTCGGCTATGGCTGAAGGTAGGGGAAGGCGCTGACAAGCGGGCTCAGTGCGTCAGTGACTCTTGGAGAGGGTCTCAGTCGTCAGCCAAACAGAGGGAGGGGGAAAACGCCTGCATGGCTTGCTGGGCTGGCCTGCTTTGCGGGCCACGCGAGAGGAAAAGAGCTGGGCCAGCGGAATAGGGGAGAGGGGAAGATGCTGGGCCTGAGGGAGCGACCAGGCCTTGTTGGGTTGCGGCCACGGGCCAGAAGGGAAGAAAGGAGAGTTTTTTCTTTTTTTTCCTTGAATTTTCAAAGCCATTTTCAGAAGGAGTTTTAAATCAATTTAAATTTGGATGAAAACCACGCAGTACAAAAGAATAAATGCACCAGCATGAATGCACATACATGTTACTAGCCTTATAGTTGATTTTATTTCAAAAGTTATTATTTCTCTAGGTTTGTATACACATATAAATACATAAATAAATTAAATTCACCTATATCAAAATGATGCAAATTTTAGGATGTTACAATTCTACCCCTTAAAATGAATCCCGTCCTTGAGATTCGGACGACGCTTACTCAAATAGCTGTGGATATGCTCTTCTCAGATCCTCTTCTCTTTCCCAAGTAGCCTCTTCTTTCGTATACCGATTCCACTGAACTTTGCATATCTTTATTACTCGGCTCCCAGTAACTCTTTCTGCTGTTTCCAAAATTTTCACTGGATACTCCTCATATGTTAGATCTTCCTTAATAGTAAGCTCCTCTAATGGTATCTGTTCCTCGGGTACCTGCAAACACTTCTTTAACTGAGACACGTGGAACACATCATGCACTCCTGCTAAGCTTTCAGGCAACTCCAACTGATAAGCCACTTCACCACATCTTTCTAAAATCTTGAATGGCTCAATATATCTCGGTGCTAACTTTCCTTTCATGTACTTTTCTATCGAGACTAGGCTGCCTTTAAATTATTCCTAATCATCCTTACTTGCTTCTCAGCATTCCTAAGCACATCTGGTCCAAACACCTAACTTTCTCCTGTTTGATCCTAGAACAATAGAGTTCTACACTTTCGACCATACAACGCCTCGAAAGGTGCCATTTGTAAACTCTTCTGGTAACTATTGTTGTAAGAGAACTCCGCATATGCCAAACTCTTATCACAACTTGTACCATATTGCAAAGCACAAGCTCTCAACATATCTTCCAATATCTGATTAATTCTTTTAGTTTGCCCATTTGTTTGTGGATGATAAGCTGTACTAAAATTCAATTTTGTTCCCAATGAGGTATGCACTTGCTGCCAAAAGTGAGATGTAAATTGAGTACCCTGATCAGACACAATCTTCTTGGAAACTCCATGCAAACACACTATCTTCTCCATATATAATTTGGCCAATTTCGGTCCATGGTAAGTAGTCTTGACCGGTATGAAATGAGCAACCTTAGTTAACCAATCAACAATCACCCAGATTGAGTCATAACCCCTCTGAGTGTGTGGTAACCCCATTATGAAATCCATACCCACTTCTTCCCACTTCCACTCAGGCATTTTCATTGGTTGCAACAATCCTGCAGGCCTTTGATGTTTAGCTTTCACCCTTTGACATGTATCACATAGTGCAACATACTCAGCAACATCTCTTTTCATCCCATACCACCAATATTTCCCTTTTAAGTCTAGATACATTTTAGTACTCCCAGGATGTATAGAGTAAGCTGACTTATGAGCTTCACGCAGAATTGCCTTTCTTACAACCTTATTCTCAGGCACACACAACCTTTTCCCAAACCACAAAGTTTCATTGTCATCCATACGAAATCCTGGTGCCTTGCCTTTCGCTATGTTCTCCGCTATTTCCTTTAACTTTGCATCCTGCAACTGACCCTTGCGTATCTCTTGCTCCAATGTAGGTTCTATCACTAACTCCATGTATTATTGACAATACCCAAATTTAGATGCTCAAATTCAGCACCCAACTCACTTGACATAGGCATCACTTGCACCTCATTAGCATAACTCTTCCTGCTAAGAGCATCAACAACAACATTGGCTTTTCTCGGATGATAATGCACTTCCAAATCATAGTCCTTAATCAATTCCAACCATCGACGTTGTCTCAAGTTTAAATCTGATTGAGTGAAAATGTACTTCAAGCTCTTGTGATCAGTGTATATATCACTCTTATGCCCAATCAGATAGTGCCTCCATATCTTCAAAGCATGCACCACTGCAGCTAACTCTAAGTCATGAGTGGGATAATTTAACTTATGCTTTTGTAATTGCCGAGACGCATAGGCCACTACTCTTCCCTGTTGCATAAGTACACACCCGAGACCTTGACGAGATGCATCACAATAGATGGAGAAATTCTTGCTCAAATCTGGCAAAACTAACACCGGGGCTGTAGTCAATCTCTTCTTCAATTCCTTAAAATTAGCCTGGCACTTTTCAGACCACACAAACTTAGCATTCTTCTCCAACAGAGCTGTCATAGGCTTGGCAAGCTAAGAAAACCCTTCAATAAACCTTTGATAATATCCAGCCAATCCCAAGAAACTATGAATCTCTCCCACATCAGTTGGTGGTTTCCAGTTCAACACATCCTTCACCTTACTAGGGTCTACTGATATTCCACCATTAGATACAACGTGGCCTAGAAAACAAACTTCTTTCAACCAAAACTCACACTTACTACGCTTAGCATACAACTTATGCTCTCTGAGCTTCTGCAAGACTAACTTTAAATGTTCAGTATGCTCTTCCTCAATCTTGGAGTATACCAATATATCATCAATGAACACTACCACAAACTTATCCAAAAACTCCATGAACACCTTATTCATCAAGTACATAAAGTACGCAGGAGCATTGGTCAAGCCAAAGGACATTACTGTGTACTCATACAAGCCATATCGTGTAGTAAATATTGTTTTAGGTATATTAGTAGCACGAATCTTCAATTGATGATAGCCAGAACAAAGATCAATCTTAGAAAACACGCAAGCACATCTCAACTGATCAAACAAATCATCAATTCTTAGTAGTGGGTACTTATTTTTAATAGTTACCTCATTAAGTGACCAATAATCAACACACATTCTCTGAGTCCCATCCTTCTTGTCAACAAAGATTACTGGTGCTCCCCAAGGTGAAGAACAGGGATGAATGAATCCTTTCTCTTACAACTCCTTTATTTGTTTCTTAAGTTCTTCTCATTCATTAACCCCCATTCTATATGGACGCTTAGCTATAAGTGTAGTTCCAGGTAATAATTCAATAATAAACTCGATATCACGATCAGGTGGCATACCTGGCAAGTCGTTGGGGAACACATCCGGAAATTCATCCACAACTAGATCCTCCTGATTGGTACCATCATCAAGTCGGTTCACTGTGGCTGTCTGCTGCTTCTGCACTATCACCTCAACACTGATCCGGTCTCCCATTGGTGTTGTCAGAGCTACTACCTTTTCTTTACACTAAATTACCACCTGATTTTGCTTCATCCAATCCATTCCTAGAATAAGATCAATCCCAGCTGTTCTCAACACTATAGGGCTCACTTTAAACTCTACCCCTCTTAAAATTAGACTAGTAGGGAGGCATTGATAAGAAGCTTACATATTTCCCCCTGGTGAGTTTACTAGTATGGGTTTTTCATGGCACATAAAGGTATGCTATGTGTCTTAACAAATATTTGTGATATGAATGAATGCGAAGCTCTAGAATCAAAAAGAATAGTGGCAGGAGTGGAATGGACATCAAACGTACCGAGCATTACTTCTGGTTCCTCCGTTGCTGTCTCCTGAGACACATGGTTCACCTTCCCAGTGTGGGTTGGCCGTGGGTACACCTTCTGGTTGCTATTATTCTGACTCTGCGGGGTTTGCTGACCCTGCTTCTTGGGGCAATGATTAGCATAATGTCCAACTTCTCCATAGCGAAAGCATGTGTTGGGGGTGCTAGGCGCACTGGTCTTCATGGGAGTGTTGTTAGGAGTGCCCTGGTGCTGAGTCTGACTTCCATTTCTGCTATTGGGGGTGTTGATTGCCATTCTGCAGCTGGAACGGGGGACGCTGCGGAAACTGATTACGGGGAGGGATCTAACCAGGATTCCACTAATTAGGTGGATACCTCTGCTGGTAACCTTGCTGGAAACCGGTGCGCTGATGAGTATTGCTTCCCAAGGCCTGTCCCTGGAGCCTCTTTCTTTTAGCATCCATCTCCTTGCGATTGTTGTCAACCACAATAGCGCGATTCATCAATGTCTGATAGTTAGGGTAAGTATTGGACATCAGCTGCAATTGCAGACCATCATACAGACCCTTTAGGAAGAGACGCTGCTTATCAGCATCATTAGCCACCTCATTCAGAGCATAACGTGACAATTGAGCAAACTTATCACGATACTCGGCTACGGTCATAGATCCCTATGTCAAATTCTGGAATTCCTCCACCTTCAGCGCTATCATTCCCTCTGGTATGTGGTAGGATCTGAAACTCTCTCTAAACTCCTGCCAAGTGATGGTGGGAGCATTAGCAGGACGTCCGTACTCATACGACTCCCACCAGTCCTGAGCTTCTCCTTGGAGTTGTCCAGATGCGAACAACACCTTCTGCCGGTCATCGCATTGGGCTATGTTGAGTTGCTCCTCCACCGCACGAAGCCAATCATTCGCTTCCAGTGGATCAGTAGCATGAGTGAATACTAGGGGATGACCTTTTAAAAATTCATCACGCTTATCACGCGGTGGTGCCCTAGCAACTGGCTGATTCTGCTGGTTCTTCACCAGTTGTTGCATTAACTGGGTCTGCACTGCAAGAAGCTGCTCAATTGTGGGTGGCGGTGGTGGTGGTGGATTCAGGGGAACACCTCCATTGTAACACCCTAAAATTTTGAAAAGAAGAAAAATAGGAGAAATATGATTTTTATATATTTTTGTGAGCATGCAAATTTAGAATGATAATAATTTTTATAAATTTAAAATCAAATATAAGGGTAGAAACATGATTGAGCATTCATGCAGCTGCATTTGAAATTTTGTATTGAGTGGTTTAAATCAAATTCAAATTGGATTTAAAAATCTTTTGAAAAATGGCTTTGAAAAATTAGAAAAAGAAAAAGAAAAGGTATTCTTTCTGCTATCGGGCCGTTTCTTCCACCGCGGCCCACCGCCTCGGCCTGCTCTCCCAACACGCGGCCCGCCTTCCCCCGCTCCTCGCTTTGTTCTCGGGCCGAGCCGAGCGAACCGGCCGTTGGCCCAGCAACCGCGGCCGCTGGCCCAACTCGCTCGCGCACGCGTTTCCCCGCCTCCAGCGTCGCTGACACCGCAGCCCCACCTGTCAGACCATCTCCTTCCCCAAGCCGCCGCCGGAATCTCTTTCCTTTCTTACCGTCGGCGAATCCTTCTCAGAATCCTCCTCCTTACTTAGCGCCGCCTTTGGGCTATAAAAGCCGAGCCCCTGCACCCCTCCGCCCTCATCCTAACCTTTAGGAGCTGCTGTAGCCTTGAGAACATCGCCACCGCAAGCTCCCACCCTACCTCGCCGCCACCGTCCGCCATCCCGATCACACCGTCGCCTCCATCCATCCCGCGCCCTAGATTTCACCCTTGGTGAGTTCGCCGTGTTCCGCGCTACCTCCCGGTGCTTCCCCTCCGTTGAATGGTGCCCAGAATCGAGTTTTGGTGATTCCCGGCCGTGGCGCCGCCGCGGCAGTTCACCGTCGGGCCGAAAACCGGCCGGAGCGCCGCCGGCCGCTCTCTCTCTCCTTCCCGATTTGATCTCGGCCGTCCGTTTTGAATCGGACGGACGTGACTCGTTGATACCGGTTCGGTTGTAAATTTTGCTTAAGAGACCCTGTAGTTTTTAAGTTATAAACCCGCGGCCCAAAACGTAAAAACCCGAATTCGTTTTGATCTGTTGAAAGCGTATTTCGTCTCGGTAAATGAAAAATACGTTTTTTCATATTTACAGTTTTGCCACTAAACATGTTTTAGTCGTAGAATCTCCGTTTTAACTCCGATTTGATCCATTCAAATTGCATTAGATTCATATTTGCGAGCTCTACATGATAATAGAACTGTACAGTAGGTTTGAGTTAATTTATTTTCGAGTTTTTATTAAAGTATTTATTTTTCTATAGGAAATCTTCGTAAATTCATAACTTCGTCGTTTTAGCTCCGTTTTTCGTGATCTTCGCGTCTGTGTGATCCTAGCGAGTTGTAGATTCGTTTTAAAGACTTTTTATGTTATTTTCTTACTGTTGGTGTACTGTTCTAATTATAGTCTTGTTTGTTTATGCATGATTGCCTCTGGATGTATGTTGTTGCTGTTGTTGATCGAGTATAGACGGTGAGCAATTCATTGGAGATCAAGAGCCTTTCTACGAGCAAGATCTTCAGGACTAGTTTGAGCAAGGCAAGTATAGCATGGGATTATCCTTGTTGTCCTATTCACATTATGCAAATAATATCATTATGCATCTATTCCCTTGTTAAGGATGACTTAGTGATTGATCCTACACCTTGATACCTATTATATTGCATTGAGTAGTATGGCTAGTGCTTAAACATGGACTATGATCATGTAAATTGATTAGAGGAATATGCAAAAAACATTAAAAGATGATTTTGATTAATGTTTAAAGGGGATTAGAGCTTGGGGGTTACTTTTGATGCTCTAATTACTCTCCATAAGGACTCATCTATAAGCGAACATCCGGGATTTACAGTACAACTGTGGGGGCTATATGGCTCTGGCTTTAGTCATATAGAAGGACCTTTTCTAGCTTGTTAGTGGTAACCTTTTTGGCGTAAGAATGGCTTGACGAATCGGGTATAGTGCGGCCTCTGTCCTTATGTGTATAAGCTGCGGGTTATTGTGCCATTTGGAAGGGGGGCTCTACAACTGTTTGCCGAGTAAATCTAATGGCCCTAACTTGTTAGACGAACCTTCGAAAGACGTCATAGTGTTTTCCCTGCCTGCTCACCTTGGTAGTGTTTTGGGAGTAATTAACCCGGGCATATGGGCAACACGACTCACAGTGAAAGTGTACAACCTATGCAGAGTGTAAAACTGTTATAACAGCCGTGCTCACGGTCACGAGTGGCCTTGGACCCTTATGGAATAGTTGATAATTATTAATGGTTATGTTTTTGCTATTCATCAATAATTTCACATGGATCATATGTTTATTGTTTATATTGAGACATCTTGATGATATTGATATGCTAAAATTATGCTAACTAAAAGCTACATGCTGATAAACCCATGATATGCCTTTGAGCCTCATGAACCCTATGTTACACTTGTTGAGTACGAGATGTACTTACGCTTGTTTATTTTTCTTACTTGGATAAAAATCCCGGATGGGTAATAGATGGTGCTAATAGTGACTACTACGCCTACTTCCCTGAAGATTACTAGACCTGGAGTCAACCAGTCAATGTGCTTGTGATTGGAGCTACCATGAGAGCTTATTATTTTACTTCCGCTACATTTGTGTTAAGACTATGTGTTAAATATCATGATGTAATAACATTTGTGATGATACTTCCGTTATAATTTGTTAACTTATGTGTGATTGATCTCTGGGCACATATAAGAGTATGCATTCCATTTGGTCTTTAAATGGGTGTGACATCCATGACCCCTGCCTCTTCCTATTCTAGCCATTTGCCATCCAACGCAAACATTCAAACGTTGAGATTTCCAAGCTATCAACCACTTATATAAAGATAAAGAATGAAATCTAAAAGTTTTCTGGGCGAGTTCCAACACCAATAGTTTGGTAAAATAGTCATATCTCGAGCTTTAGATGTCCAAAAGAGGTGTTCCTTATATGGTTGGAAAGATTATGGAATTTTCTGCAATTTTTATTTAGATCACAAGCCCAGATTCTGTCGTTAAGTTATTCAAAAATGAGACACAACAGAAACTATTCTAGATTTCCAGACTGCGCAGAAACTTCATCTTGTAACAGTTATATCTCTCATTCCAGTTCAGATAAAAAGGTAATTCTGAGGCATTGGAAAGATGCTTACGTCTAGTTATTCACATAAAAATTTCATAAATTTTAGCTGAACAGATATTATTGAGCATAAAAAGAAAGACAGACCGCTCCAGAGAAGGCAAAACCGAGAGATTAAGATAAACCAACCCAACTATTTATTTTTCACACTTATACTTAATATCTCTAACTAGGGAACTTTGCAGACATGCCCACAAAGCTCCAGCACACATTACAAGAAAAAACCAACTCACACATAGGCATAATAATAACTCAACTAGTCACACAAGAGTTCACACGACACCACGAGACTCAACTTGACTCAACATAACTCGTACTAACGTCTTATTACATTAAAGGGGACTCCAACTTCTATGGATGTGGTTCATATTCAAGCTCCTCGTAGATCTTTGGCAAGCCTTCAATCACTCGGTGGTTATCTATCACTTGGTAGCACTAGTTGAGAGACTTTCCTTGTGCTATCACCATCTCCTCCAAGCACTCATTCTTCTCCATCAGATCATAGATGAAATTTGCCATCACTTGGGGAATTGGATCCAAGTTCGTCGGGTTCATCATTCCCCACCCTAAGGTAGAATGTCCACGAGGAAGGTAATGATGGTTATCCCACCACATATCCCAAAAAACAAAGTTCACGGAGACCCAAGCAAGCTTCAAAGGCTGCATCCTCCATGCTAGCTTCCATGGTGGCGCGATGGCCACTATGGCAGTAGTTCCTATCCAGCAAGTGTGAATCCTTCTCTGCATCCTTAATGAAAATGCACACCCTTGACTTCCAGTAAGTGTCCTCCAAAGGGTGCGTATACTCCCTGCAGACATACTCCACGGCGGGGTTCCAATCAGAGAAGTAGGCACTGAGCATGCCCACCAGTCGGTGATGCGAAGGAGTGTCATAGCTTGGCTTGTAATGGAGCTTTATAGTCCACCCCATAGGAGGGGGTGGCACACCATCTCCAGCTGATCCATCTTGAGGTGGCGACGGGGGCTGTTCACCACCTTGAGTATCCTCATCATCATCGATATGAATGACCTCCACCGGCTCCTCCTCAGGTTCTGGGTCATCTTGGGGCAACTCTGGCTCTGGCGCCTGCACTTGTGCTGGTGATAATGGTGGTGTTGGTGAGGTGGCCTCCGGTTCCTCGGGTTCCTCCCTGCGGGGCTTCATAGGCTCGTACTGGGAACGAGGTGGGTAGTAACCTCCGGTGGTGATACGGACGGTCTTGTGGGCACAAACCATCTACAGATTTAGACCATGAACAAGTTAGAATAAAAATAATATAATAGAATGAGTCAAGGGAAGCATAAAATTTTAGCAAATACCAAGAGTGAGATAGCAAGCATGAAAATAGTGAAGCAAAGAATGCTAAAAACAACCATTACTAACTAGGCTTACGTCCTACAGTCAACAAAGCTTTGATACCAATTTGTTACACCCATTTTTAAGGAACAAATAGAGTGCATAGTCTTATGTGCGCCCAGAGATCAATCACACATAAGCTGACAAATTCAAGATAGTATCATCACAATTGTTTATTACATAACAAATAATATCACGTAGTCTTCTCACAAATGTAGCAGAATTAAAAGATAATTCTCTCGTGGTAGCTAGCTCCATAGCACAGGCACGTCAACTGGTTGACCACAAGTCTAGTAATCTTCAGGGAAGTAGATATAATGATCATTACCCGAGCAATCTGTTACCCATCCGAGATTTTTGTCCAAATATAGAAAATAAACAAGTGTAAGTACATCTCGTACTCAACAAGTGTAACATGGGGTTCATGAGGCTCAAAAAGGCAAGACTCAGGTTTAACTGCAAGTAGCTTTTAGTTGGCAAAGTTTTTAGTATATGAGTAGCAACAAGTGGTCTTAAACCCATAGTAAACATATGATCATGTAAAGTGATTAATGAATAGCAAAAACATAAGCATAATACAGTTCAATAATGTTCATCTTTTCTTTAAGAATTCCCAAGGCCGCTCGTGTCCGTGAGCACGGCTGATATACCAGTTTTACACTCTGCAGAATTTATACACTTTCACTATGAGTCGTGATCCCTAAAAGCCTGAGGTTTGCAAGGCCCCAATGGGTAAACAGGTTTCACTATGAAGCCTTTCAAAGGTTCGTCTAACAAGTTAGCGTCATTAGATTCACTCGGCAAGCAGATATAGGAACCCTCCTTTTTAAATGGCACAATTCCATCCCGGCTATACTCATAAGACTAGAGGCTGTCCTACACCCATCATGACAAGGCATTCTTACGCCATAAAGGTAACCACTAACAAGCTAGAAAAGGTCCTTCTATATGACTAAAGCTAGAGCCATGTAGCCCTCACAGTTGTACCGTAAGTCCCGGATGATCACTTACAGATAAGTCCTTAGGAGAGAAACTAGAGCACCAAATAAACTGCCCAATGCTCTAGCCCCCTTATTCCATGTTGCTAAAAAGTATCATTTAAATGTTTATTGCGTATACCATTAGTCAAATTACAAGATCATTGTTTATGTGAGCTCTAGCAAAATCTACCCAAAGCCATAACCATAGGAATCAAGGTATAAGAACAATCCTAGGGCATCCTTATCAAGGTGACACATGCATGATGAATTATTTGCATTAAAGGTGATTAAGAGATAAGGATGATCACATGCTATAGTTGCCTTGATCAAACTGGTCCTGCTGGTCTGGTTCATAGAAATACTCTTGATCACCAACAAATGTCTCGCCGTTTATACTCGATCAACACATCCACAACAATCATCCAAGGGCAATCATGCAAGGCAAACAAGGCTACAATTAGAACAGTACATCAACAGTAGCAAAATAAGATGAAAAGTTTGTAAAACGAATGTACATCTCGCTATGATCACACAAACGCGAATTACACGTAAATCGGAGCTATACGAAGAAGTTATGAATTAAACAAGATTGTCTTTAATAAAATAATGGATTAAATCTAACCTCAAAATTTAAAAGTTGGAAACATACTAAACAGTAGTATTAACCATAGATTATGAAATTACGAATCTAACGCAATTTGAACGGACCAAATCGGAGTTAAAACGGAGATTTTATGAGCAAAATAAGATTGATGGCAAATCTGTAAATATCAGAAAACGTATTTTGAATCTACATAAAAGAATCTACACTTTCTAAAAAGGAAAACATATTTCAAAAATACGCCATGGACCGTGGGTTTGAAAACAAGAAAACACAGGGGCTCTTAAGAAAAATAGACAGCCGAAGGGGTATGGAGTAATCTAAGCCGTTGGATTAGATTTGGACGGCCCTGATCAGGTTGGGGAGGGGGAGGGAGATCAAACCGGTCAGAACAGTGACCGGAGTGGTGGTTGGCCATGGCTGGCAGTGAAATAGCTCACCGACGCACACGGTTAGGGCCCTAGAGGCCATGGTTCGGCTCGGGAACTGCACGGGAACAAAGAGGGGATCAAGGCAAACTCACCAAGTGACTTTTCACAGGCAAAGACGTGACAGGGTCGGCGGAAAACTTGACGGGGCGGCAACGGCTTCTTGTGGATGGCCGGTGACTGTTAGTGGGGCATAGAGAACAAGAGAGATCAAACGGCTGGCTACAAAGCTTTGTCGCCTCGTAATGAAGAGCGACAAAAGCTTGGAGACGGCGCAGCGGCTTCCCACGGTGGACGCGATGGTGGCGGCTTTGACCTTGCGTCGACGAGATCCAAATCCGAGGCTGCTAGGCTAGGGCGTGGGTAGTGGCTCATAGATGAAAGCGGTGCCACGTCAGGGGGGTCCTCGCGCTACTTATGGGGTCGAGCTGCGTGGAGGACATGTCAAATCCCGGATATCGGGCGGCGGTAGGAGCAGAGTCCTGCTCGGCTACGGCTGAAGGTAGGGGAAGGCGCTCACAAGCGGGCTCGGTGCGTCAGTGACTCTGGGAGAGGGTCCCGGTCGTCAGCCAAACAGAGGGAGAGGGAAAACTCCTGCGTGGCTTGCTGGGCTGGCCTGCTTTGCGAGACACGCGAGAGGAAAAGAGCTGGGCCAGCGGAATAGGGGAGAGGGGAAGATGCTGGGCCTGAGGGAGCGGCCAAGCCTTGCTGGGTTGTGGCCACGGGCCAGAAGGGAAGAAAGGAGAGTTTTTTTTCCTTGAATTTTCAAAGCCATTTTCAAAAGGAGTTTTAAATCAATTTAAATTTGGATGAAAACCATGCAGTACAAAAGAATAAATGCACTAGCATGAATGCACATACATTTTACTAGCCTTATAGTTGATTTTATTTCAAAAGTTATTATTCCTCTAGATTTGTTTGCACATATAAATACATAAATAAATCAAATTCACCTTATCAAAATGATGCAAATTTTAGGGTGATACAATTAATTGAGTACATAACTTATGCACATATCAGAATAGAACTTTTTCTAAAAAGAATGTTAAATTTAGAGTTCGGATGAAGAAATCACGCCCCTAGGAAGTTTCAGCCTGTCAATAACCAGTCCAGGCTGGGTATTTCCTGGTCAAAACCGGCCCAGGCGTGTTTTACTGTCTAGTTTGAATTATAGTCGTGTTTTAACATGATTTGCAAAGGATTTTATCCCAAATTGGTTTCCTAGCAGGATATTACGGTCTCTCCTTCATATATATATGTGAGGACACAACTAATTGAGGCATCACAACACAATCAAACATAACACAAATCAATCTTTTTTTTCCTTTTTTCCTAACCCCTTCCAATGTCATTATGTTGCTTCTCTCTTGATCTGACAATCAAGGGTGATGCCCTAGGCTTGCTGGCCAGTCTAGAGTCCACGCCCTGACGAGGTCCCTCCCAGGCGAGAGTTTTGATAGTTCCTTTGCTAGTTTGCCTAAAAACTTGCCATTCTTGGTCATATAAGTGTGATAAGTTATTCTTTGCTGGTTTTCTCGTAGACCTCATCATTCTTCACCGTGTAAGCGTGCTATTGTTCCTTGGGAGAAGACCCAAAGGATTTT